>OY728138.1:1326968903-1328218903 GCA_963277665.1 Viscum album
ATAAGATTAATCTCTAAAAAATACATTCAAACATCAAATGATCTATCATCGAGGTAATAGAATTTGAGTTTAACATTCATGCTGATGAGTATCAAATTCCTTAGTGGATAGAAATTTTGTGAAATATGATATTTAAAGACGGAAAAATAATCCAGATCCCTACCATGGAAGAATATTGAAATATATATAATTCAATCTCCCAATGAAAAATTAAAAACATCCTGTTGTTATATTAGTGAGTCTCACTTGTGAAATTCTTAATGAAATCGCCCATTGTGAATGGATTATTTTTGATTGATATTATGTGAAGATAATATATAGTAACTATGAAAATGAGGATAAAATATTTTATTAATAAAAAATATACATGTAATGTGTGATAATCCATATAAACATGGTAAGGGGATAATCATTTATGACAGTCATAGGCACCTCAGAATACACTGGATGGGAACGATAACACTAGTTGTGCATAAAATATTTTTGGTTCTTTAGACTGAAGGGATTGACATTCCATGATAGTTTTTACATTTTTGGACCTTCCTTCCATTCTCAAATGTTCACAAGTTAAATGATCATCAGATGTATAATCATTATCTTGAATTCAAGCATGTAAAAAATGTATAAGTACTCAAGTTTTGAAATTAAAATACTAGATGCAATAGTCAATCATATTGAGGGAAGGGGTGAGTTTTATATTTTACATATGATTTTAATACTTTATAGAGAAATGATATATTAGATTGAGATTTGGAAAGAGGATCTCAAAATTGTATTTCCTGTGTATATGGTCAATGGTTTCATAGAGGATCCCATGTTCAAATACTTCAAGCCATAAATAACAATCTACTCATAAAAATTCAACATTTTGATGGGTTTTGTATGAATATCACATGACAAAATGTTGTAGTAAAAAACCCAAATATTTGAATTTAAATCTTCAAAAATAAATAGATAAATGAATCTATGAAAATATTGTACCAAAAAATTTAAAATAGCTATAGACTTCTTCCATACTGATAGAGAATCTTGATTAAAATTTTGATGTTGTAAAAAAATTACCCATACCCAGAGGGTGACCACTAGCCAATGGATCCATGATCATATCCCGAGGATACCAAAATTATGAAAGGGTGATAGGCCCTTCATCTCAGATGATGAACAAATATATGTGATTAAAGGAGGATTAGGAGGATTGCAGAAAATAATTTTATCACTATAGTATTGATAAAATCCATTAATAAGATCATTGTAATTTATTCCATTAAAATAACGGATTTTTTATATTTATATATCCATATAATTTTTTTCCCATAATAATTACCTAAATTAATATTACTTCCATTGAATCTATTCATTACATATTATCATTTAATGAATCCATGTGGAAGATAAATAAATAAATAGTAAATATTCTATTTAAATATTTTAGTTCATTGTCAACACATTTATCATCTACTCTTGGATTTTATATATTAATATTTTAGTATTAATTCAAATCCACCTTACCAAATATCATTCTTTGGTTGATCCGGATGTAAATGTAAAGTTTTTTCTATTTATATATATTTTATTTGTTGTATTCACTATAATTTCTAGAGAATTTTTAGTTGAAAGGATTTTGTCGAGGAATTAGACATTATTTACCAAAAATATATTTTTAAATTTGTCCATCAGAAGAATAATATTGTTGAAGGAAGGTCCAGAACATCCATGTATGGTGAAACCCAATTTCATTATCTATACTCTAGAACTAGGCACTAGAATCCCCCACCTGAGTGACATCCACTCAAGACAATTAATTTTTTATTGATGTAAAAAATAATAAAACATGAATTGTAATAATGACACATGAAATTATTTATTATTAGAATTACCCACCATTATGATAGGAATAATAAGAATTGGATTAAATAAGAAACACCTAATTTAATAGTTGAAAAGTTCTATTACATAACATAGAAATAAAAATTATTACAACTTAATAGGATGCAAATTTAACTAACCCTACCCACATATATATATTAGATGAAAATATTTATTTGGATCCTTCAACATCAAAGCATTTTTACAGTCAAACAATTGATCAAAGAAACTATGGTGATCATGTTGTTATCCCTGCATAAAATTGAGTCTTTTAGTAAATAAGGAAACATTTCATACTCATTCATCTAATATTGATATTTTATAGTTTTTCACATATTGGTTTCTCCAATGTGGCTATAGATTGGTTTCTCTTCCTCTATATTTACATTTTTCTGAAACAAATGTCCAATATTCACCCATTTTAGAAGACATAAACACATAATTTGAAAAACGTTTTTGTGTCCTAATAATCATGTAATGACCCGCTAGTTCTTATTACCTAGAGAGTACACGATGTCATTATGTGGAATTAGGCAACAAACCCAAGATTGAAAAGTCTATAAATAGATGTCGAAGTGTTTTGATGAAAGTGCGGGACATTTTACCATTTAATAATAACAATATTAACCAAGAGAACCATAAAAGAACAACTCACTATATAATGCATGAATAAAAGAAAGACATCTCAACTACATTATTCATCTCAAAACCACTCAATAGTTTGCAACAATGGAAGGACTCAAAAAATATCAAAGTAAATAGTGGAATCCAACTAATGACTCCAAGAAGACCATGCGACTCCAATATCTACATGCCCTATTCTGTAAGATCACCACATAGCCCAAGAATCACGAAGTATTAATTCAAATGTGTAAAACATTACCTTTTCCCCTATCTCAGAAGATATCATCAGTAAAATCACCAAAGTTTCAAAGAACGTGTCTATATTGAATTCAATAGGATTTTCCGAGTGACATAACAACTCAATCCACTTGGTAATAACCGTTAGAAAAATTATTATAAAATAGATCATACAAATAAATTTTACAAAATAGTTTATAACTAAATACAAACCATTTACAAAACAATTTTCCACAAAATTCCACAAGTTTAATTGAAATAAATTTTCCAAAAATCTTATCACGAACCAACCCGGGTTGACCTTGAACCGGTCACCCGATCCGGTTTGCGGCATCGCCCGAAAGGTGTTCCCTATCCCAATAGGGCGTAAACCAGTGTCAGGAATAAAAATTTAATTGTTGGTAATGATTTGGACCATGAAGAAATGATAGACAGATAAGTAAGAAATGATGACAAAAATAAAACTAGCAGTGGAACAAAGGTACTATCGAACATACCTTCACATGACCTTCTAGGTCACCTCCCAACCAAAGGCTGACCTTGCTCCCATAATGAGCAACTCATCTAAGAAAACCCAATCAAGAGACTGAACATGCATCTAAAATATATAATTAGGCATGAGCATTAAAAATTCTAAGTAGGGTTGCCAAGGGAAACCACAGAATCTGATGTCTCCTTTCCTGAAACAATCCACCAACAGAAGTTTGAAATTCAATATAAAAAGTAGGATTTTCACATTTGAAAATAAAAAACATGTTTTCCATATTTAAAAACTCAAAACATTCTACATACCATTTTAAAAAATTATTTTTCATTTTATAAATAAAAGACAAAACATAATATATTAATGATTCGATAGAGTAAAACAATTAAGAGTAGAAACTGAAAATAAACTAGTGCTCGGAAAGTAAACAAGAAATGAAAATAATCTAGTAACCATGCGTAATCCTAAAAATTCCAAGAAGACCTCTTGGCATACTCAGTTTCGAAACCACCTGGTAGTGTATGGTGAAGATCCTAAGTCTATAACCAACTAGCAGCCACAACTGACCAATCTAGTGATCAAGCACGCCTGGCCTAACAAAAAATCAAGGGGTACCAACCCGTCCAATCGGGGTTGATCAGTAACTGTCACTCAATCATCTAAATGAATCCCAGGGACCCATGGTGGTTATAATAATATAGTATATATAGGAAGGCCCTCTCACACGTGACTCAACTCACCACACTTTCCTACCCAAAACACAGATGCTTCTTATACGTTCACCAATAAAGGTTAACATAGATAAGTGCTCCCCATTTACTTATATATATGCATACATATCAAACACACAAACTGCCAATAGGGTTATCACATCATTCTATTATCTAAACCACTTTATTAAACACTTAGAGTGGCAAATCAAGCCTCTGGATTTACATAATCAAATGCCACTCTGAAAACATAACACAAGCTCTTCATAAACAACAGTAGACACCACTTTTGTTTTTAAAAATACATACAGGCCAATAGGTTCCAAAACACACACCATATCATTTTACAGCTACCAAATGAGACATTACCATTTAACATTTAATCCATTTTGAAAAATGTTCAAAGTCGCCAAAACATTTTTTGCAACAGTCAAAGAGGAATCACATCGAGCACCTAACGTGCATAACTTTTTAAAAACACAATCATTATTATTTTATTTCAATTGGATTTTCACTCAATAATATCAAAACATAGTTCCAAATATCCTAAATCACAAAAAAGATCCAACCAGGTAACTCAGCCAAATTTTGGTGTGAAAAACCCAACAAAAGCACAAGACATGTCAAAACCCGTATTTAAAACCCTACACACTCCAAAACATCCTTCAAACCTGTTTCAGACCAATTATTATGTTTATAAAATGCATTTACCACTTTAAAAAACCACTCTACGTCACAGTTCAAGCGTCAATGTTGACACACACCCTAAAACCCTCTTGAAATACCGAACACATGCTAAAACATTTTTCACCCATGATATGAATTTCAAGAATCATTAAATAAATCAGTTATTAATTTGGTAAAACATTTCAAAGGACAATGTAGAGGCTTGCATCTCAATTCCCCCAACTCACAAGTGAATTCCATTTTATAAATCATTGCATAACCAAACCCTTTGAAAAAAAAATACTCTCACACCTTTTAAAACATAACCCAAACCCCGCACACAACCAAAGCTCTTTTCAAGACCAAAGGACCAATACCTCAAAGAAAACAGATAAAATCTCCCTTTGAAAATTTACAATGAACCAAAAAATTTGTTATAAATATTTATGAACAATCGAACAATTCATAAACAATTTAATTAACAAACTGAGTATTTTATAAACAATTTTACAAACAACTCAACCATTTTACAAACACTTTTATAAAAAAGTAATTAGTTTCTATAAATTTCCTTAAACAGGGAAAAACGTATAAATGATTTCATAAAAAAATCAATCATTTTGTAAAGGTTCAAATCAAGTAAAAGAATGAATTAAAACACTCAATAATTAAATGAATATATTCACAATGGAAACAAATACGGATTTTCCTACCTCAAACCAAGCATGAACTTGAAGAAACTATGATAGAAGGTATACAAATCCATGGTGGACTAACTACACATACTGAACAGTGATAAAAACACAAGACACACAACCCGTGATAGTATGAAGATTTATCTAAATTAATAAACCACCAAATTTGAAATGAAGGTAAAATAAATTAATAAAAGATAAAATATTAAATAAATAAATAAATAAAAGAATGAATAAATGAATAAATGAATAAAATAATATATCAAAGGAGGCCACTATCGACTGGAGCGGGAGAGGAAGCACAAAGGAGGAATGGTGAGGCTGGCCTAGAAGGTGTAGTGTTGCGTCGGATTATGGGAGGGACGCTACCACTAGAGTAGGTCAGACAAAAGGAAGGCGTGGAACCAGATGCGACTCACCAGAGTGAGGAGGTTTGCCGCTAGAGGTGGAAAAAGGTAGGGCGGTGAGGGGTAGTGAGGTTGGTGGTCGCTGGGGTTCGGGCTGGTTTGGATGAAGTAGAGGAGGTTGAGGCTTGGCTGGCAGGCCTAAGGGGTGGGGGTGTGAGGGTAGTGCAGCGGCTGGGATCCTGAGCACAGTTGCTGCAAGGGTGAAGGCGGTGGGGTCTTGGGTGTGCCAAGGTCATGTGGGGGAAAGAGCGGTGGAGGGTTATGGTGAGGTCAGGATCCTATGGGTGAGCACGAGGCTTGATGGGAGAAGAGGGTGGGAGCCAGGTCGGTTTCAAGGGAAGAGAGGCAGGTTGGCGTGGTCCTGCAGGAGGCGAGGGTGGAGAGGCAGGGGGTAGGAGTCGGGTGAGGCGAGGGCAGGGGGTGTGGGAGCACTAAGAGGGGAGAATAGGGGAGGGAAATGTTGGGCAAGGTGGGTGAGTGACATGAGGGGCTGGCAGCGAGGAGGCAAGGTGGAGGCTATATCGGTTGGGCGAGGGGAGAACCAGGGATCAGCCCTGCATAGGGAAGACATGCATAAGATAGGAGAAAAAGTGGGGGGAGACCAGGTATTGAGGCTTGCTGCTCTTATTTTCATTACATTATATTAATAATATCATTATTAGTAATGTTACTGATATTAATAACAATAATAATTCCAGAATAATAATAATAATAATACAAATAATAATAATAGAATATAAAATAAAAATAATAATTATAAAAATAATAATAATTAAAATAATAATAATATATAAAGAATAAAAAGATCATTGATTTTTTTTTTAATTTTCGTAATAATTGTCATAATAAGAATAATAATAATAACAGTATATGATTTATATTATCAAACATTCTCTTCTTTTAAATTTTAAACTGTTTATTTATCTTATTCTGAATGTCTGGTCGGTGAGCACTCATAGGAAGACATAATAAACAGAGTTCAAGTTACGCACCTCAATCCATACCACTTGGGCATCTGCAAAAACACCTATGGAGACTGTGTGTCTACCACCAATCGTTTGGTGGACGTTCATGGATCTAAAACCTGCAAAAATATTAAATAACAGGAAAATTTTATCAAGGACCCTGCACGGACCATAGCGTGAGGACTCGGAGCCAGGAATCAGTAAATAAATAAATAAAAAACTCAGGGAGTGACAATTATCCCCACCATAGACACTTTCTTCCCCTAGAAAGTCACAAGGCTGATCAATAGAAAAAAACTAGGATCCATGCCCGGCTGGGTCCGAATGAAAACACAACATAAGAGTACGGGAGAATATGAGAGGGTTCTCCCCACCATAAGAACTCAACTAATGAGGAAATTTAACAACCCTACACACCACCCCGAATAGGGGGGAAGCAGAACACCCAACCAATCTAAACAAACTTCTATTGCACGAGCGAGCAACACATCCGCTAAAACTTGAAAATCTATACTCAGACCAATAAAATCTCTAAAAGGAGAGAAAAATCATTGAGCATAACTAACCCCAAATAGTGAACCTATGGATAACCACAAACATCAACTCTTCCACAGGCACTGACATCTTAAAATGAACATATCCAAGCCATGATTATCCTACACATGGTGCAAACCCACATTTAAAGAAAGTGCACGATTCATAAAACCATGGTCAGAAAAACAAAACATTTTGGATTAAAATAGAACATGTCTATCATAACCCCATGATAAAACAATGAACTTACGATGATGTAAAAACATTAACCGAAAAAATAAGAGTGAAGAGACTTCAAATGTTCCATTTCCATCACGAAAAACAAGACTTGGATCATTGTTTCACAACACGGGCAACTTCTGACTGTGCGTGAGCTTCACCCATAGGACTGTGGCTAGGGCTCTGATGGCTGAAGAATCTCCTGTCTCACAGTCAGGTACTAAAATTCCTCGGGTCTCAATAACTTCTTCAAGAGACTCTTCCTATAGAGCAACTCTAGATGACCCAGACTCACGCAATGATGACATGTCTTCAGAGGGATGCGACATGACAGCTTCATGTTCCCAAACCACCCACACTAGTGGCACAACCTTGAACGGTCTGACGAACTGGAAGCCCAAACCACTACAAAGGACTATTTTGAAATAGGTCCCTCTAGAACACCATGCTCACTAGATGGGGAACCTTCACGAGCAATTGGATATGCTGGATTTGTGACCATCTATGCTCTGGAAACTAACTCATCTAGGAATGCCTCTCCAACTTCTTCTTGAAACAATGGTCTTTAGAAGGGAGGACCTGATCCATGATCTCTTGATGAAGACCCCTGATGAAGAGAGATATTTTCTATTAAATCCTATGATGTTTCCTCCATATAAATGGACACAAGTTCCTTGAAATGGTCCACATATTCTTTCACCGTATGTTCTCCTTGTTGAATATGCTTGACTTCTTCCATTTTCTTCATCTTCACCTCTTTAGTAATAAAACATTAGACGAAGATGGATTTAAAGACATCCCGCATCATCCTAACTTACATTGACAGTGGGGAACCCATCTCCCATTCCTCTAGAGATCAACCATCAAAAAATCCCAAAACAGAACACACTCTGATAGCTTCAGGATTTACTATTACCCTGAAAATGTGTTCAACCTCTTCAAGCCACTCTTCTGCTTCTAACGGACCCCAATCACCGTAAAAGGCATGCAATGTCCTAGAAAGACCAAAAACTGGGCACAAATTATCATAAACCTTAGGGACATTTCTAGGAGGCATTTTATGAACAACATATAAAACAAAGAACCAAAACCAATATCAAGCCAAAGCAACATCATTGAAAATTATTTCATCCAAAAATGACCATCTCATAAAACAAAAAAATTCCAACAGAACTAAAAATTCCCTTTTAGAAATCCCATTTTCATTTTTAATTTCAAAGATGCCTTTCTTCATGGACACTTTCATAATACCAAACCCCCATTTCAAACCAAATTCAATTTCAAAAATTATTTCTCCTTTTTAAAATCACTTTAGAAAAATAATGCCAAGCCTTTAATTCAATGTAGACACCGTAGTAATACCATGAACCATTACACATATCTTCATATAATTTCATCCATACACACCAACATACACTTCCCATGAATTCCCTCAGATGTGGAAACATTCATAAAGAGTATCTGAGGTATCCCCCAAACCATATCTCTACCAGTTCCAAACAAACACTGGTTTTTTAGACCAAGAGAATTCAGTTTAAAAAAATCCATTTCACAATTTTGAAGCCATTTAAATAAAATCATTCTCATTACAAAAACCTTTTTCCAAATTCAAAAGTGCACTTACACCCACAAGAACCAAGAAAACACACAACTTGCATAATATTATAGAAGTGAGGGACTAGTAGTCATGCTAATCCTGGCGACATGGTAGTGGGCCTCACCCCATGTAAGCACCAACAACTAGGAGGAACATAAAATGCATAATTGGAATCCACATGGGTTACTACTCCATGTGAAATCATGATGTGACATTATCATTCTTCTATTTTCATCCCTCAATCAAAAACAAAATATAACAAAACAAAGGCTCAATTCCTGAACTACCCCTAGAGACTCGAGGTTCGAAATTGGTGAGGGTTCATGATGTCCTTCCCATACCTACCTCTTGAGTTCCGATAGTTCTAATCTATTTCTACCAGATACCACAAATAACAAGGGCCTCTTCTAATACCATTTTTTCATAAACCAACCCAGTTCGACCTTGAACTGTTCAACCAATCCGGTCCGCGACATAACTCGAAGGGCGTTCCTGATCCCCACGGGATGGAAAATAGTGTCTAGTGTCAAAATATTGTTGTTGGGAATGATTTTCTCCATGATCAAAAGACAGACAGATAAATAATAATTGACAAAAAAATAAAACTAGCTGCAGAAAAAAGGTAAAACCGAACATACCTTCACATGACCATCCAGGTCTCCTCCCAACCAAAGGCCGACCTTGCTCCTATAATGATAAAATCCTCCAAGAAAACCCGAAAAATAGACCGTACCATCAACTGAAAAGATAAATAAGCATGAGCATTAAAAATACTCAGTAGGGTTTCCAAGGAAAACCACAAAATCCGATGTCTCCTTTCCCGAAGCAATCCACCAACACAAGTTTGAAATATAATTAAAAAGTAGGATTTCCACATTTGAAAATAAGCAACATGTCTTCCCTATATAAAAACCCAACACATGATACATAACAATTTTGAAAATCATTTTTTATTTTATAAATAAAATCCAAAGGAGAATATACTAATGTCGTGCTAGAGTAAAAGAAGTTAGAGTGAAAACTGAAAATAATCTGGTGCACATAAAGTAAACAAGAAATTAAAATAATCCAGTAACCATGGGTGATCCTAAACATCCCTAGAATACCCATGGACATATTGGTTTCAGAACCACATACCGGCGTGTGGTGAATCTCCTATGTCTATAAACAACGGGTCACCCTAACAAACCAATCCAGGGGTAATGCCCGCCTGGCCTAACTAAAAATCCAAGGGGTACCAACTCGTCTAATCAGGGTTGATCTGTAACTTTCACTCGATCAAATAAAAGAATCCCATGAACCCATGGTGGTTATAATTTTACCATTTTTGTAGGAAGACCCTCGCACGCGTGACTCAACTCACTGCACTTGCCTACCCCAAACACGGACACTTCCTATGTGTTTACACATAAAGGGATACCTTAGATAGTAGCGCCCTATATACTTATAGATATGCATACACGTCATACACAAAAAGTGCCAAACAGACTGTCACATCATTCAGTTATCAAAACCACTTTATTAAACACTTGGAGTTGTAAATCCAGCCTCTTCTTTTACATAATCAAATGCCTTTATGAAAACATTGCACATGATTTTCTCAAACAACTCTAGACACCACATTTCTATTTAAAAAGACAAGCGGGACCTTAGGATCCAAAATGCACACCAAATCATTTTACTGAAACCAAACAAGCCTTTACCATTTTACATTTATACAACTTCACTAAATGCTCATTGTTGCCATTTTTTTGCAATGGTCAAAGAGGCATCGCATCAAGGACCTAGCGTGCAAAACTATTTGAAAAACAATCAACATTTTATTTCATGCATGGGAATGTCCCACAATAAAATAAAAACATATTTCCAAAGATCCTAAATCATAAATAAGAGAAAATAGTGATACTCACCCAAATTTTGCTGTGAAAAACCCAAAAAAAGCGCACGACATCACAAAACCCACATTTAAAACCCTATGCACCGCAAAAAATTATTCAAACTGATTTGGAACCAATTATAATGTTTAAAAATACCATTTAACACATTACAAAACCACTCTATGTAACACTTCATTCTTCAATATTGACACATTCCCCGAAACCCTCATGAAAATCCAAACAAAAACTAAAACAACTTTCCCCCATGATTTTAATTTCAAGCATCATTAAATTTATCAGTTATTCATTTGGTAAAACACTTCAAAGGACAAAGAATATGCTACATCTTAATTTCACCAACTCACAAGCGAATTACATTTTATAAATCATTGCATTAGCAAAACCTTTGAAAAAACTACTCTCACGGCTTTTAAAACTTATCCCACACCCTAAACACAACCAAAGAACTTTTCAAGACCAAAGGACCAAGACATCAAGGAAAACAGAAAAACACGCCGTTTTAATATTTACAATGAAGCAAAGAATTAATTAAAAAAATTCATGAATAGTCGAACAATTCATAAACAATATAATTAAAAGACCGAGTAATTTATAAACAATTATAAAAACAATTCAACTAGTTTACAAAAACGTTGATAAACAAGTAATAAGTTTCTAACAACTACCATAAACAAGGGAAACAACGTATAAAACATTTCATAAACAAATCAAACATTTTTAAATGGTGTAAATCAAGTAAACGAATCAATTAAAACATGTAAGCATTAAATGAATTTATTCATAAAGGAAAACAATTTGGATTTTCCTACCTCAAACCAAATGCGAACGCGAGGAAACATTGATGTAAGGTATAATAATACCTCATGGAGTAAATGTGCATGTTGAATAGCGATAGAAACACACTACACACAACCCATGACAGTATTAGAATTTATCTAAATTACATAAAAACACCAAAGATTAAATAGAGCGAAAATAAATACATAAATACATAAATAAATAAATAAATAATTAAAAGAATAAAAAAAATAAATGAATAAATTAATAAATGAATGAATAAAATAATATACGGGAGGAGGAAATTGGTGATGGGAGTGGGAGAGGAAGCGCAAAGGAGGCACGGTGAGGCTGGCCAGGACGGGGTACTATTGTGTCGGATGAGGGGAGGGTTGCTACCACTGGACCAGGTCAGACAGAAGGAAGGTCGGGCGCCGGATGCAGCTCACTGGAGGGAAAAGGTTTGTTGGTGGAGGCGGAAAATAGTAAGATGGTGGGGGTTAGCGAGGGTGGTGGTTGCTAGGGCTAGGTCTGGTTGAGACAAACCATAGGTGATTAGGTCATGGTTGGTTGGTCGGAGGTGTGAGGTAGTGAGGGTAGTGCGGAGGCTGGGATCCTGAGCACAGTAACAGCAAGGGCGAAGGTGGTGGGGTATTAGGTGCACCGAGGTCCTGCAGGGGTGAGAGAGGTTGAGGGATGCGGCGGGGTCAGTATCTTGCAGGTGAGCATGAGGCTGGATGGGGGAAGAGGGTGGGAGCCAGGTTGGCTATAGGTGAAGAGAGGTAGGCGGGTGAGGTCTTGCTGAAGGTGAGGGTGGAGAGGCAAGGGGTGTAGGTGTCGGGCGAGGCGAGGGCTTGGGGGTGCGGGAGCCATGCGAGGGGAGAACTGGGGAGGGAAATGCATGGCAAGGGGTAGCGATGTGAGGGGCTGGAAGAGAGGAGGAATGGTGGAGGCCAGGTCAGCTGGGCAAGGGGAGAACCTGGGAGCAGTGCTGCACTGGGATGACACGTAGAAGATGGGGGAAAGGTGGGGGCGTATTAGGGTTTGATGCTCATTTTTTTATTCTATTATATTAATAATAATATTATTAGTAATGTTAATAATAATAATAATAATAATAATAATAATAATAGCCAATGAATAATAATAATAATAATAATACAAATAATAATAATAATAATAATAATAATAATAATAATTAAAAAAAATATTATAAAAATAATAATAATGAAAACAATACTAATATATTAAGAATAATAATATCATTAATATTTTTTATTTTAATTAATAACAATCATAATAATAATAAAAATAAAAATATAATATTATTATTATTTTCAAACATTCTCTTCTTTTAAATTTTAAACTTTTTATTTATCTTATTCTGAATATCGGGTCACTACGCGCTTGTCGAAAGACTTAATAAACCATGCAAAACTTACACGCCTCAATCCAGACCACATGGGGCATCTTCAAAAAAACATGCGGAGATCGCGAGGCTACCTCCCACCATGCGGTGACCGTGCACAGATCTGAATCCTGCTAAAATATTAAATGACAAAAAATTTTAATCTGGGACCCTGTCCAGACCTTAACGCGACGACTCAGAGCCATGAATCAGTAAAATAAAAATAAATCAAATACTCGGGGTGTGAAAAAGCTAAAATAACATAAAAATAATTACAATGCTTCAAAATAATTTCTCAATATCATTTTTTCATAAATGAACCATTCCTAAAACCAAGGCAACCAACCTTGTGTGCTATGTTATGATACTTCTATACTCAAGAGCTATTTCCCATCGATCTACCATGTCGTCATAAGGTAATTGTATCCCATGTGAAATAAACCATTTGGAACAGATCAAAATGTCGTATTTCAATAATTCCCCATATATGCAACATGAACACACACCCCACATATTCCTAAAGATCATTCCAAAAGAACCCTTTCAATAAAATCACCTTTTTATTGAAAACAATTTTCAATTAAAATCATTACAATGATAAATAATATAAAATAATCATATTTTTATTATAACACAATTCCAAATTAATCTATTTAGAATATCTAGAATAATGAAAATTAAAATTATCAATTTTAAATTCATTAAACTAAAACATTATTCACAAAAAATTATCAAGATTTCATAAATCTACCAAAAAATGATATAACATCACCTAAGAGATTTATTATAGGAATAAAAATATGATTTCAAAATAAATATTATCTAATTTTATCATTCTGAATCAATGAAAATAAATTATATTAATATGAGATGATTTTGATGCCACCTACCTCGAAGGTTTTGAATAAACTCAGCAACGGATGAAGAACACACAAGAAGCCAGGTCGATTCGCCAAGAATGGTCTTAGATCTCTTCTCTTGGAAAGTTCATGAATAAATAATGAATGATTTTCCAACAAACAATTTAGATCCACTAATTATAGGAGTATATCTGATAATGAAAGAGAATCAAAGAAGTAGATAAAATAAAATCTATGAAAATGCGACAAAATGAGAAAGATCATCGACATACCTCCTTAATTAGATCAAAATTTCTCAAAATGGCATTGATATCCTATGATATCAAGAACAACACCAAATCATGATTTATTAGATGTTAAAAACATAGATCAACCAAATGTCAGTTTATATCTATGAACAAATTAAGAGAGAAGAAATAGATCTAAGAAAACGAGACAAGAACGAGGAAGATCTGGTACATACCGCGAGAATTGGGATTGAAATCACCAAGGAAGGGCTATGGGACGGCTCCAAAACATTTAGGGAAGGTTTTACAACCTTCTAGGGAGAAAAAACTCCAATTAGGGGATTTTTTAAGCCAAAAATAAATAATTAGAGAACAAATGAGAAAGTTTCAAGAAAATTGGATCTAGTTTTGACCTCTTTGAGCGATTTGACAACATGGTTTGGGCCAACCATGCACAGACCGTGTGACCATCCTTTGGTCCCAAAACACATCACCAGTCCCCCCAAACTCTCCCATAATTTACTCTTACACTTTTTATGGAATCTCCTTTTTTTGGGAAACCCCATTTTTTTATACACTAATTTTTTATGGAAACACACCTTTTTTTATGGAAACATGATCTTTTATGGAAATAATAACTTTTATAGAAACACCATCCTTTATGGAAACAACCAATTTTCATGAAACACCTTCCTTTATGTAAACACCTTGATTAATGGAAGAACCCTCTTTTATGGAAATACCCTCTTTTATTAATTATACTTATTCAAAGCCACACCATTTCAATAAAATTCCCTTTTTATAAAAAAATCATTAGGAAAGGGTTACATATCTAAAACCAGGAGTACTAAAATCCCCCCTCCATTGGTATTCATGTCTCTAGATGATTGAAAACCATCACTTCCTAGAAAGAATTCCGACCACAACTCTTACATTTCCTTCTCATGTTCCCACGTCTCTTCCTGAATCTGACCATGACACCCTAAAACCTGGACTACAATGATACATTTCCCACACATGACTTTTTCTTGACTATCCACTATCTGCATTTGGATATATACCTACAAATAATTCATCTATACCTCTATGTGATCCCATCTAATCACATCGTAAGGATAAGGCTGATTAGTCTTCAGCTGAGATGCGCAGAAGTCATTGTGTATAAAACCAAAATATGGTGGTTGTGCCAACCGGTATGACACCTCTCCAACTCATTCTAGTATCTCAATGGGGCCTATGTATCAAGGATATAGCTTTCCCTACATCACAATAAAATTATTTCCAATACTAGGGGAAATCCTTAATAACACATGATCACCCATTGAAAGGGAAAATAACTGTCAGTGATGGTCTACCTATGATTTTTGAGGAATCTGAGCCATCTCCATTCTCTTTCTAATCAAAAAAATCATCTCTATTAATTAATGCACAATAATTTCCCCCCTCTAACCATGATTCACCTATTTCCACCCAACATAGTGTAGAACAATAAGGACACCCATATAATCCTTCAAACATGGCAATATGTATCAAGGAATGTTAGTAGTTATTTTATGATAACTCCACTAAGGGAATATTATCCTACCATGAGCTGATGAAATCCATTACCCAGGCTCACAACATGTCTTTCAAAATTTGTATCATCCACTCAGACTAGCCATCTATCTGATGATGTATTTATATACTCATAGTCAACTGAGTTACAATGGATTTTTGTTAGGATTTTTAGAAGCGAGATGTGAACCTTAGATCTCTGACTAACATGATTAAAATTGGTACACCGTGACTCTTTACCACATCTTGGATATATATGTTGGACAGATCCTCCATGGTTTGAGTTTCATGAATTGGGATGATATATGACAACATAGTAAGCTAATTCACTATAACCCATATGGATTTGTCATTCGTAAACATTATTGGGAGGATTGTAACAAATTCCATAGCTACATGCTCCCATTTAAACGCTGATATAACAAGAGACTACGACATAAAAATGGGTCTATGATGCTCTCCCTTAAATTGTTGACAAGTTATACACTTTGAAATGAACTCGTCCACATTCCTTTTCATGTTTCTCCACCAAAAATGTTTTTCCAATACTTTATACATCTTTAATGTACCCGGATGTTCAACCAAAATCGAATGGTTATAAGAATGAAGAAGTTGTTCCTAACAAGATATCGGTGCAACCATCCAATCATTAAACCACAACAATACATTCCCATCATGTTTATATCCATAAATGGTCTCTCCACCATTCTGATTCCACCCCATAACCCTGAATTACGAAACAGACATTTGTGCCTCGATATCCATCTTTACTAAATAAGGAACTGGTGTAGCTGAAAAGGAAACTGCAACAACACCTTGGTCTGCGGATTCCAAATGCATGTTGACTAGGACCGATATCAACTATTATTAATTTAAATCCACCTTTTACACTTGTGTATTTTAATTTCTTCTCAATATGTTTTCCACTGAAATCCATTTTCTGAGTGTATACAACATGTCAATGTCAACCATCTGGAGATACTCCATCCACCTCAATTCCCTTATATTTAAATCTCATTGTGAGAAAATGTGCTTCAATCTATTATAGTCATTGAACATGGTGAATTTATCACCAAAGAGATTATGGAACCAAGTATTCATGTCATGGATAACTATATCTAGCTCAAAATATTGTGTTGGGTAATTCTTCTCATGCACTCCCTACTACCATGAGCTATAAGCCACATCATGGTATCCTATCATGAGAACATAGGCCAACCCTGATCCTGAAGCATCATAGTACACCACTTACCCCTATCCCAGTTCTAGAAAAGTATGTATATGTGCTAATTTAAGGTGAATTTCAACTCCTGGAATGATTTTTAGAATTCCACTATCCATTGGAATGAACCATTTTTGTTAGTCATGACTGTCATTGGTGAGGATAGTTGTGAAAATCCATGCAAAAAGCATCAGTAGTTTCCATCTAGACCAATAAAACATTGTATGTCAAAGACATTATTCATTGGAATCCATGAGATACCAGCTTTAATCTTTTTAGTGTCCACTAATATTTCGATTTTAGAAATCACATGTTCAGGAAAGCATAGCTCTTTTTTCCAAAAATTATATTTTGAAAATTTAGCATTGAAATGGTTATCTCTCAAGATTCCCAACATTTTTTCCATGTGTGGCCCATGTTCATCCCATTTTATTGAATAAAACATGATGTCATAAAAAACACAACAAAATAATGCTTCCAGATATTTCTGAAATATCCGATTCATCAATTCCATGAAGTCTATAGGTGCATTCGTTAGACCGAAAGGCATGAATACATATTCTTAGTGTCTATATCTTCTTCTGAAAGATATCTTCAGAATATGTTCCTTTATAACATGTAATTGAGGACACCCTCATTACACGTCAATCTTTGAGAACCACTATGACCCCCTCAATTGATCTAATCGATCATCTATGTTTTGTAGTGGGTACTAATTATTTATCGTAACATGGTAAGGCTCACAATAATAAATGAAAAACCAAAGAGTTCCATCTACTTTCTTAATAAACAAGACTGGTGGTGCATAGAAAGACAGACTTGGATGAATGAAAACATTTCTTTCTAGCTATGCCAACTACATTTTTAGTTCCCTTAACTCAATTGGTGGAATTTGATAATAAGGATTGGAAATAGTAGTATCCCTCGGTAGGAGATCAACCGTAATATTCTCTTCCCATATAAGTGGTAACCCTAATAAGTTATCAGGAAATACATCAAAAAATTGATCCAAAACTCCAAGAAACATGACATCCGCGATCACTCCCATTTATGCCAAGGCCAATGCCACCAATAGGTAACAGATAATTCCAACTGTTGATACCAACATGCACATTGCATCATTCTTTTCACCACTCTCTCCTGTGAAGAAATTCTCCACGTCATTCTCAGTCATGAAACTAACTATCCTTCTATAGAAGTCAATGTGAGCCATGAACATTATCAACCAATCCCCACCTAGGATTACATCTTAGACATCAATCTGTAGCATTGAGAAGTCCCACACCAGCTCAACTCCATAAATAATTTTAGAACATTCTCTACACATATAGATCTATATTCTCTTCCCTCAAGAATATTTTTATGAGTTAACAAAGAAGAAATCATATTATGTTTCCAACTAACTGTTCTGGTTGGTTTTTATGACACATACGAAGTACTGTATTTTAATCAGACAACAACCTCTAAATGTCTCACTCTCCATCAATTGATAAATTTTCATTTCAAATTCTACCACATCAACTATCACATTGTTTTTTTCAAAAATCAACCATATACATGCTCAATTTTTTTTCTAGAAATTAAACCATTTTAACAGTTCAAGAAGGATTTCATTTATCAAAATAATTCATTTGAAAAAAATAATACTTTTTCAAAAATCCACACTTTTCAAAACATAAATCATTACATTAAATAATGTATGCACTCCTAGTGGGAATTCAATTGACTAAAATACATGACATTCTCATCTCATTCGCTATACCCATGATAATGAGATTTAAAAATCTTATAAGTGTCTCTGTAATAAAAATTTACCCATCTCTCGGTTAACATGAAGTTCATCGTAAAAGGGTTAGCTACACCATTTTATGCTACATTTTTTAGGTTTTTAATATCCTAAACTGGTCTATGTATCCACCCCATGAAATAGAAAAGTAGTAATTCAAACTCCATGACCAATAGCACTAAAGAATACTTGTTAGGAAAGGACTGAACATGAAAATACCATTTTTAATGACTCACTAAATCTAATTTCCTTGACAACACAACAAGTAATTACTTGGAATTAGGAGACATCCCCAAGACACAAAAGGGTGGCAATAAATGCCAATGGTTTCAATTAATTTGGGGGGTGATTTAACTTTTAATAATAAAACTATTAACTAAGCAATATATAATAGAACAACTCACTATATGATGCATGAATAAAAGAAAGACACCTCAATTACATTATTGTTATCAAAACTACACTAAAATATGCATCAAATGAAAACTCATCCAATATAAAAGTAAACAATGGATACCAACTAAAGACTATAAAAATTCCACAAGACCCATTTCTCCACATTCACAATGCTCCAAGATCACCAAACATCCCTAGCATCTGGATGTGGTGCTACAAATGTGTGAGACATTACCTTTTCTATTATCCCAGAAGATGGCATCCGCAAAAGAACTAAGGTTCCAAAGAAAGGGATAGAATAAAACATAGTAAAATATCCCCAATTAATTTTATAATCACACCACTAGGATATAATTGAATCATTGTTATAAAATAGTTCATACAAAACAATTTTCCAACAGAGATTATTACAAAATACAATCATCTTCCAAAACTAATTACAAAAAATGTGTTCAATTGAAATAAAAACAAAATTTAAAGAAAGCTAAAATTACATAAAATAATAAAAAATATAAAAATTCATTTCTCAATACCCTTTTTGCATACCCTAAAAATTCCACACACCCATATAACCTACCATGCATGAAGTTTTATGAAATTTCCATACTCATGACCAGTTTCTCATCGATCTACCAAGTCGTCACAAGGTAATTGTATCCCATGTTACATTAAACAATTGAAACCAATCAAAATGTCATATTTCGGCCAAGCCCCATATATGAAACATGAACAAACACACCACATATTCCCAAAGACCATTTCAATACAATCCTTTCAATAAAATAACCTTTTTATTGAAAACACTATTTCATTAAAACCATTATAACGAAAACTCATTTCAAATAAACATATTTATATTTAAGCCCCCTCCCAATCAAACCATTTATATGTTCTCAAAAATATACCATTTACAATATCCATTTTAAAATCTAAGATACTAAAATAATTATATAAATCTAATTGGCATTCTGAAACAGAAATTTTTAACTGATAATAAAAAATAAGATACGATTTAAACAATTATATTTGTTGGTGAAATTATTTCTAAATTATATTAAGAGAGGAAATACTCCTCACATGAATGGATAGTTATAAATTATTTATCCCAACATGGGAATTAGATATTATTATTTCACCTTTGATTATATTTTTTTATACGAATGTTGTGGTCTTAGTGAACTAAACCTTTCGGGATCATGAAGTAATTTTCCTATAGAGATGTTTAAATATAAGGTACTATGATCCCATCTTGGTGAATATAAGTTTTATCATACACTACTAATCCCTATACAAGGAATTTAAATTTAAAAATATTGATTTTCAATGATCATTAATAAATATAATATAACATTAAAAGTTTCATTTTCATCTCATAGAGAGGCGACCATGATATGTTCAAAAATCCATACATTTGTTATATGTGTTCACTAACTACATAAATTAATAATCTATATTAGTTTTTTATAATTTATTATACAATCATGATATATAATAAACGTTCCATAATGAGTTATTTATGAGTTTTTAATTATTTTTTCCACTCACTCTAAATTATTTATATAATGAATTTTGGATGGACATATGTCTATCATGTATATTATATATTTATAGATATTTGTAATCTGTTAATTATATCCACCCATGTACATTTTGTATCTCATGACCACACCTACAATTTAGATATTAAATCCAATTTTTTAAGTCTATCAAAACATTTTATCATGATCGACCCCAAAGTCATTAATATAAATAACATTTTTCTAGTAGCTTCCTATATATTTCGGTGTACTCATGGTTTTTTAAATGTATTTTTCATCAAGTAATATATTGTTATAAACTCTTTGACTATCATTACATTATGTGATAAATTATCCATATTTTGGGATATTTTAAAATATCATTGTTTCGCGCGGAATCCGGGTATGACCTCCTGGACGGGAGATTCAAACGTTCCGATCGGTTTCTAACGGGTTTGTTCGTAGAACCGGAAACATCCAATGATTCCACATCCGTTTGGACCTACTTTCCAAAGGCAGGCGCTCATTAGCTTGTGGGCTAATGAGGCTTAGGAATTTGCATTGGTCGAGAGGATGGGAGGTCGGACTCATCACACCTTTTTGAGGGGAATTATTGTCTACTCCGGGACTCTCTTTATAGATTTAAGTTAAGTTCGTGAATCCTTATTACATTACCAAGTATAAAATGAGCTTTCCTTTAGCTTTAACAATCAATGATTAAATATGCAAGAAATTTAGAGAATCTTTTATATGTATTCGAGGTTCTTCATCAATATAGAATCATCTATATTTGTTTAGAGATTCTTGGTCAATGGTATCCTTCAAAACATTTATATAAAAGTCTCTTGGTCATTTTGATGACCAGGCTGGTTTTAAAGCCACTCAGTGGGGCACTTGAAGTTTATCGTCATTCAGAAGGACAGAGATTATTTCAATGTTGGGATCGAACCCATAAATGGGCTACCTACGTATACTTTGTTTTGAAAAAGGAATCAGAACCCACGTAGTTCGAGGAATGGGATATGATGTTTTATGATTGATGGCTCAAAGATGAATGTCATAATTACTTTTACACTCTAAGCTCACGTGAGTCATGCTCGGTGTGAGAAACAAGAGGTATTTGTAAAATTCAGACAATTGTGCCATAAAAGATGCAATCATAAGAATTTGTTTTGGGGCTTATGTATAGATGACTGCCCAGATAGACGATGGTTTAGGATTTACTTTTAGGGAGAAAATCCAAGAACAGGGTCCACAAAGTTATATGTGCTTCATGGAGATTTGAATACTCTAATCTTGGGGCTTACTCCTAAGGAGGATGCCCAAGTTAGGAGGGGACTTATGATTGGGTTTTATTCCTAAAGAGGAAACCCAAATCAAAGGTAATTTATGACTGGTTAAGAGAAATTTTAAGAGACTTGGGGCTTACTCCTGAAAAGGAAGCCCAAGGTTATGACTGAGTCTTATTCCTGAAAAGGAGACCCAGGTTAGGGGACTTGGGGCTTACTCCTGAAAAGGAAGCCCAAGGTTATGACTGAGTCTTATTCCTGAAAAGGAGACCCAGGTTAGGGATTAAGGTTTGGGGCTTACTCCTGAGGAGGATGCCCAAGATTAAAGGACTTGATTGGGGCTTATTCTTAAGAAAGATGCCCAAGATTTATGACTAGGACTTATTCCTGAGAAGGAAGCCTAGGTTAGGGGACTTGGGGCTTACTCCTGAAAAGGAAGCCCAAGGTTATGACTGAGTCTTATTCCTGAAAAGGAGACCCAGGTTAGGATTCTCTCATCTTAAAGGATGAGGTTGAAATGAATGAACTCTCAATCTTTGGTGACATAAAGATGTTTAAATCACTGGGTGTTTGAGAGGTATTTCACAGAATTCCTTTCAGATAAGGATGTCAAATCAAGAAATCATTCCATAAATGGCTTTTGAAGAGTATCTTGAAGACTGAATCTTGAATAAGAAGGGTGAAATGGCTTAAGAGGGGTAAAAATGGGCAAGATGGGCACCCAAAAAGCTAGGGGCGCGCAAGTCTTGAAGGTCGCGCAAGTCCTGCGTCGGCGCGCAAGTGTTGGTCGCGCAAGTATACTTGCGCGACATGAGGGATACTTGCACGATTTTCAACCAGAGTTGAATTACTTGAGCGACTCTTTATTAAACCCTTTCCCATCCTCTTGAGTTTCTTCCAGAGAAGGGACGCGCAAGTTATATTGAAGGAATTAAGTCAGCGCGCAAGTGTTTGATAAGTTTCAACACTTGGCCTTCCTTCTTCCCTTTAGATCTTCCATTATAGGTAAGAAATTACCTTAGAAGTGTTCTGGAAGCTTTGAGAAGAGACTTGGGCGTCGGGAGCTTTGATCCGAGTTTCTGGAAAGAGATCCTCTCGAATGGGGGGCCCACAGGGTCTATTTATAGGCAAAAGAAGACCCCGGGCGGTTACTGGGCGGTTACCAGATCTGTCGCGCAAGTCCCTTGCACGACCATGAGGGGTCGCGCAAGTGTTGAGGCGGCGCGCAAGTGTACTTGCGCGACCAAGAGGGAACTTGCGCGACCTATGGGCAATGTTCTCCTTTTTCATCCCTTTGTCGATTTTTGATGTTTCTTCAAAGGATTAATCACTTTGAGCTCAGATATTCCCTTTTCCGAACTTTAGATTCCGTGACGAAAGGAGCGTCAACAAAAGTCCCCCCTCAGAGTTGGATCCGGAGAGAAAATGAGGATTTGACTCTGAGGAAATCGAATTTTGAATCATATAATTGCTCAATATTACCTAAATCATACAAAAAATGTATATTTAGTGAGCTGGAACTTGACTTTTATTCAGAGTTCTTTTGTCTTTTGTGTGGGCAGTTTAAAGTCATGCAAGCTGGACATAAAGGGGCTAATGTTTAAGGTCGAAATAGCTTTGACCGGAAATGGATTAAAAAGAAAAAATGGATTCAATTCCTTGACAATTTATCTGAAAACATATTACCATACTCAAGTATGAGGGAAAAAAATGTAAACTATGGCTTAAGAATATTTGAATCTGAGGAATGATATGAAAAAGAGCTAAAAGGCATTAGAAGAAGTAGTTTCCAAGAATGAAGTTACTATTATTTAACAAAACCCGTTAGGGGGTTGAAATATGCAGGGCCACCTATGGGCATTGGCTGCATAGTCAAATAAAATAGCATCTTTTGGCTGACAAGTCTGTTATGTGGACTGTTTATGCAAGGCCACCTATGGGCACGTGCTGCATAGTCAGGCAAAAGAACTCCCAGAAATTTACTTTCCCAGTGCTAAAAGCTAGTGAAAGTTTATGGAGATTCAAATTTTCTAAAGCATAGAGTTTGTTGTATGGAAAGAGGTACTTGAATATAGAGAAGATATTTCCAAACAAGAATATCGAAGAACTGGATGAATATCACTCCTACGAAGGTCTGACCCAAACGTAGGGAAGAAAAATAAACCATAGACTTGAATACTTTTAGATCATGAAAAAGGATATGGGACAAATATGTTAAGGATGGCTATTTTTGCGGATCCCTACATACTGTCGTTTAAGACAAATAAGGACAAAAGAGGCATTCTTCCCAAGAATGAAGTTACTATTATTTAACAAACCCGTTAGGGGGTTGAAAACATGCAGGGCCACCTATGGGCATTGGCTGCATGGTCAAATAAATAGCATCTCTTGGCTGACAAGTCTGTTATGTGGACTGTTTATGCAAGGCCACCTATGGGCACGTGCTGCATAGTCAGGCAAAAGAATTCTCAGAAGTTTGACATTTTTGTGACCATAAGTCATGAAAAAGGGTCATGAAGATCTGAAAATATTTAAGGTTAGGATTATAATACATAAAGATGGGTATTTTCCAATGTATATAGAGATACATAGGTCAATGAAAACCATAATCATGTTGTGGCTGGGTCCTGAATTGAAACTTGGACTTCACTACGTATCTCATAAGAATGAGAATCAAGCCATACGTAGTTCTTGAAATGCAGTTTAACGTCGTGCAGGATGAAAGGATGAGTGATCTTAGTTTTTGGGGTCATAGAATTCGGACCATAATAATGAATACACAGTGTGTGTTTTCATGAGGACTTTTCAGCCAAGGGACTGAAAGTGAAATTTGGGGTTAGGCCCAAAAGACTTGGGACTGGATTCGAGGGACACTCGAATGTTCCTACGTATCCCATAAAGATGGGAATCAAGTCCACGTAGTTCTAGAAACTACCCTTTGTACAAATTTGGTTCGTACATGTGAAGGGTGAAAAGGGACTTTAGTGCAATGATGGTTTTAACCTAAGATAAAAAGTTTAGGCATTACCATGTATGTACGTAGTCTTTTTGAAAATGAAAACCATGATTGAAAAAGAATCAATGTTTAATAATGGTTCCTTCTCAAATGAGGAAATCAAAGAATATTGTAGTTTATTGTCGTACTGGACAAAAGTGTTGTATAGTTTAACGTCATATAACAAGGACGAAAGTGAATCAATGTAAAGATATTGATTCCAAGGGTGGTTTCACAAATCATCATCATATGAGATTGTGGTGAACCAATGTGAAGAGATTGTTTTTGGGCTTGAACCTTTGGGAGGTTGCCTACATACCCAGCCTGGAGGGCAAGGATCAAATTCTGTGTAGTTCAATTAAAGAATGAATTAATGATCAAGTTGTTCTTGTGGACAATGATCTAAAAAAAAAATGTTGTTGGGACTTACACATGGTTAGTGGCCCAAAGGGAGTGTTATGGTTGATGTTCGCTCTAAGCTCACGTGAGTCATACTCGGTGTGAGAAACAAGAGGTAATAACAACCTTAACGATGTACAGTTTAATGTCATGTAGGACATAAAAAAGGATTTTCTGTATAGTTTAGCGTCATGTAGTTAGGACGATGGGGACAATACAGTTTAACGTCATATTGGACGAAAGGGGGATTGTGCAGTTTTAATGTCATGCTGGACTTTTGATGATTATATAGTTTAACGTCTTTCCGGACGTGAGAGACTTTTATACAGTTTAGCGTCATGTAGTTAGGACGTCACAATTTAACGTCTTGCTGGACATATTTGCAAATAGTTTATGGTCGTATACATGGACCAGGAATGATGCAGTTTTAAGGTCATGCTGGACTGTTTATGGAACTTTTTCACAGTTTTAATGTCGTGTGGGACGAAGTTGCAGTTTAAAGTCATACTGGACCATTGCTGTATAGTTTTAGCGTCATATAGCAAGGACGAACTGATGCTGTACAGTTTAAAGTCATGTAGCTAAGACTAAGGTGAATCAATATGAGGATATCAGTTCTGATCTTTTTACAGTTTATCGTCATGCTGGACGTTGGAAGTGCCACACAGTTTAATGTCATGTTGCTAGGACACAATATAGTTTAATGTCATCTCGGACAGAATACAGTTTAGTGTCATGTAGGACAATAAGGGACTTAACACAGTTTAACGTCATGCTGGACGATGAAAGTGCCACACAGTTTAATGTCATGTCGCTAGGACAAAATATAGTTTAATGTCATCTCGGACAAAATATAGGAACTTCTTATACAGTTTATTGTCATGTAGGACAAAATCAGGGACTATGCAGTTTAAAGTCTTGCAGTTAGGACTATTGGTGCTGCACAGTTTAATGTCATGTTGCAGGGACAAAATTTAGTTTAATGTCATCTCGGACATTGAAGGTGACACAGTTTAACGTCATGTTGGACGAAGTTGTAGTTTAAGGTCATACCGGACCTTGGTGTAGTTTAAGGTCATACCGGACCTTGGTGTAGTTTAAGGTCATACCGGACCTTGGTGTAGTTTAAGGTCATACCGGACCTTGGTGTAGTTTAAGGTCATACCGGACCTTGGTGTAGTTTAAGGTCATACCGGACCTTGGTGTAGTTTAAGGTCATACCGGACCTTGGTGTAGTTTAAGGTCATACCAGACCTTGTTGTATGAACCAAATGTAAGAGTCTTGGTTCTGGGAACAATATTTTGTGTTTATACAAAATACTTCTTCAGAAATCTGGCATTAGTTGGAGTCGTGATGTGTTCTCCATCCATTGAGATTAAACAGAACCAAAGATTAACTCTTCGTCTGATAAAGACTCTGCCAAGTTAGCCTGTTTAGGCTGTGCCGTTTGGTGGGACGGTGCCCGTTGCTTTGAAGTAGATGGCATGAAATCTGCCAGAGTCAAAGACAATTTAGGCTTTGATACATACTCATCTTCTTCTGATTCCTCTTTCTTCTTTGAATTGCTCTGCCCTTTTGAGGATTTGTCTTTTGATGGAGGCTTTACTGCAGCTTTTGTAGGAGACACAATTGGCTTCTTCAATTGTGTTCGCAAAATGGAATGGGTCCGATTGATTGTCTTTCTGACCATCCAATCATCATATTTTTTCGCAGTTTTGCTTTTGACTTCCTGCCACTCGCCTCCTTCCTCTGGATCTGTAGCAGTAATACACGCTACATGAGCTGAAGAACCCTTCAATTTTACTTGTCCCAAGTCGACCATCTTTTGTAGGAGGTCTTTAAAGACAAAACACTCCTGGATGGGATGCCCCAACATTTGATGAAAGGGACAATAATTGGGACGGTCTTCATCTCCTTCCTTGTTTGGTCTCTTCGGCACTGGTAATTGAACCAAATTATTCTCCAGAGCTGAAATGAAGTAACCAGGAACTTGCTCACTTCGGAAAGAGTATGTTTTACTCTTCATATCCTCAAATTGTTTTCGTCGTTGATCTTTTTGATCATTTGGACGAAACAGCCTTTGTTGTTGGCGTTCAGGAGGTGGAGCCCTTCGAGAAGATGAAGGTTTTGAAGTAGAAATAGGTACAGGTGCCTGTTTAAGCATAACTGTAGCAGTTTCTGCTTTACCCATTCTTCTTCCTGGAGCTGATGGAATTACACGAGATTTAACCTTAGCCTGCATAAGGGAATCTTCAATCTGTTGAGCGATTGAAGTAAGGTCTCAAAACCCTCCTGTGTATTTCACAGGGATCAATGGCGTGCGTAATTCGTCACGCAAATTTGCCACACAGATTGGCAACAATTCCTCCTGAGGGAGTGATAAACTCAAGGAATACGTTAATCCCTTCCAACGAGCAATGAAATCAGAGACTCTTTCATTCTCCCTTTGCTTGCAGTTTGTAAGATCGAAAACTGTCGTTTTTGGCAAAGTTGAGCTGAACTGAAGAAGGAATTTTTGACGAAGATCCTCCCATCCGATGACTGACCGGGATTTCAAGCTTGTATACCAGACAAAAGCTGGTCCTTGCAAGGTTCGCACGAAGCATCTGAGTTTCACTGCTTCTTGTTGCTCTGGAGTTCCCATCATAGGATCACAACAAGACACGTAATGCGTCAAATGTTGTTCAGGGTCACCTGATCCATTGAAAGTAGGGAAAATAGGGTTTCCAAAACTGGATGGAGGAGAAATTGAATCTACCCATTCAGGGTAAACTTTTTTTTCAGGTTGAACTTGCGCCCGTTTCCCTTCCATAGTTTCTAACCGAGCTGTTAATGACTCAATAGTAGTTATTAACTTTTGAGAAACGTCAGGTTGAACTTGGTTTTGGGTAGGTGCAATGAATGGAGCTTGGACAGCCGTGGAGGTTGGTGCTGCAACTAATGGTAGTGCTGCCAACCGTTGTTGCGTTTGACCCGTAGGATTAGACCTCTGTGGGTGTACTGATAAAGGAGGATATTCCTGATCCATCTCAGTAGTTACAACAAATTCCTTCGGCTGTCGGACTTCAGCATTCTTAAGAAGAAGACTACTCTGAAGTAGTTCTGCATTCAACCTTCTTAATTCTTTCATTTCTTCCTCCTGTTGTGCAAGCCTTTGCTCTAATGAGAGCGATTGACCTCCTTCAGAGGAAGGGTGAGAAGTAACCTGATTCTTTACTTTCCCCTTATTGGATCCTTTTCGGAGAGGGGGAAGTGGGTTACTTGAAGGAATACCCAAATTTTGGGTAAGCCTTTGATTACGTGTGCGCACACCTTCTTCATTTAGGTCTGTGTGCGCAACTTCTTGAGCAGGAACCTCTTCATCTGATCCCTCTGATTGAGCCTCATCTGGTGAATCAGCAGCAACGGCAGTGATGACATTAATGGATGCATATTTCATGGAATCCTTTCTATCAGCATTTCTGTGATATTGTCTCCTTTTATGTCCATGATAAGACATGGCATTCCGTTGACTTGACCCCTCAGGAATTTCTTTGTGAACCGTCACTTGGAGAGAATCTCCTGACATCTTGGCTCTTCGTTCCTCTTGAGGTTTATTCCCTAATCGAGAGAATACTGACTTTCTCTGAGGGAGGGATTGAAGATTTGAAAAAGTCCCCAGTCCGGTGGACTGGGGGTGTTCCTGTTGCTTCTGCTCAACTCCTCGAATCCCATTTGTTGATTCTGAGGGTTGGGTTAGAGAAGTCCCCAGTCTGGCAAGATGGGGTGTCTCTTGACATGCTATGTCTGAGATCTTCTTGAAATCTCTCTTGATCTTGCGGATCTTAGTTCGGAAATTAGCTGGATGCATTAACCTGTATCCACTTTTATCACCTGGTTCAACAGACCGTTGGATGATTTCCGAAACTTCTGTCATTTGATGACGTGTTTGCTCCAGACGAGAGGCTTGTGCAATATTCTCGCCTGCTTGGTGTAGGAGCAATTCAACAACCTGTTCTCTATATACTTGACTTTGAGAGGAACTAGTTGAAGCTTGATCTCGAGCAAGATTTTGATTATGAACAAAGCCCATTGACTGTGGCCGGCCATGGGCAATAACATTGCATGAGACCATTTTCGGCGGGCTTTGCTGACCGGAAAGCACTGTGAAATGTAGTGCTCCGTGAATACCCCATCCTCTGATATGAACATTAGATGGAGCATTGGAAATTAACTGACGCAATCTTCTTAGTGCGCCAAGGCATGAACGTTGAAGGGTTCTCTGTTGCTTTTCAGCCTTCGGATACCGAGAGACTGATAGAGATGCCAAATCAATCTGGCGTTGTAACCCTTCTATTATCTTAAGATGATTTTCATATTCATCATAAGATAATACCTTCTTCTTTAATTGACAAAGAGTTTTCCATATGTTAAGACGAATATCATGGATTCCATCATCCGTCAACATCTTTGGAATGTCATACTGTGAATCAGCCAAAGGCCAAAACATGACTGGTACTTCACCTTTTGCCAGTTTTTTCCTCATGTTCAACATTTCCTCTTTATCATTAAATGAAGATTCTTCTACCTGTTTGGACCAGAGTTGGTGTTTCCTTGTTGCTTCATCGGATTCAACAAGATTGGTAGAGGAATCACTATTCATGCTGGAAGATGAATGACCCAGGGAAGGTTCGGAGAATAACCTGAACCCCAAGCTATCTTCTGATGGAGAAAGAGTTTCACCTGCCGATAGTAAAACTTCAGACATGACTAGTTTTACGTTTGCAAGTGCCTCGAGATAGGAGGGCTTTCTCGTCACTACATTGCCTTCTAAATAATTTTCGAGACAATGTGAATCACTACTGCGGAGAGGACTTTCGCAGCGAAGTTCATCACCATGAGGAGGACCTTCATGATGGGTTACAGCAAAAGATGAGATCTCTTGCTCCTTGGTCTTCTGACCACACAGAGGGTTCCTGTGGTTCTCATCTGAAGAAGAAACTTCAAGATTGACCGAATTTTCATGAAGCAAGTCTTCATGAGGAAGTGTCTGTTGAAGAACTTCGGGATTAATGTTCCTGTTATTGGGAACTGAGGGAGTAGAATCTTGAATTCCGATAGATAAATGTCTGAGGGCTTCAAGAACTCCAGCATCGAGCAAGGCCTTGTTGTAGATTGGCCTTTGATCTCCTGACTGTGCTGGGCGGATCTTTTTCTTAGATGCCTTCTTACTCGCTTTAGAAATCACTTGATGACGAAAGTGATTGCTCTGAGCAGGTGTATGTGCCTGATCAGGAAAGATGGTCAGGTTAGGCTGACGATCATCGCTCAAATCAGGTGTATGTGCCTGACTTGGTTGTCCATATGATATGGGGGAGTAGGCCCCACAACCCTCTTGGACTGGAACAGATGTGTGTGTCTGTTCCGGAGTGAATTGTTGATGTGTCACTCCACTGCTAGGGATAGATTTATGTGTCTGTCCCTGAGATGATGCTGAAGCTGTTATGATATCCTGGCAAGCATCCAGAATATGAGCAGGAATTTGCTTCTGCTCTTTCACCATTGACAAAATATGTTTGGTGACTTCAGCCGCCGGAACAGGGATATACGTCCATTCCGGGCTTGGAGTAGGTGTATGTGCCTGCTCCTGTCCTCCTTTTCCTGTCAGTGAATCCTGACAGTACTCAAGTGTGGAGGCAGAGAGTTTAGTCTGCCTCCTGTTTTTCGTCGGGGCTTTCCGACTGACTTCTCCGTGCGCTACCAAACGAGACTGTTGGTAGGCTTGATTAGTATTAGCAGGTGTATGTGCCTGCTGATTACACTTCGCCAAACGCTGTTGACGAGATCCATCATATGTAGTCAGACGAGCCTTCTGACTAACTGCTGATGTATAAGCGGGTGTATGTTCCTGCCTATGGTACTCCGCCGGAATTTCCTGGCGGGATCGGCTTGATGCTGCCAGACGAGTCTGCTGGACAGCGGGATTAAAACGAACAGGTGTGTATGCCTGCTCGTTATTTTCCACCAAGTTAGGTTGGTGGACTTCTCCGGAGATGGCAGGGATGACAACCTGCCTATTATTAACCGGATTCCGTCTCTGGTGATTCATCTTGCCTGCTCGGGTTCGAGGAACCTGAGCTGAATGCCTGGAGCCGGTACCCTCATCATGTTGAGGGCGCACTACCGCACGAGTCTGGCGGCGATTGTTGATGGGAGCCCTTGAGAAGGACTCCTGTCTTTTTGAATTAAGGTCCTGCGGGACCTGCTCATTCACTTCCTCGGAGTAAGGGAGTGAATGGAAATTGCATTCCGGGGATAACGACCCGAAACGGTTGGAGACGGTAGTCAGCACCGCCTGCTTCTTGATTGCTGGTCGCCGTTGTCCGGACGACCAGGTAGAATTGTTAACTTGGAGGGCTTGACGAGCGGCCTCCAGAGTTGGGATAGTACCGTTGCGACGATACTCCTTAACCAGTGCATTAGAAACACAGCGTTGAAGACGCTGAGTTGGTGATGTCATCCTCAGAGCGGATGACGTTCCAGCAGGAGTAGCAGCATTGGTTTTCACAGCAGCAGACCTCACAGTAGAGGTGTTCCCAGCAGCAGTATTCACAGGGGTGAATTTAAGGAAAGCCATTTTTGTAGAAGATCTTGAAAAAAAAGAGTGCCTGTTCCATGTAACAGACATAATCAAGATGAATCCGGCCACTGCATCTTTTGGATGAGCACATGTCAATGATTGCCTTGTTGGCCCAAAGGGCCTAACAGATAAGAAGAACATCACTTTAACTTGGTTAAGGATTCACGTCGGGTTCACCATTTTTGTTTCGTGCGGAATCCGGGTATGACCTCCTGGACGGGAGATTCAAACGTTCCGATCGGTTTCTAACGGGTTTGTTCGTAGAACCGGAAACATCCAATGATTCCACATCCGTTTGGACCTACTTTCCAAAGGCAGGCGCTCATTAGCTTGTGGGCTAATGAGGCTTAGGAATTTGCATTGGTCGAGAGGATGGGAGGTCGGACTCATCACACCTTTTTGAGGGGAATTATTGTCTACTCCGGGACTCTCTTTATAGATTTAAGTTAAGTTCGTGAATCCTTATTACATTACCAAGTATAAAATGAGCTTTCCTTTAGTTTTAACAATCAATGATTAAATATGCAAGAAATTTAGAGAATCTTTTATATGTATTCGAGGTTCTTCATCAATATAGAATCATCTATATTTGTTTAGAGATTCTTGGTCAATGGTATCCTTCAAAACATTTATATAAAAGTCTCTTGGTCATTTTGATGACCAGGCTGGTTTTAAAGCCACTCAGTGGGGCACTTGAAGTTTATCGTCATTCAGAAGGACAGAGATTATTTCAATGTTGGGATCGAACCCATAAATGGGCTACCTACGTATCCTTTGTTTTGAAAAAGGAATCAGAACCCACGTAGTTCGAGGAATGGGATATGATGTTTTATGATTGATGGCTCAAAGATGAATGTCATAATTACTTTTACACTCTAAGCTCACGTTAGTCATGCTCGGTGTGAGAAACAAGAGGTATTTGTAAAATTCAGACAATTGTGCCATAAAAGATGCAATCATAAGAATATGTTTTGGGGCTTATGTATAGATGACTGCCCAGATAGACGAAGGTTTAGGATTTACTTTTAGGGAGAAAATCCAAGAACAGGGTCCACAAAGTTATATGTGCTTCATGGAGATTTGAATACTCTAATCTTGGGGCTTACTCCTAAGGAGGATGCCCAAGTTAGGAGGGGACTTATGATTGGGTTTTATTCCTAAAGAGGAAACCCAAATCAAAGGTAATTTATGACTGGTTAAGAGAAATTTTAAGAGACTTGGGGCTTACTCCTGAAAAGGAAGCCCAAGGTTATGACTGAGTCTTATTCCTGAAAAGGAGACCCAGGTTAGGGGACTTGAGGCTTACTCCTGAAAAGGAAGCCCAAGGTTATGACTGAGTCTTATTCCTGAAAAGGAGACCCAGGTTAGGGATTAAGGTTTGGGGCTTACTCCTGAGGAGGATGCCCAAGATTAAAGGACTTGATTGGGGCTTATTCTTAAGAAAGATGCCCAAGATTTATGACTAGGACTTATTCCTGAGAAGGAAGCCTAGGTTAGGGGACTTGGGGCTTACTCCTGAAAAGGAAGCCCAAGGTTATGACTGAGTCTTATTCCTGAAAAGGAGACCCAGGTTAGGATTCTCTCATCTTAAAGGATGAGGTTGAAATGAATGAACTCTCAATCTTTGGTGACATAAAGATGTTTAAATCACTGGGTGTTTGAGAGGTATTTCACAGAATTCCTTTCAGATAAGGATTTCAAATCAAGAAATCATTCCATAAATGGCTTTTGAAGAGTATCTTGAAGACTGAATCTTGAATAAGAAGGGTGAAATGGCTTAAGAGGGGTAAAAATGGGCAAGATGGGCACCCAAAAAGCTAGGGGCGCGCAAGTCTTGAAAGTCGCGCAAGTCCTGCGTCGGCGCGCAAGTGTTGGTCGCGCAAGTATACTTGCGCGACATGAGGGATACTTGCGCGATTTTCAACCAGAGTTGAATTACTTGAGCGACTCTTTATTAAACCCTTTCCCATCCTCTTGAGTTTCTTCCAGAGAAGGGACGCGCAAGTTATATTGAAGGAATTAAGTCAGCGCGCAAGTGTTTGATAAGTTTCAACACTTGGCCTTCCTTCTTCCCTTTAGATCTTCCATTCTAGGTAAGAAATTACCTTAGAAGTGTTCTGGAAGCTTTGAGAAGAGACTTGGGCATCGGGAGCTTTGATCCGAGTTTCTGGAAAGAGATCCTCTCGAATGGGGGGCCCACAGGGTCTATTTATAGGCAAAAGAAGACCCCGGGCGGTTACTGGGCAGTTACCAGATCTGTCGCGCAAGTCCCTTGCACGACCATGAGGGGTCGCGCAAGTGTTGAGGCGGCGCGCAAGTGTACTTGCGCGACCAAGAGGGAACTTGCGCGACCTATGGGCAATGTTCTCCTTTTTCATCCCTTTGTCAATTTTTGATGTTTCTTCAAAGGATTAATCACTTTGAGCTCAGATATTCCCTTTTCCGAACTTTAGATTCCGTGACGAAAGGAGCGTCAACAATCATAATGATATTATAATGAAGAGATGCATCAATACTAATTATTGTTAATAAACCAATTAGGAATGAAATGTAAATATATACAGGAATTGGTTGAGTGAAAGATGATTCCAATAAATTATTTAGAATCAACATTATGGAAATAGGTTTTTTTGTTGATTCATAAATTTAAAAATGTTAAAAGAATTCTTGTAGAAGGTTTATATAGAATGATTAGTGATCTTGTTTAGAAATAAGTACAGAAAAATTGGTGTTAACAAAATTTTTAAATTAGTTGACAATGATGGTTTTACTAGATAACCTTAATTAACATTTACTGTTCTATAAACAAAAACGAACATTGATTTTTTATTATTAAGAAACCATCCCTAGGTCTCTTATATTTTTTTATGCACAAATATACACTGAATATCATTTTCTTGATGTACTAATGTTTTTTTGGATTTTTAACAATGTAGTGATGATTTAGTATAAATAATAGAGAAGAATTATTTTAAACTACATATAGTCTTACAAAATATGGTTGATGAAATTTGGAATTATTATATATTTTTTCAATGATATTTTTAGTGGTGTTATGTATATAAATGTTGTTGGTGACGACATAAATCCATGTAGAGTACCATGAATATAATATGGAAATAGAGGTATTAGTGTTAATTTTTGAAATGTATCATTTATAATTGTTAGGAATATGATTCCTTTGGAAAAATTTGAACTGTAGTCTTGGAACATAGTGGAAAATATGTTTTTTTATTCGAGAATGTCATATTCATAATAGTTAATTATATACTGAGTGTTAGTCAATTTTTTTGGAAAAGGAATGATTCTATGAAGAACTTTTTGGGTAATGATGACCCAAATAAGATTCTCCGGAATAGTATATGAATCCAAACAAGTTAATTGTACGGGTAAATAGAGAGTAAATTGGGAAAACTAACAGTCTATAGTATTGTTCTATGAAACATCATAATAACATTAAACCCATGTAAGATTTAATATAGGCATACACTAAGGTGTGTATGACTCATATAGAACTGCAAAAAAAGATATTGGTTAGTTAAAAATTCAACATTTGACTCAAACTTTTGTGTAAGAGTAACATAGTCTTGGAAAACGGTGAAACATGACACATAAGAGTCATCTAATTCTTAAAATTTGTAAGATTTATAAAATCTAATTATAAAGAAGAACTAAATTAGTTAATGAAACACCATTTTCATCATGGTAATTAATATGATAATTAGTTTTAGTTATGTCGATTCAAGTGGAGTGAGTAAGAAGATGTTCTATATAATGAATAGGAGAATTTAATATCATTATTAATTTAAATGATGATGAAAAAACAAAACCATGTAATGTGATTTTAAATGTAGGTGTACTGTAAGGAAGATATCACGTAATGTTATTTGATTATAAACTATTTTTATATATATAGTATACATAAAATATTACTCCAAACAACAAATTTCACTATATATTTTCCATACATGCATGGATTTGTTAATATGTGATATTTTTGTAATTTTGAAATAGAGAGGGCGAGTATGTCATGATAATTCTTATTACTTTGTTTTGTTTAAAGAACTAATACTGCAGTATAATTAAATAATAATATCAATTTTCATTTTTAAATTATTTTTGAAGATGTAAAATGAATCATAATTTATGTAAATTAATAATCATGTTGTACAATGAATATATTTTTAAAATGTAATAAAAAATAAAATTATCCAGTATTGTTGTTAGTTCAACTATATTGATGTAGTTGAAGAATGATGATTGAATTATCAGTAGATTAATTATTGGAGATCTTTGTTGAATAAATAAAATTATAGAATCCAATACTCTGGATACTGTGGAATTCTAATATTACTAAAGAGAGATATCCCATTTAATTTATCTATGGAAATTTTTTTCTTCGAGGAATAAGAAAAAAATTTAAGATGAAAAGGAAAAATCAGGTGTTTAGAGATGGCCAAAAATATCATAATAACATAGAACATAACTATTAATTCCCAACACTACTTACTTTATTCATGAAGCCTCTATATTAAATAATTTTCTGATGATTTAGGATAAATAAAACACAAATTTTTTAATATGTAAATTTTCTACTCATTTTAAAAATGAGATTATTGAAAGAGGTCCATGTTCCTTTGATGTTAAGGAGTATATTCTGGCAGTATAAGACATGTTAATTTAGTATACATATCATATTATTATTGATGAGTTGACATATAAAGTATAATGGATCATCGTTTTTGGGGGTTTGAGGATGAACACTAAATTTAAGGGTCTATAAATATAATATCTGACCAACCAGAAGGGAGAGTGAAGACATTTTTTGTAAAAAAATTATTGAATCGCAAAAAATAAAAAAAAGAACAATTCTGTTTTTCTGTAATTTGATAGAATTGTTTCCAAGATTCAAGGATTTTTACTACCCTTAGCCTATTATATAAACATGTTTCATGTGATAAATAAATTTTTTCAGAAAACTTTACATAATCAAAATAATGATTAAATACCAATATTTAGATGAAACACTGTAAAAGTAGTATTTTTTTCTTGATTTATATCATTCATGTTGTTCAATCATTGTGGAAAATAATATGTTGATCCACATATTATAATAACCGGTCATTTAGGTTCATAAATAGAGAGGGTGATTATTTAATATGGTAAAAATTATTTAGTAAAATAAGTTACACCTGATTCACCCACATCTAATGTTATTACATGATCCATTTGACACATTATTTAGTATGAAAGATAACTATGTTTCCACTAATTGGAAATAATTTCATCCATTTTTTTTATCAATAATATTTTAAGTTGATATTTTAATAGTATTTAAATGATCCTCTGATACAAATTTTTTCCCCATCATTGTTAATATTAATATAATGGTTTCAACCCATAACCATGAAGAATAGAAAGAAAAACGAGGCCATGAAGATAACTAATTTGACAAAGATAAAGTTTATTTAACAAAAACTAAATTTAATCTAATTTATAAATGTTTTTATAAATCTATAATGAATGATGCCTTTGAAAAATAATCATCATGCTATTAAGTGGATGCATAGGATAAAACTATCATTGAAGATCTATATTTTGACTCTAAGAACCAATTTAATAAATTTACCACTCAAATTTTCACCCATAATATTGATATTATATAATAAATAAATAATTATTTCTCATAATTCAAAATTAAAGAAATAACTAATAAAAAAATCATTGAGAATGATGTTACAATAGTTAAACTCCCTTAGTAAATATGTTAATGTCAAGGATAAATACTTAATGATATATTGAAAATATTCTCTATGAAGGAAAAATTGTTTTAATTTAATATTTATGACAGGGTGATTATTAATAAAATATTATAAGTGAAGATTATTAATATCAATGTTAGTAACAAACCATGTATTTTATTCAAATACGTGTATCGGGGGATCAAATCCCCAAGAATCTAAGGCATTTATAATTAGTTTAAAGAATAAAAAAGTATAATGGTCAAATTTTAAGGATGAAAAATGAGATTTAATATAGAATAAATATAGCATGGGATGGGAAAAATATCCACACTAATAATTACCATGAGTTTGAAAAATAATTTTAAAGTTTTCAAAGAATTCAGTAATAGAGTTCATAATCCACTATGTGGAAAAAACTGTTATGAAAATTTTAAACAATATTGTTACATTCAAATTTAAAATAGTATTGGAAAAAGATAGTGTGTGATATTTAAATGAATAAATAACTATGACCTCCATAAAATTTTAATCCATGCACTAGTTTATTGTTATGTACAAATGCATTTTCACCTTTTAATGTAGGTTTAAATTCAAACTATTAACACATATCAATGTAAAAATATTCTATGAAATCCATTGCAACATTAATGGTGGATAAAATCATGTGTAAGAAATGTTTCTACCCAAGAATAACAGAAAAGGGTAGTGTTTGTTTTATTGAAAAATCAAGGATGAAAATCTATACACACTAGTATTAAATTAATAGATCATTGATTGTATTCCACTATTAGTCAACTTCAATGTTTGGGAAAAGTTATTTTAAATGTTAGATCAATATAATAATTTTTCTTGATTGATAATGGCCTATATTTAAACGATAAGTCCTAAATATATTGTTATATTAGATAATAAGACACATAGTTTACAAATGAAAATAATTCTATGTATCGTAAAATTGTTTGAATATCTTATAATCTTTTATTATAAGTTCAAGGATAGTAGTCACTAGGATGAAAAAAACAAGTTCAAATGCACAAATCATGGAATTCATGTCCCTGAGTGAATAAAATTTTATTATCTAATTACGAAAGAAATGGGATACTAAACTAGATTTTCTTTTGTTGTATGAATGGGAAGAAAAATAATAAAAAGACACATCCAAGAAGAATGATAAAAAAGACAGTACACAAATAAGGAATAAATGTTTCTAGTGTGGATGAAAGGGAATTTCATAGACAAAATAAAATTAGACACCAACATTAATGTTTAAGTTATAATTATGTAACTAATAATATAATCTATCCAGAAAGTAAATATATTTAATGTTTCGGTAGAATACCTTCATGTTACATAAATAAAATCTCATGAAAATTAACCATATGATGTTAAATTTGTGGTGTTTGGGAAATTAAGGGGTAAAACATGACAAGATTCTTGGAAGGTGAAAATAGATGGGGAAAACTTCTGAAAAAATACATGATAGTTCAATTAAGATAGAATGATTTGATGGATGACATTATAAAATACTCACTAAGTTATGCTATGAATTTAAGAAAACAATGAATGTTTCAAAGGATTGTTTTACTATTTGGGAGGCCAAATTGGTCAAAGAAAAAAGATAAATGAAGTAAAATGATTTAAAATACCTTGATAAATATGAGGGAAAATATTATTCCATATATGGTGAATATTTAAGGAGGATATAAATACCAAACTTCCCATGAAGATTAATTTTCCTTAATTTAGAAGTGCGAGTATAGAGAATTTTCTGAAACAATTATATAGAATAAGTGGTTATATGGGTTGAGAAGTAACTCTCATCCATATTGTTCTCACAAATAAATAAAGGAAATCCACATTATTTTATTTTTTATTCTTCTATTTATGCGATGATAATTAATAGTGATGAATTTATTGATAGATCAGGATTAGTATTATAATTACTATAAAATAGAATAAGCTATCAAAATTTATTTGTTCATTATAACAGTTTAAATTTTTATCATGTATGATAAATTTTTATGGATTTATCCCATAAGGAGTAGAAAATAAGAGTATAATACCAATTGAAATTAATTATTGGGAAGATGAAATTTTTGAAAAATTATTGGAATATGAAAAATAAGTATCATAATAACTTTTCCCAGCTCTTTTATTATATTATTTGTAATTGTTATGGGTGTGGTGATTACTAAATTGAAAGGTGTTTGAAAGGGTTAAGAAACATTAATCCCCAATAATTTTTTTGTGGGTTTGTTTAAGATGACTATAAATTATATCATTCTTGAAAATCTATGTAAATAACCCCTTAAAATAAACAACGATATTGGTAGCACGTTCTAGACTACTTTTAGGGAGGTTTTATTTCTATGTTTATCAATATTTTTTTCTACCTAGAGTATTTGTAGAGAATACTTTTATTAATTAAATAATGAATCATTACTATAAAAATTGGGATTAAATCTATCATTCTATACGTGTTGAATTAGGATGTGAGTTTGAATAAAGTAGAATTGAATATGTTTCAAAACAGGGAAAGGTTATGGAGATGAGAAAGGTTTTTCAATTTCCCTACATCAATTACATTTATTTTTGACCATGGGGAGTTAAATTTTGACATTATATATAAAAAGGTATTTAAAAAAATCAATGGGGGTAATTCAAGATCTCAGTTGGATTATGAAGAAGAGATGAATTGATTAACTATGAAGTCATATTATCAATGATGAAAGTAATTTAACTATATGATGAAATCAGTTTAGTAAAATAATATCCCAAAGAATGGTGAAGAAGATGACATTTGTATTTGGAAATAGTTTTCATTTCATAATATTAAATTCTAAAACATATTTTAGGTTGTGGACATACATCTAATCACTGATGAGATAATATATATGGAATTAATGTCATATACTATTTATAAAATGTTTAAAAGAATTAATGTAGAGAGACGTGTTGGATAGGATTGAACAAATTTTATAGTTCATTGAATAATGAGGTAAAAGTTTTTCTATAAGTGTGAGTAATCATCCTTAGGTTATCATGAATTTTGGATTCTGAAATATATGATAAATATTCTTTTGATTATGGACTAGAGATTACTGAGTTTATGGTACTAAATTGGTTGAGGCAGTGAAGATATATTGAACATAATTCAAAATGAAATTTTATATGATATTAAATGACTTTATATATAATGTTTAGAAAAATTATAATTACTCATATATTTTCAAAAGTTATTTATGATGTTTTAAATTATATTGATATTGTAGTTGAGTCCATAAATCCCTATTTATTTCATTTGAGATAAATACTAAATTACAGATTTCAGTGTAAATTTAGGAAAAGTATGAAGAATTGATATGATGTGAATGAGGCCTAAAGAATAGTAATAAATTTTTTAAGAACTCATTATATAATTTGAATGTTTTGAAGATAAAACAATTCATTTGAATCAATTATCTACTAGGTTGAAATTGAATGTTTGTGAATTTCAGGAGAATACTGTGAGCCACAAGGGTCATTAGAACCCAATGTCAGAATTAGATGCATAGATTGTAAGAGTAATCATAGTAGTTCATAAGGGTAACCAGATAGTATACAAAAAACAACTAAATAATTGGATCTTATAATGAAATATGAAGTATCAAGAATAACTGTGATGTGATAGAGTCATCAAGAATATTTATAATATTAGTCTTAGATGTCATTTTAAAATTTGATTGTTTTGAAGATAATGAATCTCATTTGATTTAATTCTCGATTGCATTGAAATTGAATGATTAGAAGTTTAAGGAGTATACTGAGAACCATAATGGTCCTTAGAACCTAATGTATGAATTTGATGTATTGTTTGTATGAGTGATCATAGTAGTTCATAAGGGTAACCATGGAGCATAAGAAAACTGATAATGTATAGTCTCTTATAGTGAAATGTAAGAGTATTTTTTTTCTATATTGGACTCACACTAGGCATAAACAGATTTGTTGGAGAATCAATTGAAATTTAATATTAGTAATCAGTCTACTAAATTTTTTATAAAGAACTCATAATTATGTAAACTACTCATATTAAAATATTAACAAATGATATTTTTCAATCTTTCAATTATTATAATTTTATATAATTTCTATAAAATGATTCCCAAAGAAGAGTTAAATCAGATGATGTAAGGAATTGTTACACAATTAAATAAATATCATAGATATTCAAGTGAATTTGGATTCATGATGAGTGTTTTAAAAGATAATTTTTTACATATGAGGAATAAATCCATACTAATAATCATTTCGTGGATGAATAACAAGTCAAATAACGTTTTGTGACATGATGTGTTGTAGAAATAAAAGGATTAGATCATGTCACGACACTAGGTCAAAGAAGTGTTCATAAGGGATATTTTTACATCAATATATGATACCAAAGTAGAAATATTCCTTGCATGTTTTTTATACCAACACATATTTATTAACATATAGCATTTTTGGATGCTTTTAATAGAGAAGATAATGACCCTGATAATTTCAGTTATCATGTGTTGTTTAACAAACTGAGACGATATGATAATTAAATGATAAAATATATGATTAGTTTAAAATGAATATTAACAAAAAAAATGATAGAAAATTTATGTGTGGTAATATTAATTTGGATTCATGAATATATTTGTATAAAATTATTTTGAAAAACTTATAATATTTAACAAAATTTCAATTTTCATTATTTTCTAGCAGTCAAAAATGAAAGAGAGGATAAGGGAATAATTAATGGGAATCATCTATGTATTAAATAAATTTTTGATACAAATAATATAACATTCATTGAATATTAACATTATCTAATAGAGATATAAATAATATATTCATTAAAGAAGGTATGGTTCACTGGGGAATAAAAAGAATAAGTAAGGAGAATAAGAAAGAAGTGATTATATTATATGGCCATATGTTTTAGAATCCATTAATTTTATTCCAATAATTATAAATAATATTCATGTATTACTTAAGAATAATTTATACATGATTAGATATTTATCCATACAATATATGAAAAAAATATAATGACACATAGTCCAATTATAATACAATATTAAAATAAATTTTCAGAAAAGCATACATCACATATAATGTATTATTGCACATCACGAGTGATTACAACCATTATTGAATCAATAATTAAAATGTAAAAAAAATTATAATATCATTAGAACAAAAATATACAGTAGACCCCCATTTCCAATAAGAATCTCCATTAATTAAATAATCAAGGATGTGAAATAATACCATAAATGGAGAAGGAATGTTCAGATATCTAAAATGAATACTCATGAAAAGGGAAATGTGAATGGAATAATTTTAGTAATGTTCATTATAGAGGAATGAAATATAGATTTTAAAAATATGCACTTTTCGAATATGGTCATTGAAGATGTTCCCGTGGGTCATTTATCGAATATATATACTAATGTCATGTACTGTTATGAAGTAAATTTAAAATAATATGACTCATAAAGAAAAAAATATGAAATAAACATATTATAAACATATATATATATATATATATATATATATATATATTAGTTAAAGACAATTATTAATATTATTATTCAAATTGTATATGATATATATATATATATATATCTAATAATTATTATAACTTCAATGGAGTACTAAAAATAAAATTTAAAAAACAGATAATGATATTTTAATGGAATTTATCAAATCACATTTCAAATAAAAGGAATATTTTTTTCAAGATCATTTATTAAGAATTGTAAATTTCATAATACTAGAATAATTAGATCAATATTAAATTATTAACATTTATGAAAAAATATATTTATAACTTTTAAGTTATAATTGTTATAAAATAATATTAAAGATACTAAATGCATAAAAAATTCAATTTTCCAATAAAAAATATTATTCATTATATTTTTAATTTTTATTCAGAAAATAAATTTATAATTTTGGGGTTTTTAAATAGATTAAAATAAATTCATTTCATTGATTAGAAATTTTATATTTTTTATAGCATGAATTATTCTTTTTGTTTCATTAAAAATTGATTTTCTTGTGAATAGAGAAATATACTGATACTACTCTTTTTATTCCATTATTATTATATATGAATGAATTATAAATTTATGAATCTGTTTTATTTCATACATTTTTCAAAATTTTTTTTTTAAATTTATAATCCTCTATTTGACATTTTAAATTATAAATAATATTTTTCTCATATATCATTTTAATACATTATAATTTTATTAAATTAATACAAATTTTTAATGCTTTTTGAAATTAAATTATAAGAACTATTTTGAAAATTTAGAACCAATTTATAAAAATTATATATTGTTGTCAAATTTATTTTTATGAATAAATATTAAGTTTCATTAGGTAAGAACTAGTTACAATGAATACTTCTTATTGAAAAAATTACAAATTCAAGGGTAGAAGGGATTGAAATAGGTTAAGAAATATTTCTTATATAGTGGGTAAGAGATGATTAGCCTTAACTCACCCTCCACTTATTTATTTAAAATTTTGAAATCCACATTAAATGTTTAGGATTTTCTTTCTTTATATTAAGTTGAAATATTCAAGAAATTTCATTCTCAAATGTTATAAAAGGTTCCTCTCACAACCTATTCAATAATACTATATAAATTAAACAACTTCCTAAAAATCTTCCTTATTTAATTCCCCAATAATAATATTTCAGTCATTAGATTATTGTCACACAAATTTAGTAGAAACCATTCTGTTTCAAGTAATTACTTAAGAAAAACTAAAAATATTCAATGAGGATAGAACCCATTCAACTATGTGGTAATAAATATATGGTTTTTTATCACCAAATTACTCTGTTTGAGGCATTATTTCTAGTAGATGCATAATTTTATTAATTTGGTGTACATATTGCCTATTTGATATATTATAACAACTAATACATTTTTCATCAATTGAAGTCTAATTCAAATACAAATCATTCAATAGGTTTTAAATTAAATTCTATAAAAGTAGTAAGGGTTTTTTTGACCAAATACAATTTTCAACTATAATAATCACTTAAAATTGATTATATTCATTCAATATTGACTTATTCTAACCTATGATAATATTATAATTTTATGAAACTTATTTTCATTTAATTTCATGTTTCACACGGTAGAAATTTTCCTTAATGAATATATTGTTTCATAAAAAATATGTAATTATAATAAGAATAATTCCCATGTAATTTAAGGTATTTTTTCTCCAAATTAGTTTTTTTACATCCCTCAAATATTATCCTTTAAGTAGTAGAAACAAAAAAAAAATATCTATAATGACCATTATATTCCCCTATATACTTTATAAAATAGAGGATTCATTATCCTTTATATGAAGTGTGTTTTCCACAAGGGAAATTTAAAAAATTTAAAAGAAACTTATTTAATATGATCTTATATTATTTCCAACAACCTCGTATTTTAACTTATTCTTTATTTATTATACAGTCCTCTTTATTGGAATATTTTTTAAATGGTTTATTATCTTATTCATAAATTTATTTCTAGAAGTTACTTGAACATTATGACTATGTAATGGATATATAATTAATTTCTTTTCATGAAAAGAACATTCTTGGTTAATCTTTCATTTTGAATTTATTATTCTCAAATAGAATATATGTTCATTAACCACCAAATTTGAGGTTTTTAAAAATATTGTTTTTATTGATCATGATTATGGTATTAAAAGATCACTTTTTTTACGACAATAAAAGTAACAAAAAATATTTTCCTCTAAAGTACTATTTATAATATATTTAATAATTTAAATTTAATTGGAACCCATTTTTATGGATGATGTTAATTTTGGTCCTATATATCATTCCAATTAAAAGGTTAATGTTTAATATCACATGATATAATAATTTTGTGGGTTGATATAATTGTGGTTTAGTTATGCTGGAATGTTTTGCATGGTTTTAATATAAAATTATCTAGGTTTACAAGGTCCTTCTTGGGTATAATTGAAATTTATAAATTCCCAAATTTTTTTTGTAACACCCCAATATTTCATAGTACTTTATATCATCAAATAAATTCAATAACTTGTGTTACTTACAACATCGAGAAGGAGCACACGAATACATAGCAATCCTGCCGTTCAAAACACATTTATAAATAGTATTAACAGAATTTGGAATTTCATATACTCCATATAATTTTAGAATCCATATTATGTGTTCTATAGACATAATATAAGAACAAATTCCTTTTTTTAGATAAAAGAATTATTTTTTAAAAAATAAAATTTTACCACCTTTAAATGGATAACCTTTTTTAAAACCAATATTTGACACTCTTATATATTAAATTTAGTGAAATTAAATTATTCTTTAGAATTGGGACATAAAAATTTATTTTAGATAAATTTTTGGTACATTTCTTATATTGTTCATATTTTGATGAATAATGAAAAATATTGAATTTTAATTAATAACAACATTTTTAATCCATGTAATTTATATGGTTAAATTATATATTTCTATAGTTTTAATGTATCATTAGATTATATTTTTAACATTTAATATAATTAGGGTCCTTGGATGTACTTTTACATTTAAATTAGTCGTAAACCAGTGTCAATCTTTTGATAATTATTATTTCTTACAAACACGCTTTTTTGTTTTGACAACGAGAATTAATTTAAAATTATTATCTGCCACTTATGTGTTATACATTTGGAAAAATGGATTCCATATTTAGAATCATGTTGTCTAAATTGTGTAAATATGTATCATTTATTTTTAGACATTATGAATATTTACTTCAGTAAATATTTTATTTAAGATGGTTAAAAGGTTAGTCTAGTAAATAATGGCAAAAAAGATATTATTATAATAATAGTAAATTACCATAAAATGTGTCCTATTTCTGTTTGATGATACACTTCCAACCATGACCATCTATGGGTTGATTTCGGGACCACATGGTGCCACTTGAGAGTGATAATGTCAATTTTTATTAATAAATTTAATGTAATGGAAAAAACAAAACCAACATATATCTTTTAGTAATAATAATTTTATAAGATGTTATATATGTTTTCATCTCAACTATTAATATTCCTTTTAAATATAATTATATCTCCCACATTGTGGTATTTTTATTACTTTTTATACATAAAATAAATATAATTATTTATGACACAATAATGATGTAATGTTTAACTCATTAATAAATGATTTAAATAAATGAGATTATAAAAAATTAAACAATATCCAAAACATGACCAATTCATATTTGATGATTTTATTTCAAACATGAGTCATCTTATTTTTGACTTTAATCAGTTTTGGACCTTTAGAAACAGAAAATCATTATATAAAAAAATAATATTTGAAATCGTTCCTAAAAAGCCTCTCCTCCCCCTTATAAAAATCCCCCCTATAACCCATTTGTCACATCTCTCAATCCCATTTTCTCTTCCAAAATCTACCCAATTAAGCTTTATACATCCCTATATTCCCCTTATAAGCCTTACATTAGGCACAAGTCACTTCAAGTAAGCCTTTTGGTTCAAACCGATGGGAGTTACTCTATTTAATGGTAACATCTCCTCTTAAGTTCTTTTTTTATTTACTTCTATAACCCCCAAAACACTATTTGTTCCTTTATTTTATAACAACACTAGTATGCTAAATTTAATAGGTTTTTTATGATATGTATTTAAAATACACTTACACAAACCTCCATATAATGGGTATAGAATATAATGTTTATATGGACGGTGAACAACTGCCTCACGAAATGATGATCGTTCAATATTATACTACCATCTCTTATGGTGTCCATTATGATGGCAATGCAATTATATATGATATTTATGATATTTATTTTATCTATAAGCTTCTGTAATTCTCTTTTATATCACACCTTTATTCTTTTTCTTGTCGTATATATATACAATAATTTTAATTTTAGGATGTGCGGACTGCCTCCCCCTCATTGTTATATGACTCTTTCATACCATACATGGAACATATAAAGTATGGTGTTAATGAAAATACATAACATATATAAAATATTATATTATACTGAAATAATAAAATACATATGTATAATTTGGTATTCTTTGCTTTTAAAATAATAAAATGAAATGGAAGTAGTGTTTGTGCATATGCATGGATTACCGTCTCCCTGAATGCGATAAGATTCATTACCCATCGTAACCATTCAAGATAATTTTCATTTTATCATTAAAAATAATATTTAAAAACATTATATCATTCTGTATATGAATCAGATACATCATATCCATAACAAACATGACTTATGTGAAATACATATAAAGGAAAACAAATAAGTTAACACCCAAAAGAATGACACTATAAAAATATTATTAACAAATCAATATTAGAAGATTATATGTGATATAATATTTATGTAAGTGGTTATTATATAATTTAAAAACAATTATTTAACTATTATACAGGTGGTTAACGTACCCTCGACCAAGGAAAAGTACAAGATAAGGTTTTATTTCACAAAATCTTTCTTATCTGAGGTTGTTTTTATGTAACTTTCTACTAGGACCTCTTTATCATCCACATCCATGTATTATAAAAAGGAATTTCAAAAAAAAATACTATTTACTAGAATATGTGTTAAATTCGTTTATACCCTTGTTTGAATTTTTATAAAATGGTTTCAAAGGAATCCTTTTTTTGTTTTCCAAACAAGGTGCTTTATGACCATTTCAATAAATTAAGGTAAAAAAGTTTTTTTAACTTATTCAGCAGGTGCTATTATTCTCCACCGTTAAAAAACCATCGAAGCATCCCATACATGCTTATAATAATGTTTTCAAAATATATGTTTTATTTTATAAAGACATGACTTTTAAATTATTTTAAAATATAAAGATATAGTTCTCTCAAGTAGTTTTGGTTTCATCTATGTCAACATCCTTTAATGGATTTTATACTTGTTTGGTGTAGATTTATTATGATAAAAATCTTCCATATTGTATTGAAGGTTGTGATATATGTTTGACCGGAGATATGTTATTTTTTTACCATTCATTATTAATGCTTAATGTATTAACATTTCAATTGCTAGTTTTAAAATGAATGTTTATATTATATTTCACCCTTTTCATATGAGGAATTCATTAAAACTACTAAGTGACGGGTGGAGACTACTATATATCCTTGATGCATCGGTAGGTCTTATGATAAAAACTTGTGTCTTGGCACAAGGATTTGAAAAAAATATTATTTTTAGTCTTGGCATTAGCCCTTGACTATGTCGTTGAGATGTCCGACATTATGGATTCCATGATTATGAAAGTAAATATTGATATTTCATGTGATTATTCGACAAGTAGAATATCCATGTGAACTAGTCAATGGAATTATTTGATTTATCATTTCCATATTATGATGAATATTATGTTGAAAAACGATTTTTTTTAGTTTTAAACCTTGTCATAAATTTTTAGGCTTATATATGATAGTTTCCGCTAATTGTTATATTTACTGAGCATCTAATCTCACCCCTTTCATATTTTTTTCCCTAGATTCCAAGAACTATATTATGCCCAATATGCAGAGTTAATGTAGGGGAATAATGGAATTCACAATGGATAATTTATGTGGTGTTTTATGTTTGAATGTGTAATGTAACTTTCATGTATATAATCTATTTTCGATGACTTATAAACTAATCTACCTTTCATGACTTGATTCCTTGTAATCATGCCAATGCAGTTAAATAATGAACCGAATTTGGGTAACTAGGGTCAGAGTGTTATATTTGTTATCAAAGGATGTTTAACAATAACCTTGGAAACTAGATTTTGAAAAACACTGATTAGATAACATTACCCTAAGATAGACTTTAAGTATTAGTATAGAAGAACATCCTATAAATTTGGTAATGTATAGATTTTGTGAATTTTCCAAGAAATACATCCCCGTCTGGATACGAGCATGTAGAGGCAGCTCTGGCATTGATGTACCAAGGAGTGAAAACTCTGACAAGGAGTTTTGGGCTTGACCCGAGATATCCTGGTACCTGACAATGGGCCTTGCTGCACTCCTGGTTACGACCGTCTCAGGGGATATTCTTAGAATATTTCAAAATTTTTTACAGGAAATTGTGAATGATTTAGAAGTAAATATTTCCTCAATGAAAACATTTCTTTTATAATATATTATATGCATAATCTTTTCATTTAACGTTATGTATTTTACTAGTTTGGAATTATGAATTGTGATTCATAAAACTATCATTGTGTATGCTATTGTATAAAAATGGTACCTAGTATATGGAATGAGAACTCCAAAAATACACATTATTCAAAGAGTAAGAAGGATTATATATTTCATGGCATTAAGACAACATTAGAAAGGAAATAGTCTCCCATATATTTTCATCATTTGAAGAAATAGTATCTTGTGTTAATAAGACAAGTAATGAATTACATGAGTAATATGGCATTGAAGGGGTGATAAAGAAGGAAAGTATGGTAGTGAGAAATATGGTAAATGGGAATACAGGAAAGAAGGATTTTCCCCTATGTGATAACTGTGGAAAGAATCACCTTGGTAAATTCTTGAAGGTAATTGGAGTTTTTTATAATTGTAGAAAAAAGGACATCATATACGTGATTCAAAGGGTATGAAAAATGTTCCAAATGTAAAATGCATCATTTGCATGGAGTTGGGACACTATTCAAATCTGTGTCCCCATCACCAGAGTATACCAAAAATGATTTTGTTGGATAATAATCAATTTATGATATTACCATAGATGAAGAGTAATGGCATGCTTTTTTTATGTTGATATTAATTAATTATGTTATTTGAGTGTTATATCAATGATGTTATGGTTCTAATAATTAGGGAGTATATAAGGATTTTACTATAGTACTATTTAATTAAGGATTTGAGATTGTGTGGTACCATGAAAAGTGTCTCAATAACAAGTAATTTTTTTTCAGAAAATATATGGTAGATTGAATCATAAAAATTAATATGGTCCAGGTACTGTGGTATTGATTTTTCAAAAAGAGATGATTTATTTGGATAAAGTATATTTGATATTATTGAATACATTATAACTAATTAATGATTTTTTATTCCATCATTGTTGCTGATTAAAACATTTTTTTGATTTTCGGATTATATGTAGTATTCTATGATTTACAGAAGGAATAAAAATTAGATAACTATTAAAATATGGTTTTCTGATAATTAATCTTATTGCCACATTATGAGAGAATACACGACGAAGGCATTAACATGTATATTATGTGACCCTTCATATAAATTTTCGACTGTGAGTTCGGAAAAAAGTATTGTAGATAAATTTAAAGGTTTAAGTTGATTAATTTTGATATTGGATACTATGGTTAAGGTTAAATAATTTCATGAGTTATTTTTGGATTGTCATAATAAGGACAACCCGGAGGTCGGGCGACAACCTGTCACGTCTGGAAAGGCACCGAGACCTGAACCAACAACTAAAGGGTGAAAAGGGTAATCACCTACTAATGGCTTACATGATGTCTTAGTTTGTAAAATTTAGTTCTTTTAACATCTGAAAAATTATTTATAAATTCATTATTTTTGGAACCTTATACGACTAGGATAAATAGAATATTTTTTATTCTATAATGTTTTGGAGTGAAAGATGTTAAAATAATTCTTAAACATTAGGTAAAGGATCTTAAAACCAAAAATGTGTTATCCTAATACCTTATGTTTTTTTTGGAACCGATGATATTTTAAATCCTCATAGATGGATGGCTTTTAGGCCCTCAATTTTACAATTGTTTATGATTGATGACATAAATAACTCATTATAAATAATTACATTTTCCTCCAATTATGTGTCTCTGATTTCCTCTAATGTTCTCCTAATCGAGATAATAATTTGTTGGTGACATTTTTATTTTTATTTCCCTCTTATTAAAACTAAATTTCATTAACCCAATTTTTAATGTTGGTTTTCCGAAAAGGTATGTTTTCTATTTTTATCCTTTTATATTGAATAAAAAATTTCAAATTGTGAAGATGAAATTTATTGAAGGAGGGGAGAATTTAACACCCCATGATTTCAATGTACGTTATCTTTTCAATGAAATTCAAGAACGTGAATTACACACAACACTAAGTTCAAGCGCACCACGACTTACCAAACTAGCGGTTAAAAAAGTAGTTTTGAATAATATTGACTTAATTTTGAATTTTATATAATCCATATAATTTTAGAATCCATATTATGTGTTTCATATGCATAATATAAGAACAAATTCATTTTTTAGATAAAATAAGTACTTTTTAAATAATGAAATTTTACCGCCTTTTAACAGAGAACCCTTTTTAAAACCAATATTTGACACATTAATATATTCAATTAAACAAAATTTAATTATTCATTATAATTGGGATATAAAAATTTATTTTGGATAATTTTTTGTACTTTTCTGATAACATTCATATTTTGATTAATAGTGAAAAATACTAAATTTTAATTAAAATATGTTTTTAATAGAAATAATTTATAGTGTTAAATTATACATTTGAGTGGTTTTAAACGTATAATTAGATTATATTTTTACCATTTAATAAAATTTAGGTCATTGGATGTAATTTCCCATTTAAACTGGACATAAACAAGTGTCAATCTTTGGATAGTTATTATTTCTTAAAAACACGCCTTTTGTTTACAACAGAAACTAATTTTAAATTAATTTTGGTTACTTAAGTGTTTTAATTTTGGTATAATGGTTTCCATATTTTGAATAATTAGGTCAAAAGTGTTTTAATAGGTAACTTTTATTTCTAGACATTACGAATATTTACTTCACTAAATATTTTATTTACCATGGTTAAAGGTTAAATCTTATAAATAAGGGTAAACAAATATTATTATAATAATATTAAATTACCCTAACATGTGTCTTATTACAATTGGTTGATACATGACTCACCATGGTAATCCTTTGGTCTATTTTGGGACCACATGGAGCCACTTGAGAGTGATAATGACACTTTATATTAATTAATTTAAAGTAAAGTCAGAAATGACATAAACATATATTTTTATTAAAAAAAATTACAAGGGGTTATATATGTTAAATTTTCAACTATAAATATTAATTTGAATGATAAAAATATTTCTCACATCATGTTTTTTTTAATAAATTTTTGGCATCCAACAAATAAAATTATTTATGACAGAATAATTATGTAGTGTTTACATCATTAATTAATGATTTAAATAAACGAGATTATAAAAAAGTATAACAACATAAAAAACCTTTACAATTAATATTGGTTGATTTTATTTAGAACACGAGTCATCTTATTTTTGACATTAATGAGTTTTGGACATTTAGAAACCCAAATTAATTATATAATAAAATAATATTTTCAATCTTTCCTAAAGAGCCCCTCCTCCCCCATATAAAACTACCTCAAATCTAGCCAATTTATTAAACATCTAAAGACACTTGGCTTGTAAAACCTCAGACCAATTAAGCTCCCTAGATCCCTCCCTTCCTCTTAGAGCCTTACCATAGGAATAAGGCACTTCATGGAATCCTTTTCTTTTAAACCAAATGGAGTTACCTGATATAAAGGTAACATCCCCTCTAAAGTTATTTTCTTTTATTTTACTTCTCCTAACCCATCACACTCTTTGTTATTTTCTTTTATAAAAAATGTATCATAAATGTACTAGGTCATTGTTATGAGAATTATTTGAACTATACTTACACACACCTCAATCTAATTGTTATAGAACACAATGTTGCTGTGGAGGATGAACTACTGCCTCACAAAACGATCATTATTCAATCTTTTTCTACAACCTCTTATGGTGAGAATTATGATGGAACTGTAATTATATATTATATTTGTGAAATTTTTTATCTATAATCTTCTATAATTTTAGTTTATATCATTCCTTTATTCATTTCAGGTTTTATATATATGTTAATTTCATTTAAAGAAGTGCAGACTACTGCCCTCTCAAAGTGATATGACTCGTTCATAACATACATGGAACGTATAAAGGATGGTGTTAATAAACATACATTACATATATAAAATATTATACTATACTATAATAATAATATACTTATGTATGATTTGGTCTTCTTTCCTTTTAAAATGAAAAAAATGAAATAGAAGTAGTGTTCATGCGTATTTACGGATTACCGTCTCCCCGAACACGATGAGATTCATTCCCCATCCTAACCATTCTAGAATAATTTTCATTTGATTATTAAAAATAATCTTTATGAACATTATAACATTCTAGATATTAATCAAATAAATCTTGTCCATAACAAACATCACTTACGTAACAAAACATGTATAGGAAAACAAATCTGTTAACACCCAAAACAATGATACTACTAAAATATTATTAAAAAATCAATATTAGAAGATCATATATGATATAATAGTTATGTATGTGTTTCATGTATAGTTTAATAACAAATATTTAACTATTATACTAGAGGATAACATACCATATACCATGGAAAACTACATGGTTAGGGTTAAGTTCACAATGTCATTATTATCCGAGGTTGTTTTTACGTAAGTGTCTACTGGGACTTCTTTATCATCCTTATCTGTGTTTCTTAAAAATGAATTTCAAAACATTATTACTATTTACTAGTCTATTTGTTAATTTCATTTGTACCCCTGTTTGACTTTTTATAAAATGATTTAAAAGGAATCGTTCCATCGTTTTCAAAACAAGGTAGATTGTGACCTTTTCGACAAATTAAGCTAAGAATGTTTTTTTAACAGATACAATGGTTGTGGTTATTCTATGTTATCATAACACCTTGGAATCATCCATTACAATATTATAAAAATATTTTCAAAATAAATGTTTTCTCTTATTATTACAATAATTTTAAATGATTTCAAAATAGAAAAAGATATTACGCTCAATTAGATTTGATTTCATTTATTTCAACATCCATTAATGGATTTTATACTTCTTTGAAGTTGATTTATTATGATACAAATCCTTCATATTGTATTGAATATTTTGTGATATGTTTTACTGTTGATGTGTTATTTTTATACCATTAATGGTTTATGGTTAATGAATTAACATTTCATATGCTAGTTTTAATACAAATGTTTAAGTTATGTTTTAACCTTTTTAATATGAGGAATGCATTGGACTTAGTATGTGATGAGTGGAGCCCGCTATAGCTCCTTGATGCATCGGTTGGTCGCATGAAGAAAACAAAAGTTTTGGCACAAGGCCATGAAAAAATCTTATTTGTATTCTTGTCATAAGGCCTGGACTACATTGTTATGATGTTCGACATTATGCATTACATCATTATGAAATTAGTTATTGACATTACATGTGATTATTTGACTATTAGAATATCCAAGTTAATAAGTAAATGAAATTATTTGATTTATCTATTCCATCTTATATATATGATTATGTTTTAAGGGATTTTTTTGTTTTATACTTTGCCTTAAATTTTTATGCTTATTTATGATAGTTTCTTCTAATTTTTATCCTTATTGATCATCTTAGCTCCCCCCTTTCTTATGTTTTCTTTTTTCTTAGGATTCCAATAAGTTTATTATGCTCGATATGTAGGTTTGATCTGTGGGAATAATGGAATTCACAATATATTATTTATGTAATATCCCTGGTAAATAAAGAAATAATGAAATTTATATTTAATTAATATTTAGTGAATTAAATTTTAATTTTACCTTAATGGGGTGGCTATGTTCGATGGCATACCTGATACACAACAATGGGTTTCATTGAGATGTTAAATTGCACAATAATAATATAATATTATTATTTTAAATGGTAGTTAATGCATAGCCATTATATTGGTGAGAATGAACAGAACTAACTACAATATGATTATACATGTTTTTTAAATGTTTTTACATTTATCCAATAAAAGTTAGAGTCTTAAAATGTGAATGAATATAATTTTAAGCATAATTAACTTTAAACGGTTGACTTACTACCTTTTGATGGATAACCCTCCTAAAATATAATTTATGTCACATTTATATGTTGTATTTGACCAAATAAAATTCTTCTTTAGAAAAGGAACATAAAAATTCAGTTCGGGAAAAAATTTGATATTTTTCTGATAAAATTAAATTTTCATGAATAGTGGATAATTCTATATTTTAATTTCGAACTTCCATTTACACTAATTTATTTATATGGTTACATTAAAATATTAATTGATTTTAAAGTGTAATTAGATAATATTTTTACCATTTAATCAATTGTTGGTAACTGTAATTAATTTCACTTTGAAATTCGACATAAACAAGTGTCAATCTTTGGATAGTTATTATTTCCTAAAAACAGGCATTTTGTATTGATAGAAAGAATTAATTTTAAATTAATTTTTTCCACTTTAGTGTTTTGAATTTGGACAAATAGATTCCATATTTGGAATCAGGAGGTCCAAATTGTGAAAATAAGTAACTTTTATTTCTAGGCATTATGAATATTTACTTTAGTAAATATTTCATTTAAAATGATTAATGGGTAAATTTGGTAAATAAGTGTAATCAAATATTGCGATAATAATATAAAATTACCCTAACATGTGTCCTAATCCTATTGGTTGATACACTTTAACCGTGGACATACTTGGGTCGATTTTTGGACCTCATTGGGCCACATGGGAGTGATAATGACACTATTTTAATTAATATAAAGTAAAGACAAAAATGACATAAACATATAAATTTTAGTAAATTAATTTTTACATGGATATATATGTTATATTTTCGACTATAAATACTTTTTGTAAATCTAAAAGGATTTCCTTCATCGTGATATTTTTTTAGACGTTAAATAAATTAAATTATTTATGACCCAAAATAAGTAGTGTTTACCTCATTAATATATGATTTAAATAAATAAGATTATGTAGCTGTGATAGCTACAATGTAATTATGATATGAATTCCACAATTTACCTATATGATTTATGATATCTATGTGTTATTCATAAATCTTATGATTTCATGAGGTATGTTGAAAAGCATATGTTATGTATGTATTGATGACCTAATATTTTAATTATCTATTTTTTAACACTTAGTGATCATTTTATTCTCATCCCATGTTTTGAAATGTTTTTCATAGGACATAAAGATGAATAGGGTTAAGGATGGGATCAACATAAAGTCATGCTGTCTAAAACATGGTACTAGACATGACTCTTTTTTTCAATAGTTTTTATTTTATGATAAAATGGAAACTAAGAAGAAGTGTCTACCTTGTAATTTTTGAGATTTAATGAAATAGTTATGGATAAGTTATCTAAAAACGTAATCCTGAAAATATCCTCAATGTGATTTATTCATTTAATTCAAGCTTATGTAATGTTTAGGGCAATGTCCTTATAGTTGGTATCATAGGTCGGTTTAGATAATATTATAAGTTAGGATATTGTTAATGTAATTTCTATAAATTAATTTATGGTAATATTGAAGTGGTATAGCATTTAAATATTAACATGTTGCTTCACCAAGGATATCTATGTGCTCAGACAATTTTTCCGCAGAGGAAACACGGTAGCTACGATGGGATGACATTAGGAGGAAGACAACCTTCCAAATCAGCAACCTGAGATGGCCAGAATCATAACATTATAGTTTGTTATAGTAATGGCACAATTTACTCAAGCTATTTATTGTGGTGGTGTCCATGCATGAGATAAGCCATATCAACTAGAATGGAACATGTCAGCAGTAGAGCATCTCACGAGGAAACATTCCCAAAATTTTAGAGGATCATCTGAGCCTGTGATATAATAATGGTGGATTAAATCACTAGAGAAGATTTTTTATGTCATGGGATGTTCATAACATTAAAAGGTTAGTCTAGATGTTTATTATTTTGAAGTTGAAGCTTATCAGGGGCCGTCTATGTTAAAAATTATCAGGGATAGTGAGAATATTGATTCTCTTGATTGGGATGAATTCAATGGTATGGTTTTTGGGAAATATTTTCTTTTTGTGGTTTATCATATGATGAAAACAAATTCTGGAATTGAGGTAGGAGGATGAATCAATGGATGCTTATAAAGAAAAATTCACTCGAATGGAAAGGTATGCTCTAAATTTCATATGAGATCTTGATAGTAAAATAAACAATTTTCTACTCTGATTTAAAGACAAAGAATCAAAGGGATTTTTTTTATCATAAGTTCAAAAGTTATGAAGAACTTGTTTGATGTGTGGAGAAGGTGGAAATGGAGTTTTCTGATGATCAGGTCTTCCTGGAAAAATAAAAAAAATAAAAGGTCGGGTGGAAAGGGAAAGGGAATAAATCTTAAAATATGTCTGATGGTAAGAAACATAAGTTTTCATTTTATGAAAATTGTGGTAAAAATCATAATGGGGAATATCTTTTGAATTCAGGTAAATCCTACTGATGTGGTAAAATGGTACATAAATATCTCAATTTCATTGAAAAATATCTGGGTAATGGTAAGACAAATTTTGATTTATAGACAGTAAAATTTATTAAGTCAAATGAAATGGGTCATTATTCAAATGAGTACCCAATGAAACACTCAATGGAGGGAAAGAAACTAGAATAGAAGTAGAAAGGGGTGGTGAAGTTCTTTGCAACTTCTTTAGTAGATTTTGGGCCATCAAATAAAGTAGTATTAGGTACACTATTTGTTTGTTCAGATTATTTCAATGTGTTGTTGGATTTGGGGTCTACACATTATTTCATTTCTATGAAGTTTTCTAGTTAAATGGGAACTCTCTCTCAAGATATGTATCCTCAACTTATGGTAAGAACATTGGGGGGGGGGGATGATGAGGCAAAAATAAATTATGATGACCTTCATATCTTTGTGTGTAGAAAGTATATACCTACAAACCTTATTGTTCTTCCTCTAACAATGTTTAATGTTATTTTGGGCATGAATTAGATTTATGTTTATTATGCTATGGTTGACTGCAAAGCTAAATAGGTTTCCTTTCAGAAATATTTTATGTTTGTGTTCAAGAATGAACCCTTACTTTTGATAACATATCAACAAGTTGAGAAACTAGTAAAATATGGAAATGAATTCTACCTTGAACATATTTTTAAAAATAGAGGAATTGATCATATTAATGATTTGTCAGTGGTAAATGAGTACCTTGTTGTTTTTCCTGATGAGTTTCCTGGTATTATACCTGATTCAGAAGTTTATTTTAATGTTGACTTTGTTTCTGAATCTAATAAAATTTCAAATCCCCCTTATTGAATGGATCAAATTGAACTATTTGAGTTAAAGAAGAAATTGCAGGAGTTTATAGGTATATGTTTCACTCGACCTAGCACATCACCATGGGGTGATTTTGTCTTATTTGATAATAATAAAGATGGTTTAATGAGACATTGCATTTATTATTGAGCATTGAATAAAATCACTATTATGTTCACATATCCCTTGACTCATATTGATGATTTATTTGATTAGATCTAGGGAACTCTATATTTTTCAAAGAATGATTTGATGTCGGTGTACCATCAGTGGAAAGTACAGGGAGCAGACATTCCAAAGACCACTTTTTGTACTAGATATGGCCATTATGAAATTGTATTTATGCCATTTGGTTTAACCAATGCACCAACTGTATTCATGGATCCTATGTATATAATTTTCCATGAGTTCATGGATAAGTTTGTTTTTGTGATCATTGATGATATTTTGGATTATTCTAAAAGTAATGAGGAGCATGAAATTAATTTAAGTGTTTCCTTTCATACCTTAAAATAAAAGAAACTACTTTGTATATTTAGGAAGTGTGAGCTTTGGTTACAAAAAATTTCATTCCATAATCATTTTGTTTTAAAAAATGGCATAACTGTTGATCCTGCAAAAATAATTGTTGTTGAAGAATGGACAGTACTCAAAAATATAACCGAGAACTATAGTTTTTTTGGTTTGGAAGGATATTACCAGAGCTTTTATGAAAATTTGGCATGGTTATCTTGTCCAATGACTAAGTTAACTCAAAAAGGTGTTAAGCTCATTTGGACAAAATAATGTGATGATTGTTTTCAGGAATCGAAAAGACGAATGGTGAATGCTCCCGTTTTTTCACTACCTTCTTGAAATGGTGAGCTTGTTATTTATAGTGATGCTTTGTCGAAAGGACTTGGTTTTGTCCTTATGCAGAATGATCAGGTAATTGCGTATGCTTCACTAATATTAAAACCTCATGAGATAAATTACCCTAAACATTATTTGAAATTATCTTCTTATGTTTTTGCTATAAAAATTTAGAGGCATCATTTGTATAGAGTAAAATGTGAAATATATACTGAACACCAATTTTTGATATAGATATTCACATAGAATGAATTGAACATGAGATAGAAGAGATGGTTGGATTTAATCAAGGATTATGATTTCATTATCCTTTACCATCCTGTAAAAGAAAATAAAGTGTTTGATGCTTTGAGTTGAAAAATTCATGCTTCATTAACCATGCTACCTTTCGAATGAGATCCTTTGGTTTTTGATTTGATGAACTTTGGCATAGAAGATATTGGTGCAGGAAATTCATCTGTTTTGTTTCTGGTGTCTGTGAAATCATCTCTAACATATAAGATTAAACAAGGGCCGGAGGAAGTTAGTGAGTGGCAGAAAAAATTCTGTTGATTTAGAAGCACATGAGAATAGCTCAGAGTAGGAAGAAATGTTTTCCAGATAATTGGAGGAAGGATATTTATTTTGAGGTATGTGATCATGTATTTCTCAAAGTTTCTCTATGGAAAATTGTGATGCGTTCTAGTAAGAAGGGAAAGTTGATTCTGAGGTTCATTTGAAATTATGAAATCTTAGATAAAATAAGATTAGTTGCGTATAGAGTGGCTTTATGTTTATTTTTGTCCCACGTAAATAATGTTTTTCATGTTTCAATGTTGAGAGAGTATATGCAAGATTCATCTCAGGGTTTAAGTCCAGAGGTAGTTCAGTTGGAAGAGAATATCTCTTATGAGTAATAACCAATCCATATTCAAAACCAAAGAGAGAAAGTGTTTTGGAACAATGTAATTCATTAGGTAAAGGTTTAGTGGAAAAAACATATGATTGAAGAGGCAACGTGGAAATCTGAAAATGCTATGAGGGATAAATAAACCCATTTATTTGATAAGTGAATAAAATTTTGAAGATGGAATTTCAAAATGGGGGGAAGGTTGTAACATCCAGAGTAAATAAAGAAATAATGAATTTCTTTTATTTAATATTTTGTGAATTAAATTTACATTTTACCTTAAAGGGTTTTCAATGTTCGATGGTGTACCCGATAAGCAACAAGGGGTTTCTTTGAAGTCTTACATTGGTTTATAATAATATAATATTATTATTTTAAATGGATTTTAAATCAAAGTCATTGTATTGGAATGAATGAATAGAACTAACTACAATATGATTATACATGTTTATTAAATTTTTTTATATTTATCCAATAAAATTTAGAGGCTTAAAATGGGAATGAATCAAATTTTAAGCATAATTTACGATAATAGGTTGAGTTACCGATTTTTGATGGAGAACTCTCATTATATTTAGTTTTGGTTACTTTTATGTGTTTTATTTGACCAATTAAAATTATTCTTTAGAATCGGGACCTCAAAATTCACTTTGGGTAAAATTGTGTATTTTTCTGATAAAATTCAATTTTTGATGAATAATTAAAAATACTATATTTTAATTCAAAACTACCATTTAATCTAATTTATTTATATGGTTAAACTATATTTTCCAATCGTTTTAAAGTTTAATTAGATTATATATTTAACATTTAATCCAATGTTGGTCATTATAATTAATTTCACTTGGAAATTGGTCATAAAAAGTGTCAATTTTTTTATAGTTATTATTTCGTAAATAAACGCATTTTAGTTTGACAGTGGAAATTAAATTTAAATTTATTTATACAACTTCATTGATTGGAATTTGAAAAAATGGATTCCAAATTTGTAATCAGGACGTCCAAATTGTGTAAATAGATAACTTTTTTTAGACATTTTGAATATTTACTTCAGTATATATTTTATTAACTGTGGTTAAAGGGTAAATCTTGTAAATAAGGGTAAGAAAATATTACTATAATAATATAAATTACCCTAACATGTGTCCTATTTCTATTGGCTGATACAAATCCGACTATATGCATCCTGGGGTCAATTTGTGACCTCATGGGTCCACTTGGGATTGATAATGACACATTATTTTAATTAACTTTTAGTAAAGACAAAAAAGACATAAACAAATATCATTTAGTAAATTAATTTTTACATATGGTTATATATGTTATACTTTAGACTATAAATATTATATGTAAATCTATGTTTATTTCCTACTTCATGATATTTTTGTAATAATTTTTATAAATTAAATAAATTAAATTATTTGTGACATAATAATGATGTAGTGTTTACCTCATTAATTAATGATTTAACTAAATATGTTTATAAAAATTAAAATATTATCCAAAACCTATAAAATTTTTATTTGATGACTTTATTTCAACCACGAGTCATCCTCTATTTGACTTTAATATGTTTTGGACATTTAGAAACTGAAAATAATTATGTAATAAAATAATATTATCACACTTTCCTGAAGAGCCCCTCACCCCCCTTATTAAAATCCTTCACCTCTAACACATTCCTCACAACTCACAGACCATTGGATCATCCATACTTACCCAATTAAGCATCACACATCCCTATTCTCCTCATAAAATCCTAAACTTAGGCAGAAGGAACTTCAACAAACCCTTTTGGTTCAAACCAAAGGGAGTTACCCGATTTAAGGTAACATCTTATATTCAGTTCATTTGTTTTATTTTATTTCCCCAACCCCCTATAATATTTTTATTTCATTATATTATAACCACACCCATATCCTAAATAAACTAGGATGTTCTTATGAGAATGATTCGAACTAAACATACACACACCTCCATCCACTGGGTAAAGAACGTACTGTATCTGTGGATGACAAACTAACGCCTCATGAAATGACGATTGTTCAATTATCTCCTACCGCCCCTAATTGTGACCATTATGATGGAACTATATTTATATATGATATATATTATGTTTATCGTTTCTTTATTCTTCTATATTTTCCATTTGTAGCATACCATTATGGTTTCCTTTATGGGTAAACATGATAATTTCATTTGAGGATGTGCAGACTACCACCCCCTCAAAGTGTTAAGACTAGTTAATTCCATTTGTGGGATTTATAAAGGATAAAGTTAATGGTATTATTTGTAATATTATAATTTAATTATAATATACATATGTATCATTTATTTTTAATTCCATTAAAATAAGAAATTGAAAAGAAAGTAGCGTTCATGCGTACGTTCGACTTACCATCTCCAGGAATGATGTATTTTATTTACTAGCTCTAAATGTTATGTACTATTGTAAATATATTTATATATTGGATATATATGATATATGTGATATCTAAATCATGAATATCATTCTTTATTTAATGTATATTTAACCATAAGAACCAATTTTAATTATAATGAGTTTATTTTTGACTTAAGTACCAAATATCGACAAAATGAATGTTATTAACATATATGATTACATTATGTTTATAACATTGTAAAAAGTGATATAAAAGGGAATATAAACTTGAAAATTTATATTAAGAATGTAGATATTTACTTTAGTTTATTATTCAAGAGATTAACGAATGAACATGTCAAATTAAACATAAGGTAAGGGATTTCATCTCAATCTCCTTTCATTGAGGCACAATTTTTTTAGTACATGACTTTATTTTATACACTGTATGAAAACCTTTTTGTTTTCATTTCATTAAATGGGAATATTTTTCTACAAGGCATTATTCTAAACAATGAAAAACAATGTATATTTTTAACGAACGCTTGACAACTACCTTTTCCACTGCCGTGAGTATTATTTGATCTATGGCTTCATTAACAAGCTGTAATGTTTTTAAAAGGAAAATAAATACCCTATACGATTTTATGTATTTTGGTATTGAAAATGGTTTTGATAATGGTTTGGTTATGTCAATATATTTAAATGATATATTGTGATTGCAACGTGGAAAGGTTATCATTCTTTTATGATTGTTTTATGATCTATGAATATGTTATGGTTCATGGGAATTGTTTATATATATAGGTTGTTCCATGATAAAACTAGGGCGGGTGTGCCCAAGATAACTCTCCAATTCAATGGGTAACGTGACGATGGTAAAGGTGAATGTTTCTACTAAGAGATTTATGGAATATACTTTTATGGGTAATCCAAATGTAACTCCCTACATAGTTGTGATGGTTATAATGTAAGTATGATATGGATTCCACAAGTTAACATTATGATTTATGATTTCTATGTGTTATTCAAAAATATTATGATTTCATGAGGTACTTTAAATATCTTATGTTATGTATGTATTGATGAACTAATGCTTTATTTATTTGTTTTATAACCTTACTGAGTTTCTCATGCTCATCCCAAGTTTTGAAATGTTTTCCGCAAGACTTAAAGATGAATAGTTTCAATGATGGGATCAAAGAAAATTCATGTTGTCTAAAATATGGTATTAGACATGACTCTTTTTTTCAAGAGTTTTTATTTTATTAATAAAATGGAAATTGAGTAGAAGTGTCTACCTTGTAATTTTGAGATGTAATGAAATTGTTATGGACTTATTCTCTAAAACTCTACACCTGATAAGATCCTCAATGCGAATTATTCATTTAATTCAAGATTATGTAATGTTTTAGGTCAGTTATATATAATTTATGATGTGTTTAATGTTTAAATCTGTAATGTAATGTTCATGTATGTATTCTATTTTGCAAGACTGCTAAACTAATCAGTCCTTTGGGACTTGATTCCTTGTAATCATGCCAATGTATTAAAATAATACACCGAATCTGGGTAACAAGGGTTGGGGTGTTACATTTTTTTATATAATAGTATTTTAGAGATGTTCACCATGTTGTGCATGAGTATAATTGTTGATAATATAAACTTACAAGTCTATTCTTGTACATAGTTTGAGTAAATATATATGTGAAATGAAATTTTTTCCAATGCTTGTGTCTGTACCATTTCTTTTACCAAAAGTATTATTTATTACAATGATATTTAGAATTTTTATGATATTACTTGTATTAATGATATTTGTGTTTCTTAAGTTATGATGTCATGTTTTTTTTGTTTTTCATTATGTGAATCTATGCCATGTTTTTATGACCATTCATGGTTCTTATGTTTATTCCATTAAGCATAATTATAAATCTTGTTTTATTATTCTCACATATTATCTGTTGATATATTTATTTCACATTTATCTCTTAGTCATGTTAAATATCAAATAGTTTTTAACAATCGATATGCTTCTCTATCCAATAAATACAACACTCCATTCTTATATTTTCATTCCCTGTGTTAAAGAGATGATTATATCATATGAGATGTCAATTATAGGTTCTATGGGAGAATTGTTATGGAAAAATTTCAAAATGTGTTTTAAAATAATATTTTTATATAGATAGTTTCAAATAAACTAACCCATTTTTTCCTCAGGTTATGAAACTATTTAAGATATGATTTAATTTTACTGTGATATCAATTTATTAAATAAGTATATATATCTCGAGTAAAAATTGATAGTATCAAATAAAAATGATTAGTTATTTTGGTTACTAGTTTAGGTACCATTGGTGTTACTATTAGAAAATCATTGCTAAATCCTAGAGATTATTCTATGTATAGAATTTTATACTGAAAAAATGGTGAAGACCTGATTAGGATGTTTCATAAAAATACATATCATTTTGATATCTTACATATGTATTTTGATGTGGAACCATTTCACCTAGGACTAATCACCCCATTATATATTTTATAATTATTAACTCGACCAATAATTTGATTCATGATGACTGTGTATATGATTGTATGCATGAATAGATATCTTTTTAGGATATAAATTGTTTGATTTTATTCCATTTATATCACAATATGAGGGTTTTATTTTCTTGAAACATTAATAGATTGGATGAATAGTTTATGGTAAACCATTTTAATGTTACCAATGATAAACATAGATTTTAATAGGTTTAACTTAAGGTACAATAGGCCAATATGATAATATGAAAGAAAACAAAATTTTAAGGCTAAATTCCTTATGTAATTATGATAATGAAACCTTATTTTTAATATTATTTCTCTCATGTATACTCTTTTAGAATATGTAATGGGTTAAAATTGAAATAACCATGGCTAGGAAAGAAAATTATTATTTTTAATCAATGAACAACCCAACATAATTTGAGGTGGAATGAGAGTCCTTGTGACTCTTTTGAACAAGTAATAATGGCATGTTATTTACAAGGTTAAGATAGTAAAAATCCCAAAATCACTAAATAAGGGATGGTTGGTGTCTCAGGAATGATTAATTGATGATGATGATGAATGAAAAATCATTTATTTTTCTATATGTCAAAAATTTGGAAAGAAACGCCATGGGAATTGTCTCAAGGGGACAGGATAAAACATTACATGTGTAAGAGAGGGTCACCAGTCCTTATAATTTCATTGAAAATGAATAATTTAGTTAAAAAATTAATATAAATATATGACAACCTAATGAGATAAAATTAATTCTATGTGTTATGTGTGTGGAAATTAGGAAATATCCAAGTTATGTCGTAATACCAGGACTAACCTAGATAAATAACATAACCAATCAACATGACTATGAGGGAAATAGAATAAACATGCATCCACTACTTCCAAAGTGGATCAAGATATATAAGGTACATGTACACTCTAATCTGGAGTCTTATTTTTTAGAATTTAATTCCACGAAATCTACTATATATAAGTTGTTTTGTAACATTTTTAAATCAACATCCCATTGATTTTATTGTAAAATAAATCTTCTTGTGTTGTGATAATTTTTTACCAAGATAATGATTATTGGAATATGTATTGGTTAAATTTTGATATCCTTACTTAAATTTATCATGATTTTAGTAATGAACTATTTCCCACCATATAGTGTAAAAAGATTCTAGATAATGGAAAATATATTTCTTATAAACAAAATTTATTTATCAATGATTGTTTGATATTAAACAACCTATAGAAGAAAATTACATAATTTTTGTACTGACACCATATAATTGTAGACTCTTGGGCCAAATAGATGGAGAGAAATTAATATTAGAGATAAAAATATATGTGGAAAGTGATAAGTTTCTCATGTTTTTAATTATTATATCTCTCTATAAATTATATCCTTATATGTATATAAAATTTAGATACCCATAGATATCTCTATTATTAGGTGGTAATTAAATTTTGGAGGATGTAATTTCTTGGGGGTGTGGGGGGAGGAACACACCAGGTTTTAAGTGTAATTAATTTTTGTTCAATAATTTTAATGAATCATCCTCTATTAGTTCAAATGATTGATTTATAGATAAGATCATGCGATGTACAAGATAATAACGAATATAATAAATTTATATTCAATTATAATAGAACATTAAATTGAAGGTACAAGAATTAATGTATCTTAAAAAAATATTATTATGGATAATTAATGATTATATTCATTAAAATAGAAAAAATTGAATGGGGAAAATAAATTTAAAATTATAATATCAGAAGAACTAGCATGTCCCATGTATCACCATTACCTTTAAGAATATTCATTATTATAACAAAACCAACAATGTTAATGAATACCATAAATAGAGTAATCATTTTGTTTCTTATAAAATGAAACATTTGTAAATTTTAGGTTTGAATGTAATAAGTTTAACTAAGATAATATATATGATTGAAATATAGTCAAAAAATATATGATCATTGAAAATATAGTCATTCCATTTATGGTTGTTTCAAATATGGTCAATAAAGATATAGTTGTTGTTTTTATATGCAATAGTTATACCAAATACATGTATTCTTAAGCCGCAAATTTCAAATAATATATCTTACAATGTACTAATAATATAATATTATGATATTATAAATATATATATATTATTTACATGTAAATATAAATATTTTTATAGTTATATACTATGAATTATATATAAAAATGAAATAAATATATTAATATTAATGGATTTTTACAATTAAATTTATAAAATAGATAATTTATTTTAATCATATTTGTTAAAGTGTATTTTATATAAAATAAAGATGTCCTTTTTAATGAACAATTTTTAGAAATAATTTATATTCTATAATAATAGATTAAATTTACAAATTTTAAAATATAATATCTATTGAATTAATATATCAACATATTTAAATGAAAAACTAACATAATATAACATTAATAACATTTAATGACAAAAATATCAATATTCAATAAAATCTATTTCCTCTATGTTTTTTATATTCAATTAAAAATAATTATATAAATTTTAGAGTCTCAATTAGATGTAACTAAATTCATTTTTTGATATTTCACATGAAAATTATCACAGTGTTAATTTTTGAGATATATATAAACAAATAGATACTTAGACTAATAGAGAAAAATACCAATAATGTGACATTATAACATTATTTGTATAAAATTTTGATTTAGAAAAATTTGAAACCATTTTTCTGTTAAAATATTTAATTTTTAATTGACACAATTTTTTAAAGAACCCTATTTTTTATTTTAAAACTCATCTAATATTTCTCTCAAAAATTTATTTAATGCATCAAACAATTATTTTGTTAAAAATAATTTTTTAAAACATTTAGAAACTGAATCATAAGAACTGGATACTAAATCTAGAATCTACATTCCAAATTTTCTTATTAGGAGTGCATTTTAAAGCTTTATTACTATATTACTTGTAGTTAAAATTAATTACCATGCTAAAATCATAATGGAGAATTATTAATTCAAGAAGAAAATAGTTTAAAACTTGTTAAAATCATTTTTATAGTTGATTGGTTGAGAGATGATAGACCATATCACACCTTCCACCCATTTATTGTCTCTATTTGGAGCCAAATGACATTTCTAACATTTTCTCCCCTTATATTCTGTTGAAATATATACATAAATACAATTCAGAACTCAAATAAAAAGGACATGTCACCAACCTATCAATACAACTCTACAAATTTAGTAACCCTAAAAAAACAATACCATCATTCCACTCCATCAAATAATATATTTCATTATCATAATCATGTATCCACAAGAAAATAACATAATGTATTTATTTCTATTGAACCATTTAATAAAAACTGAATTTCATCAATATAGGTAGAGAAAATTTGAATAAGTGGGAATAAAGGTTTTGGTTTTCATCCAGAAATTATTCATCAAGAGAAATGGTCTCTATTATGTACCTCATTTTTATTCACATATTCTTATATGGGGAAATAATGTTTCATACTGAAGTCTTCTTCCTTGATGGATTGATTGGTTCCTAAAAAATGCAATTCTATTAATAATTATTCCAATATCATTTAATTGGTTTTTTCCCAATATACATGCTTTAAATTGATACCAATTTTCTCCTATACCTTATAGAAAATATATTTTTATTTAACTATAATTTCACTGATATTCCCTTTAATTCACATTCAAAAAATGTTATATTAAACTCTCAATGATGTGGTTTTTCAATAATGTCATTTAAAAAAAATTGAATGAAATTTCCTTACCATGATATTTTATTATTCCCTTATACATAAAATTTTGAAATATATTTTATTTATAATAATGGTATATTTACTATAATTTGATTTGATGTAACTGTTTGTGAAGGCTTATCTTCTAAAAAAATTATTTTTTGCAAAGTGACAACAAAATCAAATATTTTATGGTGGTATTAAGAAATTATTTAAAAAAAATCTTTTTTTTATTTCACTTCCAATTTGAAAGGATCCATATCCATGTAATTATTTGTTAAAAAAGTACAATACTTTTTCTTTTTCCAAATGCGCATGTTGTGTGAAGGTGTGTTTTGGAATAAAATAATCATTTTTTCTTATGTGATACCATTAAGCAATTTTATGAAATTTTTTTCCTCCAATGGGATATTTATGATAATATGAATGATTTGATTCTATGTGGAACTCATATTTGTGCATGAATAGGGTTGGGTTTTTATATCACCCTATAAATAATTGGTTATTGTTTCATATATATAGAGATAAAGGATTTTTTAATGTCCAAAATTATGGATTTAACATTCTAAAAAGGATATGGATGGTTATAATTATTGTTTATCAATGATCACATGGTCTTTTATTGGTATAATCAAGATTTTTCTATGATCACAATCTTTTTAATGGGAATAATTATTGATTATATATTATTATATTTTTTTAATGTGTATAATTATTTTTAGCTATGCATATAAGATTGTGCCTGAGTGTTATTGGGGTTAATATTTTATCACATGTTTGTTCTTGGACATAATTTTGGTTATGATATGTTCAAAATGATATGTTACCCTATTCTTATGTTTGTGACAAAATTTTCTAAAATATAATTTATTACTAATATATTCCAACTTTTTACGATATTCTATGTTTTAATGATATTATTTTTCTTATGTTATTATTATTTGTTTTGTTTGATCTTTATTTTATAGATATAATACATGTTATTTAATAAATTTATTGGGTCAAATATTTATATTACATGAACTATAAAGAAAAATTGGTTTTTATGATTCTAATTTATTATCCCTTGATATTTTTAACTAATATTTCTCCCTTAATCATGTTTTTCGTCATGTTTATGATCAAATAGATGGTTGTTGTTGATAATTATACCTTACTGGGAATTTTATTTCACCACATTCTTGTGTTTTATTTACATAGTAGTTAAATATGATCATATCAGATAAGATATGTATAATTGATTATAGGGGAGAATTGTTAGGGGTGAATGATGATATTTGTTATAAAATTAGATTTTTAAGTAGATAGTCTCTAGGAAAAAAACATGTAGTCATCATGTTGTGAGTCTATATGTGAGATACATTAATTTAATCCTATATCCAATGTGACATTTATGTATGTCTATCGTGGTTCAATATAGACACCCAAACAATTATATCATTATATCCTTAAAAATGAATAATAAAGGATGGTACCATTACAAATTTTCCTAATACTTGGTTGTAAAAACATTTATAAAAGATTGAGTAGGATGAAAATATGAATTATCTTACAATATGCATGCACAGATTGATATGATGTTGAGATCACAAAATACAAAAAAAGTGTATATGGTGTTTTCGGGTTTAGTTTGGGAATAAAAGACCTATTCCGTGAGAAGATATCTTATTTATATTGATGTTATACAGTCCAATGAATAAAATAATATCATTTTTATCTTGGTTTAGGATGACTATTTATGACTAGAGGCTACCTATATATTCAAAGACCAATCAATCAGGAGATTAAAGGGTTTTCATGGGATAGTTTTACTAAAATTATAGATACTCAAATAATTCGACTTCCATTATCCTGTAATATAATATACATCATTCCAAAATATGAGGAATACCATTTACCTTAACTTGTTATACCCATTGGTGTCATATAGTGAATATATTTGTCTCAGAATTTTACCAGAACAGAATAAGGATTCGATACCCAATCTACTATTTTGTTCGAACAATATTTCATTTAGTGTGATAATTTGGTTAAATCCAAAGTCATTTCTCTTATTATCTTATTCTGTAGTAGGTCTTATAAAAATTTTTATAAGATTCTACAAGAGGGTAAAAATTACATGGGAAAAAAATTCTCACTATATATACCCCATATCCGGTGATTCTATGATCCATTTGGATTATAATGATTCTCTAAATTTTATTTTATAAGCATCCATTTAATTCATTATTGTGACTTCAATGATAATTAAAATTTTATTCAAAACAATATCCATAAATTCAGTCCATTCATATACCTCATTTTAGACAAATAAAAAACCTCTTTTTTAAGATGTTTCATGGGTATACATAATAATAAAATCATTATTCATGTAAGAGGCCAATTTTGATGTTGTAATTTATTTATTTCTAGGAAAAGTAAATATATACTTTAATATTTCTATAATAGTCAAGATTTTTCATCATTAAATCAGATTTTTATTCACTTTCCAAGGACTCATGAATACTTAATGGGTTACGTGATGACATTTACACATCATATTATTAATGATCCCCTATTTTTTATTAGATTGAATTCTATAAATCCATTGATTTGTCAATGAAAATTGATATTTAAGTCATATATCATATTATTTTCATTTTATGGAATCCTCCATTTTTATTTCGAATATTATTTTTTTAAATGGTTATTAAATATAACATATTGGGAATTGAATCCTTGGTTGATCCTAAATCAAATACACCACAAATAATTATGGGCCGATATGTAATTTTTCAATTGATGATGGGAATATAACAAATACCAATATAATTTATTGACATAGGATAAGACTAGTTAGAACTTTTACCTATAGACCCACCATATTGAAATTACATACCATGTTTTTAATTTTAGTATTTTTTATATTTATAATTTTCTCCTAGACCCATGGACATATTTATCGAAAGGATGACTGATGATATAACTATAAAACCATATTATATCTATTGTGAGTATGAATTAATGGAGGTTTATTCAGTACACCACAAACTATGACACCTATATGATTCCAAATGATATTTTGATACTATAAAAAATTGATAAAAATTAATAATACCAATGAAATTAATTTCCATTCTTAGAAATTAACATTTAAAATATATATATATTTTTATTCTACATAAATTAATAACTATATTACATGAGTTTAAAATTTCATGATAAATATGATATATTTTAAATTCATACTAAATGTTGAGAACGTGGAAACATTTTTACATGAATGTGTTATATTTTAAATATATCTAACCAAGATACTTAATTAATTAATTAAAAAATAATTGTTTCTATACTAGAGTTGAGGTTGATAGAATCTATGGAAATCTACTAAGGCTATAAGGATCCAACGTGGTCACACATGAATCAATATAGTCAAAAATTATACTCAATGTTATTGGACAAGATTATGTTAAATAATTCATGTATTTAGTAATTTATTTACATTGAAAATGTATTATATACAAATAGAGGATCTAGTAGATAATTTAATTTATCTAAATATATTTTATATAAACATGCTCTAATGAAATTCACAACATAAACATTCAAAATTTGTTAAGAATAAACCTCAATTATTTTTAATATTTTACATTGAGTTAAAAATGAGATGGTGTTATTATACCATTTTATAAACATTTTTCCTTTTTAATGGGACAAAAGAGTTCAAAATATCACATTAATTTTATAGACAGTTGACTTGATTTTAGATTTTCATTTGTCTTCGAGAACCATTAAAATTTGATGGTTTATAAGATTATTTTAGTATTCCGTTTTATAGAGGTTCATAATTGGAATTTGGGTGACCACTATATATAAATTATATGAACACATATCTATCATTACCATCACTCAATATCATGAAAACCCATGAAACTCTATCATTAATGAAAACATGATATATTTGATGTCAACATCATCAGTTACCTTTATAAAATCATGGTTAATTCTAGAGGGACCACTACGATATCCAATATTAGGGTCCAACCCTTGTAAATGATAGTACCTCTAAGGATCATTAACATGATTCAACTATAAACAAATGATTATATTTTGTGATGCTAAATAAAAGGCCTCAAATCCTGATAATCCAAGATTTAGATACTCCTTATTATAAACCCTTATCATTATGGATAATGAATCAATGTTAAATAGGACCTCTCCATAATAGCAAACAAAATAGTTTCATATTTCATTCTTAATATTCTAAAGATCAATTTTTCCTTATCTAGTTAGAGGAAAATGAGAGAAGGAAAATCATCAATTCAAAAGAAAAAAAATTATATCCAGATTGAGTCGTCCCTGAGATAATAAAAATAACATCCAATTAATGTGTGTGTGCAACACCATCACACCTTAATAATAATTAAAATCCTAATACATCGTAATATTTTTTTGAAATATTGGGTCATGGAATTCATGTGACTACCTCACAGCCCTCTACAAATAATGTGTGGTCTTCCATAGAAAACCTACAAATGTAATGATTAATTTTTCATTCCTATGGGCACAAACCAGATTTGTAATGATACCCCATTACATAAAAATTAGTTTCTTGATTAAATAATGGGATCATATTTGGATCCTAATATAGACACATGGAGGCCCGCTATATGATAAAAAACCTTGTGAATTGGTTTGGAGTGTCCATTATGAGTTTATTTGGAATGATAATATTCAACTTGTCAACCCAAACAAATTATTTATGTTGTCATAGCAATAAAATATTGAGTATACCCAGAGGACACTACAATTTAGTGAGGAGAACAATTCATAAATCTCATAGATGATATTTAATCCCCATCATCGAAGGAATATATTATCAAATGAAGACAACCTAAAATTAGAAGGTGTCCCATTAATGTATTTCTGGTGATCATGAAGGTGGAATTTTTGAAGTAATATTTCCATGGGTGGTTCACTAGTAAAAAACATCTATAAAGGTATTTTTATATAAAAAGGGAAAAATAATTATGTTAACCAAGGTTGGATATTTGGGTAATTGGTGTCCCCAGGTATGACCATGAGGGTCGATCTTGGTTTCAACTTCAGACATCCTAGATGTCGTGTCTACTATATTTGGAAAAATAAATTAAGTAGATGAATGCCATATGTCAAATTTTATATAATGATAGGTCATTCTAAAGTGAGAAAAAAATACATCATGGTTTCACTATACCAAATAATATTTTGGTTTATTTAAATATATGGGTTTCACTAAATGTATAAAGGAATCAAGCTATACATGAGAAAATATTTTCAAGGGATAGAGTGGTTTGAGAATAATTATACTATGGTTCATGAAGGATCAATATTGTCTAGTCAATAAAGGATATTGTATAGAGGATCCCATAAATAATTTTCAGAGAAAAGTAATTAGTTTAAGAATATTATACATATGAACAATTTGAATCTCAAATATGTATTTTAAGTCAACATGTGGGAGCTTATCTTTGAATACTTTGTCAACTAATGAAACATGTTATGTTTAGTTAATCATATACTTGGAAACCCTATGATTTGAGATTTTCCTACTGTTGAGATTAATTTTCATTGTAATCATTGGCATATCCCAAAATATTTGTGGAGATATATCAATTAAGGATCTTGATTTACATCATAACGTCAAAATATTATTTAGGAATACTGTTCATCAGCTAGTATGACTCTTCAATCTCAAAGATTATGAATTTTCACATAAAATAAATTAATAAGTAGTAAAAAATCCAATTCAATCCACTCTATGGGATGGTTGGATAAATGAGGAAGGATGAACTAGATTACATACTGTATTTTAAGTCATTTTCCATCCTATTGGTAAAATCCGTCATCAATGTATTTGAACTCATATGTACCAATTGGATAATTTTCACCATATATTACTCCAAATTACCCACTAAAATACTATATTATGAATTTATTATATGAATAAGAAATAATTCAATGATATTTTAGAGGAGAAAAGATCCATTTCTATAAGGAGTAGCGGTCTATGTGTTATAGGCTAAGTGTACTCTATGTAAATCTCTAATGGACCCATTGAATTTTTATATAATGACTAAAGGAAATAAAAGATTACATCCTTAAGAAGAAATTACAATAAGGATCAACAAATGAAGCTAAAATCCACATGAATATCATGCCTCTAAGACAAAAAATGAATACCATTACACATATAGTTTTTAAACTCTATTAAAAAACAACCTCACCATTTTAAATAAATAAGGTTCAACTAATGAAGTTATTAACCACATGATGTTCATGAATCTAATATTAAAATATTTTCCTTGACACATATACTCCAATAATACCACATATAATAAATTAATATGTCACCCCTATGAAATGTTATTTTGGAAGTCCCGAAAGTTACAAACCATTCGTCTCTAAAAAAACCATGTTGTTGACTTCCAAATATGAATTCTATTTATATCTTCCATTCAGAATGTAAAAATACTAATATATATCATTACAACCCTAGGGAATAATTTTTTCAACCATACCCAAAATCACAAATCTCAATGTGGCAGTTATAAATAATTATAACAATTTCATCCAAAATAATCACATTCTAGGGCATAAAAACATGGATTGGTTCATCTTTAATAAAATAATTTAAAGAATAGATGATGTAATTCAAGAAAATTGTTATTATTCCACAACACATGGGACTTTTTTTGTAGAAAATTTTTATACAATGAAGGTATGTGGAACAAAATGATATTCCAACAAGAAGGAGTATAAATATGATGATCGGATGACCTAACATTGATTAAATTGAAACCATTAAATTCTTTAGAAACAACTGAATCAAACTTCTGCAACAAAAATTTCCTATAAAACAATAATTAAAAATACATATACCTAAAAACCATCCATAAACCGACATAATTAATAATGTCTTCAAAAAATCAAATAAAATACACCCATTTTTGTACCTAAATTCGTCTAGAACATTCTAGATTTCTTACCCTGATTATTGGGATGATAGAAACCATTATACTAAATTGAAATTTACACTATGGATGAACCATAATATTCCTATATCAATGTCATTCTTTTGTATTTTCTGTATACAGATATAGAATATATGTATGAAAAAAATAAAAATGATAATTCCCATTGAATAATATTTAGAGGCATAAGAGGAGACTCTTGTGGAAGATCAAGTAATATATGATTCATCCCTTATGAGACCATATATGAACCAAAACCTTGATTCTGATAATTTAAAAATCTCATTAGCAATTTCAATCTATCATAGATTCTTCTAAATATCATTCTATCCATAACAGGAAAGTTGATAAGATGGAGGATGGGAAATCATCAACTGAAATGTCAAACATGGTGAATTTATTTTGACCCAGCTTTATGATTATAAAAGCGTCATCTAATTCAAATAAAGAAATAGTATCATTGCAACTATCTTGAGATTATAATCCATGGGAATTAGAATATCCATTTGTTATGAAGATTTAACATTTTCCCAAAATGTTGACATGTAAAAACAAATATCTTTCCAAATAGTAATTTCAATATTGGATGACCTTATTATTTGAAAATATTGTCAGGAGGTTTTTTTAAAGACCCTGAAAATCCACACATGTTTGAGAATACATCAGCTACTATTAAGACCTCACAAGCTATAAATGGGCCTTCTAAATGTCACTCAATAATTTCATTCACATAAAAGTATTGATTATATTATATTCTAGTACACATTAGAGTGTTATATGTATCTAGAATATTTTAATATGTTGAGGGATCAATGTAATTCATACTCAAGGTCTCCATCCCTTTGGATACAAGGATGCATATCTCGCCCCAAAATACATAACAAATCTGGGTAATGATAAATTTTATTAGAGTTATATTATACGTATTAGATTGAAAACTCTATTTAGTTTTCTTGAAATTCAATTTGTGATAATTAAAGTATCAATGATTGATGAAATTTCAAAATCCTGATTATTATTTTCTCCCCAAAACAATGGATGGGAATGTATCTAAATCATGAAGATAACAGAATATTTAGAAGGACATGTGATCACATGACCGTTGGGAAGTCATGAGAATGGATCGTGCATTACGCATGATATCCAATTGGTCATGATTGGACAATCTGAAAAACCCTCATACTCTTATTAATTTTCTCGTACAAGCATTGAGGACCATGTGGAGCCCCTAGAGACATTACCACTATGTTTTGTGATGGAATGAAATAATTTCACTTCTATAATTTTAAGGACATTGGAGATGTCCATTAGATTATTCCATAACCCTTTGAATCCACAATCTGTTAGAGGGATTGTCCAAGACAATGCTCACACATTATCACTGAATGAAAGATAAATAAGTTGACACAACATAGATGAGTAGATTAGTTTTCTATGAAAATTATTTTATTATTTCAAATTATCCCCATGAATTACAAAATGAGGAAGAAAATTAATGTATTAAAGGAAGAATTCACTCACAAAGGTTTGATACGTTGATGTTCATGTGGAAGGGGTTGTCCGCCTCATATCATATGAGGGCAACATATCATGTCAATCTAATAATGTAGAATGCCTTTGAAAATACATCATGATCCCAAAAGAGGCCTTTGAAAATCCATATGGATCTTGTGAAGGGTCTCTAAAAATATGAGCATGTTTTTAGAATGACCCTATAGAAGTTATCTTTGATCACCCAAATGTCATTAAACTAGCATCCTGATCTCACGAAGCCTCCTAGACATGTCATCCTGACCATATAATGGTAGATTAAAAAGTAAACATGATTTTAATAGATACCATTGACTATATTAGGTCCAATAAATATGGAAAAGGTGGGAAATTATTATATTCCATGAATATGATGTGACGCCTCAGATGACATGGGGCAAGATCATGAAAAGCCTGAGAAAAATCCCTCCATAGACTCTAACACATATTTGAGAGATACATGCCTCACAAGGAAATGTATAAATAGGGACCAAGGCCAATAAATCCACCCCAGTTAGCACATGAAACATATGTGACAAAAACTACAACATAGGAGCACATGAACAGACATTTCATGTAACACCCAAGCATCTATGGTACGTTTCTCTTTGAATAATACAGTAGCGTGCATTGTACGCAACTTCAACTTCTAACACACCCCACAACCAATCAAACTAGCCATTATGAATAGTAATACCCACTTTTTGAAATTTTATACATATTATCTTTCGAAATGGACTTCATTTTTGGATTCGGAATATCGAAATTAGCTTATGGTGAATTTTTGGTACTTTTATGATAACTTTCATATTTTGATGAATAGTGAAGACCACTAAATTTTAATTAAAAGAAACTTTTTTAAACGAAATAATTAATAGTGATAAATTATGAATTTGAGTGGTTTAAAATTATATTTAGAATATATTTTAACAATTTAATCCAATGTTCATCATTGGACATAATTTCACATTTAAACCAGACATAAACTAGTGTCAATCTTTTGATAGTTATTGTTTCTTAAAAACACGCTTTTTGTTTTGACAGCGGGAATTAAATTTAAATTAATAAATACAAATTCTATGTTTTGAATTTGGTAAAATATAAATCATTATTAAATTCTGAATATCAAAATTAGCGTAGGGTGAAATTTTGTTATTTTTCTGAAAGCATTCATTTTTGATGAATAGTGAAACCACTAAGTGGTAGTTAAAAAAACTGAATTTTTCATAAAACATAATTTTACTACTTCTGTGAGTGGAATTTCAAAAATCTGAGAGACACCCTTAATATCAAGGAGTAAAATTTGGTTCAATGAGATGAAAATAATATTTGGGGAATAGTAACTTTTTACTTTTATTTACCACGTTTAAAAGTAAATAGGGTAATTAAGGGTAAAAATGATATTAATATTACCCTAACACATGTCATAATTCTATTGGACAAGTTTATCTCGACCAAAAACAACCTTAGGAGTAAAATATTATCATTTAGGTCAACTTGTATTAGATTAGGACATTTATTATTATTTAATTCAAAGAAGAGTTAAAATCAAAGTTTATTTACTAAATCATTTTTAATATAGGGTTATACATATGATAAATTCAATTTTAAATATTCATTATAAATATAAACAGATTACCTACATAATTATATTTTATTTATAATTTTTAGACATTAAATTAATTAGTTTATTTATGACACAATAATGATGTAGTAATTACCATAATAGTGACAAATTAAAATAATTGATATTATAAATACCCAAATAAATATAATTTGAGACTTTTTATGAATTAAACTAATTTTTTAGGTTAATATTACATTTTAGGAATGATTTAATTAACTTTTTTCGAAGTAATAAGTCTGTTATGATTTTCACAAAAATCAATTTTCCAAATAGTGACAAAATTGACATTAAAGTATTTTTAAAAAAGAATTTATATTATTAATTGATATTCAATTCCTAAAAATATAAAATTCGGCCAAGAGACTTATATAATGATAGGTGTATCATTAATGAACCACTTTTGGGTCGCTTGGATGTATATAGTAAGTTTAATAACCATATAATATAAAAATAAAAAAAGACATTGTAAAAGTGAAACTAATTAACCAAGAGTTAAAATTAAAAGATATGGTTAATATAATGACCCAAACCTGTCTAAAATATATTGGTTGAACATATTTCAACCCATAGTCACCTTATAAATTTAATGATACACTTTTTATCCACTAGAAACCAAATATGAATTTATTATAAATTAATACTTTAAGTTTTTCCTAAAGAGGCCCTCCTCCCCCTTATAAAAGGACCCAACTTCTAACCAATTCATCACACCGTCAAAGCCTTTTGGTTCGGCCAAAACCTATAAAAATACTCTCTCAACTTCTATCACTTCAACATAGAGGCCTTAGTTTGATCATAAATCCAACCTAAGAAGCCCTTTTGATCAAATCAAAAGAAAGAACTCGAAGAAGAGGTAATGTTTTCACCACCCTCTTCCAAGTTCATTTCTTCTTTAACTTCTTCTTATTTGTTATTTCTATTATAAAATAATAACTCCAGTATATCCTATATACTATGATGTTATTATAAATATGGTACAACCATATTCAGTATTCTATCCATCCTTTGAAGGACATGTCGCCATACATGCGTACGTACGACTTACCGTCTCCACGTCGTGGTGTAATTGTCATTCAATAAATTATTATTTTGATGTGTATAATAATGATGTGTAATTCATGTAAATAATAAATATAACATGCTATTTATTCTGTATATATGATATACCATCCAATTATATATTATTTTAACATCAAAAGAAAGATATTGTCGCTAATGCGTGCGTACAGATTACCGTCTCCACGATTCGATGAGATTCATTTCCAAGATCACCATTCATCGATGAATATAAAAATATATATTACTAATAAGTATGTAATATATGACATAATAATTCTACTAGAGATATATATATTTATATATATATGGATTTATGTATATACATATATCTTATTCACTTACTTTCGTTCAATACTATAAGAAAACAGAAACATCGTTTATGCGTACGTACGAACTACCGTCTCCATAAACGGTGTTTTCCATTTCATATATATGTCAATTATACATATTTATATTCTAAATATATATGATATGTTTATCATGTTTTATATTCTGGAATTATTTAAATCATGATCTAAGTGATACAACCAAGAGTAACAAGTTAAAACACGTACGATAAAGAAAACGATTATTACCTGAAATGTTAATGTAACATGGAAATTATTATTAAATGGGTAATATAAAGTCATAAATGAATCATGTATGATATCATAAATATTAATATGGTTCTGGGACAATATAATGACATACTACAATCTTTGTACAGGCGGTTAAACATACCCTCGACTAAAGGAAAGTGCAAGGTAAGGGGTTTTCATCTCACTCCTTATTCCAGTGAGATTCATGACATATTGACACTATTACCCTTTGTGGGGTGTATATAATGAACATAATTGTATTATTTGTGTAATACACTTTAATTTATGTATTTGCATATTCATTGTATGATACCTCTTTCATGGGTTGTATGTTTCGTAAGTTACCAAATTGGTAAGGGTTAATTCCTCAATCTCATTATTATCCGAGATTGTTTATGTGTGAGTATTTACTGGGACATTTTTATCATACTTGTCCATTTTTCATAAAAATGATTTAAAAATGAATATTTTAGGGATTTTGAAGGGTACTCTTGATCAAGATTATAATTTCATATTTTTTAAAGATGTATCTTTCTAAATCTTTTTAATTAATGTCCATGTTTTCAAAATGATTTTAAGGATTTATTTATATGGACATGAATGTTTTCAAATGATAATTCTTTTCAAAAGTTTCAAAGTGGTATGGGACACTTTGATTCAAAAAACTTTTTTTAAATTACTTCCTTTATAAACGTGTGACTTTTAATTGATTTTACAAAAAAGATATTTCTCTCAAAAAGTTTTACTCATCATTTTCATCTATGTCAACATACTTTGATGGATTTTAAGCTCATTTAAAGTTGATTTATTATAAAAAACTTCCATTGAAGGTTTTGTGATATGTTTGACTATGGATGTGTTATTTTTATACCATTCATGGTTTATGGAGAAAGTATTGACATTTCTTATGCTTGCTTTAATACGAATGTTTATGTTATGTTTAAACCTATTCATATGAGGAATGCATTGGACTTAATAAGTGATGGGTGGAGCCCGCTATAGCTCCTTGATGCGTCAGTAGGTCTACTAAAACAAACTAGTTTCCTAGAATGATGCCTTGATAAAATCTTATTATTCGTCTTCGCACGAGGCCTTGGCTATGTGGTTATGATAGTCTGGAATTATGCATTCCATCATTATGAAAGTGGCTAGTGATATTGCATGTGATTATTCAATTATTAGAATATCCATGAGAATGGGTAAATGGAATTATTTCATTTTGTTTCTGCCATATTATTCTGAAGTTCAAGTTTAAAAGGCTTTTGTTTTAGTTTTATACATTGCCTTAAATGTTTATGTTTATTTATGAAAGTTTCCGCTATATTGCTTACCCTTACTGAGCATTTGAGCTCATCCCTTTCTATGTTTTATTTTTACCAGGATTTCCAAGAAGTGTATTGTGATTGATATGCAGGGTTAAGTCAAGAGAATAATGGCGTTCATAAAGATTATTTATGTTGTTTTGTACGTCTTATAGTGCAAATGTAACATTCATGTATGTAATATATTTTTCCAAGACTGCTAAACTAATCAGTCCTTTGGGACATAATTCCTTGTAATCATGCCAATGTATTAATATAATGCACTGACTCTGGGTAATTGGGGTCGGGGAATTACATTTCAATGTAAAATATTAGGTGATTACAATGTCTTCCACTGTGTAAAAAACAAGGAACTACCTATGTGATCACATGACATGAATATGTAGTTTTCTAGATCACTCTATATATCATTTTTAGGACATAAAATGTGTCAATAAATATATTTAATGGGTATTTCTCATGTCGAATGGGTCACGAGAATTAAAAATAAGTTAATATTTGAAAAACCATGAGGCATGCATGTAATAAATAATGAAAAATTATAAACAAAGAATGCTTCAATGATGTAAAATATACTAATATTCATGGAAATTACATGACCAACATATATTATGAGGTGACACGAAGTCATGTCTCTTGAGTCATTAGACACCCTTTGGACTTTACATGCAGATTGTGTGATGTCCTATGGACTTGTCTGCTGAGTCTTATGACATTATTAGGAAATGTCATCCAATTAATGAAATTTTACGTGGACATGTCAAACATGTCTCTCTAATACCTCACGAAATGTCACACATGTATCATTGTTCACATAGGGTATGTCTTACATGTCATACGATGAATTCCATACATGTCATCTAGTTTGTAAATATAGTACTACGACATGATTTCCAAGTCATGAAAAGTCCTTTGGACACACCAAGTGAGTCATGTGGCAGCTGTAGGTCATGCCATCAAAGTCACATGTCAGAACCAATAAATGTATATGTTAATCACATTATAACATGATAGAAATTTCATCTAGGTATTATGAAGACCTCCATCATATCCAACAAGAGCACACAACGTCTTCCTGATATGTCAGCCTTGATCATGCGATGTCTTCAGAACATTCCATCCAGATCACGAGATTCCATTCATAAAATTCATCTAGATCATTTGATTATATTTGGACCTCATTTTTATGAAATGAGGACATGTACCTAAATCATCAGAAATCTCAATAAAACTCACCAGGAACATTGGGTATACAATCATGACATGTCCGGAAGACACATCGGGTCATGATAATTTTTCCCGGTAGACATATTCCGCATTCTGCAAAATTGAAATATAAGAAATATGATTCCCTCTATAAATGGGATATGAAGGATGAATTCCTAAGTCATGAGTCCTATATCAAATACCTTATCAAGGCTGCCTCAATACCCAATTCCTAATTCCAAATGTAATGAGACAGACACTATTTATACCTTGTTTCCCATAATGAAGATGGATCATAATGGATTAGGATTTTGTATATACCATATAATTTTAATCATGAATTACCCCTAAATAAGGAAACCATAGTGTGTAATACATATAATTTGTGTTTCCGAAAATAAGGGAATCTGCTTTAGGATTGGTCTCACTTGACCTCGAACTATGGTGACTCTAATTCATGAAATTAGAAGGATACATTGGATTCCTTCCTAAAGCTCTATATCATTACATAGAATTTACGTTCTAACATATATGTCCTATTGAGATGATGTTAAATTGTAATGTTTCAAAAAAAACTATTTTTTTTATTCCTATCATTAACATGATGCGTAGGATGACTCATAGGGTTTCAATCCCATACTCTCAATATTAACTGCCTTCCAATATAGAATTAAACAATCATGTTCCCAGTTAAATACAATGTGAAAGCATGTAATGAAAAAATATGTTAATAATTATATGAATTTGGAATCATGTATCTTAAACATGGGGGGTCATATACTTATTTATAATATTAAAAAATAGTGAACCCAAAGTGAAACTATCAAATGAAAAAATGAATGGACGTCCAAATATAATTGGGGTTCTGAAGAAATATGTTTATCCTCTTTGTGAAAATTCAACCTGTTTGAATGAAAAAACATGGAATAAACCAAAAAAATTACAATTGTTTAACATGTGAAAATATGATTATTTATGTATCATATTTTTGATAATTAATTTATCTGTGATCTTGTTATTTGATGTATTGATGGTTATCTATTCTGATATAACAAAAAAACCCGACTTAATATTATGTCATCATCTAGTTATCATTCTGGAATATCATCCATGGCTACAATCCATACAGGTCATAGGAAAACCTCACCAACCTAGGACTTTCATATTCGAGTGGTGAATGAAATTGTATAGGAATACCACTAACAAGGTAGAATCCTGACTCTCAAGGCTACATGTGAGGGTTTTCAAATGAAAAAAAAACAATTACTTCTCACCATCCAAAAAAATATACATTAAATCATGTGATGATCGATTCCACATCCGATCACATCAGAATAATTACACTAGTGTATTATAAATATGAACATCTATATCCAAGTAACATTAGTCAAGGAGTCACCGTTGGCTCCCATCTTGTTCAGAAGTGGTTGAGTTGGGCCCTTGTTAACCACTATCACCAAATCCATCTATTTGGTTCCCTTGTTTAACCTGGTATGGACACCACCTAACACATTCCCACCTTAAATAATCATGAACAGGCACCAAGTATGTCATTATGGGTGAAAAAAGCCTTTTATTTATGAGAGTGAGCACAAATCCCCACTTCTATTGATGAATTCCATCATCAAATTTTGGAGGCTTCTATTGAGATGGCTCTTATCCATATTCACTCGAAGAAAGTATTCTAAAATATTCATACAATAAGAATGGAGGAGGAATATGTATCTACCCCCATTCATAAAGACCATATTCAGATTCCAGTAGAACAAGGAGGACATATGTGAACTTATATCCCCACTTCAATCAAATATATCCTCCTGTATATATTGGATATAGAACATGTTTATGCATATATTCCTGCACAACATTTACCAATGTTTCACTACTTCTATATATTATATATGATCCCCACCATAATATTTTTGAAGTGATATAGATATAGGTACATCCACATATTCATATCCTTATAGTTATATAATCGTAAATCAATGATAAGTAAAAAAGATGTGGATGATTTTGGGAAAGCTCACATTCTTTAGCTCTCATCTTTGATGATTACTGAAATATTATCATAATGGATGAGGAATCAGACTAAGATCATATCACCATTCCTAATAGGGCTCATAAAGTGAGAGTGACACGAGCATCGGGATAGGTGAACATTTTTATTGTGAATTATCGATGACATAATTTAATGGAACTAGATTCAGATCATATACCATGTCCAACTAGGGATCACTAACTAAGAATAGTATAAGCCTTAGGAAAGGAATATATTCCAGTTAAAAAAGGATGGTTGCATAATTCAATTCCACACGATTAGGAAAATATCCCCAATCCAAATGGTCTCACTAAGTGAGTGCATTTCATGCCTTAGTACATGCTCATATTCCTATCAAAAAGCCTAAAAAATATAAATATGTCACCAGAATGGGATTATATACTCATTCCAAATATCGATAACCATGTGAGAAAGCTAAATAATTTTGAAAAAACTTATATTCCTATTAGTAGAGATACATGGAATATTCTAGTAGAAAATGGAAGCCAAGATCATACCACTATATTCTCGGATGAATGACTGGATCAACATCCATGAGAGGATATAGAGTTGGAGGTCCATATACCTTCTCCAATTTTGAAGGCATGTTAGAATATTCTAAGAGGAAAAGCATGTAGGGTCAAAGATCATACTCCCACTTCATCCAGGGTTGACTGAATAATTCCAAAAAACAACCGTAGACATGATCATATACCTTATGATAATCCAAATGCTCACCAGAATAATCCAACAACATATCAGTAGTGGACCCATATTATCATAGTACCTAATAGTTATAAAAATATTTCATCCACCTTTATGGATTTCAAAAATATCTCTAGTCAACTCCAAACGTATGGTTGACATATTCCAACCATGACATAAAATGAGGCTCATATCCTTGTCCTAATAAATTTTAGAATCTGTGAAGTTGTTTGACACATATATTCAATAGCACTACGGTCCATTGACTCTTAAACTGATGTATAAGGATATAATTGAATCAATTATACTTATCATGGTGGTTTGGAGATGGTTAGTGGAAAATATACTCCTCACATCTTTCATGGTCATGATTCCCCTAGTAATATCTTCCTTAGACATGGAAATACTCCCCTTTCATAGACACCTTTATATAGAGATGTTCTCAGGAAACCTAAACTTTTATATAGAGTGGTGATCAATACATTAAGGTTAACTATGTATAATTCTAAACCGAATATTGGAAACCATTTACCATTGCCAGTAGATGACCTAGAGAATTTACCTCTATGATCAAACTTGGTGGAGGCATGTAATAATGATGAAGTGGAATCCACTGGTTATATTTTTAAAGAGTTATCCAGATAAAACAATCCAACCATATTATATCCCATTGAGACTTCAGACTATGAGATCCCATATGGGCTAGAGAAGGATTGCATGACTTACCTACACCAAAATAGGTGGAAAATCATCAGTGATTGATTTATATACATTTATTTAATATATTATATGATGTGAACCTTCATACCAGCAATATACTCTATTTTCAACAATATCATTTCACTATCTCCATAGATAGGGACCAAAAAACTCCCAAATCACTTGGAAAACTAATAACATGATGTATAACATTTATTCACAACATTTTAAAAATTAATCATTGAAGTTGTGTCAGGTATCCATATATGAGGATGGGTAAATTATGGAGTGTTACACTTCATAGAATCCATAAAATAGAACAAATACCAATATAGAGTGTTTTATAATTCCATAGCCTACAACCAGATCTGAGGACCAGGGGACAAATGAGCTAGTTGATCACTACATAGGAACACCATTTCTTTAATGGTGTAAGAATATTTTGAATAGAGGGAGAGGACTACCATAATTTATTTGAACTAGGCCCCTTGATGAAAATTGAATTCATTTCAGACATGAACGATTATGTTGTGGTCTAACCAACAACCTCCTATAGAAACTGACTCCCATCATGTTTTCAATTACACATGGCTCATAAAAAATCACAATTGTGCAAATTTTAATGGGTTTCAACTACAACTTCCATAACATCCATCTAGAATTATGACATTCCAACTTGGATAGGGAATATTTATGTCCACCACTACCCCTAAGATTATCAATTCCTAAGAGGCTTCAGGATGAATTGTTAGTAGCAAATATCCATTGTTATCCAATAGTTCTAGGGGTAGTGTAATCTAAATCACCATGACTACGTTCATAACACTCCAAGAGGGTCTTAGAAAAATCAATAGTGGTTCTAGATCATGACTAATCTAGGGGAATAGGGGAATTTGTATCATAATCCAAATCTCAAAATTAATCAAATAATCAACATGAATGATCACATCCTCAGCAATAGGATCAATAAATTTATATTATAGCCACATACAACCATTATCTCATGAGGACAGGGAAATTTTTTCAATTATCATCACCATTGAGGTAATTAGATGTTTCCATGTTGGGAGGTAAATGTCATTGGTTGAGATCTAAACCACCATTATATTCACAAGAAAATCCTATAATATTCATGGCCATCTTAAAAAAGAGAAACAAAAACTCATTAAAATTCATTACTCTCAAACCATTATTGTTGGAGCATTCAAAAAATGAAATCAACACCCACAAGGGGCGTAAGATGAAAAGGCCCATTATAGATAGGATTATGAAAAATTACCCAAAATCATTAAGTGTAGAATAAACCTACTTCATTGAGAGTAATTGGATAAATACCATTGACCAATACAACTCAATTAATTTGACCAAAATAACAAAATAGATATTTTGGATAATAAAACAAATGTACAGGGATGTAATATAAAAATCACACCTCAAGTGGGTTGTCATATGGATTCACCTACTGAGGTTGTACATTCATGAATTAGACGAGAACACTAAACATGAAACCCCATAATAATGAGGTTACACCCTAATGGTTGAATAATACAAACAATAATGGGAAAGGTGTGTCTACATCACAATCACCACCTAGAAGATCCAAAATTCCATCTACAGAGGAATGGATGGCACAATATGAAAATGATATTCAAAATATTATATAACTCAATATCATTATACTCAGGTAAAAAATTCCCCATGGGAACCATCCTTAGATAAAGATGAATATATCTCTCCCCTGTGTTGGAACAATCTGATCCTCCTTCAAGAGTGGCATATCAGCACTATAGAATCTCCAATTTTAGATAGACATATTATATAAATGTGGAATTTGAAGATTATCTTAGCTCCCCTCCATTAGGTTAATAACATCCCCAAAAAATGGAAACAATTTATTCTTAACATGGACTGAAAATCAATGGTATATGAAAACATGGCCACCTTTTGTATCCCTATCCACTCACTATAGTTGGCGGTAATCCTAAGTAGTTGTACCACCAAAGGTATATAGTTTTATTGAGTCCCTCAATAATCAAATGAATTTCAATGAAGGCTGATTCACACCTATATAGAGTGAGATGAAAAATATCCTAAATGGGTTGAAGACACTTAACCCCCTCCAAACGTCATCAATCCAACCTTCTAAACTTTTGACAGTGTGGAAGATCCAAATTAAAATATAATGTGTTTCATACCCCATGGTATCCCAATGATGGGCCCTTGATATTAGAAAGAATCTACTATGATATGGTGTGTTGTATAGACTCTAGAAGGTCACGCCAGTATTTGGTAAAACAAAATTCTATGTAGATCCATTTCTGGAAGGGGAGACCATTGTCTTCAAGTCATTTATTAGTATTTATCCACACTAAGGGAAAGGAAAATAGTCATCCTTACATAGTACAAGCTACAAAAAAGAGGGGTTTTTTGACATCATCACTATATGGAAGGATTTGAACTATTTACTTTTCATCCCTCTCATATTATATCAATTACCAAAACTCTATGTTGAAAATATCTGAAACAATCTCCATAATCATTGGATACTGATGAATTATCCATGTATATTTACTAATTTTGAAGAAATGATATAATTTCTAGAAGATTATATTCAGTAGAGTTGATATAAATATTATTTCATGACATTTGCACAAGGGAAAATGATTGGTAAGGTAAAGAATAATGTTGTTACCCTAAAACAAGTACTGATACCAATTTGAGCTACCAAGAAGGCCACAAATAACCTGAAACCTTCCCTCGAGTTTTAAAAACAACCAAATAACCCATTTATATAAGGGAAAAGACACAACAGTCTCTCGAGTTTTACAAAATAGATAAAAAAGTGTAATCTATATAAAATTTGAATGTTCTTGACTATTTCCAAAGGGAAATTGAAAATAACTTAATAAATCCAATGTAGCCCCGGAAACCCAATGAGTATAACCTAACTAATAATCTTGATTACATCCCTTTACAGATGAGGATGGGTCACAATAACTAGGATTGGTTCATTTTCATATATGTACTCCAAATTGGGGTCCTTTTCTATTTGGTGACATTTAAAATTCTCCACTATAGGTGAAATGGGTAAAAATAACCCACTTGGATGATGAGGGTGGTAGGAATGATGTCCCAGTCATGAGGGGTAATAAGATTGATGACTAGATGAACCAAGTGAATATTGACAGAGCTTGTTCTACCCTGAGGGAATATAATTTGAAACCCATAACGATAATATTAACTTAGGAGGTTATATTAGATACATTTCCCATAGGATGATGTAACTATCTAATACATTAAGAGATGGATGAGGAATATTATTTTTATCTCCTAAAAAAGAACTAAATCTTACATATTTAATTCCTCCAACAACTAGAGATTGGTAATCATAAAAAACATGGATCTTTGATTGGATAAACAGATCATCTTTGGTACTATTAACGTAGTACACATGGAACCCTACTTTTTTTATAATGCATATTAATCTGAATGTTAGATCCCCATTCCTTATCAGGGAGCTAGTGTCTGAAGGCATAGGTGTCAAGGATATATGGGACAACAAGGGCTTGATCATAACTAATACATCAGTCAAATCCCCACAGAGGACCAATATAAAGCTGATACCCATGGAAAATTACTCCAATAAGAATTTTATAAATATAGAGGGGCCTCATATCCCACATTAGGTAATCCGAATCTGGTAATCATTCCTGGAAGACTGGCGGGGGGAGAATTTATGAACATCTATGTAAAATTGGTTGGTCAACATGACCTATGACACTGTAAGAAGATACTATGGATACCTATCCTCATTCATAAGCCCTTCCACCATGAAAAACTTACACCTTGATCCAGATAATAGTGATCATCAATGCATCCTAAATTCCCATAATTTGGAATAAAGCATGACATTCTGAAATACCAAAATTTTGTCTTAGACAAAATCTCAACTATGGATATTGTCTATATTTCAATATAAGATATAGAATAACTAATTGAGGTCCTTCAGATCCCACATTAGTCTGTGAAAGAACTTATTGAATCATTATTTTAATATGTGGAGAAAATTAAATCATAATACCATGTCAAAATCTCAATCATAACTCAATATTTGAAGGAGGTCATCTAGAGACATATCAAACCACTATATGTTTCTAGAAAACATGATAATCTCGACATTAGAAGGTGTCAAATTAATTATGGTTTCTCTATTAGACTCATCCCAATCTATACCAAGAAACATTTTTGATACAGTTGGGGATATTTATCTCATATTAGGAAAATGATGCAATGGCATGAGAAGATAAAGAAAAGGAATCTCGGGAAGATCAAGAATAATGTTCAATTTGGAGATCTCGAATATAATGTTGATTTCATGTCTATTCAAGAAGACACTACAAATAATGGCATTATTGGAAGGGCTTCGATTCATAGTGTTGTGGGGGTACCATAAATATTTCATCAATTCATGATATACCCCATCGACTGGAATGTGGATATACAATATAAGTATAATAACACCTTCATATTTTGTGAAGCCACTTATGATGAGGTTGTCTTACAGAAAATTAAATAAAAACATCCAAAGGATTATGAAAATATATAGGTTCCATACCCTAATGCCTTGGGGACTTGTCCTAAAAAATTGTAGAGTGTGCTTGAAAATGATAATGTGAAATTAGTAAATCTGATTTAGGCTCTAGACTTAATCCTAGAATCCCAATTTCCTCTATACCCATTGATAACATAAAAAAAACTAATCAACTATGGAATCTCTTTATAATGACATCGGTAGTTCAAGGTGATATTTTCTATTCCCATGGACTCTCTCACCCCGATAATGATAAATATTCTCACAAATTTCCGACCATATAAGAATGTTCCACGATTTTATCATAAGAGGAATAAGAATGGGTTTACTGTAGGAATTTATTTCCATCATTCGGTTATGTTTTCACCACCACCATATATAAGCTATAGTAGGGAATTATAGGAATAGATCAATACCCAAAACCTGTATTGATTCGTTTTTTCATTCCATTGGAGGAGAAATAGATTCATATTTCATTTCTAATGCATCATCGATATGTGTTCTCTTTGAAATACCATGGGAATTTTAGACAAAATCACAATGTGGATTCAAAGTATCTCAGAATGAAGATTACCATCGAGGTATGAAGATGGAATCCCAGAGGATGCAACCAAATCATGCATCTAATATATAGTTGTAATTTGAAAATTTGAGCAGTTATTTTTTTTTTCTGGAAGTAAAATATTAGAGATGGATCACCAACATTATTCCTAAAATAAAATAGAACATGTAGTTTAGGTTCTATATTAATTTTAGTGTCCTAAATTGACACTTAATGATTGGTGATTTTCCATTTCTAATCATTGAACTATTGATTGATGCACCCTATAGTTTTCAAAACCTCTCTATAATGGATGGATATTATGGGTACAATCCAGTAAATATTCCACTAATAGTGAGGAAGCAACTGCATTTAGAGGAACTCATAAGATCCATTTCTCTCTAGTCATGAAATCTAGATTATAGAACATTGGTGTTATACACCAATGCATCATAAATCATAAATTTAATCCCTTATATAGACGTTTAGAATAATGTTATATCAATAACCTGGTTATCAAATATTGACAGCGATGTGATCACTTGATTTTTCTTCAAAAAAATGACATGTTTTTTGTACACATTTTCAATCTGAATCAAGAAGAATACACATTTAGGGTACCTTTAAGATAATTTATTAGAGTTATGGTACGCCACAATAGAATTGAGGTTGACCCCAAACAGACTATTTCAATTCAGTAAATTCCTCCCTTGGAATCATAATGAACTGATGGGATATCGGGACACCATAGACATATTTAGAGTTTCATATAAAACATGGCCAACAAGACTCTCCCATTTAGTATGTTAATGAATAAATGAGTCACTGATCTATTGGATGAGGAATTCCAAGAAACCCATGATAATATGAATTCGTACTTTCTGGTCCCAATAGACATGATGAAACTAGTGGATGGAAATCGACGAATCTTATATGTGGCCAAGAGAGAACTATCTCTTGGTGCTATAATCACATAAAAAAATGCTACATGGAGTGGAAATAGTCTCTACTAAATCAATCAAATAGTGATGGTTAATGAGACATGGTAATAAATTGTTGAGACAAATAACCTCAAACTCATATTTCCAATTCAAAAGTTGAGTCATTACCTACAACACTAAAAATTACACATGGTCTCTCGTATTGATTGGAACAAGTATATCCTTGGACACCCTATGTTGGATGGTATTTTGGACTAATGGAAACTTATTCATTAATTGTATGACATCCAGTTTGTGTCACATATGTCAGTAAAAGGGGATGACCTGGATTATTTCTTTATAGAACACCCCACACAAGAAATCAAAATAGCAGTCATCCGAATTCTATAGGAATCTGTTTTTCATACCTACGATGCTTATCAAACTTGGGAGATGTATTTTTACAATTCCTACAAGGGACCGATTGGAATGATATTTGTTAGACATATGATCAATCTGTTATATCTATGGATTTTATTTATTTCTCAAAACAAAGTAAAATTTCCCATCACATTCCCACATTCTAATGGCTACACTAATGATGATGCTGAATACCAAACCCTCAGAGTTATTTTGGGACTATAATTATAGTTTTATATAACCTATAAATAAGTCAAAGTGGATTTACATATAGTGATAAAATATATAAAGGTTGAATATTCAAACAATATGGATAAATTGGACCCTTTCATAATCTATGTTAATGAACTAACAACAATTCTCACTTGTTAACCAAAATTTCATCATATCACATCGATCATAAAATGATTATACCAATTCACCTGATAATTTAGCTATAGTCTTATCTTACCTTGATTAGGATGTGAAGTTTATCCACATCATACACCAAAGGATGGTCTCATCGGTCATCATCTGTGACATGGATGAAATCAAATAAAGTCAACACTACCCCAATGTGTGATGAACTAATATCCACCCCTTGATTGATGGAGTCTATAGTAGACTATCTCTAATGTGGTACCCTCCTAGTAGAACAAGCTGGAAGGGAACATATTGGCCAATGGGTAGTGAACATTACCATTTGGGATGGGACAAATTAGAAAAAAGCCCCTCAAAATGAGGCATTGATGGAATACCCCTATGATTTATAGAATAAATAGTGATTTCTACTATAATGTAGGTAGACCATAAAAGATATTTTTGGCACTATATATCTAGGATTATGATATACTATCAAATTTGGAATCTTGGTTACTATTGAAAAAAAATTCTACATTACTACGTGAATTCACTAAAAATATTAAACAAGATAAATTCATAAAATCGTCAACCATCAATGCTAGAATTTCAATATAGAGTTAAATATTCTAATCTGTTTTCCATATGGGGAATGGAAATTGTGGGGACTTATCCCCGAGCCACAACAAAGTAGTTTAAGTATATCACTGTAGCTATCTACATCTTCTCCAAATGGCACGAGGCAATAACTGTCATGGAAGTAATAATGATGAATATTATCAACTTCATGAAATCTAATATATTCACTATATTCAGATTCATTCACATGATATTGATGAACAATGACACCATATTATATTATAGTGAGTCAAATATATTATTCAATGAGTACAACATCATGTATACATAATCATTCTGCTATCATGTTTCAGGAAATCGATAAATTGAGGCCTTAAATAAAACTCTATGAAATATATTCTAGAATAAATTACAAAATGGAAAATAGTCCTATATAGATAAGTTCCTCAATACTTTAATGGAATGCTATAGAATCATGCCCACCGTTACACCATCTAATCTATATTCAATGGTATATGGAACTGAGAAAGTGTTACATATAGAAGTCTAGTCTCCCACACTATGAATAGATATCAATAGAAAACAGTGATAGGATTATCAGTCATAAAATCGACTATAAGTGATGGAATATCTTGATGATAAAAGGCTAAATACACCGCACAACCTTGAATTCCATTAGAACTAGATCACTCAATGAGTCAATAAAAATAATCATAACCATTTTTTATTTAAGGAGAACTGCTATTGGATCTCACAATCCCAATGATATAGTGAATGAAAACTAAATGACAAATACACAAATTGGAGGGACTTATATCATACATAAGGTCTATCATAATGTATCTTATCAATGGATGTAATGGATGAGGAATGAATCACACCAATCACTAATGTAGTGTTTCTGAAGACAATATTTTCGTATCTATCATCAAATCCATACAAATATTGAGCACATGGTGATAAATTGTACAGATGAAGACCTGGAAGTAGTACATTAAACTACACTTTGACATTCATCCTGATGTCATGAAGGTAAATAGGAAATTATGTCATTAATAAATAAAGTTAAATTTCATATAAGACAGCCCCTCCAAATGATTCTAAACTACCGATGGAGATTCATCTCACCAATAGTTTACCAAACATGATCTCGATCATTGTGAAAGATATATGATATTTACTTATACTTGTGAGTGATTCATATCTATATAGGGAATATCTCTATTCTAAAACTACATGTGTCCTGGCTCATGTCATCAAAGGATATGTAGTGATGTCCATGTCGAAAATCTAGGGTCTAGTCATAAAATTTCCATCATAGTCACAATATATTAGACTATTAAACAATAACTTCATCACATGACATTTAAAGGCAGACACGCCCTATCTAATAAGCACAAGATTCCTTAGGAACTAGATTAGAATGAATCATATAAAAAATGGAATACCTCTCATGAGATGATTTCTCAAATTCCTAGTCATCATTTATAATGCATGAATCCTTCTATATTTTCACATTAGAATTGGTTTTCAATTCCCAAAGGTGTTAAACTGCTTGGATATTGTCTTCGCCAAATGAAACTAAACTGCATGTTTTTTCAAGAATAATTTCTCAGTTGATTCCTACCATTAAAAGATACATAGTGATTGTAAGATAAATATTACTGGTTTCATCCTTGATATTTCTTCACATTGAGTCACCTACAATAATACTGAATGATGTTATACTGCATAGATGTTATCCCCACTGCAAGAAACTAAATTTCATAGTTTAATAGTACTATATATAGTTTTATTCTCATTATAACGAGATATGTATGGATTCTAAGATCATATATCTTCACCCATCCACCACTTGATACCAAATAAACATGTATTTTGCTTTAAATATATTTAGTGTGGGGAATGATAAATTTTCCATTCATTTTTCATCATGCAAATTATATCTCATATTAGATTGAGAACTATAGTAAGGGACTCCCCTCATGATCAATACATATAAGGACATGTCTAGGTAATCAAGGTTCTTGATGAAAGACATTATAATGCACATGAAAAGTCATTAACATATAACATTAAAATGTGTGGTTGATGTCTCTTGCATGACCGAAATCTGACCATTTCTATGGAACGTATCAAAGTGTACCACTATCATTGGCATTGTTATTCATACACACCTCCAACCATGAACTACTTGTGGATTGATTCCACTCACAAGAAGATACAAATTGAGTTCTAAATATCAAAAACTGGGTGCAACCACATTTATTAACAGGAAAAATTCCCCCTTATGCTTATCGGTGAGACCTTCTTAGGGTGTTTCCCATTCATGAACTAAATGTGGATTAATTTTTATAACAAAAGGATTCATTGTGATGCCGGAATACCAAATCCAAGATGCAGCTACAATGATCAATGGGAACAATTCCCCCATCTACATATGATTCAGAACTGCGTAGAGAGTTTACTATTCATGAACTATGTGTTTATTGTTTTTTCTAATCATATGATATGTATTGACGCATCGATATCCAATATTGAGTCAATATATGACAATAAATATGAATAACTACTCCATCAATGTATGGGTTCGAAATGAATGGAGAGTTTTTTCTCAAGAACAATGTGTTTCTTTATTCCTTTCATCACAATATAAGATGTGACACTTGTATTTCTAATATCGGGTCTAGCTGCAATAATCCATGGGATCAATTCCACTCTATATTCATGGGGTAAAAATTAAAAGGGGTAATTCATATGAGAAATACATGGGTTTTTATTTCTTTCATAATATGATACATTGTAATCCCTTTATTTCAATACGAATTTCATCTACAACATCTAAAATGATAAAAATTCACCCCAACTATATATGGGTTGTACCTATACTACAATCATTATGAGGCACACACTAGGAAAAATAAACTGATTTCCTAGTTTTTCCTTATTTCTCATTCCTAGAAAGGATAATGTGAGCTTTGGGAACCTATAAGGTTACTCTAGATGATCCAATAAAGGAATGATTTTGATTAGAGAAAACTTCTGGAATGAATGACATTAAAATTCATGGACAAGATCCTTAACTCATGATTTCTAGGGAAATGTAGAGCATCCTCTATGGATGAGGTAAAATGGAATGATATAAACATACTCACTACATGTCATTAAATTTTTTATTTCATCAACCTTCATCATTCTCTATCAAACTACCATGGGAGCCTAACCCGGGTCAATAAGTGAATGGGGTTACTTCATCAAAATTTAAAAACATAAACCAATATGTAACAGATTGTGTATTTAGTGTCTTGGGTCACAATAAACCTTCCAAGTCCTTCATCAATGGATACCCGACTTTATGGGGACCCATTGTAAGATTATCCATGTCTTCCACTAGTTTGTACACATGAGCCACAGTCCATAAACAAAATGACTCATAACATGATAAAACAACCTTCTGATTCTTGTGAGTATGACTTCACCATGGTGGATAATAGAACATTAGAGTTTTCTGATTCATACTCAACATTACATTCCTATATCATTACTTATTACCTAAGAAACATGAGCCATTATTTACAACAGTTTTTACCACCCACTTGAATGTATGTTGAATTAATCATTACCATGGGTTTACTATGTAAGTTTTTGAGTATCATTACCCTCATACCAATTCCACTTGGATCATAACATTAAATTTTATAAAACCTGGTCAAATATGTATGATAGTAAACTTTATTATTTGATGTTTTAAATCACATGTACCTAAACTTCTAGTGAAAAAAACACAAAACTCATTATGTTTAAAAATTAAATTGGGAAGGATGAGAAAAATCTAGTTATCCACCTGAAAAAAAACATAATCCAATGATTGTATGAAAAAGGTAAAGCCTAAATAAAAAAGAATAAATCTCACAAAGAACACTTTTATAACTAGAAAAAGTAAATCTATGCTCACTGGACCACATTGTGGAAAAAAATTTAGAGTAATGATTTTTGACATCTCTTAAACACAATAACATGTTCATCAGAGAGAGATAAAAAAATTTGGGTTCTCAATCCATTTTTCAATATTATGTTTCCAATAAATCAAACATAATTATTTGAGTTTCATGGATCCATAATAACCATCATTTTCCTTTGGAAATAGACACCAACTTAAATGTACAATTGTATTGACTATTCATGTCCACTACTACTTATTATATATGTTCTCAAATACATTAACCAACTGAATCATTATGTTTAAAAGTGGAATCCTCATCCATGTAAACCTAACATCAGTATGGTTGTACTCATAAATTGAGGGTTTTATAGGTTGTCCTTAGAACTATTTTCCAATATCATTACTCACGATTTGATTACATTTTACCTTGATTTACAATACTTGTAAAAAAACTATTCAAGATGATTCAACACTCTCAATGTAATGTAATTGTGTTTTCTTCTATTTTTTAATGATGTGATGTGGAACTCCATCACTAGACCATTTTATCGCCCACACCTTGTGACTCGAAATGACCCATAGTAGGTCATAATCCTCTAAATAAAATTCAAACCTATATTTGGTACCAGGACACTTAATAGATAGATTTCTCTCCATGTCCAACTTCATCACCCAAATCATTGAGTCCTAAAAGATATTTAATGGACCATTGAATAGAGGGGGGATCATATTTTCTTAACAGTGTGTAAATCCTTATATGATCATAAATAAGGTCATGTTACCCAATAACTAGAGGTGTCTTCACATTAATAGAATGGAACTTTAATCCTTTTAAGATCTAGCAATAGTTTAGAAAAACTCAAAACCTTATGTTATATTGGGTCATCCCAAGTATATCTACCCTATTCTATATTCATATATCACTTCATTAGACATGAAATTTTTGTTATATTGGAAATATTAGGAACTTATAAGTGGAAGAGGCATTAATATTTTTAGGTTGAAATATAATAAGAGGGAAGCCTATATAAAAGGAAATTCTATGTTTGCTAAGCGTCCCCATATATAAATCACCGGAGAAAAATTTTCCAACAAAATGGAAGAGATAATATGATTATAGGGACTACATATAGTATTTAAAAAAATCAGTCCTCACTCACTATGTTCATTGAATTAGAAAATATTTTTGGCTTTTTCCCATATGTATATTTATATTTTAAAAAAAATATCCGTCTAAATAAGGTGATCTCAATAAAAGTTTAGTAGTTACATCCATGAGGAGCCTCATGTTGATGGCAATTCAAGAGTATTTTTCATGAAATATATATTATTATTTAAACATTCAAGTCTAGGAATTATGATTTTCCTAGTATTATATAATGTATGAGTATCATTGATGATCCATTCAACATTATATGAAATAAATTTATTACACATCAGGAATAAATGAAAAATAGACCATGATATTTAATATTCAATAATATTTATTCATTGATGATATAGGAAACAAAAAATGAATATCCATATAAAAGATCCTCTCCCGTGAATGAAAAAATAAAATGGTATAGCATCATCAAATCAGGTAATTTGTGGAGTCCTTGACTTTAGAAACTTTCATCTCCAATGAGGAAATAAATTCATAAAATTGGAAAATAGATCCAGTTCTCTAATCTGTGACCTCCTACAATGCCTCAACCCAAAAAATAGCATCAAGACAGGTCTTATACCACAAAAAGGATCCATTATTATTTTAATACACTTTTCTCCACTAAATGATGTGAATTCTAAAACACTGTTTGTTCTTCTTGAATACATCTATTTTTGGGCTGTAAAAAGTTATTACAAGCATCCCTGTACTAAACACACCTTAGTGAGATTCAACCTCAACCTCAGAGAAGGATTAATTCACCAAGGCATCATCCCTTATTATATTTAATAAATAGGAATCATCATCTCCTAATACCTTTAATTCAAGGGAACCCATTTTCCCCCTTTCATAGATCTCCACCTTTACCCAGGCTTGTACAACTCTATAATCCAAATCCACATTAACAATGAAGGTGAACATGAACTAAAAAGGATTTATATGGACCATCATCCATTACAAAGGGGCCTCATAAATAAATTTCCAAATCTCCCTCCACACTTGCCACTGCATTGTACGATAATGTCATGTAGATAACATACTGTAAATGATGCCCATCCTAGGATGAAGAATATTTTGTGGGACTATGTCACTATGAAAGGGATTCATGATTGTAGTCTTCGATGTAGTGTGTAGGGATCCAACCTCTACATTGGTTGACTCAGTTGGAGGAGTTTTTAAGCAAGAAGGGAGGATTACTATTGCACTCTAGGGTTAAGGAACTACAATAAGAGGGAAAATGGTTTATAATTAAAAGGATAAATCGTATTATATCATTTGGTAACTTAAATATATGATTGGTTTTGGAAACATAAAATATTCAGTTATATCACATGAAACATATACATACCAAAAAAAATATATACTTAGTAGAAAAAACTCTATTATGAATAGCAGCATGGAAACTCTGCAAACATTTTACCTATTGACACATTTTCCCCACATCTTTTAAGGGGTGAAAAATGATATTTTTGAAAACATGATGCAATTTAAACAAAATAGTTAGTTTCAGATGAAGTTCTCGGATTCTCTAAAATGTTCTTACATTGACGGAAAATCAATATAAAAATAGCTAACAACATCAAATTCCTACAAAAGTGAATTATCATGTGATGGATCAAATTTCATAAACACATGAATGTTGAAAAAAGGCATTATGCCAAACTGGTCTACCACTTCAAACATCTATCCATCATGATGGGTGAGGTGCAATAGGGAATTCTCTACTCGAGCAATTGAAAGCTCACATGTATCTTCTAAAATGGATGTGTTTTCCACCAGGAGTTCTTGGGGGAAAACTATGAATTATTTAAAACACAACTATGATATAATAATGATCCATATTTGGGAAAGTGGTATTGTTTTTTCCTTGATGTTAAGTATTAGGCATTGGTCTCTGATAGTTTACTGTTCAATTTTTTCACTTTCCACATCATGTAATGATACTAAGATTCTGTCGCCGCTGAGGCTGTTGAAGATAAGACCAGTAGACTTTTTTATTATGATTCCCTAGGGATTGAATTATCCACCACAATAAAAGAAATTTTTCATACAAAACCATTTGTATTTCCCCCATATTCACCTATTTCATCATCAATTGTGATGCCATTGGGAGAATATATTGTGGATAGAATGAGGGGATAATATTATGTAGTTTCTTTCCATTTAAATGGAATGAAATAATATTTTATTAAATATACAAAGAACCATTTCCACATTTAATACATTATAAATATATGGCATACCAATTCCTTGATGAATGGATAACCATATTCATCCACCACAACCACAAATGTGCACTGATCCACCTATATCATAAACAATGGTGAATAGTATATCAAAATCTACACATTATAAACCATTGATCCACTATCTCATAGGAAATGTGTGACCTCTATATGGTGGTATTTTAATGTGAACCCAAAAAAATGATTAATCTAAAAAAAGCCTTCTGAAGGTAACTATTTATAGAGTAGTATTCCCTCATAGCCTAGCCTACGAGTTTTATATTCTCCAGTTCATCCATCACAAATAGGAAATTGTAAATAATTATTCTATCTCTTCATCATTCATAGATACTACAATCATTTTCATCATGATAGTTTACGCTCATATTTATAATGATGTTGACAATAAACTTGTAACTTCCTTAAGTGGTATTTCAGAGGATGTCGGTCCACTTGAGATAATATTTTTTATAGGCCTTGGATTGGATTCAATAATCAATGGAAATTATGCCGCCTTATGTACAGAGGTAGATAATCACATATTCAGATATGATATAATCAAAATATCAGTATAATGATAGTACAAACTGATCCAAACATTTTGAGGAGGGAAGTCATCCTAGACCCAAGTCACCTCACTATTCAAAAACTACTAATAATTTAATGCCACCATTAGATGATACTCATATAGAATGTGAATGGGGGGACATCTCATCAAGGTAATCTAAAACATAATGCTAAACTATCATGCTTTATACCATTCAAAAAGAAGGCTCCCATCGATGCTTGAAGAAAGGGATCCCTCATGAATAAACATCATGGTGGCCTAAGCCTCAAGGATGTCCCCTCCATTATAGACAATACTAGTTGTATGAAATTATTTATAGGGGTTGAATGATAAGTGGTGATAGAAAATCACGATATCCACAGTCTCCATGATATTTTTTGGGATGAGTATCACTCCTCTAATATAATGAAACAAGGGTTTTAGATGTGCATTGGTGATGTTTTATATGCTTAGTTACTTGAACATTCCCAAATGATCACCAATACAAACAAATTATATTTGTAATGGAATAGATATTCTATAATGGTACATGTCCATATAAATATGTTTCAAGAGAAGACACAGTTTTTATAACATAAGAATGGATAACCCAATGCAGTCTATCCATCCATGGAGATCCCTGAAATAAATTTCGAGACATTAACTCCACAATTTTCCTTCATCAAGAGTAGGTACCCATTTTGGAACATTGTACAAAAATAGGCCAACATAATGGTCCAACCATCATTGTGAATAACCACCCACCTCGAGTCAGTAAATTTCCTGTCATCTAATGTGGGAATGTAGGAACCCTCATCCATGCAAGATTCCTTCAATTGGAAATACTTTGGATTCATATCATCGTGACAATAATGAAAATTATTGGAAAGATATCTCAGGAATTTCTTAAATGTGATATCTACTAAATATTTGGGGTCCTTCTCAAGGGGGTTTTCAGCCAACCTGATCAACTCCTGGTTAAGAGGATGCATCCACTCAATCTTCTCCCATGTAGAAAATTGGGCGGGGGGGGGGGGGGTAACTATACATATCTCTTAGTATGGATGTGCCTCAAATCATCTTAACATCCTAGGGATTTATACCCACATCGGCATGCATCGGGTTTAATGTTTTTTTGTATATGGGCTCCTATTACTGCACTAGTCTGCCATAGAGACCCTATTATAGTATGAAATGTTTTTTGAAAATAAGATAGCATCATACATAAAAATATTCTTTAATTTTTTTGAAGATTCAATTTCCATTTACTAAACCTAAAATGGTTGTCCCCAATCCATTCCTAAATAACACTTGATCAAAGACCCTAAATTGGAAACCAACCAAACATTCAACTTGTGGTATATATCATCATTATAAAGTGGTAAATATGGATGTTTCTATCATGTTAATGGTAGTTCATATAAAAATATATGGGAATAAATTTCACAATATATGACTCTATTCATTTCTCCAATAAAATCGAAGGACCCTAATAAGAGATATTCGACGAGATGGTATTATGGGTTTCCTGAATCCAATTGAAATACATGATTGATGATTGTAGAGAAAGGACAATAGCATCATTGAAATTACCAAACTCATATAGAGGATGTCTGGGAGAGGATATTACCAAATAATAACTCTTATTTGTTTCATCATATTTTTTTGTTGTGATTTGATAATATATTTATAGACAACATCCATACTTTCAAAAATAGAATTTTGATGATCCATCACTATTGTGGACACATTAATTGAATAACTATGAGAACGATGATGGGAGATACAAGACATATATAGAAAATAGAAATACCCAAGTCAGTTGAGTGAGTAATCATACCAAGATATAATCAAGAGTACAAAATAATCATGTGAATCTCATGATCCGTGAAGGAATTTGTTATCAAATGACCTTACATGGGTCTTGTAAACTGTGTGACCCATGAGGAATTCAAAAATATCATGACCCACAACATATCTCTTAATCACATGTCCCATGAAGTATCTCACGATCACATAATCTGTTATGACAGTTTTGATTGTGTTCCATTGAATTGGGGACATGATCCACATGATGACCAAGAAATAACATGAATGAACCAGCATGTCATGCTGAGATTTCAGTGATATCCATATTCCCATGGTTTTAGGTGAATGAATAATAAATTAAATAGAGTTGGTTCATGGATTTTTAAATCATTTACAGAGTAAAATCAGAGTATGTGATCCATTATTGGGAAAGAATCCTATGAATATGTCTTTTAAATTGATATAATTAAATTTATATTATGATTAGTTCTCACATACAGACTTGTGAAGGGGATCTGGAAATGAGTTCTGATGAAGTGATCGAATGACAGAATAAATTGTGAGTTATCTATAGATTCATAGTTTTCAATGGAATGATAATCTCCTTCACCTCTATCTATAGATTTCTTCCCAGAATACATTGGGTCACCTAGAAGTCTAAATGTCTCCCAAGACATTGAATTTTTATAACCAGAAAGGGTCAGTTGGCTATTTAATTTCCACAAAACTATTATCTCAATGAATAATATTCTTGAGGTGGGTAATGTGATTATTCCCTATATTTAGGCATCTGAAAATAAATAATTAAACAATTACTCAATGGATGAATATAATTTTCTTAGAAAACCAATGCAATGGAAGGTGGATGAATCTCATGGATTCTATTACCTTTAGAAGGAACATTGATTGCAGGACCATAATAAGGTCATGTGAATAGTGCATTCAAAGAACATCATCTCATTTAGATCATTCATGGCCCCTTATAACCAACCCTCATACTCTTATAAAGGTTCCAAAAAAATTGCAGAAGACCCCATTGAGCCCCAAGTGACATGTCCACTTCGTTGTTTTAGTACATGATGGTATGTAACCATCATCATGAAAATAAAATAAGCCATTTCCATTTGATTTTGTGGTTCCCATTCACTTCCAAATACTGGAAAAATGATTGTTTATGAGAATTATCATACATTATTGGGAGACAAAATATTGATCAAGTGATGAACCATTGACAAGTAGAGTTATTTTCCACAACAATTATCACACAAAGCTATGAGATCCTTTACCCATATAAAATGTGGAAGAAAATAAAATGAGGAGAGGTGGAAGCTACTCCCTAAGGGATGATATGATTATCTTAATGATAAATAGGTTGTGCACCTCATATAAAATGAGGAACCATTAACATCTCATCTTGATCCCATTATATAAATTTTAAATGTATTTTTGATCTCATCGGAGGTCGTTGACTATACACCTTAATCTCGTGAGAGGCCATTGACAATATAAACTTGTCTAATGAATGACCCTAGTCATGTGGTCTTCAACCATGTAAAACCCTTTCGATGGGTTACATTAAATATTGAAGACAACTAATGGTGTTTGATTAACCATGTAATGGAAATATGACATGCCTATATGGTTATGGGATATCATTTAATTGGATAATGTGTAATAAACATGGTGATGGTACTATATTCTTACAGACACTAAATATAATGCCACACATTAGATGACCTATGACATGATAATGTGAAGACAATGAAACCAAAATCCCTCCAATGATTCCAACACATATTTATGAGACTCATGGCCAAAAAGGTATCATATGAATTGGGTGGTGAGGCCTATAAAACCCTCCCCCTTAGAAACAAAAGTATAAGAGAAACACATTTGATTTGAAATATTGTACATGTCTGTAGGGGGATAATTCTCATAGAGAAAGTTCATAATATCGTATGGTCTTTCACCAGGAAATAACTTTGGAACCACCTAATGTATCCATTCACAAGAATATGTAATTCTCATAATAAATCTATAGATCATGAGAAGGAATGTGGGAATTCTATCCCGATTATACAAACAGTTTTACATATTGAATAGGTCATATGAAATCTAAATTATCTAATGTTTGAAAAACCATCATGAAAAATTTAAATAAAGATAGAAAAATACTAAGGAATATATAATAATTATTTGTGGAAAACATTCATATTCATTCTCATCTCATGACCTACCAAGATCATCTGATGGAACTAAGACATGTCAAATGACTCTTGTGATACCCTTAGGACATCCCACATAGACTGTGTGAATTATTCTAAACATGTAATCCATTTATTTTAAAGTCCTCATGAAATGATATCTAGTTTTTGAAACGACACATTGACATGTCATCCATGTGACATGAATTTCACATAAAATATTACCCATGTCTTGAGACACCCTCTAGAAATGTTATACGTGTCTTGTGAGAATCCACATACATTTCATCTAACTTTTTTGATGGAACTCAGGCAAGTCATCCATGTCTCTTGAAGTCCACTAGACATATCCAGTGAGTCACCCAAAATCACTATGAAATTATAACCAATAGATATGACATCACTATGAAATTTCTATTTTAATCATGTTCAAACCCTAGACATGTCATCCAACACTTATGAATTCCTCTGAGATTTCCATCTATATCATGAAACATTATCTAGACATGTCATCCTTTATCATGTAATGTATTTCAAACGTGACATCCATATAAAGTGATTTCCTTTATAAAATTCAACTAGATAATTTGATTATCTCTATACATGTATATTAGGAACCTAAGACATGTGATTGCATCTTCAGAAATATTAGGTAGACACTTAGGACATGTAGGGAAGATAATTAGGAAATGCCAGGCATAAAAATTGAGGAATGATAACCTTTACCAATATATATATATATATATTCAAGAATTCTATTAAACTAAACTATCTGATTCTTACTATAAATAGGATACATATGATTTCATCCAATGTCCGTAGTGCCATATCATAATCTCTATCAATGATACCTATGTGAACATGTCCCAAATGAATATTTAGTTTTATTTTTCACATGTTATCTCTTGTTTTCCACACTGAGCTTGGATCACATTGGATGATAGAATTTCACTCATTATATTAGGCACATACATAATTTTGTCCATCATGAGAAACAATAGAGTATAAACCCCATAATATTGTTTCCCCCATACAAGGTATTCCATTTTTTGGTTGGGGTCAATGACACATTGAACTATGATTTATTTGATTCATATCATAATGAGGATATGTAGGATAGCTTCCTAAAGAATAATCAAAGTACCTGGTGTCGAGGATACCTCATATTTTTCATTCCCATGTAAATTTAAACAGAATGGATTAAAAGAACTATATGGGTTTTGATTTCTATTATAAATAAGATATATAGGAAAACTCATAAATGTTCAATATCATCCTAGATTTATTAATCACTTCCTTAGATGGAAACAAGCTTCAGATGTCATAGTTATTTGGCTAAAAATAAATGAATCTACACAATTATGTAAAATTATGTGAATGGGTGAAGAACATCAGATATGTGTTTATGAAATTGATAATATAACCCCCTCTATAATGATAAAAGGATTCAACGCCTAATAATTTTTAGGGTAGCTACTTCAGTATCATGATTAGAAATCAATTTATTGAAATATATTAAATCAATATGAGTTTACAAGAGTTGGATTTAATCCCCACAAAATAATTATGATTATCCTAACCTCCAATTGTTTCATCCAATGTTTGTTCATAGGTGTCACTAGGTTTGATACCATGTACAATCACCTATCTTTTAAAAATAAATTAATAATTAGTCTTAGATGTGGGATCCATTGGGAGTTTTAGTATAAGACTTAAAAAATTATAATCCTGATGTGAGGTATTTTGAAATACATTCATCCTCCCAAAGTCAATCATTGGTGCCCAATAAAATATAAAAAGAAGAAAATTTTGTAAATTAAATGTGAAATCATGTAACAATAGAATAAATCAATCATTAAGAGCATAATAAAGATGTTCTACTAGACATTGGTGATTTTGCACAATTTTTTAATAAACAAGTGATATATATTTAATACATTTTATGTTAGTTTTCATAGAAACCACCTTTATTGCATGTTTGGGAAGACCATGCCCTAAATTTCTTGAAATTACTTCCCTATTTACAGAATAAGTGAATAAAAATATTCGTCAAATGGAAAATTATTGTTAACTGCTGTAAAAATTACACATTTGATTCCTCTAATCCATGATACATTAATGTAGGGGACAATATATATGAATGAAAAAAACTTAGATAGGTGATGAAATATAGTTCTTTATTTTTATATTGTAGTTAGATTATGTAGTGACTAGACCAATTGGCTAAATCATTCTGAAATGATAGGGTTTATCGACTCTATACTTATGGGATAATTATTATTCTCTCATAAAATATTGTTTCCTTATGAATTAAAAACATTTTTATCTAGAGAATTTAAATTTGTTAATATTTTTCCACTTAATTTCTCAATCATTCTAATAGTACTCTCCAATAGATAGGGGTCAGAGAATATAAACACTATTGTATGAGACACTCTACTATCAATTAAAAGCTTTTAATCGAAGATAATGTATGATAAAAGTCTATAAACATTTTTTTGCATCCTCAATGAGCTATGCATCTTTGGAATGCTGATCATAACTCTATAAGATGGTTTCTTATGAATGATTAAGACACAACCTTGAAATGTATCTAAAGAGTGATTTTTTTTTTCAAAATCCATTTTACCTCCTAAAAATGAACATGTTCCATGAGAGCATACTACATCAGATATTAGGGTAGAGATGAGCTAGCTAGTCCACTGAATGTTTCATTTACTAATCCCTATAATGGTTGCACCACCAAAATACCTTGTGGAACTATCATCCTATGTTTCATCATTTATCAAAGGTTGTATTCATTCTCTATGATAACATCCTTGATCAATGTATTTTGATTCTCCATAATCAAATGAGGTTCTTTCATTATTGAGAACTACAAATTATCTTCTTATAGTAGGAAGAGTGTACTATTTCATGAATGTAGAGAAATAAATTTTTTAATAATTAATTTAAAGTCATTTTTTGACACCACAAAAGACATAGAATTTTATATAGGGCCGCAAATTTCATTTATCAATATGATCCTTCCTACAATATTCTCTGAAACTTTTTATACCATTTGTTTTTTTATGTTGGAAGGGGATAAATTAGAATCATTATGTCCCAAGATACTAAGATTCTAAGAAAAAATTGATTGATCCGTGAAAAATTATCCACTACGGATCAACTGATTACAATATCTTTTTATTTTATATAAAAATATTTGATTTTGATAACCCAATAAACTATCTTCTTAGAAAAATTATGTTATAGAAATAATGATCGAATATTCACTAGGATCATTTTTAAAATGATATATCTCAATAGTGGTTACTTTAGTGATGAACTCATAATGATATATCAAGTACTCAATTGGAGCTCAAAATGTTCCTTGTAAATATTTAATAAATCTATAAATTGACGCTATTTGGGAAGAATATAAAGGTGGTTTATCTCATTAAATTTTTAATCCAACTATTGATGTTTCCAATATGATGTTTATTCTAGTTCTTAGGTGTCTTAGCCACATGTTTCTATTGTATTTAATAAAATTAAAATTTGTTTTATTTTCTTTTTCTATAATTTTGGTCCTCACATTGAATTTTAGAAGTGTTTTGGAGTTATTGTGAGTGAATGATGGAAAATACATCATAAATTGGTGTGGAGCATGGGTTTTAATTCATAAAATCTCTATTATTGGAAACGGTGAGAGAAAAATAACACGTAGATTCATTTCGGTAACCCTTTCACACTAGTGGTTTCACATGAGGAAAATTATAATTTATAAATTTTATGGCTCGAAATTTCAATGGGTATTGTGATGAGGGTTCTTAGTTTTGTGTCGTTGAAAGAGTAAAAGGTAAAGGAACTCAAAATTTTGTTGAGAATAGAGGCTTGGTGTCATATTTTCTTCCCTATAGGGACATAGGGATGTATAAAACATAGTTCCACATAATAGTGTAAAATGGTAGGTCATAATTAGAGGACCAAGGGTGTTCCTCCCTTTGGTCCTTATCATGGGGTATGTGAGTGGATTCAATATTGACCCGGTCTAATTATAATGTAGATAGTGAGGACGATCGCTATAGTTAATTGAAATACAGGGTATCTAGAGGGTCTATAAGAAGGCTCACCACATTATTGTATAGTCATAGCACAAATGATTGTGGTTACCATATTAGTTTAATTTTTTTTATCATTTTTTATATTTCCTTGCCATAAATAATAATGTATTAGACCCTTTTACTCCTGATTTATATTTATACAATACTGAAACATGACCTAGTCAGATTTCCATATCTTCTTCTTTTATTTAAAAAAATATCTAATTAAATCCAATGATATAGTCAGAGTAAATCCATCCTTTATCCATTTATTATTCATCTCTTCTCTCTTTCCCCCACTTCTTATTGGTCATTAATTATATCAGAATACCAAATTTCATGAGGGAAAAAAATAATGTTTGGTGATTGATTTAATGAAGGGGGTGTTGGTTGTTAGGTCTTATAGGGTCCTTTATCCTCTAAAATCACTATTCGACCATCAATGAAGATGTATTCCATATTTTCAAGAATTGTTTCGTACACATTTTAGGTTGGTGTTTCTATGCAAATTATTTACATTGAAATTCATTATCTTCATTCCAATTTTTATTTTTTTTTCATTCATAAATTATATTTTAATATATTATTTGAACCATATATTATGAATATATAACGGTGAGTATTAAATTGGCTTAAAAATGTATATAATAATATATTCATGTTTAAAAAAAATAGAATCGAAGTGTTTTTGAAATGATTTAAATGATTATTAAAAAATAATTTTAAATTTTAAATATTTTTGACACTGTTTATGTCATGAAAATGGTATAAATGTAGTAACTGAACATTAAAATAATTTTATTAAATATGAAAATATTTTTCAAATTATATTATAAATTGGTTTTATACATCCCCAGAATTATATATGACTTAATCCAATAGATTATTTTATAATTCACTTTCATACATTTAGAAAGATATTTTCAATTTTGATATTTAGAGAATTAAGACATAATTCATATGTAACAACCCACAATAATACAAAAGTCGATACTACTAAAACATTATCTTTTTCTTCCATAATAAAAATATTTTTTTAAAAAACCTGAAATAATTCAATGATAAATCATCACAACATTTATCATGTATTTTTTTTCACATCCTTAGACCCTGTGGAAAGCTTTTTAAAACACGGGATCAAAATTTTTTTTTGTAAGGGACATAAAAAGAAGGAAATAAATAGTTAGTTCATGAATACTTATACAAACATATGAACTCATTTTCTCAAATACAAAATTCTCACCCATAGTTCATTATATACATACTTAGTGAGTATAAGAGATTTCCGTAATACATATAAGATGAAAACAAATACTTTAAGGTAAATTTGGGAATTAGATATATAATATTGTAACCATTATAGATACCATATTATTTTGAAACCTCCTCACTACTTTACAATGTAACCCTCACATTGACCTTATGATGTGACCCTCACAGCTACCTTATGGTGTAATAATCACAGTTACACATGTAATAAAAATTACAACAAACTTCAAATATAAACACACCAAATGATTTTTAGGGAGATATATTTTACACCCTTATTTATAAAAAATTCCATTAAATATATCAAAATAATAAAACATGAATAAACTCATCAATAAAATATTTCTTGACGGAAAGTAATTATTTTAAATAAATAAAGCACACATAGAAATGAATAAAATTCATTGAAAATAAACATGGAATTTTTCAAATAAGTCATTAAAATAATAATGAATCATGAAAAATGATTAATCCCCTCATTCCATATAATTTTAGAAAAACACACTTTTTGAATTTTGTAAAAAGAAACTTTAAATAATATTTTAAAAGGAAAGCCTCCTACCATGACATTAACTTTATTAAACCATGTTCAAAAATTCCATATACTTTTTTAACAAGTGTTATAAATGTATTATATTAAAATATTCTTATTTATGATACCTTATTTGATATTTTTATATCTTCTTTCCCCCAATTTAGTGATAATATTTTGTAATTTTTATAGTTTTGGGAATGTTTATTTCATGGTTTCTATTGTGGGCTCATTATGGGGTTTCTTGTTGAATGAAAGGAAAAATATCAATAGGGGGAATAAACTGTATGAAAAGGTTTCCATAATTTTAGATGATATCATATAACATTTTTTCTTATTATATGAGGGTATTTTAGTAGATTAAACATTAGTGAAAATGATTAAATTTATTTTGGAAATTTTTACGACCAAAATACCCTTATATCATTTTAGTTAATATAATGTTTATATATTTGTTTCAAAACCATCTATAAGTTGTACGATTTATAATAAATATCTAATTAATCATTAATAACTGTTTAATGACCTGATTTAAATGTGTCAATATAAAATTAAATCATGTTATCCATGATGATGGTAAATCAACACATCAAAGATGAGGTTTTCATTTTGTTGAATATGAGGATAATTGGAGGGTTTTGATGATGTATATCACATCAACATGATAATATTATAATTTATGTAAGATAATGGATTTATCATACTTGTTTTATGTGGGTAGGTTATGAGAGAACAAAAATATAAAATGACCTTAAATGAAATTTAAAAGAAAAAAAAGGATCATACCTCCTGAGGATCTTCTCCATGAGAACCTACTTAAGGCACATGGTATTGGCCTTTTGGGGATAAAAATAGGTCTCAAAAATGTGATAATGTTTTATAATAGGAGTTAAGAACAAATTAAAGTAGATACAATGCTTTGATTGTGTGAGGATAAGAGGTGGTGAGGGATAGTATTTATAGTTGAAGAGAGGGGTGTTATTGAATATTTTATTCAGGAGTTTAATATTTTGGATGAAGACAATGAATATTTTTAACCTTATCACTAAATATAAAAACAAAAGTATTTAGATAACAATTTTTTTTATATATGAGCCATATAAAATCTAAGACTCAATAATACCTTTATTTTTTAAATACCATTAATTACCATATTCCATTATTTTCAGGAATTGTTTTTAATAAACATCCCAAAAAATTATTATAACCATTTCTAGACATGTAGAATTAAAAATAGAAATCTATTTTGTGAAAATAATTCCTTAAAAATTATAAATTTAATTTTAATTAAAATCGAAACTTTTTTTAAAGGAACTGATTTTAAAATTATAACTGATTTTATGACACTTTCAAAAAGTAATTATGGTATCATAAAATTATATTATAATCATTATAAAACAAAATTTTTATTCATGAGTATATTTTATAAATATAATTTATCCAAAAATTAGATTAATTATATAATTTTAAATCAATAATTTTGTGTTATAAAAAATACCAACACCTAATCTATCAATTTTAAAAAATTTATTTACTTATACCATGAAATAAATATATAATACTTTCTTTCATAAGGTTACTAAATTTTATTTTAAATTTCATGTGTGAGGTTACTATTATATTTTCTTAGATATTCATTAATTTACATACATACCACTTATTTAATTATACATTTACAATTAATTTAACTATTTAATTAATGAATCAAATAAAAATTATTTTATTAGTACCCTGGTTGTTAAATTTTCCATCACTTCTAAAAATTGTGTCCTGACAATTTGAATTCACTTATTAAAAAAGTGAGGATACCATTCCCTCATAACAATTTCATATTCCCATGATTCTTCTTCAATCATGTTTTTTTCATTAAGAAGCATTAACCTAGTGAAATTCCTTATTCTGAAATACATTCTCTATATGATCAATTATCATAACATGCTTTTTCACATAAGAAATGTTCTCCTCATGTTGACCTGATTATGGGCTCAAAATATGATATGAATCTAGAACAATCTTTCTTTACATTGAAATATGAAAAGCAATTGTGAAACTGAGATAAACTTGAAGGTAATGCTACACAGTAGGCAACTGATTAAACATTATCTAGTATTTCATAATGTCTAATGAACCATGGATTTTCTTTCCAATATTAAAAAAAGGAATAACACTTTTATAGGGGTAATGTTTAAGAAAAACATGATCACCTACCTCAATGGAAAAGTCTATCCTCCTTTTATCTGCATAACATTTCATCATAATCTAAGTTTTACTCAAGTGTTTCGGGATCAACTTCAATTTATCTACCGAATCCTATGATAATTTTGATCCCCTCAATGTCCATTCCCCGACATCATCCAAAAATGATTGAGTTACAATTTTCCATATAATTATAAAAACTGATAAATTTGTATATGGGAATGAGATCTTTTATTATAAGAATTGTCATTTAATAAATGTTGATGATCCCAAATTCTCTAGTAATTCTTTTAACAAAAACATAACATGTTTTCCATTGTCAGCATTATTCTGTTGGTCTATCCATGAGACTGTGGATGATTTTTTTTTGAATTATAATCCAATTACCAATTAATTTCTAAAGGTCTTTCTGAATGATAAATGTTACCCTAGGATCATGGTCACATTCAATGAAGAAATGAAATCCTTGAACCTTGAAAATATCATCGAGGTACAGTTGAGAAAGCTAATCTTGAGAAAGAGTGTCTCATATTGGAAAGAAATGTGATGATTTAGTCAACCAAAATACAATTACTCAAATAGAATTGTTACCTTGAGATGTTGTTGGTAGTCCCACCACAAAATCCATAGATATATTTTACAACATCCACTACATCACTCAAAAAAATGAAGTATCCCCTTTGGTAGTTTTCAATCTCCATTAACTATTTGACTATTCAAACATTTCATCATAAAATCTGTAATACCTCATTTCATTCCAACCCACCACTAACACTCCTAAGAGTCTCTTTAAATCATAGTGGTTCCAGTATAAACTAAAAAGAGAGGACATTATGCATAATTAAAAAATAATTTATTTAGCTAGTAATTACAAGGTACACATAATATCTTTTGAAATCTCTAGAAAATATGTTTATCAACATTAAATTCTTCAAACAGACCTTCCTTAATCAATTCATCCTATTTTCTATAACTCATGATTATCCTTTTATGCATGTTTGATCCTTTCTGATAGAGATGATTATAGTAACACAAAAAAGTAGAGGAATATACTTCATTTAAATCATCTGATCCAAATTCCATCATATGATAAACCATGGGGTCATGATCCAAATGAAACATGGTTATTTAAGCAATATTTATTCAGTTAAAAGCATCCGCCACATTTTTTTAGGATGGTAATTGATAATACAATCATAACCCATTATCAGTTCCAGCCATTATCTTTACCTCATGTTCAATTACTTGTGAGTAAATATATACATCAAATAATTTTGGCCAATTTATATTTTACATTTGGATCCATATAAAGGATTTATCCAGTATTTTAAAAAGTATAACCATAGTTCCTAATTCCAGATTATGTGTGGGTTAATTTAACTCACGAGGTTTTAGTATATTTGATTCAAAATAAATTACCTAAACAATCCATATTATAATGAAACAAAGAAACTTTAATGAAGCATAATTGTACACGACCAACCATCAATATCTTTAAGGCATAAAAAAATTGGGGCATTCAAAAATCAAATATTTAGTTCCTAAAAAAACATCATAGTTTCTATCCAAATAAATTAAATCCCTTTTGTGTAAACATAGTTAGCAGGATAGACGATAGTGAATAGTTTCTCAGTATCATCTAGTAATAGCATGATAATCCATGAAAACGATGAGTCTCTATAACATTTGTAGTTCTTGGTCATTCAACCACAACTTTTTTCGGCATGAACAACTATTATTCCATTGTTATTGAAAACATTCAAATGAAAATAAATAAATTGAAACCAAGAATAACATGTTATATATTTCTTTTATAACATCTTTTTTATCTATTTTTTCAAATGTCCATGTATTTTTTCATTATGCTCCTAGAAATTTGAATAAATGTAATTATTTTAAACAAAAACAACAATAACCTTATCTAAATATTTTTGGAATATTCTATTTATACTATCCATAAATATAGCATTGGAATTTTTCCAAAAAAAGGGAATAACAAGAAACTCATGGTTCCCATAAACATTTCAAAATTCTATTTAATAATTCCATTATCTTTTACGATCAACTAATGGTACCCAAATATCAATTCAATCATGGTAAAATACAATTCTCCTAGGATTTGATTAAACAAGTCATTGATATGAGGAAATGGATACCTATTCATAATATTATTGTTATTCAAATCTCTATAATCAATTAAAGGTATTCTGGAACCATATTTCTTTCCGATGAACAAAATAGGGTCACCCCTTGGTGAAAATCTAGGATGAATAAAGCCTTTATCATGAAATACATACATTTATCTTTCAATTCATGATTTTACAGTTGATCCATTCAATAATTGGGTTTTGAAATTGTATTAGCATCATAAAATAAGGAAATGGCAAATTTAACTTCACGATCTGGCATAACTCCAGGAAACTCTTCAAGAATAAAATTTAGGTATCCATTTACCACTATCTCATCATTAATATGAAAATTTCTCTTAGTTTCAATTTTTTTGAGATAATATTTATTCCCTTATTTTAACAATTTCTCATCTTCTTGATATGTTATCAATGGTATGGGTTCATCCTTATATTCAAACTGAAACTATTTTTGAAAAATAACATTGTTACCTCCACAATCCATCATAACATGATAAACATAAAGCCAATCTATACGTATAATAATAGAAAAATCCACTATGGAAAAAACAACATGGTTTTCAGATAACATTATTCAATATACAAAAACATTTATATTAATATAATATCGTTTTTATTTAATATTTCCCTTGGCATTCTCACCATAATTTCTGGATTCATTTCTTGAGAATAAATTTCCAATTTACTAGACCATATCCTAGAAATAAAAGATTTTTTACTCCCTGTATTAAACAATACATTAGAAAAAACTGAGATACTAAAAAATGTATGTGGTACCAATTCATTGTATGGATTGAAATATACTGACATAATTGTAAATTATTTAATTACACCATTTTACTTATAATCTTGTTGTATTCCATCATTAATATCATTCATTGTGAAAATATTTTCATAATGAATTGTCTCCCCACATTTAAAACACTTTATAATTTTCCTATACTAATTTTAAATAATATAATTTTTATTGAAATGTCGATCCATATATCCCAAACTACAACATAAAAAACACTTCTCTAATTCTTGAAGGAATTCTCTAGGCTGTTTTTTACCTCACTTCCCACAAACTGGAAATAGAATGTTATTACATTTAAATTTATTTTATTGATTTTTACACATTGAATTTCATTTCGAAATTTTATTTTACATAGTTTTAATATAAATGTGATCACTATAATATCCATTTCATCCCTCTCAACAAATTAGAAATGTTTCTCATAACCATTGAATTCACATGATTCTAATTCCCTTAGATATAGTTTCTTCAATCCTAATTAAACATAATTGATTTTACTAACCAGATTCTTAATAATATTTGGAGTATACCTCACCAATCTAGTGAGTTTATTTTACAAAAATAGCCCATGAATTTTCCTCCTTTTTTAAATTCAAGGACTTCATTTTCCATCCAATGTCAAATAAATATAATAATTTTTTTTCAAGGAATATATTCATAATTTTATCCCATTCAAAGGCATCATTATCTTCTATATCGCAAAAATTATTAATCAATAACCAAAAATGTTCATCTTCACCTTTAATATAAAAAAATAGAATTGCTAGTCTCTTGATCATATAAACACACAATGACATAAAAAATCATGTCAAGTGATTCAATCCACCATTCAACCACAGATAGATTAGAAGTTACATTTATAATAGGAGGTTGAAGACTCATAAAATGTTTCACTATAATCATTTTCATTTGTGGTAACCCTAGTTTTTCTCTTTCATGGATACCACCACTATTCATAGCATGCGTCAACTAATCCATTACTATCACAAAATTCCAAGTTATAATTCCAACTATTCTCAGTTTTATATTTGAAAATATATCATTCTCTTAGTGACATTCTAATATAGCTTCCCTATTTCACCTAGGAAAACCTTTCTGAATAGACATATAATATTTGAAGAAACATGGTTATCATTAAATTCTATATCATTTCAACCTAACCATAAGGTAAAAATAATTTATGGTATGATATTAACATCATCCTTACAATAATTTTTCCTAAAACTTATCTAATATCAAATATAAGGCCTCAACATTATATATTATGTAATCTATTAGTTTCTTTTAGAAATCAATTTCTTACATTCCCTAATAATATTTTACTACTTATTTTTAGTGAATTAGGACAAAATTCATTAATATCATCCCACATGAATACAAATTGGGTAATATTAAAATAGTATTTATGTAACACCCCAGGTAAATAAAGAATATGACATTTTCACATTTATCCATATTTGTGAATAAAATATTAATATAACATTAAAGGGGATGCTATGCTCGATGGCGTACCCAATATGCAACAACGAGTTTCTTAGGAATCTTACGTTGCACTCTAATAATAAAATAATATTATTTTAAATTGTAGTTAAATCCTAGCCGTTGTAATGGCAGGAATGAATAGAACTAACTAAAAAATGATTATATATGTTTGTCAAATATTTTTACTTTTTACAATAAATGTTAGAGGATTAAAAATGCGAATGAATCCAATTTTAAGCGTAAACATACTAAAATTCTTTAAAAGGTCGATTAACCGCCTCTTAATGAGGAACCTCCATTAAATCCACTTTTTGAAAATTTTATGTGTTTTATATGACAAAATAAAATTCTTCTTGAGAATCGGGACATCAAAATTTACTTTGTGTAAATTTTTGGTATTTTTCTGATAATGTTAAATTTTTAATGAATAGTGAAAATGTTGTATTTTAATTCAAAACCTCCTTTTAATCTAATTTATTTATATGATTAGATTATATTTTGAATTGGTTTAAAAGTGAAATTGTAATATATTTTTGCCATTTAATCCAATAGTGGTCATTGGAATTAATTTCACCTTGAAATTGGATTTAAACTAGTGTCAATCCTTTGATACTTATTGTTTCATAAAAACACGCTATTTGCTCTGAAAGTGGGAATTAATTATTAAAAAAATTAATGTAACTTATATGTTTTGAATTTTTCAAAATAGAAATCATTTTTGAATTTAGAATATCAAATATATCCTTAGGTGAATTACTGGTAATTTTCTGAAAAACTTCAATTTTTGATGAACAGTGAAACCACTAAGTAGTAGTTAAAGAAACTGATTTTTCGTTTAAATGAAACTTTACAACTTCTATGATTTGAATTTCAGAAATCCGACATACATGGTTGTAATTAAGAAGTAAAATGTGGTTCAATGGGATTAAAATAATTTTTTTTGAATAGTAACTTTTAAGTTTATTAATCGCGATTAGAGGTAATTAGTGTAATTTAAGGTAAAAATAATGTTTTAATAATATGAAATGTACTAGACACGTGTCATACCCTCATTGGATGTGTCATGGCCGACCAAAAAAATCCATGGGTCAACTTGGGGGCCCCATGGAGCCACTTTGGTAGGAAAATTACATTAATACCTTTTTATTTAAATTTAAAGTTAAAATGTCACAAACATGTGTTGTTTTACTAAAACAATTGTTACATGGGGTTATAAAAGACATATTTTTGACTAAAAATATTAATTAGAAAGATAAAAAGATTTCCTACATCATAATATTTTTTTAATAATTTTTAGACACTATATAAATTAAATTATTTATGACACCATGATGATGCAGTGATTACCTCATTATTTAACGATTTAAATAAAATGAAAACATAATGTAAAATATAAGACCTAAACTTGTCACAAACCTATTGTATGGGTAGATTTCAAAACCGTATCACCTTGTCCTCTAAATATATCCTTTTTGGACCTTCAAAATCCAAAAAACATTGTATAATAAAGTAATATTTTATAACATTCCAAGAGTGCCCCTCCTCTCCTCTTATAAAAGGCACCCACCTCTACCACCATACCCACACCTCTCAAGCCTTTGGGTCGGCCAAAACCTGCCCATTTCATCTCTCCAAATCCCTCTCTTCATCATTGGAGCCTCACTTTTGGGCAGAATCCTTTCCAAGGAAGCCTTTGAGCTCAAATAAAAAAGAGTTACCCGATTTAAAGGTAATGTCTTCCCTTGTGTTCTTTTGTTTTATTTTTTTTCTCCAAACCCCTAAACTCTTTTTATTACTTTATTTTGTAACAACAACAGTATCTTAAATATACTAGGATGTTGTTATGTGAAGTATTCGAGCTATACTTACACACACCTTCGTCTAATGGTTAAAGAACATACTGTTCCTATGGATGGAGAATTTCTGCCTCACGGAACGATGATTGTTCAATCTCCTATTAACACCTCTCATGGGGGCCATTATGATGTCACTATATTTTATATATGATTTATATGGTGTTTATTTTTTCTATATGATTCTGAATTTTATATTTAAATCATGCCTTTATGCTTTTCATGTTTTGCAAATGCGATCATTTCATACGAGGAAGTGTGGACTACCGCCCCCTCAAGTAATGTGACTCGTTCATGCAATACATGGAATGTATAAAGAATAAAATTAATGAACATATGTGACATATATAACAAATATATTATACTGGAATTATAATATATATCTCTCAATTATTTTTAATTCCATTAATATGACAAAAAAATGAAAGTAGCGTTCATGCGTACGTACGGCCTACAGTCTCCACGAACGGTGCATTTCATTTCTTATCCCCAAATGAAATGTACTATTATAAGTACATATATATAATGGATATATATGATTTATGTTACATCTAAATTATTAATATAATTCTGGAATTAAAATATACATATCTCTCATTTAGTTTTAATTCCATTAATATGACATAGAAATGAAAGTAGCGTTTATGATTACGTATGGCATACCGTCTCCATGAACGGTGCATTTCATTTCTTACCTATAAATTATTATGTAATATTATAAATACATGTATATTCTTGATATATTTGATATATATGATATCCAAATCATGAATATCATTCTGGATATAATGAACCTTTGACCACACGAACAACATGTTATTGTAAGAAGTCCACTTTCGACTTAAGAACCAAATATCGACAAAACAAACATTATTAACTTAAATGATTACATAATGTTTATGAAATGTCAATAAGTGATATAAAAGGAATAATTAACTTGAAAAAGGTTCTTAAGAAAGTAGAAATTATCTCAAGGTTATTATTCAGGACGTTAAATAATGATCGAGTCAAGTCGGACCCGAGGTAAGGGATCCTACCCCTCTCTTTCTTTTTAAGTACACTCTTTTATGTCATTTCTTTTAATCTCATATTTCTTATGATTGGGATGTTCTTTTATATTAATATTACTGTAAATATTATTTTAATATGATGATATACCCTAATAGATCTCATCAATCCATTTTTAAAGTTTTAAGTGGCGCCGTTAGGCGGCCGAGTTTTCGTAGGGGATTTTTCATCTAACTTTTATTCCCGTGACATTTATGCTATGTTTGCCACTATTTACTTTGAGTGGTGTATGTACTGCCCATTATTATACAATTTTTTTAGTATAATTTCATTTATGGTTATTTACATCTTCATTGTATGACCCTTCTTCCATGGGGTGTACGTTTCGAATGTTACCCAACTCGGTAAGGGGACCTTTCACCCTCCTCTTTTTAAATGACTTATTTTTGTTATGTCTTCTAATTTACATATTATTATGTTGGGATATGTTCTTATATATCCTTATTTATGAAAAATTTATTTCCAAGTGATGAGATAACCTTTTTGTCTCATTAAATCATTTTCTGAATTCTAAAGTGACACCGTTAGGCTATCGAATTTTTACAAGGGAACGTCTTAACCCAATTTCGATTTCTTTGGGTTCAACTTATAATTATTGAACATGACATCCTATGAATATGTTTTAATGACCTCTGATTGTTTCAAACATAATTTCCTCTTATATTGGGTGTATTTATATTCACACACATAATTATGTGATATATTTATCATTAATTTAAGGATACCATCTTTATAATGGATTTCATCTCAATTAACATTTCCATTGAGACTTCATTGTTGCTATGCACCAATTCACTCTTATATAGTGTATATACTGTCCTTTGACATATTATATCATGAATTCATGAATTCTTATTATATTATAAAGTTCGGATTAAATGTTATTCTGAAATTATTTGTGTTCAACAGTCTCTCATTTTGTTAAAAACTCTTTAACAAAAATATCATTTTAAATGTTTTAAAAATTCATTATTATAAATCTTTATCTTTAATTTCCATGTTTTCTAAATGGTTTTCAGTATTTATTTATTTGGACATTAATGTTTTAAAATTATAATTCCATTAAAATCTTCAAAGTGGTATGGGACACTTTGATTCAAAAATATATTTTAAATGGTTTTTAAAAATTGATTGATTAATTCAATATCTTGGAATTACTTATTGTGATTGAAAATGAAATGTTGTTATTGAAATGTTTATATTTTCCATATTTTATGTGTAATGATGGTACTTGGACATTTTATGGGTGGTTATGTGATAAACCATATGACGGGTGGTGGCGTGAATACCAGGATGGGTGGTGCCGTGAATACCAGGACGGGTGGTTACGTTATAACCTCCAATGCATTGGGTATGGAAGTCATTTGTATGGCTATTACATTAAGTATGTGTGGAAGTCGACCATATGGTTATTCCATTTAAGTATGTTTATGTCCAAGTTACATTTATATGTTATGTGTTATTTATATGGGTTTTATGGTAATCTTTTGGTTACAAAAGGGTAAGTAATGGTATTTTATTCAGTGAAGAGGTTTTACTACTTCATAAAGGTGAAAAGTATTACTTTGGTAAAGTATTCATGGTTTACTTGTTATTTTGAAAAACTAACAGTTTTCCTTCTTTGTGTATCCTTTACTGGGATTTTTATGCTCATCCCATGTTTTTGAAATATTTTCCACAGGACTTAAAGATCAATAGGGTCAAGGATGGGATCAAGGAAAGACATTCTATCTAAAACATTGAACTAGACATGTTTCTTTTTATGTGTTTTTTTATTTTATGGAAACTTAGTAGATGTGTCTACTATGTAATCTTTTGGGATGTAATAGTTATATCTTAATTCTCTAAAACTCTAAACCGGAAAAGATTCTCTATGTGAATTATTCGTTTAATTAATTATTAAGTAATGTTTAAGGTCGAGGCCTTATAGTTGGTATCAGAGGTTGGTTTAGATAAATTTATAGGTTAGGGTATTCTATAAGCATAAGTGACATTACCATAATAGCTAGGATTTCAGAAAGAGTCCTAGTTTTAGATAAAGTGAATGAGTAAGTATATCTTAGTGTTTATCTTCCTCATTAGTACATAATGGTTTTGTTGATATACTCACACTGACCTTTTTGGTTTTAGTAAATGGCTGGATCTAGAAGGCACCAAAGTAACAGTGGATGTGACGGAAACTGTGACAGTTTTCTGAGCGAGCAACTGAATGATATGGGAGCTGCAATGAGAACTCTTGTGTTTATCCTCAACCAACTATCTGGAGTCATGATTGAACACCTAAACCTTGGTGATTTCTATAAGGCATCATATATGCGAGAAACAAGTCCCTACAGAACTACAGGTAATAATCATAAAGGTAAGTGTGTTCAAAAACCTATGTGTCAAAGATGTGGAAAGAAACACCTAGGAAAATGTTTCAAAGGGACAAAAATATGCTATAGATGTGGAAATGAAGGTCATAAATCAAGAACCTTCCATGGAAAAAGGAAGCATCCAGTTGACTCTAGGAAAGGGAAAGAATTTCTTTCTAAGGGATCAATTGAATGTTTTAAATGTGGTGTGCATGGTCATTATGAAAACACATGTCCTATGAAGAAGTTTCGGGAATGGGATCACCAAGATCGTAGAAATATTCGTTTACCAATACCTAAAGACATTTCGATTGAGGATGAAGAAACTGACAATGACCAATCAAAGGTATGGATTTTTTCTTAACTTTTGTTTTCCTATTTTGGAATCTTAGGATACGATTCATGATTTCGTTTGTAGGAAATAATTATTTCAGAATAAGTTGGAAAGGAATGGTTAATGGATCATGAAGAATGTTGAATGAGTAAGAAGTCAACATATAAGGGCTTCAAGAGTTATGGTGAAATTCTTAAGAGTATTAAGTCTCTTTTGATTATAGGGTTACATTAGAAGACTTTTTTTATAGTATGTGTAACCCTGATGTTTGATATATGAAAATCTTATTCAAGGAATAGTTATCTGTTATTTTGTGGACATAGTTATAAAGAACCATTTGGGTTTATATGATCCTTACTTTTGAGGTAATTATCGGTTATTATATGTTATGATGGAAAGTGAAAGGCATGAGAAAAAAATTGAGGTTAAATTATGTTATGATTATTTTTGAAGATTTTATATCATTTTGGGGAATGTTTTAAGAATTATATAGTTTTGGAAAAAGGACAACACGCAGACCGTGTGACAACCCGTCGCGTCGGACAAAGCTGCGGGAATCGAACCCACAACCAAAAAGGCGAATGAATCCAATTTTATGCGTAAACATTCTAATATTCATTAAAAGGTCGATTAACCGCCTTTTGATGAGGAACCTCTTTTAAATCCACTTTTTGACAATTTAATGTGTTATATTTGACAAAATATAATTCTTCTTTAGAATCGAGACATCAAAATTTACTTTGTGTAAATTTTTGGTATTTTTTCGATAATGTTCATTTTTTAATGAATAGTGAAAAATGTTGTATTTTAATTCAAAACCTCTTTTTAATCTAATTTATTTATATTATTAGATTATCTTTTGAATTGGTTTCAAAGTGAAATTAGAATATATATTTACTATTTAATCCAATAGTGGACATTGGAATGATTTCATCTTGAAATTGGACTTAAACTTGTGTCAATATTTTGATACTTATTGTTTCATAAAAACATGCTATTTGCTCTGACAATAGGAATTAATTATTAAATTAATTAATGTAACTTATATGTTTTGAATTTTTTAAAATAGACATCATTTTTGAATTTGTAATATCAAATACAGCCTAGGGTGAATTTTTGGTAATTTTCTGAAAAACTTCAGTTTTTGATGAATAGTGAAACCACTAAGTGGTAGTTAAAGAAACTGATTTTTTGTTTAAATGAAACTTTACCACTTCTGTGATTTGAATTTCAAAAATCTGACATACATGGTTGTCATTAGAATTAAAATGTGGTTCAATGGGATTAAAATAATTTTTTTGGTGAATAGTAACTTTTAAGTTTATTAATCACGATTAGAGGTAATTAGTGCAATTTACTGTAAAAATAATGTTTTAATAATATGAAATGACCTAGACACATGTCCTACCCTCATTGTATATGTCATTGCCGACCAAGAAAATCCATGGGTCAACTTGGGGACCCCATGGAGCCACTTTGTTAGGAAAATGACATTAATACCTTTTTATTTAAATTTAAAGTTAAAATGTCACAAACATGTGTTGTTTTACTAAAACAATTTTTACATGGGGTTATACAAGTCATATGTTTGACTATAAATATTTATTAAAAATATAAAAAGAGTTCCTACATCATTATATTTTTTTTATAATTTTTATAACCTAAATAAATTAAATTATGTATGACACCATGATGATGCAGCGATTACCTCATTATTTAATGATTTAAATAAAATGAAAAGATAATGTAAAATATAATACCTACACTTGTCACAAACCTATTGGATAAGTGGATTTATAAACCTTATCACCTTATCATCTAAATATATCCTTTTGTGTAACGCCCCGACCCCAGCTACCCAGAGTCGGTGCATTAATTACATAACATTGGCATGATCACAAGAAAGATCAAATCTCGAAAGACCGATTGGTTTAGTAGCCTTGGAAACACTAGATATATTCATAAGTTTTACATTACATCATAAAATGAAAAACTACTACAACAACATAATGTCTCCATAATCCACACTACTATCCCCTCATAATATCCCTGCAGGTCATTCATAATTTACTTCTTCACATCCTGGGGAAAAAATAAAACATAGAAAAGGGGTGAGCTCAAATGCCCAGTAAGGATAACAACATAGCAGAAACTTTCATAAATAAGAATAAACATTTAAGGCAATGCATTACTAAAACAAAAGCCTTTTAAAATTGAACTTCAACATGGTATGGCAAAAGTAAAATGAAATAATGCCATTTACTTATTCACATGGATATTCTACTAATCGAATAATCACATGCAAAAATCAATAACCACTTTCATAATGTTGGAATGCATAATGCCAGACTATCATAACCACATAGCCAAGGCCTCGTGCCAAGACTACAAATAATATTTTGTCAAGGCCTTGTGCCAAGACACTAGTTTGTCTCATGAGACCTACCGATGCATCGAGGAGCTATAGCGGGCTCCACCCGTCACTTATTAAGTCCAATGCATTCCCATATGAAAAGGTTTAAACATAACATAAACATTCGTATTAAAACTAGCATACGAAATGTCAATAATTTCACCATAAACTATGAATGGTATAAAAATAGCACATCCACAGTCAAACATATCACAAAACCTTCAATACAATATAGAAGTTTTGTATCATAATAAATCAACTTCAAATAATCTTAAAATCCATCAAAGGATGTTGACATAGATGAAATCAAAATTCTTTTTGAAGAAGTATCTCCTTTTATTTTGAAATCATTTAAGATCCATATAAAATAAAACATTTTCTTTGAAAATATTCTTATAAGCTTGTATGGAAAGCCTCGACGATTTTATAACGGCGGAAAATAACCGCACCCGCCGTATAAGTTAAAAAAAACATTCTTACCTCAATTCTGTCGAAAAGGTTAAAAAAGACATTGTTTTGAAAACGACGGAAAGATTCCTTTATAAACCTCTTATAAAAAGTCAAACAAGGGTATAAATGACTTTAACCCATATTCTTGTAAATAGTAAAAATGTTTTGAAATACATTTTTAAGAAAACATGGATGTGGATGATAAAGAGATCCCAGTAGATTATTACGTATATACAACCTCGGATAATGAAGAGATTGTGAAATAACCCTTACCTTGTACTTTTCCTTGGTTGGGGTAGGTTAACTCCCTGTATAATGGTGAAATAATTGTTATTAAATTATACAAGAATCATATATATTAATATGATATCATATATGATCTTTTAACATTGATTTGTTAATAATATCTTAGAATTATCGTCGTTTCGGGTGTTAACTTACTCATTTTCTTTATATGTTTTGTTACATAAGCCATGGTTGTTGTATATTATTCATATCCAGAATGATATCTAGTCCTTAACCATCATTTTTAAATCATTAAATGATAATTATACTTGAATGGATATGATGGAGAATGAATCTCATCGCGTTCGTGGAGACGGTAGTCCGTATGTACGCACGAACGCTACTTCCATTTAATTTTTATTTTAAAAGAATCGAATCCAAATGATACATAGGTATATTACTATTCCAGTATAATATAATATTTTATATATGTTACTTAAGTTCATTAACACCATCCTTTATACGTTCCATGTGTGGTATGAACGAGTCATATCATTTTAAGGGGGCGGTAGTCCGCACTTCCTCAAATGAAATTATCGTATGTATATACAACATGAAACGAATAATGGAATGAAATAGAATGGAATTACAGAAGCTTATATATAAAATATATATCATTAATATCATATTTAATTACAGTGCCATCATAATGGCCACCATGAGAGGTGGTAAGATGTATTTGAACAATCATCGTTTCGTGAGGCGTTAGTTTTCCATCCACAGAAACATTATGTTCATCATCCATTAGATGGAGTTGTGTGTATGTGTAGTTTGAATCCTTCTTATAACAAAATCCTAGTATATTGAGGATACTGGTGTTGTTACAAAAGAAAGGAAATAAAAAGATTTTGGGGGTTGGAGAAGCAAAATAAATGAAAATACTTTAAGAGAAATTGTTACCTTTAATTTAGGTAACTCACTTTGGTTGGAACCAAAGGACTTCTTGAAATGCTTTCTGCCTAAGGGGAAGATTCAAGGAGGAGGAGAGGGATGTGGGGAGCTTAGTTGGGCAGAGTTTGGACGAGCCAAGTGGCTTGAGAGGTGTGAGGAAAAGAGAAGGAGGAGTGCCCTTTTATAAGAGGGGTGAGGGGCACCTTTGGAAAAGCTAGAAATATTAATTTATAATAAATTCATATTCGGTTTCTAATGGCTCAAAAGTTGAATATTCAAAGGTTAAGGTGGGGATAGGTCGAAAACCACTCAACCAATAGAATTTAGACAGGTTTGGGTACTTATATTAACCTTATCTTTAAGTATTAACTCTAAGTTAATTAGTTTCACTTTTACAATGTCTCTTTGTATTTTTATATAATATGGTTAATAAACTTACTATATACATCCAAGAGACCCCCAAGTGGTCCATTAATGATTAACCTATCATAATATAAGTCTCTTGGCCGAACCTTAGATTTTTAGGAATTTAATATCAATTAATAATATAATATTTGTTTTAAGAACTCTTTTATGTCAATTTTGACACTATTCAATAGTTGATTTTTGTGAAACTCATAAAAGATTGATTACTTCGAACAAAGTCCATTAAATCAATCCTAATATATCATATTAGCCTATAAAATTAGTTTAATTCATTAAAAGTTTCATATTATATTTATTTGGGTATTTATAATATCAATTATTTTAATTTTTCACTATTATAGTAATTACTGCATCATCATTGTGTCATAAATAAAATAAATTATTTAATGTCTAAAAATTATAAATAAAATATCATTATGTAGGAAATCTTTTTAGCTTTCTAATGAATATTTATAATCGAAAATCCAACATGTATAACCCTATGTAAAAATTGTTCTTCTAAAAGATGTAATCTTATGCCATTTTTATTTTTATTTTAACTTTATTAATATAAAGTGTCCCTACCACATACAAGTGGCTCCAAGGGGTCCCCAAATTGACCCAAGGATGCCCATGGTCGGGTATGTGTCCACCAATAAGGTTAGGACACGTTTTAGGGTAATTTTGTATTATTATAATATTATTTTTTTTAACCCTTATTTACCGGATTTACCCTTTAACCATGGTAAATAAAATATTTACCACAGTAACTATTCAAAATGTCTAAAAATAAAAGTTACCTATTTACACAATTTGAACATCCTGATTCCAAATATGGAATCCATTTTCCTAAATTCAAAACACAGAAGTGGCAGAAATTAATTTAAAATTAATTCCCGCTGTTAAAACAAAAAGCGTGTTTTTAAGAGATAATAACTATCAAAAGATTGACACTTGTTTATGTTCGGTTTAATTGTAAACTTATGTCCAATGACCAAAATTATATTAAATGGTAAAAATATATTCTAAATATACTTTAAAACCACTCAAATTCATAATTTATCACTAGTAATTAATTTGATTAAAAAATTTGTTTTTAATTAAAATTTAGTAATTTTCACTATTCATCAAAATATGAAAGTTATCCGAAATGTACCAAAATTTCACCCTAGGATAAATTCGATATTCCGAATCCAAAAATGAAGTCCATTTTCAAATATAAAATATATATAATTTCAAAAAGTAGGTATTACTATTCATAACGGCTAGTTTGATTAGTTATGGTGTGTTAGAACTCGGTGTTGCGTACAACACACGCTATCACATTATTCGAAGGGAAACGTACCGTAGAAGCTTGGGGTGTTACATTCTCCCCTCCTTCAAATAATTGCGTCCTCGCAATTTCTAGGGTATTACTGCATAAAAAGACTCGGGTGGTTCTTCATCATAAGTTCCTCGGGTTCCCACGTTGCCTCTTCCATCTTATGATTTCTCCACAAAACTTTTACCAGACGCGTCGTCCGGTTTCTCAGTACTTGTTCTCTTGTATCAAGAATCCTGACGGGCTCTTCACAATAAGACAGATCCGGTTCCAGTTCTAATTCCTCATAGGTGAGTACATGCGTTGGGTCAGGCATGTATTTTCTCAACAGAGATACGTGGAACACATCGTGAACTTTGGAGAGACTTGGCGGCATTGCCAATCGGTAAGCTACAACCCCAATTCGTTCTAGAATTTCGAAAGGTCCGATGTACCTGGGACTCAATTTACCTTTCTTACCAAAACGTATGACTCCCTTCCACGGAGATACCTTCAGGAAAACATGATCACCGACTTGAAATTCCAAATCCTTCCTTCGATTATCGGCATAGCTCTTCTGCCTACTTTGAGCTGCTTTGATGTGATTTTGGATTACTTTCACCTTTTCCACCGTTTCCTCCACCAGTTCTGGGCCTACAAGTTTTCTTTCACCAACGTCATCCCAACAGGTTGGTGTACGACATCTCTTTCCGTATAACGCTTCATATGGTGCCATCTGAATACTCGAATGGAAGCTATTGTTATAGGAAAATTCTACCAGAGGTAAATATTGATCCCACATACCCTGAAAGTCAAGTGAGCAAGATCTCAACATGTCTTCTAAGGTTTGAATAGTCCGTTCTGATTGTCCGTCTGTCTGAGGGTGGTAAGCAGTGCTCAAATGAAGTTCAGTATCCAGGGATTTCTGAAGACTTTTCCAAAATCTTGAAGTAAAACGGGGATCACGATCAGAAACAATCGATAGGGGTACACCATGAAGTCTCACAACTTCATTAATGTATAGTCTTGCTAGACGTTCCAGGGGTAGATCTTCTCTTATAGCAAGAAAATGTGCTGACTTGGTAAGACGATCAACAATAACCCATATTGCATCGTTCCTTCTAGAAGTCTTTGGTAGCCCCATGACAAAGTCCATCGTAATATTGTCCCATTTCCACTCCGGTATGGGAAGAGGTTGCATGACTCCTCCAGGCTGTTGCCTTCCAGCTTTCACTTGTTGACAAACCATACATCTTGATACAAAATCAGCAATCTCCCTCTTCATGTTGTCCCACCAAAAATGTTCCTTCAAATCTCTATACATTTTGGTGCTCCCAGGGTGTATAGAGAAATTGGAACTATGAGCATCATCCAACAATTCCCTTTTTAGATCAGGTAAATCGGGAACACAAAGTCTCTTCCCGAATTTCAAAATTCCATCTTCATACACAAAGTCTCTCAATCTCCCATCATTCACAGCTTTAATCTTCTTTTGGAATTCTTCATCATCGGTCTGAGAACTCTTAATCCTTTCTAGTAAAGATGGTTTGGCAACCATTTGAAAAAGCATTGATGTTTCACCTTCCCTGGTTATTCCCATGTCCATCTTCTCTAGATCCATGAAAATTGGGTCACTTTCAATTCTCATCATGTTCAGAACTCCATGTTCTTTTCTGCTCAAAGCATCTGCTACTTTGTTTGCTTTCCCCGGGTGGTAGTGTATCGTGCAATCATAATCCTTGAGTAATTCAAGCCATCTCCTTTGCCTCATGTTGAGTTCTTTTTGTGAGAAAATATACTTCAAACTCTTGTGATCAGTATAAATCTCACATTTTTCACCATAGAGGTAGTGCCTCCATATCTTCAAAGCAAAGATCACAGCTGCTAACTCAAGATCATGAGTAGGATAGTTTTGTTCATGAATTTTCAACTGTCGTGATGCATAGGCAATAACTCTATCATTCTGCATAAGGACACAACCAAGTCCTTTCTTTGATGCGTCACTATAAATAACGAACCCATCATTCCCCGATGGTAGAGTCAATATAGGAGCATTGACTAATCTTTTCTTCAATTCTTCGAAACATTCTTCACACTCTTTTGTCCAAACAAATTTAACCCCTTTACGTGTGAGCTTCGTTAATGGGTTAGCCAATCGGGCAAAATTCTGGACGAAACGTCGATAATAACCTGCCAAGCCAATAAAACTACGTACCTCAGTTATACTCGTAGGTGCTGGCCATTCTTGGATTGCCTTGGTCTTAGAAGGATCAACAGAGATTCCATCTTTTGAGACAATATGGCCAAGAAAAGAAATCTCCTGAAGCCAGAATTCACACTTGCTAAACTTCCCATATAATTCATGCCTCCTCAGAGTCTTCAAGATAATGCGCAAGTGATTTTCATGATCTTCATAGGTTTTGGAGTATACCAAGATATCATCAATAAATACCACCACAAATTCATCCAGATACTCCTTGAAAACTCTATTCATTAGATCCATGAATACAGAGGGTGCATTAGTCAATCCAAACGGCATTACAGTAAACTCGTAATGCCCGTACCTGGTTCGAAATGCTGTTTTCGGAATGTCTTCCTTCTTCACACACAACTGATGGTATCCAGATCGAAGGTCAATCTTTGAAAAGTATTGAGCTCCATGAAGTTGGTCAAATAAATCATCAATACGAGGTAGGGGATACTTGTTCTTTATCGTTATAGCATTGATCTCCCTGTAGTCAATACATAACCTCATAGATCCATCTTTCTTTTTAACAAAAAGAACAGGGGATCCCCATGGAGAAACACTAGGGCGAATAAATCCCTTATTACTCAATTCCTCTAGTTGTTTCTTTAGTTCGACTAACTCTACAGTGGCCATTCTATAAGGGGTCTTCGATATAGGCCTTGATCCAGGAATCAAATCAATGGAAAACTCAACTTCTCGTTCTGGAGGATGTCCAGGTAAATCTTCCGGAAATACATCTACAAATTCTTTCACAATAGGTACATCCTCTATTTGAACATTCCTTTCCTCACCGACAGTTATTTCATTCTCTTCCTCCCCGATAATTGAATTAAGTTGAGCTACAGGGGGTGGATCTAAATAAGAATTAGGTGGTGACGATTCTGCTCTAAAAATAAGGTGTTCCTTATCATTATCATCAAGAATCGTAACCTCTTTCTTCTTACAATAAATCTTCGCATCATAGTCCGAAAGCCAGTCCATACCGAGGATTATATCAAACTCAATCATAGGTATGACGATGAAATCAGCAGATAAAGAAAATTTATGTGCTCTAATGGGGACTGATTCACAAAACTTTGTAGCAACGATACTTCCCTTAGGAGTTTTAACTGACAACTCCCTTATTAAATCAAATTGGAAATATCTAATTTTCTTAGCAAACTGGGAAGATATGAAACAATGCGATGATCCAGAATCAAATAATGCATTTGCTAAACTTGAGGAAACCATTAAATTACCTGCCACCACGTCTTTCGGGGCTTCTACCTCAGCAGTAGTGATAGCATAAGCCTGGCCTTGATCCCTTGGCCTTTTCTGAGGTAAGTTCTCCTGACGCTTAGGACATGCATTTGCATAATGCCCCATCTCCCTGCAATTGTAGCACTGAACGTTGGTAGCTTCCTTCTTCCCCTTGCAATCATGAGCTTGGTGGCCTTTTTCACCACACTTGTAACAGACTCCCATTCCCTTCAGGCAAGCACCGGGGTGTTTCTTCCCGCACTTACCACAAGATGGATATTCAACATTTCCCTTCTTCCCCTTATTTCCATTCCCAGATTGATCAGCAGGTCTCTTCTTCTCTTGCTTTGCTTTAAAGTCATAAGACTTAGAGAATTCCTTTTCGGTCTTGATAGCACATGAGACAATGTCTTCGTACGATGAAAAGGATTGTGAGACTAATGCTCGACGGAGAAATGGTTTTAACCCATCAAAGAAACGATCAATCTTACTTCTTGGGTTGCGAATATAATCACCAGCGTACCTCGCTAACCTTGTAAAGTTAGCCTCATACTTTGTGACATTATCATCCTCCTTTTGTCTCAGACTCAGAAATTGCCTTTCCATATCTGCTCGATGGTCGCGAGGAAAGTATTTTTCTAAAAACAGACCTTTGAACTCCCTCCATTCCATGTTTGATACTTCATCATCTTCCTTCATGTTTTGAATCAATGACCACCATTGATCAGCATCTCCAGTGAGGCGGTAAACTGCCATGGTAACTTTTTCCCTTTCACTACTCCCCAAAGCCTGAAATATTTTCTCTAGGGAAAATATCCATTGCTCAGCTACTAAGGGATTTGTACTCCCATTGAACGTTGGTGGTTGTTGTCTCATGAATCGATCTAACATTGATCCTCCACGCTGCGGATCAGGGTGCTCCATACGGGTAAGGTTATTATTCATAACCTGAGTAAGTTGTCCCAGTACGGTGATTAGCTGATCAGCACCAGTTGCATCACCAGCCCCACTATAATTATCTTGAGCAGGAGGGCAATCCCTACATGGAGTGCGTGCATTGATACGGTTTCCATTTCTTCCACTAGGCGCCATTTCTAAACAATGGCATAAACTAGATCAGTTTATGAATCGAAATACATAATCCCATACTTATAAAACACTTAACATAAATTGAACTATTTATGGATATAATCCATAATCATAAAAATGTTTTCTTTGAGGATGTATATATTCATAAACCCTTCATAATGATTTGTAAAGATAGTGAGAGTTATCCTAAGCATATCCCCCGGGAGTGTCGTAACCAAGAGTGCAGCAAGGCCCGTTGTCGTGCACCAGTTCCCGTTCGAGTCTAGCTCAAAGCGGTGTTTTCGGGTTTTACCCCTAGGTACATCTGTGCCAGAGCCGCCTCTACCTGCTCGTATCCAGACAGGGATGTATTGCTCGGAAAACTCACAAAGTCTCTACAATACCAAAATTCTAGGAAGTTCTTCTATACTAATCCTCAAAGTTCATCTTAGGTCTATGTGCTCTAATCAGAGTTTATCTAAATCTAGCTTCCAAGGTTTGTACTAAACTTCCTCTGATACCAACTGTAACGCCCCGACCCCAGCTACCCAGAGTCGGTGCATTAATTACATAACATTGGCATGATCACAAGAAAGATCAAATCTCGAAAGACCGATTGGTTTAGTAGCCTTGGAAACACTAGATATATTCATAAGTTTTACATTACATCATAAAATGAAAAACTACCACAACAACATAATGTCTCCATAATCCACACTACTATCCCCTCATAATATCCCTGCAGGTCATTCATAATTTACTTCTTCACATCCTGGGGAAAAAATAAAACATAGAAAAGGGGTGAGCTCAAATGCCCAGTAAGGATAACAACATAGCGGAAACTTTCATAAATAAGAATAAACATTTAAGGCAATGCATTACTAAAACAAAAGCCTTTTAAAATTGAACTTCAACATGGTATGGCAAAAGTAAAATGAAATAATGCCATTTACTTATTCACATGGATATTCTACTAATCGAATAATCACATGCAAAAATCAATAACCACTTTCATAATGTTGGAATGCATAATTCCAGACTATCATAACCACATAGCCAAGGCCTCGTGCCAAGACTACAAATAAGATTTTGTCAAGGCCTTGTGCCAAGACACTAGTTTGTCTCATGAGACCTACCGATGCATCGAGGAGCTATAGCGGGCTCCACCCGTCACTTATTAAGTCCAATGCATTCCCATATGAAAAGGTTTAAACATAACATAAACATTCGTATTAAAACTAGCATACGAAATGTCAATAATTTCACCATAAACTATGAATGGTATAAAAATAGCACATCCACAGTCAAACATATCACAAAACCTTCAATACAATATAGAAGTTTTGTATCATAATAAATCAACTTCAAATAATCTTAAAATCCATCAAAGGATGTTGACATAGATGAAATCAAAATTCTTTTTAAAGAAGTATCTCCTTTTATTTTGAAATCATTTAAGATCCATATAAAATAAAACATTTTCTTTGAAAATATTCTTATAAGCTTGTATGGAAAGCTTCGACGATTTTATAACGGTGGAAAATAACCGCACCCGCCGTATAAGTTAAAAAAAACATTCTTACCTCAATTCTGTCGAAAAGGTTAAAAAAGACATTGTTTGGAAAACGACGGAAAGATTCCTTTATAAACCTCTTATAAAAAGTCAAACAAGGGTATAAATGACTTTAATCCATATTCTTGTAAATAGTAAAAATGTTTTGAAATACATTTTTAAGAAAACATGGATGTGGATGATAAAGAGATCCCAGTAGATTATTACGTATATACAACCTCGGATAATGAAGAGATTGTGAAATAACCCTTACCTTGTACTTTTCCTTGGTTGGGGTAGGTTAACTCCCTGTATAATGGTGAAATAATTGTTATTAAATTATACAAGAATCATATATATTAATATGATATCATATATGATCTTTTAACATTGATTTGTTAATAATATCTTAGAATTATCGTCGTTTCGGGTGTTAACTTACTCATTTTCTTTATATGTTTTGTTACATAAGCCATGGTTGTTGTATATTATTCATATCCAGAATGATATCTAGTCCTTAAACATCATTTTTAAATCATTAAATGATAATTATACTTGAATGGATACGATGGAGAATGAATCTCATCGCGTTCGTGGAGACGGTAGTCCGTATGTACGCACGAACGCTACTTCCATTTAATTTTTATTTTAAAAGAATAGAATCCAAATGATACATAGGTATATTACTATTCCAGTATAATATAATATTTTATATATGTTACTTAAGTTCATTAACACCATCCTTTATACGTTCCATGTGTGGTATGAACGAGTCATATCATTTTAAGGGGGCGGTAGTCCGCACTTCCTCAAATGAAATTATCGTATGTATATACAACATGAAACGAATAATGGAATGAAATAGAATGGAATTACAGAAGCTTATATATAAAATATATATCATTAATATCATATTTAATTACAGTGCCATCATAATGGCCACCATGAGAGGTGGTAAGATGTATTTGAACAATCATCGTTTCGTGAGGCGTTAGTTTTCCATCCACAGAAACATTATGTTCATCATCCATTAGATGGAGTTGTGTGTATGTGTAGTTTGAATCCTTCTTATAACAACATCCTAGTATATTGAGGATACTGGTGTTGTTACAAAAGAAAGGAAATAAAAAGATTTTGGGGGTTGGAGAAGCAAAATAAATGAAAATACTTTAAGAGAAATTGTTACCTTTAATTTAGGTAACTCACTTTGGTTGGAACCAAAGGACTTCTTGAAATGATTTCTGCCTAAGGGGAAGATTCAAGGAGGAGGAGAGGGATGTGGGGAGCTTAGTTGGGAAGAGTTTGGACGAGCCAAGTGGCTTGAGAGGTGTGAGGAAAAGAGAAGGAGGAGTGCCCTTTTATAAGAGGGGTGAGGGGCACCTTTGGAAAAGCTAGAAATATTAATTTATAATAAATTCATATTCGGTTTCTAATGGCTCCAAAGTTGAATATTCAAAGGTTAAGGTGGGGATAGGTCGAAAACCACTCAACCAATAGAATTTAGACAGGTTTGGGTACTTATATTAACCTTATCTTTAAGTATTAACTCTAAGTTAATTAGTTTCACTTTTACAATGTCTCTTTGTATTTTTATATAATATGGTTAATAAACTTACTATATACATCCAAGAGACCCCCAAGTGGTCCATTAATGATTAACCTATCATAATATAAGTCTCTTGGCCGAACCTTATATTTTTATGAATTTAATATCAATTAATAATATAATATTTGTTTTAAGAACTCTTTTATGTCAATTTTGACACTATTCAATAGTTGATTTTTGTGAAACTCATAACAGATTGATTACTTCGAAAAAAGTCCATTAAATCAATCCTAATATATCATATTAGCCTATAAAATTAGTTTAATTCATTAAAAGTTTCATATTATATTTATTTGGGTATTTATAATATCAATTATTTTAATTTTTCACTATTATAGTAATTACTGCATCATCATTGTGTCATAAATAAAATAAATTATTTAATGTCTAAAAATTATAAATAAAATATCATTATGTAGGAAATCTTTTTAGCTTTCTAATGAATATTTATAATCGAAAATCCAACATGTATAACCCTATGTAAAAATTGTTCTTCTAAAAGATGTAATCTTATGCCATTTTTATTTTTATTTTAACTTTATTAATATAAAGTGTCCCTACCACATACAAGTGGCTCCAAGGGGTCCCCAAATTGACCCAAGGATGCCCATGGTCGGGTATGTGTCCACCAATAAGGTTAGGACACGTTTTAGGGTAATTTTGTATTATTATAATATTATTTTTTTTAACCCTTATTTACCGGATTTACCCTTTAACCATGGTAAATAAAATATTTACCACAGTAACTATTCAAAATGTCTAAAAATAAAAGTTACCTATTTACACAATTTGAACATCCTGATTCCAAATATGGAATCCATTTTCCTAAATTCAAAACACAGAAGTGGCAGAAATTAATTTAAAATTAATTCCCGCTGTTAAAACAAAAAGCGTGTTTTTAAGAGATAATAACTATCAAAAGATTGACACTTGTTTATGTTCGGTTTAATTGTAAACTTATGTCCAATGACCAAAATTATATTAAATGGTAAAAATATATTCTAAATATACTTTAAAACCACTCAAATTCATAATTTATCACTAGTAATTAATTTGATTAAAAAAGTTGTTTTTAATTAAAATTTAGTAATTTTCACTATTCATCAAAATATGAAAGTTATCCGAAATGTACCAAAATTTCACCCTAGGCTAAATTCGATATTCCGAATCCAAAAATGAAGTCCATTTTCAAATATAAAATATATATAATTTCAAAAAGTAGGTATTACTATTCATAACGGCTAGTTTGATTAGTTATGGTGTGTTAGAACTCGGTGTTGCGTACAACACACGCTATCACATTATTCGAAGGGAAACGTACCGTAGAAGCTTGGGGTGTTACATTTTGGGACCTTCAAAATCTGAATAGTATTATATAATAAAGTAATATTATATAACTTTCCAAGAGTGCCCCTCCTCTCCTCTTATAAAAGACCCCCACCTCTACCACCTTACCCACACATCTAAAGCCTTTGGGTCGGCCAACCCCTGCCCATTTCATCTCTCCACATCCCTCTATTAATCATTGAAGCCTAAACTTTGGGCAGAATCCTATCCAAGAAAGCCTTTGAGCTCAAATAAAAAAGAGTTACCTGGTTTAAAGTTAATATCTTCCCTTGTGTTATTTTGTTTTATTTTGCTTCTCCAAACACCTAAGATCTTTTTATTCCTTTATTTTGTAACAACACCAGTATCTTCAATATACTACGATGTTGTTTTGTGAAGGATTTGAGCTATACTTACACACACCTTCGTCTAATGGTTAAAGAACATATTGTTTCTGTGGATGGCGAATTTCTGCCTCACGAAACAATGATTGTTCAATCTCCTCTCAACACCTTTAATGGTGGCCATTATGATGTCACTATATTTTTTATATGATTAATATGGTATTTATGTTTTCTATATTCTTCTGAATTTTATATTAAAATCATGACTTTATGCTTTTCATGTTGTGCATATGTGATAATTTCATATGAGGAAGTGTGGACTACCGCCCCCTCAAATGATGTGACTCGTTCATGCAATACATGGAATGTATAAAGAATGAAATTAATGAACATATGTGTCCTATATAACATATATATTATACTGGAATTATAATATATATATTTCTCAATTATTTTTAATTCCATTAATATGACAAAGAAATGAAAGTAGCATTCATGCGTACGTACGACTTACCGTCTCCACGAACAGTGCATTTTATTTCTTATCCCCAAATGAAATGTACTATTATAAGTACATATATATAATGGATATATATTATGTATGTTACATCTAAATGTTTAATATAATTCTGGAATTAAAATATACATATCTCTCATTTAGTTTTAATTCCATTAATATGACATAGAAATGAATGTAGCATTCATGCGTACGTACGGCTTACCGTCTCCATGATCGGTGCATTTCATTTCTTACCTCTAAATGATTATGTAATATTATAAATATGTGTATATTCTGGATATATATGATATATATTATATCAAAATCATGAATATAATTCTGGATATAATGAACCTTTGACCACATGAACAACATGTAATTGTAAGAAGTCCACTTTCGACTTAAGAACCAAATATCGACAAAACAAACATTATTAACATAAATGATTACATAATGTTTATAACATGGCAATAAGTGATATAAAAGGAATAATTAACTTGAAAAATGTTCTTAAGAAATTAGAAATTAACGCATGTTTATTATTCAGGACGTTAAAGAACGATCGAGTCAAGTCGGACCCGAGGTAAGGGATCCTACCCCTCTCTTTCTTTTTAAGTACACTCTCTTATGTAATTTCTTTTAAGATAATTTTCTTTTGATTGGTATGTTATTTTATATTACTCTTACTATAAATATTATTTTAATATGATGAGATAATTTATTTGATCTCATCAATCCATATTTGAAGTTTTAAGTGGCACTGTTAGGTGGCCGAGTTTTCGTAGGGGATTTTTCATCTCACTTTTATTCCCGTGACATTTATGCTACGTTTGCCACTATTTACATAGAGTAGTGTATATACTGCCCATTATTATACACATTGTGTAGTATAATTTCATTTATGGGTATTTAAATCTTCATTGTATGACCCTTCTTCCATGGGGTGTACGTTTCGAAAGTTACCCAACTCGGCAAGGGGACCTTTCACCCTCCTCTTTTTAAAAGACTTATTTTTGTTATGTCTTTTAATTTACATATTAAATGATGGGATATGTTATTATATATACTTATTGATGTAAAATTTATTTCCAAGTGATGAGATACCCTTTTTGTCTCATCAAGTCATTTTCTGAATTTTAAAGTGATGCCGTTAGGCTGTCGAATTTTTACAAGGGAACCTCTTAACCCAATTTCGATTTCTTTGGGTTCAACTTGTAATTCTTGAACATGACATCCTATGAATATGTGTGAATGAACTCTGATTGTTTCAAACTTAATATCCACTTATATTGGGTGTATTTATATTTATCACACATAATTATGTGATATATTTATCCTTAATTTAAGGATACCATCTTTCTAATGGATTTCATCTCAATTTACATTTCCATTGAGACATCATTGTTGTTATGCACCAATTCACTCTTATATGGTGTATATACTATCCTTTGACATATTATATCATGAATTCCTTTATTCTTATGATATTATAACGTTCAGATTAAATTTTATTATGAAATTATTTGTATTCAAGAGTCTATCATTTTGTGAAAAACTCTTTAACAAAAATATCGTTTTAAATGTTTTAAAGATTCATTATTCTAAGTCTTTATCTTTAATTTCCATGTTTTCAAAATGGTTTTCAGTATTTATTTATATGGACATTAATGTTTTAAAATTATAATTATATTAAAAGATTCAAAGTGGTATGAGACACTTTGATTCAAAAATCTCTTTTAAATGGTTTTTGAAAATGGATTGATTAATTCAATATCTTGGAATTACTTATTGTGATTAAAACTGAAATTTTGTTTTTCAAATGTTTATATTTTCAATATTTTATGTGTAATGATGGTACTTGGACATTTTATGGGTGGTTACGTGATAAACCATATGATGGGTGGTGCCGTGAATACTAGGATGGGTGGTTACGTTATAACCTCCAATGCATTGGGTATGGAAGTCAGCCGTATGGCAATTCCATTAAGTATTTGTGGAAGTCGACCGTATAGTTATTCCATTTAAGTATTTTTATGTCCCAAGTTACCTTTATATGTTATGTGTTCTTTATACGGGTTTTATGGTAATCTTTTGGTTAAAAAAGGGTAATTAATGGTCTTTTATTCAGTGAAGAGTTTTTACTACTTCATAAAGGTGAAAAGTATTACTTTGGTAAAGTATTCATGGTTTACTTGTTGTTTTGAAAAACTAACAGTTTTACTTCTTTGTGTATCCTTTACTGGGATTTTTATGCTCATCACAAGTTTTTGAAATATTTTCCGTAGGACTTAAAGATCAATAGGTTCAAGGATGGGATCAAGGAAAGACATTCTATCTAAAACATAGAACTAGACATGTTTCTTTTTATGTGTTTTTTTATTTTATGTAAACTTAGTAGAAGTGTCTACTATGTAATCTTTTGAGATGTAATAGTTATGTCCTAATTCTCTAAAACTCTAAACCTGAAAAGATCCTCTATGTGAATTATTCGTTTAATTCATGATTAAGTAATGTATAAGGTCGGGGCCTTATAATTAATTTCTTCTATAATAAGTTTTTTTAATAAAACATAAAATATTTTCATGAAAAATATTTGACAACATTCATCTTGTCATATTATTCATTCTTTCCAATCCTTATACCCAGTCTATTTAAAAAAACATATATGACCAAAAAAACCGTAATAATGTACATTAAAATAAAGAATTAAATAGATACATCATGAATAATTTAATCAAATTAAATAATTTTCATAAATATATACTTCTCATCCATAATGTATCATATATTTAAATTTCTAAATCTAGAGATTTCCATAAAACATAAGAAACATAAATGTATCCATAAAGGTAACATGGGGAATTAATTACATATTATTGTAACCCTCGTGGATAGCATATGATTCTTAAACCTTATGGAAAAAATATAATGTATCTCTTATCACTACCATATCATATAACTCTCACAGCTACCCTATGGTGTAACCAATAGAGTTACTCATAGAATTACCATTACACTTGACTTCCGACATAAACATTACCTATGAATTGGTTAGAGATATAGGTAACATATTTCATCATAAAAAATGACCATGATCACTATAGAAATCATAAAACATGAATATTTTAATCATAAAATAATTTCTTGATGAAATGTGGTTGTTTTTTATGAATACATCAAAAATAGAATTGAAAAAATTTTATTGGAAAATAACTATGAAATTTTGTTTGTAAGGTTCAAAAGAATAAATCATCATGATAAAAATATAAACCTCTCATCTTATATATGTTAATAATAATTTTTCTTTTTGAATTTTTAAAAATGAGACATTAAAGTGAATTTTGAAATGATAGCCCCTTACAATTAGGTTGAATTCCTTCAAACAAGATAAATTATCATGTATAATGATTTAAAGAGTGTTATAAAATTGCTATATAAATATATACATATTTATAATTTCATATATGACCTTTTTATAAAATATTTCTCCCCATTTAAAAATAATAACTTTTTATTTTTATTGTTTCAGGTGTGTTTATTTCACGGTTTATATGGTTGGTTCATTATGCAGTTTCTTATTGAATGGAAGAAAAGATAAAGAATTACAATAAAATGGTATTCATGTGTTTCTACAATTTTATATGATACCATATATCATTTTATATTCTGATATGTGGACGATTTTATAGATAAATAAATTATGAAAAAGGATTTTATTTATTTCATTGCCCTTTTTATGAGCCTCACAAACATATATCATTTTATTTAGTATCATGTTTATATATTGTTTTAAGAACACTATATTACATATATTATGTATAATAAAATCTCATTAATAAATAATAAAGATATTATGACAAGCATAGAATGTAGTAAAATATAATGAAAACACATTGTCCATAATGATTGTGAATACACACATCGTGAACAATGTTTTCATGTTTTTAAATGAGAGGAGAAGGGGATATGATTTATTATCCATATTCAACTAACAGAATTAAATAATAATTTATGTATGATACAGTAAATATCATTTATCATGAATGAGTGGAGGTTAGGTGAGAATATAAATAGAATATAATTTTAAAATATATTTAAAAGAAGAAGAATGTGGATTTTACCTCATGAACATCTTCTTACTGAGATCCTCCTTAAAGAAATTGTTCTTTTATTTTTGGTGAGACCACCGTGTCATTGATGTGGGTAAGAGGTTTGAGAATGAAATTGGGATTTAATTAATCATCTATAAGGTTTTGGATGTATGAGGATAATATGTTGTGATGGTGGTATTTATAGTGGAGGAGGGGATGTTTTTTTAGTATTTTATTCATTAGTTTATTATATTGGCTCAATAGTTTGAATAATTTTAAACATATCACTAAATATATTAAATTAAATAAATATACTTTCATTTTTTAGGATTACATTATAATTACATAATCTATGAATCAAACATCCAAGAATTTGTTAAATACCACAAAGTAATGTATTTCACTATTCACAAAAAATCATCTATTTTAGAAAAATCCAAAAAAATGGGCCCTAAATTTTTTTTGGCATGTAGAATGTTTAAAATTAACACCATTTGATAGAAATAATTTTCAAAATATGATAAATTCAATTTATAATTGAAATAATCATTTATTCAAAAAATATTAATTTTAAAATTATAATTGATTTTATGACACTTTGTAAATGTAATTAAGGTAACAAAAAATTATCTTATAATCAGTAAAAAATTAATTATTCAATTATTATTCTTTTTAATGAATATAAATTTTAATTTTAAATCATTATATTAATTATAAAATTTTAAATATACTTTAAAAAAAATACAAATGATTAATTTATTATTTATTAAAAATTTATTTACATATAAAGTGAAATAAATAAATAATATTTTCATTGAATAGTTACCTGAATTTTCTTTATAATTTCATATGTGAGGTTACTGTCCTCTCTATATAGATTCCCTGATTTCTATAAAAACCACTTATTTTATTATGTATTTATAATTAATTAATCTATTAAACTCCAAAATGAAAACACATTATTTAATAAGTACATGGTTTGTATAGAGCTTCAATAAATTATTTAAACAAATATTTTATAAATTAATTTTCAATGTATTTAAAAGGTTTTGTAATTATATGTAATTTTTAATGAAGTAGTGCATAAAACAATTAAATTAATCTCAAAATATGTTAGTGTGTAAAACCCTCCAAATTCATTTTCAATTTTTTCACATTATTGTTGGTTTTTTTATATGTGGTTGTAGATTTTTAAATGTGAAGTGTCTATATCTTATTAGGGTCTGAGTTTTTAGGTGAGGCTTAAGCTCCACTTTTAAATTTTTCTAGAATTATTGATTATTCACCACTAATTACTCTCTCTAGACATCAGAACCATAATATCAAACTAGAAAGTCATGATTATGTATAAAATATTTAGTCACCAATTACTATTTTCTACTTAGATATGCCTATAACATGTTGAGATTTTCTATACATTCTTCTATAAATTAATATTATCTTCAATTTCTTATTTCATATGAAACATATCCGTAAAAATAGAAGAAATATTAGATAGTAAAATTTCCTCATGAATAAAATAAATTCACAAAAATATATATTTTTTATCAATAGTAATTATACAAAAATGGGACTTATATTACATAATGTTTTAAATTGACATTTTTTGATATAAGAAGGTTTTATTTATACATTGAAATTTCATTAAAAAAATTTATAATCCTTAGAAATTATTTTTTATGAAAGTATATATTCTTGAAGTCTTCATATCAAAATTAAATTAGTGATACTTTCATGTACATTTGGATATAGTTGAATTTTAATTGATTTGGGAAAATATCATCTACACAAAAACAATGATTTTTATGACATTTAAACTAGAAAATATTGACTTAAAAAATTATAAGTAATTATTAATGAAATAATAATTTTCATAATAAGAAAACAATTACATTTAAAATGTTATGAGGATGTTAGAAAACATATGGTTTTTATTTTGGAGCGTAAGTAATAAGTTTCACAAATATAAATTAGTTTCGGTCATTTCATTTAACGAAACATAATTTTGGAAGAATTTGGTTTTTTATCATTTTTAATGAAATATTGCCCTTTTATATTTTTTAGTATAATTATTTATTCATTTAAAATAAAAAATTAAATAATTTTAGATTACAACAAAATACTCTGCATAAAAATGCATATTTCTTGAAAACTATTTTTACAAAATATGTGAATTTATTTTGAAATTAACATTTCATATCATTATGAATATTACAAAATAAATATTATAAAAATATTAGATAAAATGGTTCAAAATAAGTTATTTTATTAATTATGATCATTAATATTAATTATTATGGAATAAAAATTTAGTAGCTATATAAATTAAACAATGGAAATATAGTTATTTCATAAAAATATATAACCCAAAACCTTTTAAAACATCATCACATAAGGAATATTAAGGTGTTTAGTAAAAGGGAATCACTAACAACTTCCTTGAATACTATGATATCAAACACAATACTCCCATCTCACCAGCTGGGAAATATCTCTACTTCCTACTAGAGAATGATTTTTATGATCAAATGTCATATCCAACAATATTGTTTTTGAGATAGTTCTCCAATAATTTCATGACCATTAGAATTTAATTTGAATCATATAAGCATTGTTTAATTTTATTCAAATAGAAATTATGGAGTTTTATTAACAAATAATGATCTTCAATGCAAATAGAATTTCTATACTCATAGAAGGAAAAAAAATTCATGATGAAGGAACCTCATTGGTCATGAATGAACCCATTACCATGAATGCTTCACTATAAATTATGCTAATATGAATTGAGATTGATGCCTTGTCATAGTAATTTCTAGAAGAACCAATTCACTGAAACTAATCTATTAACCACATCTTCATATGTAGATGACTCTGGGATCTTGATCCTTATAAAATAAGAAATAAATTAATCCATGCATGATGAAATGATAATAGTAAACATTGATATGATCATAGGCTTTGGTAGGTCCTATATCATGGTGGAGTGCTGAATTGAATGTCTCCTTTATCACCTAAAAACTAGTTGATAAAATAATGATCCAGGACTATGAATCAATAATTTGTGAAAAAATTAACTTTTTATGTATAATTAATGATGGGATCATTGAACCTATTATCAGGAATTGTCTCCAGTTCATCTCCTATGAGAAACCCATAAGAAAACCACCCAATCCACTTCAATAATAAAATACAATACCAAATCTATAATGGAATTCCAACAAAATTAAAATTTTGAATCGTTAGTAATAACATTCCCTTACATCACAACATATATATATATATAATTATTGATTCCAAATATAACACATAAGAATACTGAGTTTAGCTAGTAGAGATTGTTAGCATAGTCTTTCTTGAATTTCATCAAAGTTATGTTGAACATGAATTACACTTTGATATTCCAAATATTGAAAAGTTCATGAAGAATAAGGAGTAAACAGACAACAATTACAATCTTCTAACTGTTGAATAATAGAATATGAAATTCTTTTTTTCATAATTGAGAAAATATTCATTGAGAGTTAGTTTCTCATTGGCTTGTATGAATCAGAGATTCGTATATAGAAAATATGGGTAGTAGATTATGATACACAACCATGTGAATATAAAAAAAATACATGTATCATCAACCTAAAATATAATGAGAGTTTTTTAAAGGATACAAATAGCACCACACAATATATTCCACATATGATAAATCATGTCACCATTGAACCTAATAAAATAAGATATTCAAATTTTTTATAGATGATTTTTTTGAAAATATAATGACCAGAGATCACATCCAAAACTAATTTAGCATGAATGAATTCTATAATATCATAGAAAATTATTGGGCTAAATCTACACTTCAAAATCCAATTCGCAAGTACTTACTAGCTGGACTAAAAGTGATTCTCACAATGTTTCTAATCATAGATGATGATTTTAAGAGTCATATTTGTTTTTCATTTCACTAACTTTGAAGCACTGCAAATATAAATCATGTTAAATGGAATAGAAGTGAGAACACCATTCACCAGTGTGGTCATAACAAAAAATTATTGTAAATGAATATTTAGTTAGTGACATATCCCATGATACTATTCTAAATTCCATAAATGTATGAAAAAAGTTCATAAATTTTAGAATAGGACACCATGATACTTCATTGGAATGTTAATTCAAGAATGTACATTTTTTTCTTATTTATTTTTTGAATTCCTTCATATTAAGTTTTTTGAAATATAGAATCAACTAGTGTCTACATTGAAATAATGAAAAATCTTATTACTATTATAATCATGTTTGATAAAATATTTTGAATATAATTCCACCTAACATTAATGATGAATAACATGTCATCCATGAATAATAAATAGAATATATAAATATATCCATACATTCATAAAAATGGATGGACCATCCCACATTATATCATAAATCTATGATTGTTACTAATGATAAATTTGTCTTGAAAACATGAACTCAAAGAGAGGTAATATCCTCAACAATATTTTAGAAAACATTTTTAGTATTAATTTAAAATACATTGCAACTTTTAAAAGAAATTTTTGAAAAGGTGAAGCGTATGATTTGTAAAACATTTAATTTTAAAAATAATATGAAAATTTGCATCGTTTAATATGATAAAAAATTTTCTTTTTGAATTGTGAATCCAAAAATATAAAAAATGGTTTTTAGATGATGATTTTTAATTGGATTAAATTCATTTCTTTAAAACCCACACTTTAATATATGTAATAAAACCATATTTTTATTAAAATTTTATTTTAAAAAATAATATTATAAAAATACATATAATTAATAATTGGTTTGTAGAACCCAATGTGAGAAAAAAATTGTCATGATAGAAAATTATAAATCAATGAAAATATATTTGAGCTATTAATATACATTATAAAAAGAGGACTCAACAAGGTAATAAACATTCAACAATGATTAATGTGGTAGGAATGTATAGCCAAAAAATAAAATGATATGATTCATAAATATACAAAAAATAATACATTCTACCCATCATATATAAAATAATCTTATGAGAATGATCATAACTCAATGAATAAATGTTGAGTTTCCAAAAAAAACTTTTATATGGGTAATAATTGAATAATTAACAATTTAAAAAATATCATATTATTTGGATTAATAGATCAAATTAAATAATAAAATATATGATAAAAATAAGTCCATGGAGACTAAATAAACCATAACAAGAATCATGGTTAATAAAATGATTAATGTCTGAAAGAATCCAAAAATAAAACATGAAAGCCTATGAAAAATTAGAAAAATTAGACTTAAAACCCCACTGAAGGATATAACTAAAATAGAATATTAAATATATTAATACACATATGATTAAGATCTAAAATATTAATGGTTTATTAGATACACCATAATCATGGAAACATGGTTTATAATAAAAAAAATTGTCTTAAGCAGTGAGTGTTTGAGATAAGAAATCGCTACAATAATTACTGCATATTTAGAATGTGCTCTGTCCTCCAACATAAAAAATTAACAATCTTAATCACCCATTAAATAGAATAATTAATATACATAATATTTTAAAATATTCATTTATAACTATTATATACATTTATATTAGTTAGTTATTATATTTTTCTGAACATTATTTATAAGTAACTGTAATCGTTTTGAAGTATAATAATAATAGTGTTATTGTTATTAATTATACTACAAAAGAAAATCATTCCAATATCATAAAAAGTATTGGAATTAATTTTCTATAATTTTTTATTATTGTTTATAATATAATTATTTCAATCTATGGGGGTTTTAATTATAATCCTTAAATTTGAAATCAATGATGATAATGCTTCGATGGGATTTCCTGAATAATCATTTTCATCTTAAATAATTTGTTTAATATTAGTGTTATCATTCATGGGAAGTATATTTATTTTTAATTACTAATATAAAATATTAATATAAATCAAATCCATGTTTTTAACCATGATATATATTTATATCATTATTCATTTCCGTGGTTAAACATACATAAACATGAACAAAACACAATTATTTTATGATTATAAATTGATTTAGTTGTCATATCATTGTACTGGAAGTATAATAAACTAAAATAATATTTACTATGATTATATATAAAATTTTTAAATAATTAATAAAAAAATATTACAAATATGATGTTATAACATAGTATAAATAAATCATTTTTCCCTCGTAGAATGATCTTTTGGATTACTAAATTTACAATAGTTTATTAATAATATTTTTAATAGGCAGTCAACTCTCTACTAAAATATACATATTTTTTAAAAAAAATCATATTTATCCATTCAATTAATTCACATTTCCATCTAAAAATTTTGATAATAAAAAAGAATAATTCTAATCCTATGGAGTCATCAGTCTATGCATAAAAATTGAGGATGATTTAATTTTTATTGAATATGAGAACCGAAGAATATGGATAATCATTTCAGAATACTAAATAATTTATAAATATCATATTTATATATAAAATTAAATTTTTTAATTTCTATTATTGGCCGTGAATGATAATGAACATGTTCCTTAAAGGAGGATGTAGTTCACACATACTCCCAAATAACATTTATGTTTTTATGAGGGTAATGGGGGAATCATGGTTAATGGTTATTAAATTTTCAGTGTAAAAATATCAGTTTAAAAACACTAATTTTGTTATTTAATATGGGTTTAAAAATAATAATTTCAATAGAATTAATGAAATGAATGATGTTAAGGGAAAATGATTACTCATGTTGAGAAAATTGAGTTTTCCTTAAAGACACACTATTAAATTTGGTACTAAATATAATAAATTGTGACCTAAATATAATGGAATAAATATGTGATTTAAATTAATGTAATAAATATAGGGAATGAGGGGGAATCCAGATTTGTGTTTTGGTATTAATGGGGTGGTGAGAGGACCCATTTACAACTGAAAAGGGATGGATTTATAAATACCCAAAAAATTTCAATAATTGGATGTACCACTAATGTAAAGTGGCCAAAAAATTATGAAATAATATATTGGACAATATAAAATTTACATTAATCCTCTACCATTCAGTTTCGCGCATGTTTTAAAAATATTTTGAACTCTTTACAATTAGATTTTCAACTATTTCCATTTTAACTTTTAGGGCAGCAAGTATTTTTTACCTTAGAAATTTCTCATCATGTGTAAAAATAAAATAAAATATTACATAATTTGTAACAAATGATTACAGATTATCTATCCAGATTTCTGGGTATAATTTCTATAATTAAGATAAAAAATTAATAATTGGGTATCTAATGCATAAAAACACTGTTTTAGAATAATGTTTATCTTCAATCATAATATTTATATGTCTGGTAAAATTTTCAATGTAATTGTTTTACACATAAATAGAGGTTTATTATAAAATAAATAAATTTTATGTGGATTTAAAATAATCCCAAACATAATTTTACTTGTATTATATTTATTTAAAAGAAAGGGACAAAAACATTTTCATTTAGTCAGAAAAAATACTTTTGTACAAATATTATTAACATTGGAATTTATAAATTATTAATTATAATTAAAAAAACTTATCCTCATTTAACACATATTTCATAAATTAAATTGTTTCCATAAATTATAGTATTTATAAAATAATTATAAATTTTGAAAAGTTTCAATTATGTTAAATCTGTATTTTTCACTATTCACCCAAAAAAATTAACAATCTCATTAAAATATCAAAAATTATTATCAACATAATATTTTCATGATTAATATAAAAAATAGTTTTATTTTATTAAAATAAAATTCTTTAGTTTTATAATTAATATATTAAATAAATAAAAAAATATATAATGATAATAGTTTTCAAAGGAAAATGTTATATCCTAAAAAAATATGAACAATTCATGATCATACTTTCTGTGAACTGCTAATAAAATTTTGGTTAACACATTACTCACGAAAAAAAATAATTTAGAAAAATATATATAGTTTCTTAAAAAAACATTAAAAGATAATTTTTAGAATGGTTATATTTTAAATCATAAATAAGACATATTAATTATGTATCCAAAATGACATTATTTATTAATTCATTATTATTAATAATTTTTTTTCATTTTTAAACAAATGTTAAAATTTTGTTACATCAATTTGTTCCCAAAAATTATACTACTTAATCATAACATTTATATTATGTTTTGTGATTTTTTCATTTGGTGTTGTCTATGATGATGGATATTAAAAATAATACATTTTAATGTAAAATATATTTCTGACCTCAGGGACATACAAAACCACACACCAATAATAGTTGTTGGTCATTCCTTTAACTAAGCCAACTACACCTTATATAACTATACCATTGGGGAATTTCAGATTTCCATTTGAAATTAGAACATCCAAGAACATTAGTAGTCTTTTTTATGAATCATAGAGAGCACTTTCAATAAAAATACAGAAACATAGTGGGTTAAACTAAATAAATCAGGTTGAATATTTCACCCAAGGGATTAAAAAAGGAATATAGAATTGGTATATTTAGGGATAAAACTTTAATTAAAGTAACTATTCACAAAATTAATGTAACATATTTTAATTGGGATCCGTGTTATATCATAGAAGGATCCTTGGAATCTATCTATCCTCAATAGGCATTATTATTAAGGATTTTAATAGCATACATTATCCCTAATACATCTGAAATGGATTAAAAAATGTTTATGAAAATACCCAAAAATTCATACAATGATACAGTAATAGTGATAATTTATTCCTTTTATTGGGTCCCCTCTCTTATTCATTAATGATGGATTGAGATTAATCCATAGAAATTTGATACCATAGGATAACCAGTGATGTAAACATCATTGTTTTGAGAACCATATTTATATTGAAAAAAATATAAATCAATGATAATTTAATTAAGTGTTACTGTAATCTAAGTCAAAATGCATGTATTTGTAATGGTTAAAATGGGTATAATTCATGATCAAATGATGGTACATATTTTCAAAATTATTTCTTATTAAAGTAATGATATGATTCAAGGTATTTATGTGATGGATATTGTGAAAAAATAAATGAATAAGTAATTATTTTGAGATTACTGAAATAAATATTGATGGTTTATGAAATTCAATGTTCTATCAATAATGGTAAAATATGTAAAAATTATTTGATCTTCCAAACACAAATTATAATGTTAAAAATATTATTCCATATTTTATTGGGGTATAATAAGATATATTCCATCCATAATGATTTTATATTATATTTCACGGAATATAAATGTCTTCTTGTGTCCGCAAAAAGTGGGAAATCATGGAATAATTTTAGAGAGAATAAAACTCAATTTATTTATTAATCAATGTACAAGGACTCTAGATTATTAAACTATGAATATTCCTATAATTCTACATCTAAAACATTCAATTAAATATTAAAATTACTAAAAAGTTAATATGTAATTAATATGGTGACATATTTTATGGAAGTTTTCATCATCAAACTATTTGTACATAATGGATGAAAATTGATCAAAAATTTCCTAAATTTGTAATTGATTTTATATGTCATAGAAATAGAATATAAAAATATAGAATGACTATAAATATGAGACTTAGTATAAAACATAGTTAATGGAATGTTTTTTTCATAATTTAAAACATATATAATTAATTTTAAATCATTTTGAAATATATCATCCCCAGTTAAATTATTTCTATACCAACAAAGCCTATATAAGATATTAATTTCTACTTTTCAATATTAATTGATGGTATATAAAACTATTCCAAATAATTCCAATGAGACTAATTTTATGGAGCAATAAAACCCAATGAATCCTTATCCACGAAATGAAATTTCATTGCAGACATTCATTCTAATGGAAGGTTATCCCTAGGTTTTTTGTTTGTGATGCATCATAATGTGCATTAATCTAGAGGATATGATATTCCGATCATCCCACCCTTTGGGGGGAATTACATCCCAATCAAATAATATTATTAATTTATGATAGATACATGAATCCTTTACAAGTTCCTATGATTGGATGAGTTTCCAAACTTTCTAATGATTTTCCATTGACTTGATTAAATTTAAACAACCAAACTAAAATAGTTTATAAATCATTATACCTTAGCAATTATAACTATATAAATTTTGATTATCTGATTATATAGTCATATATCAAGTCTACATCAAGTCTATCACAATATAAGGATGTAGAAGTTGTTATATAGTTGGGATTGAACCATATATATGTTTCCTACATGACCTATTGAAACAAGAAGGAAAAACCATATAGTTTCATTTCATATTTTATCGCCATAATTCAAAGATAGATCCATGTAGAATAATATTGAAAATTATGGAGTATATGGTTAATTATTCATTGAAATGGCCTATGTGGGATTTATGTAAGATTTGTCCTTTCTAGATAGTTCAAAGGGAATATGGCCAACCCAAAAAATGAGACTGATTCTACTTAAAGGATTATATCAAAATGAGCAGAACATGGTTTTTTCCAGAATACAACATAATGAAGATATTATTTTGTAACATAATATGGAATACGACCACCAAGGTAACATCATTATTTCAGAATGGATATATCATATTGATAAAAATTCCCATGTAATTCTCCCCTAATGAAAATATTTTATCACATATATAGAATGTGGCCTTTCGAGCAGGAGGAATGATATCTTTTGTTGTATGCTGAATCAGAAGAGATTCATAGGGGATATGGATCTATAGAAATGGATATCCAGGATCATAGAAATATTTATAGGTTAGGGAAGTACATAGATGATTTTATGTCGAATATGACCACAAAATGATGGAAATAGATAAATAATGTTGTTTGGTTTGAACCATATCGAAGCCTCCTATATATCCCATAAAAACATTAATAAAATCAAAATTTGGTTGTGTAACATATTTTAAGGTCATGTGGAAGGACCACTCCATGTTGTTTAATGTAACAAATCTATATTATTATTTTAACACATTAGAATATATTATGAAATATTTCTGTATCCAAGAACATAGTCAGTGCGAGATTATGTGGACCAAAGAGGCACGGTATGGATATATTAACACTATTAAATAAAATTTTTCATGTTCATGATGTGTTTTATAGTTAATCGTATTCCCATTTATAGGTAGATTTTATGTGAATTCCAAGAACATGGATGAATCTGAAGTGTAGGGTTTAACCTAGGTGCCACCTAAGGCTGGTCAGTGCAAGGCGCCCTGTTAAGGCAGCTGTTGGAAGGTATGTTTAATATAATAATGAAATAATATAATTATTTTATTTTAAATAAAAATTTAAACCATACCATGAAAAATATGCTTCTATAAGAAATAACAATTGTTAGCCACATAACATTAGGAAGTTTTAGTGGAGGAGAATTCTTCTTTGGAAGATCATGATCAGAGGATAATTGCATATCAGACCAAGGTTTATTGAGATGTAGTGAAGAGTGTGGATATTCTTCATCAATGGTGATTGTAATCATCACCAATGATCAATTATTAATCAATATAGGTAACATCCTTGGTGGTATTCCTCCTATTTTTATTTCAAAAATAATGGATTTTAATTCTCTTCTTTTTTAGTCCACATTTATCTATTCTTCTTATTCCCTTGTAATGATAAATTGAATTGATTAAATCAATTTATATTTTTAATTCAATGGATTAAAAATTAGAACTCATATTATATATTTCTTTAACTGACATTACATCATCGAATAATAGATTCACCTCGTTTATTGAAATTTATCACCACAGTTATTCATGTTATTTTTTGTTCACCCATGGGGTTGAGGTTCCAAATTAGTGTGGTGAGATCAGGCATCATTGAACTACCAAATTCATTATTGTTTCACACATAATTATTGGTATGGTTATTTGAGGATAGATCATGATGGATTTGGTTAGTAGGTGACGACTCCATGGATTTCGTATTTATTAATATGATGGGAGGGGTGTGATGTGATAGGATGTGTCATGGGAAGTATGGAAGGTCAGAACCCAAAAATTGAAGAGAGATCCGGTGTAGTTGGAAATAGATCCATAAACCCCAACATTATTGAAGGTACAAGAGACAACATACACATTGAATAGAGACGCGTGACGATTCCCTGGGTTTTTATGAAAATCATGACTCAATAAATTATTTCCAAGAAAAGACATTTTTTTATCCCAGGGTTGTGGTGCGTAATATTTTAGTGAAGATAAGGACCACACATTGTGTTTGGATCATACACACTATGTGACCGTATTATCGAGGTTGTTTGTTTAATCTATGAGTACATGGGAATGGAAAAATATAGGTACAAGACCAAGGATTGTAGTACATGAGATTTACTCAGCACTTTGACATAGCCAGGTATATAGGCATGATCTATAGTACACATGGACAACCATAGGTACATGGGCACAACCAAATGTACATGGTCATGTGTTAGAGCACATGGGTAGGCCCCGATAGTCTAGAAACATCGTGTATTACCAACACTCACCATGTAGTTCAATATGGAAAGACATTTCATATGTAGTTGTGGAAATAAGCAGCTGTCTAGGTGAGATGACACTATATTTGGCATAAGGTAAACATAATGCACTTTTTTAGGGACATCCACATTTATTATATCATTATTATAAAAAAGAATTTTTTTCTAGTGAGTTTTATATCATGAGAAATTACCCTTAAAAAACTTGATGGAAGCCTCTGTATCATCATTTGAGATATGAAATGTGGTATGATGGCTACAAAGATTCTTCTAGAAAATATTGGTTGATGGTAGAGATTGTTCTATTCTATCATCAATATTCTTGGATGGGAAACTACCATGATGAACAAGGGTGAGAGTCCCCATACTATTTTCTTAGGTTGAGTGAAACCCTCTAACAAATTTGGTAGTATTCCCTTTATCCAACAATCTACCGAGTTATACCCTTCATGAACTAGCATGTATATCTTCAATCTACTAAGTCATTCCCCATAGAACACTAGGGTCATGGTTATTTTTTCATCTTATTTGTACCCCCTGTTGCACTAGGGAGTGGTCCCTCTTTCTTTAGAGTGTCAACCCATATCATAATAGGGTTCATGTACCATATTTTATATTCTTCCCCCTCAATTAGAGAGCATAGTAGCGAGGTGAGTGTCCTCTAAATGACTTCCTTGTACAAACATGTATGATATTGGGCATATGAGGTAGACTGTTGGAGATATAGAAATGATCATCATCCCTACATGGTATATGGTGATAGATATCAACATTACATCTTTTATTCTTTACGTTATGTAGATATAATCTTAGGGTTTCTACCAGATACTTTGGGTGTAGTTTACTTCTATAAAATTTCCGTATTACTAACTTTTTGGGTTTTAGGGATTCATACAGGGTTAAAATATATTCACTCATTCATGGGATTAAATAGCACATATTGTGCCTCATGCTAATCATAGGTTGTTTGATATTGACATAGGAATTTTGTAGTGATACCTAGGTGTATTGACCATGATTTTTGGTTGTAAATGGAGATTTTGATCCAAGATCTCCTAGATTACCCAACTTTTCATTTATTTTTGGGTTTGGACTTATTTTATTGATGGGGACATATTTTCCCCCCATTATTATTTGTAATTAATTTTTATACACTAGAGTATTCTATAGAGTTAATTCCATGCATGGTTGTAATCAATATGATTATCTAATTGTTATATTCCTATACACTTTGACAAGGTGATTTTGGGTGCGTGTGTATATGTTCATTATAAAAAGGCCTCCCATTTCAGGTATGTCATCCCATAAATTATTAATAAGCCCCTACCTATTGGATTCTCCCTTGAGGATGTCACGATCATCCTTCCTCCTACCATGAAGGCCCTTGTTAGTCTATTCATGATAGAGTTGTATCAATGGTGGTTTATCTTCAGGTCGGTGTAGAGATGAACCCATGATAACTCTTAGTTTATAAAATAATTACAAATGAATCAAAAATTCCTAAGTGAAGATTTTAAGATATGGTATCCAATGTTGGTGTGACGGAAGATTTATTCATATTCAAGGAATAGGAATACGTTTTTTTACTCAACATATTCAGACATCATTGTTAGGGAACAAATAACACATGAATCATATAGTATTTATTTATTTTACTATCCTTTTTTATTTAATTACCCATATGTATACTCATCTAAAAGTGGTATATATTTACCATTGTTAGGATGACTCTATGAGTAAATCCATCTTGGTAACAAATACTATATCAAGGTTGATGATCTATTGAGTAACGAGCCTCGTTTTAGGGGTTTTCTCTTGAGGTGTTTCTTCATGGTTGGATGTGAGTAGTGCAACTAATTTTCTAATAGAAGATAACACTAGATTATTAGGATGATAATTTACAAAGACATAACATGGTTTGCGAGATCCAATTTTTATGATAACAATGCTTTCTTATAACTATATATCATTATGAAATAATGGATTGTCTTAATTTAGTGATACGAGTCTTCAGGAACATTTGTACCCTTGATGATCAAATGGTTATGTCAGTATCTAGTCATCTTTGTGGAGTAATAGGTCACTAAGGTGTTCTGATGACGTAGACCCATTTTGAGACAATTATCTCATGTTTCAACATCTATTATATATTTATTAACAGCAATTACACATCTTTCTTGCACTCTATGTGAATTAAGGAGCTCCTCGAGCTACGACAAGGTGGTATGTTGGTTTATATGTATGTCATGAGATTAATTGATATCCAACATTATTCCATTGATATGGTATAAGATGTATTCTTATGGGCGTGGATTTTTTTGTTTGTTCACCTAAGAGAATATCATTCTTGGGTAGTATCCTAGTATGTACTTACATATATTTGTGTAAAATAGTGGCCTCTGATGATAGTGATTTTTTTGGAAGAGGGGTGTTGGGAGGATGAATACAGTGGTGGTCATCACTCCAAAAATCCTTCTGTAGTATCAAGATGATGTTAGATATTTGTGTAGTATTCTATGATATAATCATATTTTCATTATTAGCCATGTGGATATTTAGTATGAGTTTCCATATAGGATTTAGTCAAATTGTAGATAGGTTTTTTCCTTTATGTGATTATTAAGTTCACATGAAACATGATTTCCTTGCCAAATTTTCTTAGGAAGGTAGAGTGGTATTAGATAGAGCACCATAGTAGAGGTAGCGACAGATAAGTGATCTCCTAATCATTTCTAGGGTGGCATGCAGGGAGGTGGTTCTAGAAATGGAGTTACTGGTGCTCTAGAGGGAAGAGTCATGGGTGGACAATGACACATTGATCTAATTCCAAAACCACCACTAGGTGTCCTACACTAGATTCATAGAGATAGGGGTCGAGGACTTAGATAGTTTCATGCTATGGTGGGATATGATCCAGCTGCATATGAGATGATATGGGGCATGATCTATGTATTTTCAACTCATTCCCCAATGCATATCAACATTGGTGATAGATATTCATTCGTCTATATATGCGTCATGTGAGATCTAGATCTCCACATTGAGACCATATCCCAACGGATTTTTTTAGTTCATGTCACTAATTGTTATTCTTAAATATCATTATTGGTATTGAGATCTGGTCCTTTGTGGATATATTTTCCCATGGGGCCTCTTGGTCATCACGATGAAACCTTATGAAATCATATTGTGTATGGAATAGTTTTCCATTATTCAATAACAAATTAAATAACATCACATGTGATCAGGATTCCTACATATATATGGGACGTGGTTCCATTTATTGGTGAGATGTATATTTAAGATAATAGAGTGGGTTTTGTGAGTAGAATGATGCAACCCATAACACATCAATTTGAGTGTTTATCATTTAGCCCAATGATCCTTTTAAGAATCCTATTTACATGGGTACTGGATGACTATATGGACGCATTACCCAAGGATGTTATAATACTACCTTCACATCAATAGATGTATTTTAGAATTGAATTATATTTCAGTACCCCACATATATCTTCAACGTCATATCACTTGTTCCCTAATATGCTCTAGGATATGAGGGTGCAGATGGAGGACTTTCAAGATATGTGTTTTATTAGACCTTGTGTGTTTCTATATAAAACTCCAGTTTAGTTCATGAAAAAGATAGATGGGAGCCTAAATAATTTTTTCACTATTTCAGAATAAATTATGTAACAATAAAGATCATGTGAAATTTTTAATGAATTGGAATAAAATTTAACTTGATTAGAGGAATTAATTGGTTCTCAATGATTTGTGTACAGTTCGGACATCACTAGTGGAGATTCTGTAGGGTTGAAATTCCGAAAATGGAATTTTTATGTTTCTATAGACACTATGAGTTCCTGATATTTCTTTTTGTGTGAAAAAATTCCTCTACTATGTTTATGGATCTCATGAGTGTAATCATTTGGCCATACATGGATCTATTTGTGGGTTTCATTATTGAAGTCATAGCTAGATACTCAATATTGGATGAGGATCATATAGATAATTTCAGTATGGTACAAGATATAATCTATGAGATCCATCATTTTCATAATACCATGAAGTTCTAGTCTTGGATCCATGAGGTTCAATTTTTGGATCATGTCATCTCTGAGCATGGTTAATATATATACTTAGAGATGATCGATGTAGTTGTTTTTGGTGATCCTCCCAAGTTCATGTTGGTGGTGCTATTTTTTTTGGGACTGGTAGGGCACGACAAGTTGTTTGTGGAATACTTATATAGGTTTCTAACCACTTTTAAATCCATAACATGTAATGTTAAAACGTTAACCTATAAATTGGGGTTGTGGACACTTCGAGGAGATGAAATAGAAGATAACAAGTTCACCTATGTGGAGACAAAAAGAGGATGAAGTTGAGTAAATAATGTTTCATGATGCATATGGTACATGGATTGGTAGTGTGTTGATGTAGATGAAATAGGTGATTACATATGGATCAAGGTAGGTGTGACCACAAGATAAGAAATTTGTAACTCATTCCGTAGGGTTGGAAATTCTAGTCATCACCCTAAATATGTAGAGGCACTCCCATCTTAGAATTGATTTTTTTATTTACTCTGAAAAACATAGTATTAGTATAATCTACACTTAGAGGGATATTTACATGGGATAGTGGTATTGGATGGTGTTTATACTAGACTATGGCTTTATCATTGGGAGAAGATGAATAGATGGTATCCACCCAACAACGTGACAATGGTGGGTTAGTGTTGTTAACAATAATGAAAATTTAGAAATGATTTTCTTTTTACGAGAAAATCTCAATGGTTCCATCATCCATAATTAGGTACAAAAATGCTTTCCAAAGGTAGGAAATCACCTAGGATTTCTAGACTAATGACTATTGGGGAATCACAATGTTTAAGATGATGGATGTTTTTCCTATCACGTCCTTTTAGAGGGAATTATTTCCCACTTAAAGAATAACTTATTATATACAGTTTGGGCTATGAATATTTTCCTAATCCCAATATGAAACCAGTTACCCTAACAAAATGATCTTGGGTAAATTATCTTTCATATGAAAAATAATCGGGTGTCCTTATCGAATCCATATTTATGTATTTGAGGTTTTCCAACACTTTCTTGAAATGTGTGGTTACTTATGTGTTGAATATGTATTACCATTTTCTTTGGAATTTACTACAATAAGAGGATGAATTTAATATATTTCGGAGGGTATTGGTCCACTGTAAGGCATCCTATTTATCCTAATTATTGATGAAATCAAAACCCATGTAGTTGTTGGGACCCATGTTTTTTAACATCATTCATAAAGTACTTATTTGGGTGCTGTAGGAAACAAAGTATTCATGATTAGATCCAAGAGTGACATTCTATGTATCATAATTATGGATACATTCTAAGTTTTCATTGTTTAGTTTTTTGGTGCTTATATACTGAGGTTTTCCTTGTAATTTTAGAGACTCATGGTGAAGATGGAATGATTATTGAAGTTTTCTAATCACATGGGAGTTATGATTGGTGTGGGCAACATGGGGTGTAAATTATAATTTATCATTTCTCATGGTATATGAATAATTTACTAGGACCACCATAAGATAATTAACAATAGATATCCATTCTCAATGAGATGTCCTATATATCCTGGTTATAACAGGAATCAATGTAATTGCAGTTTAGCTGATTTCTCAGTCTACTAACAGATGAGGTAGAGAGATCCACCAATGATAATGATTGTTCTATATAGGATGTGATTTCAAATTCAAAAGAAATAAATTCATAGGAAAGAGTTTTTATTTGATCTTGGGCCTTATGAAGGCATTATATGTTTCATGGTTACTGCAGGAATCATACCCCCTTGAAGTTCAACTGTCCACATGGGATTCCTCCTATGGTAGATTCCAATATTTTTAGGTGAATGTGGCATGCCACTCATTAGAGCATTACATACATTCATTGACCTAGTTATTTAGACCCTTGACTGGAATGATATTATTATTGTCTTTATATTTTCACATGATCTATACATGGTGTGAGAAAAAAGGGATGGAAAATTATCAATATCACCTCATATAGAGTGAGGGCCTTATGTATTGAGAAAACCCTATGGATCATGAACCTCATAGAGGATTTCCACATATCCTGAACATGCTAGGAATATATGGCATTAGAGTTCCTTTGTTTAGGTCTTACAATATGTGGTTTCTCTATTTATCTGGTATTACACACCTTGGAAAAACAATAGTATCATGTCATAAGATGCCCTTGTGACCAAGAATGTTAGTCTTTAGGGTGTTGAATGACCTAGTTGAAATGTCTAATAGACATCACATGATCCAAATGGATTTTTCTAGAGGACATCACATATCCCATTTGATATGTATATGGGGTGTCACATGATCCAGCTGACTCTCCCTAGTATCCTAGCATGAGATATCTAATAGAGAAAGTGGGTGTTACAAGAGTGAGTAAAAAATTTCTACGGGTGGGTGTCATGTGTATTAGATAACCATCTTGGATGGCATGGTGATTCATAGACTACATGAATAGAAGATATCTAATGATCATAGTTATCATGAATAGGTGCAACCATAAGACCCAGATAACAGAGCTAGTGCAACAATATGAGCTAGGAGATGTATCCGATGGATGTATTGAGGCATTGGTGAAAGGCCCATAAAAATTTTCTATAAATATGTGGTGTGACATGGGGGAACCATGTAAATTTCTATAACACATATAAAAGATTTATCATTACATATTTATCATGATGAAGGAGCACCGTGAGTCATATGTGACATGTCATAGTGTTGTCGCATGTGTCGGAAGAATCTTATGAACCACATGAGTGTTGGGTAACATGTTTTTCACATAATTCATCAACTTTTAATCTTTTTTTATCCCTTATATATTGAATTATTTATATTCATTTCGTATTTTTTTCTCATATTTAATGATCTCGTAGATGTGTGGTTTTTTTGGACATAGAGCCATAATTCTGTTGTGTGATCTATGAATGATTGGGAGATGTGATTTATGAAAGGAGAATGATTTCCATAGATATTATTCAGAATATTTTGTCATGTAAGGATTTCTAGTTGCGAGATTAGTCAATCGAAGAAATATGCTATAGTGCTTGGGTGTGTTGATGTGCCTGGATGCGAAAAAAAGACAATAATTGTTTTCTCCTAGGCCGAGGTGGGGATTTTTAGTTCTCACCACCCTGATTATTCATTTATTTGTGTAGCATATTTTTTCAGATCCTAGATGGAGTTCATGGAGGGCTATGGTTCCATGTTTCATCACGATCATTTTTTTTGGATTTATCTATAAATGTTGCTTGATTATTAGTGATTATGAGTCCCTATAACCATCACCACCATAAATGGATTATTTTCAAATTAATGGTGAATTTTTTGATCGTTCGGTTATACAGAATGAATTCTCTATTATCATATTAATATGTATAACTTCCATTATGAGATTAAAGTTCATGATGAAATGACTCTGTGAGATTCTTGATGTTGTGCTTAGGTCATTTTTTGAGGAAAGGGTTGTTTGTGTTGGGGTTGCTGTGAATTGAAGGCGCCTTTCCCAGGAGTCTCATGGGATTACATTTTTTAATTTCATAGCACCTCGAAAAAATTATACGACAGCGAGAGGCATCTGCCTCCTCCCTCTTCTATTCCCATTTCTTTATTTTACAATGATTGGATAGTCATGTGAGATTACACGAGTAATGAAAAATACCATTAATCTATTCTTTTATGATGCATCATGTGACCTATGGGGGTCCTATAGAGGATTGTGGGCATTTTGGGGAATCATCCATCCATTTCTCATTAATGATCCAAATATGAAGCACATGGTTACCTAGACACACTCGAGGCCTTTGTGCGATATGGATGACAAGCTAAAGTGATTTTGCGAGATGAGCCGGATATGTCACCAGGATATTTCATTTCATGTGAGTCATCGGGTGTGTCTAATGTGATGTTTTGTGATTGGGAGTTTCTCCCACCACCTTACTTTAATCTCTTTTTTATTTTACAACTGTTTGTGGAGTTTGTGATTTTTCATGGATGTTGTTAAGGAAACATATCCTTCCATTTTGTGATGAGTCACATTATGTTCACTACTACTATATTTCATCCATTTTGAATGTTTTTCTCCTAATTTTCAAATTATTTTTAGGTTGTATTGTCATGTGTTCACGAATGACAAACCGTGTGGCCTAGGAGAGCTTATCTGGATGCCACCATGCATCCGATGATTATTTGGAGATCATTCACAATAGTAGTTTGGATAATTTAATAGATTTATGTTATATTTTCCATAGGTTATGGGATTCTTGTGGAGAATTCTCAATACCATATAATGGTTACACAATCTCGAGACCTTCTAATGTTCATATGATCCCTGGGCTTTCATTATCATCCAAATCATTTTCCATTATAGAAAAAAAATGAAACTAAGGTATTTTATCACTTTTGAATATTTCTAATTGTCATTTTTCATGCATCAACCCCACCCTCTCAGGAGTTCCCTCTTTAGGGACAATGGATCATTTCTGAGGACTGTAGAATCACACTATAGTCATCAGTGGTGATGTGAATCAGTGTTTTGGGTGAAATATGTTCTGTAAGGAAATGATTGTTACTCAACTTTATTTTAGGGCCATTGATATTAGAACTTTTTTTTGATATTTAGTTTAGGATTTTTGATATTGGAATTCTGGTGCACTATAATTTGGGGTCATGGAGCTTGAACCTTTTGTGTGTTGTAGGATAAGGTCTTTGATATTTCCACATTAGTGCACAATAGTTTATGGTATTTGAGAATGTACCTTTTTGTTACGTAGATTACTGTCCCTGAGAAGGGAAATTTTGTGTGATTTATTTTTGGGGTTTTGAGAATATAACATTACATTTATTAGATTAGGGTATCTGATCTTGGACCTTTAAATCTTGTAGTTTAGCGTCTTTGAGCATGGACCTTTCTGTTCTTCAATTTATGTACATTGAGATTGAGACACTGTGTGGTGTTGTTTATGGACTTTTATCATGGATATTATATATAAAACCATGGAATATGGTACAGGAATACAAATAATGACCTAAAACACAGTGAGGTTCTAGGTTCTTCCATTTTCTTGGTAGGGCACACAAGAATTGGAGTTCTTTTCTAGTAATGAATTGAATCTATTTGTTGGTTGAATGAATCCCTTATGAATCAATATCATGGCCATTAAAATATAATATCCACTATCATTGATGGATCACATAATATTTATATATTCAATAGTGGATGGGGGGGAATACTAGGGATACTAGAACTGCATGTATAGTTTAAATGTGGGAGATGTAAATCATAAGTCAAAATTATGATTAAAATAATATGATATGGGGTAGACATGTTGGCGATTACCCATAACACAATGAGTTTTGGAGTTCCACAATGGTGTTTCTAGGGCTCACAAGGATTGAAGCACCATTTTGTCAATGGGGAGATTCCTTTAGTCAGTGGTTTATATCCCTTATGTGTCCATAGAATGAGAATGGAAAAGATGATATCCAATTGATTCTATGTTATGAACTATATTCGAAGACACAATCAACTAGATGATGAGATTAGGTTTGGGAGAAAGGATATCCAAGAAGTGTTTTGGAAACGTAATGAATTTTATCTCATGATTATAAAGATTCATCTATATGCCTTGTGGGCCTAAATCATGAGGTGTGATCCATAAAAATGATTATGAATGTACTATTTTACACTAGACTTGTTAAAAGGTACAAAACACGGTGACCACATGTCGAGGATTTCCAATTTTCATGGATATTTGGTATAGGGATTGTATGTCATGGTACAAAGTTCTCATATTGGGAGGACAGTATGGGATAGTCATATTAGAAGTAGTTTAGCAATACTGAGGTGTCGATTATTTCTATGATGATTTCAGAGCTCAGAAGGATTGGAATATACTTTTTAATATGTTAATCATTTGGTTAAATTCCATAGGCTCATTTGAATGAGATGTAGGCATGCATGAATTGTCCATAAATGGGACCCTTTATGCCTGATATATTTTCCAAAGGCCATGAATGGTTTATTGTGATTCGATGAAACTAAATCATGAAGTGAGATTTATGGAATATAAAATATACATAAAGGATTGAAGCACACTAAATGATGTTTAAGTGCTTATTTAATATATTATCATAGTGAGGAGATGTAAAAAATCATTTATCATACTTTTACCTGAACTAAGGGGTCTACTAAGCATAACATCAATTCTGCTAAGGCTATAGAGTATACCATATAGGCTTTATTCCAAATTTATTTCCCCATTATTTTATCATAAATTCATGATATGAAGAGTTTAGTGAGTGAGGATTTGACTTTTTCAATGGAATCCCTTTGAAGATTATAATGTTAAAAAGTTGTAACTCTCCTTCTCTAACAGTTTAAGGAAATGTGATTTAGACCATTATAGTACAGAGTTTTTAGTCATATAGATTTTACAAAAGTGTGGGTTGTTTAAATTCGGGACACAGATGGATATAATGTGGATAATTTTATACACAATCCTGATTATAATACCTCAGTTCATGATCACTCTGACATCTCTCTGACCAGGAGACAGAACAATTGTATATAACTACATGAGGTTCTCAGATCATGTTCACTGATATGTGGAATACATGTAGGTTATTTCCATTAACAAAATGAAATGTAATGTTCCACCTCAGTGTTGATGGGAATCCCAAAAATTACAAATCCCTTTATATTGGTCCATGATGTCACCTTTTTTTGGGTATTATGCCTTTTTGTGTCAATATAATGGTCAAACAGAGAGAACTCTTTTTCATTTACAAAAAACATTAAAGGCTTACAAAAACCTAGGGATCTCAATATATGAAGTTTGGTATGTATATTTAGTTTCTTTTAAATGATGGCAGAAGATCAATAGACTTTCGTTGGTTGAGGTATTCATCTTGTGGTTGATCGATAAGAAATTAAAACAGGTGATGGTCTGAAATTTTTTTCATCATGTAGTGTGGATGAATTTCTTGTAGATTAATGTCATATTGTAAGGAAATTTTCTATGTTGTTTAACATAATGTGAAAAGGATGCATTTTTCATTGAGTTTTAATTTCATGTGATGAATAAAATTTCCATGTAATTTAACTATATTTAGTAAGGATGAATTTTAGTGTAGTTTATCATAATGCAGTAAGGATGCTAGAATTGAGGTGAATGGATGGAAATTACTTGGTTGGTCCCATGGGTGAATGTCCTAGCATCACTGCATATCTCATAAAATTGTGAATAAAAAACACATGGTTCTGAATAGCAATTCAGTATAACATCATGAGGAAATGATGTAGATCCCCCAATAAGAAATGGTGGAATCACAGTGGGGCCCATGAATAGAATTATGGGTGTCACTATATATACCATGGTGATGGGAATCAAACCACATATATTTTATAATGATTCCACCTATGTAGGTCTGTCCTAATAGAATAGGGGGTATTTATGTTGATTGATGTGATTTGGCCTAGTGTTTGAAATATAAACGTCAATATGTATCCTCTTACGATAGAAAAATTTCCACCCATAGTTCATAAGTGGGAAATAATTTATGAATGTATGGAACATATATAGAGGCTGGAATTAGATATGTTAATTATTCTAGATGGGCCAAGGAATGAAGACCCATGAATCACTACATATCTTATGAAGACATGAATCAAGTGACACATAGTTCTTAAATAACACTGCAGTTTAACGTCATGCGACAAGGAAAACGATGGAACATTGTTTGAGAGTGATGATGTTACAGCTGGGTACAAGGATTGAAGTATAGGAATTTATACAAATATCATGAAAATAAGAATATGTCCTTACATAGTTCTTAATGAACTATGTTGTTTAACATCGTTAGGAAATGACATGGTCTCCATGACATGAAGAGGCATAGAGTTGTTGGAGGAATCTTAGAGGACCAACCCCAACTATAGTGGTCCTCCCAAGAGAGTTTCACAAGAGTTTTCACATTCTTGACATTCATTGGACATTAAATATATTTTTTAAAATCATGCAGTGAGGGCTCATGGTATCCCTTTTATTATATTTAATTTGGGACTAAGATGGTCCTGTCAAAATATGTTATTCTTTTTTAAAGTGAATGAATTATCAAGACTCTTAATCCCATGTGGTCTATACACAGTTTAAAAAACAAGGAACATAAAGGGTTCCTCTCATATTGAAGGGAAATTTATCAGTATAATGGAGTCATTTTTTATCATGTGGTGGCTATAAAAGATACGATATTATGGAATCTATACGTTTCTCATTTGAAATGACATTGAATCCACACATTGTTCAAGGAAATTCATGTAGTTTAATATCATTCAGTAATTACGTGGGTGACTCAACATGAATGAAGATGGATATTATAGATTTGTGTTGTTTTACATCATACGATAAATTTTTAGATCACTCTATGTGAATGAAAAGGGATACTGGTGATCTGTGTAGTTTTATCTCATGTTATGAGGGAATTTTCCTTTTAGTACAATGTCATATACTAATGATGTTTTCCTTATAGTTTTACATCATAAGGTATTGATATTGAATCACCCATCATGAAATGAAAATAATCCTATGGCTTTTCCTATGAATAGAGATTCAATCATCAATATATATCCTTGGATAGTAGGAATCAATCTATATGTAGTTCTCATGGATCTATGCAATTTGACATCACATGACTAGAATAGACCCTATACCGTTTATAATCAATTGCTCAAAATGAATTTGTAAAGTTGAATTTCTTGTACTTAGGATGAATGAAATGGATTACACTTATATTTATTGCCATTTGATTATAGGTATGAAAATATTTATTGGGAAATAACACATTGTGGGTTAGTGTGACACGCTACCCATCCACGGTGGCCAATGAGTGGGCTCAATTTTGATAAAACTAAGGGATTACATAAGGCCCTTCCTAAAAGGGTTTAGGCTTTAGGGTCTACTTTCCTGGGATCATTTTTGGACTGAGATCCATCACCGATTCCACATATATGGAATTAACCAAATAAGACCATTTTATTAATGTCTTGCGTGATGTAATTATAATAGACCTTCGGGTTATGGGGTGTGTGAAATTTGTTCTCATGTTTCCATTCCAATTCATCCAACCACTTTTTTGACATTTCATCATCCAAGAGCTATCTAAAAATGGATATTAGGAATGATAGAAGGTGGACCACTATGGGTAACACTTCCTCAGTTCCATACACCAATGAGTATGTAATTGCCAATTTTGCAGTTTGGGTGGTGGTATGGTAGGCCCATAAAAAATGGGGGAGTTTATACATCCAAGTATTCTTATCTTTTTTAACAATATTCTGTAGTATATTTGATAGAGTCTTATTAATGGATTATATATATTCATTTGCTACAACATGATAGAGATTTTAGTTATTGGACTAAATATTGTACTCCTGGTACATCTTCATGAAATCTTTGGAATAGAAATTGGTGATGTTGTTTCTTAATATTGTGCGAGGGACACTGAACTTGGTGATGATATAGAAAATCATGAAGTTGATTATATTATTTTAATTGACTTCCTTGAATGTTATTTCCTAATCCCATTTGGAAATTATGTTTTTATAAATATGTATTAACTTTAACAACATAGCTATTTCTGGGGGAAATGGTCCACATTATCTGATCCCAGAATAGAAAATGGTCATGAATATTTATTTGTATGTTGTAATTATGGGGGATAATGGATGATTTGTGCATAGATTTAGCTTTATTTACATTTTTTGGTGAATTCCACATAGTTATATATCAATGTTTTCCTATAATATCCTAATATACTGATTTGGTGGGAGAGCCTGGTTCCAAATTGGTGAGTCCCACAAGAGCAAGCTTGTACTTCTTCAATGGTGGAGATAATATATCCTCTTGTTATACATCTAAGGATGATTCCATCAAAAAGTTATTTGTAGATGTTTTTTTCTCATTTGGACAATCATACAAAGTGAAATTTTTTTCCCAATGTAGAATGTGTTCCCTTCCAAATGGATATGTTGGGGGAATCCCATTTCGTAGATAGCTAATTAAGGGATAAATCCATTTAGGGGTTGTCTTTGTCCAATCACTCTCTAGGGAAGTGTTGACCTAATTGATTTATTCAATATAACATTCATTTGTCAACATGACCATTGATCAATGTGTGATATGAAAAATTTCTTCTTCCTAATTAGGTTTTGGTAGGATGAAAACTGCATTCTCTTATGCTTCACAATGGGAAATCTGTGATCAGGGAATATGATACAATGTGGGCTCAAAAGTAAATTCTTCCATCATTCCATTGACAAAACCATTTGGAGGGTAAAACTCCTCCTATATAATAGAATATTCAACATTGATATTCTATATCACTAATTTTTGAGTCGCTATGATATTTATGCAGTTTATGTGCAGCTATAGGGCTAGTTCCAAAAAAATGACGAGGGCTTGGAATTCTGCCTCATTATCTCTGCAGTCTGTGGATAGTGAGAATGTGTTGGAAAAACATTCTAGGTATGGATAGGTTAAAAAAATTTCATGACCAAACTTATGAAGATTCGAGTTTTCCATCCTTTTAACAACATGCCTCTGTTATGTTCTATCCATGTACATATCCTATGTTTGGGGAGTTTCATGGCTATATAAGACCTCCTCATACAGAAGCTCGGTGTCATGAAATCTATTTTCCATGGTAGGATTCTATGTGAGGAAATCATCCAATGATTTCACCTTCACTAACTTCTTTTAAATTAACTGAATGTAAAATTATTATATAATGTCATCCCATTGATCGAGGTAACCAATCAATATAGGATTTCAAAGGATATACAAGCTAAGATCAATAAATGAGTCCATGTAGACTTCATAGTGCTACAATTAATGCCTAATCATATTCACCATAGTTATGATATCAATATAGGTATTTTGGACATCTAAACATCTACTATCAGTAACTAGCATCATCCAGTTGAGAGTGTAGAGACTATTACCACTCCCTATATAATTTATCTATTTTATGGGGGAGCCCATTGAGCACTCTATAGTGGACACATATATGATGAGTTCCATCCATTTTAATTAAATAATCAAAATTGATATGTTCATTAAGTACAACTTGATACATTCAAAGGATTTTTAACATTCATCCCCCAATTGATATGTTTTCCCCTATTAAATAGCAGAGTGATGTAGGTATCATTGCTTGCTAGGTTGGCTATGAATCACTAAATATACGTGATATTACCTTGGGGTCCCCTTATTTATATTCGATTTCAGGGCTGGAATTACTAAAATAGTACTATTATACTATGGATCATCCTCAATGTCATGGTGGTCTAAAATAATGACATGTAACTATTCATAAGTATACCAAAATGTACATTTTAATGGCTTTAACATTTAATTGTGTAAACTCGTCTTCTCGAATATTTTTGGGAGATCCGTGAATTAATTGCATCACTATCTAGATTTAACAACTAGATCTTTGACATAAAACTCAGCTATCCCTCCCAAGAATGACATAAAGATGTGATATAAGAGATGCTAATATGTAGAACCACTATAATTTAATCTAAATGGAATGACCCAATAAAAAATTATTCCATGAGGTTTTTTGAAGGCAATGGATTCTTCATCTTTGGGTGTCATCTTGTTTTGATTGTAGCTCATATACCTACCATAAAGAAAATGGCTTGGAAGATAGTAGTCAAATCAATCAAGATATCTATGATAATCAATGGGAAATATCATTCTAGAAATCCCCATTAAGATGTATAAAATAAATATTGATCCTAGTCTTCCATTAATTTTTATTGATGTGAATTATGTTGGAAATCCATCAATGGTATTTCACTTCTCTAAAAACGTTTGATTTGAAAAATTTGTCAAATAATTCTTCTAAATTGGTATCCTGAGAAGGTTTAATCTTCTTAGATTTCTATATGTATCCTCTATATAGATCGAGTAATCTATGATGGTGCATAGCCAGAACTAGTTTCTATCTGGGAATTTTTGTATAGTTTCAGGGAAAAAAATCTATCCGACTTTATAAATATAATACACATCTCTTTCTGATCGAGGGGAATGTCAACAATAATCTGAATAAGTTGTGAATGTTTTTATCTTCCCATTTTTATTTGTATGAGCACCTCTATGGTTGTGGAGATTCCTTTTTTGAATATGGTATGGGTATTTCTGAGATCATTTTCATCTTCAAAAAATTCTGATTCTAGGGATTCTTTTTTAGAAGATTTTGGAATTACGAGGGCTTATACAAAACTTATTGGGGAGAGGATAATTCTATGATACATTATCATCCATATCTATATGAGTCATTAACGAGATATGGTAGAGATTATTGAATATTACAATGTCAATAAGGACATGAGGGTGTTGGTCCTCAGGGATTAGATTGGCTACCTCAACACAATTTATGGGGAGCACATAGTCATTATCGAGCATACTGTAGGGATTCATAGGGGAGATCCCCAACCAATTGGATGCTACAACCTATATATCATCAATATCCATTGGTTTCATGCCCACCTTCATGTATAAATATAATTCATGATATGTGGATCTACAAGTCTTGAAGGGGAAATTGTCAACATGGGGTATGTAGACTTCTCAATCGATGGGATACTGTAGACACATATGGAATGTCGAAGGTACCCCCATGTGTCTATATATCCAAGTCATACCAAGAAAGAAATTATATGTAGTATCCTTCTAAAAACCCATCAACTCAACATCAGATGTGAGTTCCACAGACTTTCTATTGATATTGATATTTCAGATGATACTTTTGTCATGATTATCATCACTTGATTGGTCATAATTGTGGGTTATATGTTGCCTTTTATATATCCTAAACATCATAGGGGATGAACTAAGATGATATTGATCCCATATCCATTATCAATCATAACACTTTTACATTGAAAATATTGAGTATACTCTAAAACAATAGGGCCCCATATGTCCTTGAATAGCCTATTCATGATCTTGACTAGTGAATGAGATGGAAAATGAAATTTTAATGACATAGTCTCCCATTTAAAGTCCTATTATGTAATGATTATTTTCATGAGCTCCTATGGGATCTAGAGTGATTCAAGAAGTTTCTCCTGATGTTATTTTGATAAATTGACCACATCTATGACTGAGATCTTTGATGGGACAACCTATAGTTGTTTCCAAACATCATAATTTTTTCCCATGTTCAATGCTTCCCAATATGGGACTACTATTGGGAATGAAATTTAGGAGATGAGGAATTTGAGGTTTAAAGGTCTGGGTCTTGTGCAGAAGTCGAGGGTACATCTATTGCGAATGGTTTTGGTCATGTCGAGCTTTCCCATATCCTAGGTTGATTCGGTTGAACCCCTGATAGTCTATCATGCAACGTAATTGAAAACATGTGACACCTAGAGGACTCTATGGCACCACCATGGAAGTTTTGGCACCACTTGAGTTCTTAACCATGAGTTTATGTTTCATATATGTCCTTCATGGGGATATTATTATAATATTGGGTCAAACCACGTCAGTGTTTTCCCCTATACCTTTCATTTCGTCTCATATGCCCTCTCTTTCCCTAGTTATATGTGGGAAATTAATATTCATGGTGAATAATCATCATCTGAGAATGGTTTTATTAGTGTATCACACTGAGATAATCGTAGATGACCTCTCCATCCAATGAGGATTCTGTTTGGTGGGGTGGTTATCATGCTACATATACTTCATGAAAGAAATCTTTAAGAGTTATAGATTACATTTAGTAAAATATGAATCATACTCTTCTATTTCTCCATGCTTTCGGTGGTCACACCCACCTTTGAGATGTATATATGATGTTTACCTCATAAGTGATGGAGATATTTGAGGATTGTATATATATTGTTTCTAGTTTGTGTGATCTCGATCAACTATTTTTTGATTCATCAAGTTTTTAATAATTTTTGTTGGCCTGGTTAGAACTTTCGACCATCAGTCTTCTTCTTTTGATCAGATGAGTTTTATACATTCCACTTGATAAAGGGAATTATCCAACACCACATATGTAGGGTCAATGATGAATCATGGATTTTCATATATTATATATTGTATTTCAATATTCTAATACCCACAATAGTGTTATTTTATGTGAAATTGTCATATTTTTAGGTTTTAGTGGTATTTTAAGCTCAAATGCAAAAATGGCTTAATTTTGGTGTTTTACTATTTTATTTATCTTCTGTATTTCAGAAATAAGATTTTCTAAACTGAACCAAATTGTAAAATTCCTTTTTTTAGGTTTCCGTAAATCATTGGCCAAATTTAATCCCGGTGGAGGCCTAGCTCAATCAATCATTTTGTGGCCCAAAATCAGCTCATAATCCGGACCTTGAAAACTGTGTGTAGATTTGTAATGTTTTAAAGATGAGCTCTTATCTAGAAACTGACAGATCCAATGGAGCAGATATTAAACAAGGATCTGTAGGAGGAATATATTCACATCATCCATTAAAGAGGCTATGTCTGAATTGGGTGATTACAAGGTCTTTAATGCATGGGAAGTTGAAATTGTGGAATACGAAGAGTCACCTGGATAGATTTAATTTTACGCACTAAAACTGTCATAACTCCATCATACGGGGACCAATATCTCTGAAAGTTTTAGGAGGGACGTGGAAGCCTATTTGGAACAACATTAAAGAAGGGACCAGTTCCCAATTCTTCCATATAATGGGTCTAAAATACGGTACACTCCAGAGGACAGAATTGAGTCGATATTTAATCAACCATTTTCCCTATAAATATGTATCTCTTCTCCCCCTTACAAAGGATAGCCATTTTCAAGGGGAAAGGTTGAGCATATTTGTTGTAATAGTTACTTTTAGTTTTAATATATTTTATTTTAGTTTTTATCTTCATACCACATTTCTTCCAGTTATTTTATTTTATGTGATCTTCCACTGTTATTCCCTTCTCAACTCCACTAAGAATGGAGAACTAACCACGGTGCTTGTTCGAGGGAGGGAATGGTGGTTTGATTGAGTTTATTGTAATTTAATTTCTAATCCGTTTATTCAATTCTAAGATTTTTTGTGGTGGTTTAATTGAGTTTATTGTACTTTAATTTCTAATCCCTTTATTCAATTATATGATTTTTTCATGAACCACAATTCAATTAAATTCTTCATTACCTAAAAATGCACCATAGTGGAACACCCTAGGGTCGATCACAAGGAGACCGCTAACATGGACTATTTTTCTATTGTCACTATTTATAATATAACTAATATAAAAATATAATATTATTATAAATGGGGTGAAATGAAATATATAAAATATAAATATAATATATAATAATGCAATGTAATACAGAATGAAGTTAGTAGAAAGAAAGTAGACATTTGTTCTTAGGAGGTCATGGTGGTTGATATCATTATTTAAAAAGAATCTTAATATTCAACTCAATGAGGTGATCAAGACCTATCACACCTCACCTTCTTGTTTGAATTATCATTACCCCATATCGAGACCTCTTCATATAGGGTATTTATATTCCTAATGTCAGCTAGGAGACCTCTTCGCTGACCATCACTACTCATACCATACTCCATCGTATGCACATTAATCATTGCACTCCCTGGCAATCATCATATATCCAAATCAAAATTCACACAAAAATATACAATGAGAAAACATCAATGATCTATTCCAAAATAAAATTCCATCAGGTATCCTCTATGAAAAACAATTCCAAATAATTTTCATTCCTCATATTTAAATTTGTTCAACCTCAGAAATCCATCCATGGCCCAATCACAACCTATCTCACCTTGAAAATTGTGTCACTCTTCACTCAAGAGAAATTGTATCTTGAGTTATTCTCATACATGTAAAGTGAATGTATCACCATAGGCTTGTGACAATTCTCATCTCTCCATAGCACAAAACAGGAAAATCAATTCAATCATGAGGACTTTTTTAGGGTGAATTCTGTGGCTTAGGGTTGGTGGAAAAATTATTGTAAAATTAAGGATAGAAAGAGGAGGTTGGACACTTAAATACAATGCATGAATAATCAAGTGAAAACACAAGATGAACCTTACTCAATCCCTTTTACAATGTGAAACACAACACCACCCCTTTTTGTATGACATGGGACATGAGCCATGAAATGAATCCAATGAATGATTGAATCCAAGTTCTCCACTTTTTTTCATTTTTTTCATTTTTTTGTAATGCTCCAGAAAGGCACAACTTTATTATATTTTTTGGATTTTTTTTTCATGGAGAATTAGCTGACAATTGAATACACTGAATTAATGAAAATCATGCCCTTGAATTTAGATAAGTACTTGAGTCATCAAAGGAAGTACAATGATAAATTCTTGCTCATCTCCATTTTTTCTATTTTCTCATTTTTTTGAAGGATAACTAGATGAAACAAATAATGCTCAATGAAAAAATTACCCATGCCCAATTTGATCTTTATCATCCACAACCCAAAATGTTGACACACACATCACATTGCCCACAAATGAAACACATCCCAAATAATTCATATGAAAGGCCCTTCCCCCACACTCAAACATGAAATATCCATGCACAAATACCAAGAGTACGGGTAGGTATGGATAATTCAGCTATTAGTGTGGCTTAAAACTATAATGCTATTCATGGAATCTAAGGGTTAACGAAGAATAAAATTAAAGGTAGGTCTCATGATAGAATATGGCCAGCCAAAAAAATTCCTCAATCATATCAAAAACATTCCATGAAATCCAATGCTTCGAAAGAGAAAAATCACAAGTTCTGGTTCTCACACAAAATCCAAACTTCTCTCAAGAAAGTGTGGGTATTAGAAATAATATTTCAAAGTGGTTCAGAATACCTCACATGATTGGAAAAAATTTTGAGTCCGTATTTCATGGGCAAGAATTTCAAAAATTGGTCAAACTCAAAAGAATGCTTGAAAATCAAATTCAAGAAAATAGTTTCTGACATCAACAATCATATAAAATCCATTTTTTCAAAAATCATCTCAGCTTTCTCAAAATCAATTAGTGTGTGAAAAATGATCAGAATATTCATTAAAGATCAAGGTTACTAAAAAGGTGAAAAAGAAAAAGAAAAAATAAAGCACACTAAACAACTAAGCAGGTTGACACTCCCCCCACACCAAGATTTCACTACCCTCATTGTAGCTCAACAAATGAATGATACGGGTAGAAAAATAAAAGGAAGGAAATATACAACCTGACTTTATTTTCAGTGGCATCTTTGAGTTATTCTCCTAGATACTACCACTTGACCTAAAAGGCATGAAATAAAGAAAATATGAGAAAAATAAATAAAAAGAAAGAGTAATGGGGAAGAAATAGGATAATGCTTGGTTTGACCCCCAAGTGGGTGCTAGGTTTATACTGCCCCTAGTCCAACAGTTATAGCTGTTTAACCCCAATCCGATGGTGGGTAGGGTTTCTTGCTCAGAAACCACCAAAAAATCTTTCTTTTAATGATCCTAAACATATATAGGTCTTGGAGGAACCCAAATATAGAGTACAGTATCTCCTCCACCATTTCAATGTGGTACAAGTTAGAATATGGGGGGGGGGATAATGAATGGGTCCTCAACTTCAGCCATGAATTCTTTGGCCACTTTGATTTCAACTTATAGGGATTTCTCATGTGATGATATTTCAAAAAATTCAAAAGGTACGTTCGAAATTAATTCCAGTTGGATATGATTAAAACATGAACATTCATTATAAAAATCATCCCCTTCGTGTAAGTAATCTTGAAACACGATCTCTTCAGGCAAGGCCACTGGGAACTCTTTTTCAGCAGGGACTTCTTCATCTTCTTCCAAAGCAAGAGAGGGGTATAGAGGTATTGATTCTTCTTTGAAAAATATGGGAAGATCACTTACCTTTTGGTCTTTGAGAAAATCTAACCAATGTTTATCCAAAACATGTTGACCTCCCACAGTTTTATCAGCTGGCATGTCATCTTCAGGAACCTCTTCAAGAAATGGCCATGGAGAGATGATTGCATCTTACAATTGAATCTTCAAGCCATCCTTGGGTTCTTCAACATCAAATGTTGGTGGAACAACATTTAAATTTTCATTTTTAGCTTTGTTTTTTTGTTGTTGTCATTCCAACCATAAAGCATTGACTTCTTCAACTTCGGCCACAATAATGCTACCATATTGATTGCTTGTTCAAGAATTTTGAAATTATTTTGAATCATCGTGGAATCCTGTTCCATTTGGATCAAAAGAGTCTCATCCCTACTAGAAAATTCAGAACTAGGCCAATCATATGAAAAATCACTAAAATAAACCATCTCGACCAATAAAATAATGATATTCAATTAAGCACTTTTTTTTGCTTTTCAAATTTTTAATGTTTTTTGGAGTTTTTATGAAAAATAGAGTGTGAAAGCACTTGAACTCCATGGAAATGGCGCCAAATTGATGAGACTGGTTTTTTGCAAGCCACAATTCAATAAAATTCTTATTTACCTAAAAATGTACCATAGTGGTACACCTTAGGGTCGATCACAAGGAGGCCACTCACACGCACTATTTGTCTATTGTCACTATTTATAATATAACTAATATAAAAATATAATACTAATATTAATTGGGGGACATAATATCAAATACATAAAATATAAATATAACATATAATAATGAAATGCAATACATAATGAAGTTAGAAGAAAGAATATACACAGTTGTTCGAGGGAGGGAATGGTGGTTTGATTGAGTTTGTTGTAATTTAATTCTAATCCCTTTATTCAATTCTAAGATTTTTGGTGGTGGTTAAATTGATTTTGCTGTGCGGTTTCCCCATTTTATCTACCACCAATTTCTTCTTCTCGTCTATAAATTTTCCTTCCCTTTGCTATTTGTGTCATGCATACGGTGGTGTATGGCATGAGTAGTGATGGTTAGTGAAGAGGTCTCCTAGCTGACTTTAGGAAGAGCATTAACCTATATGCAGAGGTCTCAGTATGAGGTAATGACAATTCAAATGAGAAGGTGAGGTGTTATAAGACTTTATCACCTAATTGAATTGAATTTTGAGATTATTTATTAAACAATGATATCAACCACCACGACCTCCTAAGAACAACTGCCTACTTTCTTTCTTCTAACTTCATTATGTATAGAATTTAATTATTATATATTATATTTCTATTTTATGCATTTGATATTATGTCCCCCCCATTAATATTAGTATTATATTTTTATATTAGTTATATTATAAATAGTGACAATAGAAAAATAGTGCATGGGAGTGGCCTCCGTGTGATCGACCCTAGGGTGTGCCACTATGGTACATTTTTAGGTAAATGAGAATTTAATTGAATAGTGGTTTGCGACAAACCACTCTCATCATTCAATCATGCCTTCATGGTTTTCATTTAAGAATGAGATGTCTAGGATAATATGACCCATACTTTTGTGGAAAGGTAAGTAGTCTAGCTAGTTAGTGAGGGTGAACACATCATAATTTCTAGGTTGTTGAAAGTTGAGCATGTAATTTTCTATGGTGGACAAGAAATAATTGAGGACTTTTTCATTTCATTAATTTTATACATAGTTCACGTGTTCCTAAAATATCGATCGAAAATGATTTCACTATGCTTATGGAAAATGGATATTCAATTGCTTTTGCTTATAGACAGAAGGTGCTAGGTAGTTTGGATCCTACCAATGTTCTTGGATGGGTAGCGCTACTAGCTTGAGGGTGACATTTGTGGCCTTTTCCTTAACTAGACTTTTGTCCAATGTTGTGGTAATGAGTTTACATTTGGACTAGGTTCTATTAATAGCCTTCTTAAAATGATGTTTCATTTCATCAAACTCTTAGAACCTACCAGGTTACATCATGGTGAGTTGAGGTGTCTACAACTAATCCAATATATTTTCATCCCAATGTTCTAACATTATTTTTTTTATCTGAGTGGGGGATGCTAGAAAAATTCAGATAAACATTTCCATATTTCAATGAAATTAGACGCCCTATCATTCTAACATTTCATGTCATTAATTAGGTCAACAATTGTTTTAATTCTTACCATGAATATAGACTAATAAGGTTGTTGATGATGAAGGTCTTCCCATCATGCAATAGATCCTATTCGTAGACTATTTCAGCGAACAAAGGCTAGACCTAGTATATTTTGTAAAAACACCTCATATTTTTTGAATCATGTTGATGTTGAGGTCCCATCATTATATGACATCATGATACAAAGTGCGTGAGATGTATTTTAGTGTCTCTTACACCATTCATGGTAGAGAAGGTAAGACTACCAATTTTTATTGGAGGTGGAGTATCATCCACCCATTCTATATATTTAATCCTCTTAGGCTATAAAAGTGTGTGTTGTCATTCTATAGATTCCATTTGTGATGAAAGGGAATCGATCACATTGTGTAACTCTAGGGTAACTACTATCAGATCAATCTCGTTTCCACGTGGTGCTGGCATGGGCTAATGAGGGGGTCCTGCCTTCAGCTCCCATTGCCTCTTGACTCATCCTAGGACTGAATGATTACCATTCCAAGGTAGAGGTTCTCACTTCAATAGATAGAAGACATATTCATTTTGGAATTCCACATTCATAAACACATGTTCTCCAGATCTGGAGACAATATGATGCTTTGATACCAATCTCATTGGTGGATCATCTTTGGGAGGGAGAATATTCATCTTTATATGAAGACAATTAAAAGTGGGAATAATTACCCTATGTAACTCCTCATTAATTTACCAGAGAGTTTTTATTTAAATATTATATTTTAAGAGTTGATCCTCTAGGGAATAAATTCCAAATATTCTCGGTGATGATCGTGATGTAGCAATACATTTCCCCTCTTCAATTTTTCATCATGCTGGTGGAAACTCGATATTCAACAGGTCCATTTTTTGATCCTAATTTGGGTTTGGGTGTGTGAAGCCTCATTTGGTGAATCCAAATCACCCCCTCTAGGGTATATTCTCCACATTGAAGCACCAAACATTTTAGTCTTGATCTATTTCTTCAATGTGGATAGTGAAGAAATTCACTAAGGCATAATAGGAAATGGTGTTTCTACCATTAAACTCAATAAAATAGGTTGATTATTCACTAAATTCATTAGGGTTTTCATTTAAACCCTCGTCCATGTTCATCCATTTCATCTTTCACCCTTTGCAGGGTTTGATAACCTTTTATTACATTCCATCTATATTGGCATCTGAGTATTGACCTTGAGAGAGTTTATGATCATGATTTTTAAACATGCCCCAACCAATAGAGGATTGTTGCATGCTGGGAGTGATATATTAGACACCGACCATTATCTTCTCAACCAATAGAAGTACAATTCTATTTATAGTAATAATGATGATTATAATTTCCCTAGCCCTATGGGGTAGGGATCATCTGAAGCCTCAATTGGCATTGGATTTTCCTATTGTGGAGAAACCAGTGACTCCAGTTAGGGACATGATGATTTGTGAGACACACATTAATATATATGTACCCCCAACCCCCCAACCAGTAGGATGGGGTGATCTAGAATCAACTCATATTCTTCTAGAACCCTCTAAAATGTTGATGAACCTAGAGATAGTTAATGTGGTTTAAATACCACTTGTCGAGTTGGATATGTTTTTTTCATAGATGTAGAGGATATGTCTTGAATCCTCTCAAGAATTTCTAATTATAGGGGTGGAGGAGGTGATAGATATTCTTATATCCTAGGGGATGTATCTGTTCCTAAATGGATACAATGGAATCTTTTATTTATGCTCTTTTGATGTGGTTTAATAGTGATCTCATAAGAAATAGGTGAGATGGAATCCCATAAAGAGAGATATACTATATGAGAAGTTATCCAAATAATCACATCTTTAGTATTCATGTCCAAAATACATTCAAATTTCATTGAGGGGACAAGTTTGTTGACATTTTGTCTATCCTATCCAAACATTTGTGATTTATGGTAATCATTGAAGTGAGGGAATTCCATAATAATGACCAACTAGAGATAGTGTTTCCCGGTCCTCTGATTTCATTAGAATAAATAACATTAAAAGATTCCAAATCTGAGGTGTTCTATTGTTTTAGGTTTTTAGAAAATTTTAATTATCCATATTATCCCCGTCATCGAATATATATAACTGGCATGGCCTTAGAGATCTACTATAGAAGTGCCATGATGCATTGTCTAAAAGAATGTTGTAGATTTGTTCTTTTCATTTCCAATTTTCAATATTGTTCCCTAGAGTTAGGGGCTATTTCTAGATGAAAATTGTTTATTTCTATTGTTTGTAGGTGAAACACATAACCAGGATAATGGAGAAATCAATCCTTTAGTCACTGAAGAGTAACCCACATATTTTAGCGTAGATAATGAATGAATTTCATTTCTAGCTCATTTCAGATCTCATTTTCAGAAGTATAAAGGGATCAAAACATGATGGGGAGGATTTACTCGCTAAATATATCTATACTTCAAGTGTAGCATGATAGTCCTAAAAACATCATTCCTCTATCTGGTTAGGCCATGGGATATGGATCTGATGGTCACATGTTGATAGTAGTGGGGTGCTGAGGGACGTTGATGGGGAACTATATACAGCTGACCCTAATGTATTGAGAAAACCTCTATACAGTGGTGTTAGGTAGTTGAACACATATCTAGATGGAGGTGTCTGTGAAAGGGGTGGATTTTCTTTTCTGTTGGAGATATCATAAAAGGGAGGTTGACCATGGTGGATTTTAGATGTTGAATTACTACTATCATTCAATATAATATCATGAGGATAAATTTTCTATTAATGATAATCTACTTTTTTGTCTATGATAGAAGAGTTGATGGACCATATTGGTGTTGATTTTGTGTCTCGAACAACTTCAAGGACCCTTGAATTGTGAGGATTAAGAATATGGGACTTGTTGGGCATTATGGCCAGAATATTCTGATCATCCTTTTGGGATTACAGAGGGGTATGGACATATTATATAACAATTGCGGAAACATTTGTATATCCATCTGGTGCTATGATAATGCACACCCACTATAATGAATCTATTAGAATATGGAAATAATTTTTGTCAATATTGAAATGAATGTTCACTTTTCTCATGGCATGTGATATTCTCACATGGTGGAACTCAGTAAAGATTAGAGTATGAGAACAATATTGGATCATTTTGATATGCCACTGACCATTATAGGTATCATCATGAGCTTACCCAGAGGAATGTTCCACTCTCACCATGTTAGCCTCAGTAGGATTAGGAATATGAGTGTGTTATAACTATGTATTCCTGACTAGAATACACTAATATGACTCTAGATTTTTTGATTGAATATGAAACTTCTCCTATTTTTTTGTGGAATTATATTGGTTCAGTCATTCATTGATTAAATTAGGAATTTGTTTATTTCATCTATAAACTTATGGAATAGGCTGTGAAAATTCATTGATAGGACTATGACCATATCTCGAGACTTTTTCAATTATCACATGGTTATACCCATCTAGAATAATGATATTTACTTTATTTTGGGATTTAGAGTATGTTTTTGGACTTCTTCACTATGAAGATGATCATATCCCAAATCATGATCCCCTCTCATTGTTGATCCCTAGACAGAATAGGTATATAATCTTGATCCTAGGCCATTGGAATATGCAGTCAAATATTATAGATAGGCATGTGCCCCTATATCAGGGTATGTGCCACATTCAACTGGTGAGCCCCGATTGGAATGGGAGTATTAACCACAACTGATGCCTCGTACTTTATTAGGAAATTTAAATAGTCATTATGGATGGAGGAATGAGTGTTTTATTACTCTTTTAAAACCACTAGTTCGCGATGATTAGACTGTATAGTTTCTCTTTTTGTAGGGATATGAGTTTAAGTGTGTACCTTTATCTAGGACAATGTTAGAATATACTAGCAGAGTTCTTTAGATATTTCTAAAATTTTCAAGATTTTTAGAAATATGTGACTAAGGATATAATAATTCCCATTTTCCATAATCATTATAAATGATAATATCATATTTATTGAATCGAGGATATGTTCCCACTTTTTCACACTTGTTCCATTGGAATATATTGATGGGATTCATGCATGAGAGTAGGGATATTCACATCCCCCATTCCAACTATAAGAATACAACCATAGGCTTATTCTAAGTCAACAGAGATATGACATGGATTTCTAGTTCCTGTTGGGATATTCCAACATTCATCATGATTAGGAGTGTGTATATGTTCCCTATCTTATATATCCATCACCTAACTCCTCTGATGACCCTTAATTTTTTCTTGTTCATGGTCATCAGATGTGGAACCGTGTCGGGTGGTACCATTAGTAGGTGACCAGTGGGTAATGGTGGGAAGGTGTAGGCAACACCGGTTGACAGGTTCCCTCCACTACGGGACCCAAAATGAATGGGAGCTATATTTGGATTCCTAATCCACATTTATTAGATATTGATATAGTTTGTTGTTGCACTCTGAGGATAATCTCTGAAATATATTTCTTATAGTTATGTGGGATACTGGTTTAGAAGCATCGTTCCTTTAGTAATACAGACTCACTGGATACCATTATTGTAAAACCTTGTGGGATACTTCTATAGTCGAGACTGTACCATGTCCCTAGTACTCTCAGACCATTGGGGTTTCCACCTTTAATTACAGTTTTCAATCAAGTGAAATCACTCTGTGTCTTTTAGGGGTTGAATCCACAAATGATTTACCAGTGATAATGATAGCTGATTAATACATTTTATCATCTTGGGATACAATCAAAGAGATAAGTATCTAAAATCACACAAAAACAAGGAAAAATTATTCATAGTAGTGTAATATCATAGGAATGATGTGCTCAATCTGATATTCTTGGTTAACACAGTTTTTTTATTTTTATGATCTATCTATTCTACTCATGTGGGCTTTTCCATCTAAGGATAGAATTATAAGAACCCAAATTATATAGGATCATCTATAATATCGTGCTCATCCTACTACAATGTTTTTATAGGGTATGGAAAAACAAATTAGTATGAAACATGATTATTATGTTGTTTGAGATATTCAAGTATGATATTCCATCTTCATTTGTTTATGGTGTCTAGAAAAAATTGCTCAATGGATTATAAACCTATCATATTTATTATATATATTCACATCAGTTGCAACAATTTTTTTTACATATAGTGGGAAATATAGTCTGATGGATAATAACTGATCATTTTATCTTTAGAGATATTCATTTTGGGATCATCATTTTTTGTTCCACCAAGAGAAAGGGTGTGAATGGGATCTAATTGATGGTTTTTTTGTGGGGGTAGTGTTTTGAAAAATAATTTACATCGATCTACCATTTTTTCCCTTATCGAAAAAATCCATTGAATCCTTCATTTGTAACTGGGTATATGCTTGATTTTTAGAGGTAGGATTTCACCTTTTTTGGACCAATGTCTATTGGGGACTCACATTTTTTGGGAGGATGTATGGTTTACTTTATATAACCCTTTTGGTAGGAATTATTCCCTATTTAGGCTCTCTAATATAGATTTATGATATGTTGGCTAATCTCTTCGAAATCCCAATATGGGATTTACTACACTAACTAAATGATCATGGGTTAATTTTCATTCATGTGCTAAATACAAGGGGATCTTTAGAGAATCTATCATTATTTATCTATGGTTTATTATCATTTTCTAGTAATGGGTTGTTACTTATGTGATAAAGTCACATAACAAAGTGCTTCAGAATTCACTACCATGCAAGGCGGTAGTTAATATTATAAGGAGGTGATTGAGCCATTGTGACACATTGTACTTATCCTGGTTATTATAGAAATCAAAAAATATTTAGTTTTTTGGACTCATTTAGTTTAATGTATTTATTAATGTATATAATAGTGTAAATTTGGAAACAAGTTATTCGAGATCTAGTCATGGAGGCACATCCTACGTATCCCAATTATGGAGAGAATATGAGTTTTCATCCTTAAGTGGTTAAAGGATTATATTTTGAGGTTTCCCCTATTATTTTAGAGACTCATTGGAGTAAATGACAATAAGTTGGCAGTTCATTAATCCCATGTGATCCATTCTCGAAGTGAGAAATAATTTGTGAAAAAATACAATTTTTCATTGATCATGATTTATGTCTTATAAACTGGGAAACCCCTAAGAAGATTTATTGAGAAGATCAGTATCAGGGAGAAGTCATATGTATCCTAGTTATTGAATGTTGCAGAGTCCTCATAAATCATTTGATTTCTTTGTCTGCTGATGAATGAGGTAGAGTGATCATCCAATGAGAATGATTGGATCATGATGGATGATATTTCACAATTATAAATGGAATTACACTAAAAGTGGTGTTCATTTGAGCACATTCATAAGTAAGGCATTCTATATATTATGTTTATAAAAAAATGGAGCTTTCCTAGTTCAACAATACATATGGAATTGGACCCAAGGTATATGACCCTATTTTTAGGTGAATGTTCCACACCACTCATTAGGTATATACAGACATATGTTTCCCTGGTTTGTGGAGATGCATGATGTGAATTATATAATTATTGAAACTCCATAAGATCACATGTATTATGTTGGATGTGGGAATCAAGGGATGTAAAATGATCAATATCATCACCTTGATATTGAGGGACATACATATCCAAATATACATGTGGATATTGAAGCATGAAGAGGTGGATTCTGTATCCAGAATATGGTTTGTATTAGATTCATCACAGTTCATTTGGTTAGGGATTACACTCTATGGTTTCCCAATTGACTAGGCCTCACACACTAAGGAAGGACAATATTATCAAATCTTGTGATGCCCCTAGGACCTAGACTATTTTTAGAGGGTGTAGTAGGACCCAATTTATTTTTCCCTAGGACATTGTAAGATCCTTATGGGTTGTTTCAAATGCCATCACATAACATAGTTGATATGTATAGGGGGGATTGTTTCCTGATCTAAACACCATTCCCTATTTATTATCAAAATTGATAGATAAGGCACATTGAGGTGGTCCCAAGAGCCAGTATGACATGTCTCGGGGGGGGGGGGGGGTTCTTGTCTAAAATTCGATGATTGATGTCAAAGTCTTATTTCAAGTGTCGAGAGACTATCTCAAGAGATTCATTAACATACCCAGATGCAATAGAGTAATATGGATGACATTAGATGGCACTATTAGATGAGTCCAGAAATGTATCTGAAGGATGTTGAGCTTCTTGGATGACTATACTAGATGGATTTTTGGACTAATTTAGAATTATCAGGGCTAACCATTTGACCATCACTGAAATATTATAATGATTTCACTTGACCAAAAAAAAAAAGAAGATGAAAATTTTCCTTGTAATCTAGGTGAAATGTCCTAGGGTTATCGTGTTTCATGTATGAATCATGAACAATGAATGAGGGTTAGAGAACATGGTTTTTAATTAATTATTAAACTTTTAATATTTTTTATATCTGTTATCTCATGAATACCATAGATTAATTCAATATCAGTTTATTTTGAGTCGTATGTGATCTCATAGATGTGTGGTATGTTCATCTCACATCATGCCAAAATTCTCATGCATGATCTATGAATTATCAATTGAAGTGATTTATGAATGGAACATGATCAATCTAGATTTTCTCTATAATATTACCTGATGGTAGACTTTTCAGTCGCAAGATTAGTCAATCTATAAAATTATCTATACTTCCTAGGCAATATGATGGATCTGGATGTGAAAAAAATACACCAATTTTCTAAATGTTGGTGGGGTGGGGAATTTGTAGGACTAATCTCACCAATTGTTCACCAGTATTAATGGAATATCTAGTGCATATCTAGGCTAGATTTGGTGAAGTGGTTTGGTTTCATGCATCTTGGTGAGCCTTTGACATAGATTTATCTAAGGTCGTTGCACGATTTTTGGAGACTCTAAGTCCCTCACTCCAACGCCTCCATTATTGTAGTTTTTAAAATTAATGGATACTTTTTGGTCTATGTAGTTATTCTAAATGATATACATAATGTCATATTGAAATTTTTAAGGGACATTACGTGATCAATGTTCCAATTGAAAGTCCATTGGGAGATGATTGATGCCTTTCGTGGGACTTTTTTTGAGGCAAGGTAGGATTATATGGGGGTCTACATTGAATAAGGGCAGCTTGTCCCGAAGTCTCATGGTACCATAATTTGGGATCCATAGCATGTAGTAAGACATTTACAACCACAAGGGGATTTCTCTTCCTCTCTATATTACCAACTTTGTTTTAATTTACAATGACATGGGAGTAATGCAATATTACGTGAGTAATGTCAATGACAATTACCCTATTTTTTCATGAAACATTGTGTGACCAATATGGGTCATATTGAGGCATTAAATTTTTTTTTCAAAAAATCCATCCATTTTTTTCTATGGATCCAAAAGGGAAGATCATGGTTGGAGGGACATACCTGAGGCATTCTTTGCAAAGGGGATGAAAGTAAAAAAGGGCTATTATGAGATGAGGTGGGTATGTTGATGGTGTGTAAACGTGTCTTGAGAGTTGTTCGGGGTTCATAAGATGATTTTGAACAACCAAAAGTATCAACCTCCCACCCTTTAGGTAAAGATAGTTTTATTTCACTACCGTTGGAGGAGTTCATAGTTTTTCATGGATGTTGTTAATAACAAGTAGACATCATTTTAGTTATGATTCTCCTGATATTCATGAATATAAAGGGAATCTAACATATGATACTTTTTCCATAGTTTCAGTATATTTTTAGTTTGGATTTTCAGTAATTCACTGATGATAAACAATGTGTCTTAGGGGTGCTTATCTGGCTACCACTGCACAACCAATAGTTTTCTGAAGCACATTCGTAAGATCAAGAGGGCTTGAGGGAAGGAGTTTCACAAGATCTACTATATATTAAAAACTTCATTTGGAGTATTCACATAACCATATAATGGTCACATGAGTGGGGGGGTCCTTTGATGGTTCATGAGATCCACATGACTTGACAACCTTCTTCATGCTTTTGATTTTCAGAAAATTAATATCCATATTCAGGTATATCTTCCTTTGTGAATTTTTCTTCGCTCATTTGGTGGGTGTCAAAAATGACATATAGATATCATATAATCTTGGGAAGGGAAACATGGTAGAAAATTCCTTTAGTAGTAATTATTTTTTGTATTTGGTGGAGGCATATGGGAAGTTTCATTCATTTAAGATAACATTACCGGTAGAGAGGGGTGCAGTTTTCTTCAACCAATATTGGTAAATCATCCAATTCATTAGTTTTTGAGTGATTCCTCGTTAGGAGACATCGACTATAAGGTTCTATGTAAAAAATATCCTCATTTGATCCACAAGATGGTTTTTTGAAGAAGGGGACCATATAATCCTTTTTTTGGAATGGACAGTGGTTCCAGACACATTGTGTGAGGAGGTGGTGAGGGATTTTAACACCGACCAATTGTCTGTATATCCCAGTGTTTCCAATATATAAAAGTTCATTTTAAAAGTGTTTTAGCGTGATGGAATGAGGTGGTTCATTAACATTTTTATCTCTTAGTTTCTCATATTTCAATAGATAAAGTCATAGCCACATGTTTTAGACAGTTTGAAATAGCCACTTGAGAACTTGAGTTTAAATTACATATCACATCCACTTACATTGAGAGAATACTTCAGAATACAATGATTTTCCACAATTATATTTGGTTGATATTTGAAAAACATATCAAGTCATCACATTTTGTTACAAATTCAGAGTGTTGTATGGTTCAGTGTCTATGAATGTTTTATATGTGGTACATCAACACACTTCTAAAGAAACCCTCAACAACTATCTTCTTCATTAATGAATGGTTTACATAATTTTTTTAGAGAGGGTAGCATAATTAATTCTAGAACATATTGAGGATGAGGATGGAATTTATCCATTTTCTTATAGGCACATGGAGGATACATTTTAGGTGTTATGGGATTGTTGAGTGCCTATATGATGGAATTATGCCCTAGATATAAAGGTAACTATCAATTGGAACCATTTTATTATAATAATTTCTATCAATATACTATCATCCTGGAATCCTTAATAGACCCATATGGGAGATCTTGAAGGTCTCTTGTATACATGACTAATTTTGGAGAGACGTATCTTTTTGTGAAAGAGTTGCTGTAGTCATTTAATGGGAAACGTCATGTAATCCATGATAATTTCAGTGAAACCTAGAGATGATAGAAATCTTATTTCAATTAATTTTGTGATCACTTGGTTTTTGATCATGGATTCTATGTTTTCAAGAGAGTCTCCCCATGATGATGATTATGGTGGTTTTGTAGGGGAGACAATCTATCCCATATGTTAAACATGTCATTAAAGATCCAATGGTGGGTTGGAAATGATTCCTATATCTAATATTTTCTAGAAAATTTGGACTACGTTAAAGATGTCTTCCATGTATCTTAGTTATGGTGATATTGGCCTGAACATATGTAAGATATTTATTTGGGTGACCCCGACATCGTGGATGGATACACCATCAGTGAGCTCCTCGGGGTGAATACAGATTACTAGGAGAAGAGCATGTATAGATATCCTATCCCATTGGTTCATGTTATTTAGAGGCACTAATGTTTGTAAAATCTCTCTTGGGGATGTGAGAGAAAAATATAAGATCATTTCCACCACCATTTTTTCATCTTGTTCTTTTTTTGGAGAAATTTCTTGAAGCAGTGTAGAATACAATGGCTCTATTTTTTATTCTTTAAGACATTAAAAAAAATAGTAAGTAATATTTTTAGATCTAGGGATGGTGTTATCATAAGATTCTAATTCCCAGAGAGGCTTGGTACTGATATATTTAAAATATAAGAAATTTTTTTATCATTATCATGCATCATTACATAATTAATGTTATTTTGATAGAACCATGGCCTATCACAGATTGAAGTTGGAAATGGAGTTTAGTTTCTATTTATTTGTTAATCAACACTATGTTGATCAGGGAGATTGCATGGAATGTGATCTTACATTACATGTGACACCATGAATTTCAAAATAAGTAATATTGTATTTGATAGCGGGTATGACAGACTACACCGAGCAAGTAAGAGAATATAATATTTCGTGAATTTAGAGAATATTTACTTTTTGAAATATATTTGATATATTATATATATTGTAATGCATGAATCACCAGGTTAGCTTGAATTACACTTAAGAGAGACCTTTTCAATAGCATACATTTATTGCAAGATAGAGTTATATCAAACAACAACTTATTATAAAACTATTATTATTTAATATAGAAGGACGTAACCTATCAACTAAATTAGTGGTTTCAAATTTTAATAACTAAATTATTAAATTATATGGTATATAAAAATATATTATTAATTCATCATGTATAAATTAATTAGAAATGATCATAAGAACCTATTGAATATAAAAAGAATGTTTTTATAGAAAATTATTTTTATGCTCACAAAGATGATTTATAAAAATAAAATTAATTAATTATAATTAGAGACTGATATTAATTTAATATATATAGATTATATATTAAATAAAATATTTTTTACATTCATCTTATATGGTTGATAAAATATTATATCAACAAACACTATATTTCAGATAAACAACAATATTTTTATAAAGGAAATTGGACCACCATTTAATAGTGAACCAGTTTTAAATAAAAATATTAACTCTTATATAAAATTAATATTTCAAAAAAAAACATTTCATTGATATAAAGACATAAAAATTAGTTTATAGTTATTTTTTGGTATTTTTTATGAAGTTTAAATTTTTTATTGACATTGAAAAATACAAAATTTTAATCCAAACCAGTTTTTTCATATAATTTATTTATTATTTAAAATTATATTTTAGACAAGTTTTAAAGTGTTATTAGGTCAATTGTATATTAATTAATCTAATTTGGTTCAGTAGAATCAATTTAATGTTAAAATTGTATGTAAAAACCAATCGAACAATTGATCATTTTTATGTAAGAACCTGCATTTTCATCCAATCCATAGGCCTAAATTTAAATTAAATTTTACAACTTATGTGATTGTAATTTTAAAAATTGTATACTATATTTGAAATAATATTTATTTATTATTTATTTTTTGTTAAAATTATTTATTTTTTAAAATATTATTTAATGAAGTTAAATTAATTACATTGATTAAGGTGAAATGATGCTTAACCAAGGGATAAACCTTCAAAATAAGGGAAAATAGATCTATACAACTTCCCAAAATACGTTTTATTTTCATATTTAGGCCAAATACACCATTATATGTGTTTTGGTACGTTATTTGATCCACTTTTTATGAGAAAAACGTTGTTGGAATTCCCTTTTCTATAATTTACAAGAGTGTCAGTCCTCTTCCACTATAAATAGACACTCTCCCCTCCCACATACTTGTATATATCATGACAATTTTCTCAACAAATATATAAAAAAATTGTTCCTTACCATCCCTACCCTTATCGTAGAAGATTCAACTTGGTAAAAAAGCCATCCAATGAAGCGCATTGGTTCAAACCAAAACGATTTACAAGAATAAGAGGTATCAAACATCCGCAAGCTCATTAGTTTTATTTCCATTCTATACCCCCAAAACTCTAATTATTCTAAGAAATATAATAATGCATTATCCTATATATAATAATATTTTTTAAACTAATTCTTTTCACTACACTTACATGAAATCCTATCTAATTAGAAAAAAAACATACCGTTTATGTTTACAGTGAACTACCATGCCAAAAAACAATATTGTTCATTCTTCCTTTACCACTTTTAATGGTGTTAATTAAGATGGAAAATAAATTAATGTTTGAAATATATATATTTTTATATAATTATTATATACATAATACATTTATTCATTCTATATTATTGGAAATCAGTATCATTGTTTTTTGAGGTACAGACTACCGCCTCCTCAAAGCGATGTGATTCATTCATGCTATACATAGAATGAATAAATGATGGTTTTAATTAAAATCTATAAAAAATATTACATAGATATTATAATGAAATAATATATATATATATATATATTAATACAACAATGAAATGGTTGTAGCATTCATGTGTACGTACGACCTACCATCTCCACAAACAGTGCATTACATTTCTTATATCCATATAATGTAGATTATTATTGAAACATATGTACCGATTATTTATGATATTCAAATCATGTATTAAAATATTTATAATATGAAATAATGATATATTTAATAGTATCAAAAAATAAAAAGTTAAAACATACTCGACAAACTTGGAAATTAACCCATGAAATAGTGAAATCAAAGAACGATTACTAACAACCACATAATAAGATATTAAAAAAATTATATTTTATATAATTAATTTTTTTATGGTCCTGGTATAAGTTATTAAAATGTGTATGACCATTATTCATGAGTTTACTTGAAGTTCACTGAAAAGTAAACACATGTTATATTATTTTCATCTAACATTTTACAATTTTGGTATAAATATCAAATTCGAAACATATTTCATTATGTAGTATATCTATGGTTAATTTTTAAATATTATATGATGTATTATTTTATATTTTACGGTATATAAATTTTTCATTAAATATTATTCTGTCATGAGGTTTATGGTAGTAAATGTTCCAATGTCGCTTGTAACACATTGGAATGTTAAATAATTATTTTCTTAAGAATAATTTCAATTATCTATTAATGGTATTTCCTTTATAAGAAATTATATTACCATGAATTATTAAACCCATTAACATTCCTCTACTATGTTTATTCTTGAACATTATCATGTATTACTATATGTTTCCAACTCATTGGTACTCAAACATGTTTTATAAATTTTTTTAAAGAAACCATAACTTTATTCTACCATTACTCGGAGAACCTACATTCATAAAAAAGAACCCTATATTCAAAATTAATTTTAAAAAAATGTTTTATCCTTTCCAAAATTATTTATTAATCAAATTTTTATCCTTTTTTTCATTTACCCATATTTTCAAATTATCCTTCTTGTCCATTTCTAACCAAAGCTTTTTCTTACCTTTTATAGTGTAAATGGAATGTTCTTCTTCACTCATACAACATGTACTGATTTACCCACCAAAATTCCTTTGAATTATAATTTTCATGTTTAAATTGTTACTTTTTATAGAAATTGTTTTTGAAAGTGATTTTCAATGAAATGGGATTTCCAAATAAATAGAAATATTCTTCAAGAATTTTTTTAAAATATCCTTTATATTATTTCTATTAATCAAAGAAAAAAAATTCTACTCCACTAGGGATATTTTGTATTGATACCATCCTTATTCTTCATATAGATAGTTTATTATTTATTTGGTCATTGATATTATCCACATTCCATTCATTGATTCTTTTGTTAGTTCCCTTGAAATAATCAATTTCCAATGATCAATAAAAATTGAATTTCCCTAAATATCCATATCATTTTTCATTAATATGATCATTTCCGGAGAATTACAAAATTTTTAAAATGATTTTTTACCTATAAATGTATTTTATTATCTTGATAAATATTTATAAATTCATATTTTTTATTTAATACAGATATTTGATACAACATATGGCTTATTAATTAATTTGGTTGCATAATATTTAGAATGATTTGGACATAAAATGATGTGTGGTGCCTTGAATTTATACATACCCTCGATGCATCAATAAGTTCTCTCGAGCAAATATATATTCACAGATTAACATGAATTATATGTATAGTTTTAAATGAACTATAGGATGTATCTAGACAATATATTTTTCATTTTCTATAGAAATGAAGTCGAATAATTAATCATTTTTTATAGAAATTTCTATAATCATAGTTATTATACATGAGGTTTAAATATAATAATATATATGGATTAATTTCCCTCATATTTTATTGATTAAATTGTATATTTATTAGTTTCTTAAATTTCCATAAAAAATTTCCATGCCTTGTCATTTGAATGGCATGTGTGTCCAATTATTATCATGCCATATTGTTTATTCACTTCCTTCTGTTTTTTTAATACATGGTATCTGTGTTTAGTTATATACCATGATATTATAATCATTATCCAAGATTAATTATTTCTTCCTCTACACTTTACCCATAATGAGAATTTGAACTCAGCCTTATTTTTTCCCTTTCCCAAGAAATCCAAGAAGTGTATTTTGAAGGATATGCAGATATATATTAGATGGAATGAATTTATCCTACAAGGAAAAATATCATGTAATAATTAGTATTATCATTTGTAATACAAGAATCATGTATTTATATGGTATACCAATTATACTAAATAGTTTGGTACTTTGAGATATGATTCATTGTAATCATTCGAATGTAATGGTATTAGACACTGGCTTCGGGGTTTCTGGGGTTGGATCAATACATTTGGTGTCAAAGGAAATTTAGTAGCAACCTTGGGTATCAGAATAAGTATAAAATAGATTATATTACATAACCCAAAGGAAAAAAAGTGAATATAAGTACATAATAACATCATAGATTTTTTGAATGCTATAGATTATCTGAGTATTCCTTGCAATAAATCCATTTATAGATACTACAAGTTGATATTGTTATAACACAGATGTACCTAAGGGTAAACACTATGGTAATGTGCATCAATACTAACTCCGTGTAACTTGGTACATGACAATTATCCTACTACACACTTGGCTTGACACTATCAAGGGATAACTTTGTATAACTTGAAATTTCCATACCAACCATTATGAAGTATTTGAGTATATAGTTACAATGAATGACCAATGTTAAACCATATACCAAGGAAGGGACTAAGTTTAAATAAAATGGATGATGTATTTATCAATTGTGGTTGTATATAAAACATTATTTATAAGTCTATTTAGTGTTTATCCTTATTCCCACGATGCCATTCATATTTATGGTTAATATTATATGAATATGGTTTTATAAAAGTATAACATATCTATCAGTCAAAACCTCATAAAATATTGTAAGGCTATGGGAATTGAACCCATGATCAAATGATAATAATAAATTAAGGCTAACAACATACCTACACAATATGTAGGTAAATAAGTAATTTCCTTCACTTAATCATTTTGATGAAAAAATAATAATAATGAAACTATACAATTACTTTTTTTGTTTATAGATAAATTCATTAAAGATATTGGTTTTGGAGAAAAATTAGAGACCAATAAAAGTACTTGTCACTCATTTATGGGCATTATGATAAGTTAAAATTATATTTCAGATCTTGAGGGATCAATGTTTATTTTTGGATATCTATTTATTTATTTAAGGGATGAATTATATTTTTATCAAAGTACAACCAAAAATGGAATTAAACATATAAAAATAAAATATATCAAATATGTATGTTTACTAATATTATAAGTAAGTAAATGAATTTCTCAACAAGAGGAAAATTATCATAATGATAAAAGTAAAAATTCATTTTTTGAAAATACCTTTATTTATGTTGAACTGATGGTTTTCTATATACTCAAAGATTTATGTCTTTAAGTCCCTAAAAATTCCATTGATCAGTAAAAAAATTTTGATTCATGAAATCAATCACTCTCTATTATTATTTATTCTTTTTATCCGTGGACATATCTCCACTTTCCACTTTGTTCTTCAATATAGGTATCAAGCTAAATGTTAGTCCTTGTGAACTTTTTACTACCCCTTATATCTTTTCTAGAGGGTATTTATCAACCCTTCCCACAATACAAGATTTCAACCTAAGAAATATCAAACAATATTTTACAAATTCCATGATTAAATTTTGAGGACATAATTTAGTAAAGTTGGGGTAAATGTAATGCCGCCTAATTCTAATGTAGGAAAATTGTATTTGATATCATGTATGACACATAACAGAAATCATGTATATGAATATAATCTCTTAATAAATTATAGTATATTTACAATTTTAAATATATTAAATATATTATAAATATTTTTATGAATTCAACACATAAATTATCTTCATTATAAGCAATAGTAGAATTCATTGATAGTGTACATTAAATATAATATCGAGTGTGACCAAACAACAATATATTTTTAAAATATTATTAATTAATATCATATGTCATAACCTATCCATTACATTAGTGGTTATGAATATTAATAAACAAATTAATAAAATACATGGCCTATAAAAATTAAATATTAATTCCTTGGATACAAATTAATTTTATAATATTATGATAACCGGTTGAATATAAAAGAAATAATTAAATTGATTTTATTTAATGATCACAAAAATGTTTTATCCTAATAAATTAAATTAATTAAAATTATTCAGTTATAATATTATAATATATATTTTTTTTATTGATCATTTTTTTAATATTCATCCAAAATAGTTGAAAAAAATTAGTTAAGAACAAACTAAATATTTCATGTGAAAACAATTTTTTTATATAGGTAGTTTTATCACCTTTTAATGATGAACCTATTTTAACTCCAATTTTTTTTATCATTTATAAATTTCATATGTAGAATATTTGAAATAAATAAATAAAAATATCCTTAGGGTGAACTATTGGTATTTTTTGATGAAGTTTCGTTTTATTATGAGTAGTGAAAAAAAATAATAAATATTAATTCAAAATTAACTTTCATCTAATTTATTTATAAAAGGAAATTACAATATATATTTGGATTAAATGTTTAAATATATCGGTGGTTTGTTAATTAATCCAATTTAGGACACTATAATCATTTTCACATTGATATTTGATATAAAAATCAAGCAAACTTTTTACCTTTTTAACTAAAATACCTGCATTATTGTCCCATCTACGAGATGAAATTTTAATTAATTTTTAACACATAAAAGATTAGAAATTGAAAAATTGATTCTATATTATGAATAAAAAAAATTAATAATCATTATTAATGTCATCTTGGTTTTTGTAAAAAAATTATTTGTGAAGATAATTTAAATTATTTATAATGATTAAGGTGAAATTAAGCATAATAAGGGACTAAACCGTAAACATGAGGAGAAATATGAACTAGAAACCTATAAAAAAATCATTGGATGATCATATATAGACCCTATTATATATTTTATTTTATTATTACAATTATCATTGGATCATGAAATGGGGAAAATGTGGTTGGGATTCCCATTCCCAAAATTTATATGAGTGCCACTCCTCCTCTACTATAAAAACTCACTCATACCTCCCACTACCACACACCTGTCATGTAACTATTTGTCAAATAATATATACAAAAATATATCTTTAAAATCCCTACCATCATCAATGAAGACCAACTTTAGATGAAAATTTATCCAAGGATGCCCATTGGTGCAATCCCAAAGGAGTTACCCGAATAAGAGGTAACAAATTTCTCAAGCATAATAGTTTTATTTAAATTAACCTCCAAATAAAATATTATTAATAAATTATTATATAATAAAACATGTATCCACAATATACTAATATGTTTTTATTATATGGATTCTACCAACACTTACATACACTTTTATCAAATGGGTTACAAACTTGACGTTTATCAATATGGTGTACTACCGCGTCACAAATATATGTTTTTCATTCTTCCATTAACATCTCTCATGGATGGAATTATGTTGGAAAATACATTTTTATATGATATATATGATATATATAATTTTATTATTCATCATAAATTTTTATATTGACAATAAATTTATTCATTTTATCTCTTGGGAATAAAGTAACTTCATTTGTGGAAGTGTGGACTACCACCACATCAAAGTTATGTGATTTGTTCAATCCATAAATCGACTGTATAATGATTTGTTTTATAATGATAATGTAACATTGTTTTAGATGCTTTTTCTGGGGCACACACATCCCTCTGTTTGGAGGATGACGAAGACGCATTGGCTGTTGCCCTGCATTCCCGCTTTACAAAGGCGGGCGACATTCGTTGCTTATTTAGCGACATTTTCTCCTTGATCAAAACTGGATGATGGGATGTCGGATCCTCCTTCCATGGATTCATCTTCTGAAATTTTCACCTAATTTGGGTCTCCATTATATAATTAATAAATTGTTCATGAATCTCTTCCCAGTCCCATATCTTCATAGATGCCTTTTAATTGCATTGCTTTTGTCAGGACATTCCAAAAGGTCTGGACATGGCAGTAACCTTCGGTCTAGGGATTAGTCATGTTGGACATCACTGGCATGTCTTGGCACTGGAACACTAGTGTGTTTGGGTTTATTTACCTTATTATTGGGCTTCCCAAGGGAGTGGAAGCCTGAGGAATCCTACATTGAATGCAGGGAATTATATGCCATAGGCACGTTTCTAAGGTTTTCCTCATCTTTTCATGCTTAACACAAGTCATGTCACAGGTTCAATGTCTAGGGGAGATAGATCAGACTAATCATAACACTAGAGAGAGTGGATCATAGGGGTGAAACCTCATGAGAGAGCACTGATATTAGGGCTAACGCATGGTTAGTTACCCAATTACTTCTAGGGGGAATGGGAAATGAGGTGGAATGATCCCACCGGGACATGGAAACCCGAGTGAGAATCAAGATAGATGATAGAGGGTTGAGTGGAATAAGAACGAGATGGAACCAATGTGAGAGTGATGGTAGTTTGGATCTTGTGCCACATAGGGACTTCTTACGTATCAATGTGGAAGGGAATCAGTGTCTGCATAGTTCAGTGAGGTGATGGGACACCTAAGGAGGTGACCAGTATGAAGGGGACCTAGAGGAAGTGGAACCTCCAGGTTAAGTCATGACCTTCCTGAAACACATAGGCTTGAGAGAAAGACTATGATAAGACATGGTTGATCATCTTGAACCTTAGAGAAATGTATAATGTACCTTTCCATGGAAATGATCAAAGTCTGTGTTGTTCAAAATGGGGAATATAACTGGGGTGTGTGCAAGGGGCTGTGACTCGATGATATACTAGAGCTTACGCATGTTTAGAAACCCAGGTTGGTCTGATTTCACTGGGGCGGACCAGATATGTGTTTCCCAATAAAGGGGAAAACAAAGGCTTACCACTAGATTGGAAACACAACAGCTTACCACTAGTTGGGATAGAAAATGTCTTACTATTGATCGAGGAAACAAGACAGATTTCTGTCAGTTGGGGAACTGGATGGCTTACCATCGACTGGGGAACACAAAGGCTTACCGTTGATTGGGGTTGAAAACAGCTTACGGTTGGATGGTTTCACAACAGCATACCGCTTGATAGGTTCATAATGTCTTACCGTTGAATGAGGTTGATCCTCAGGGAGTCTTCTTACGTACCTTGATGTGGCAAAGATCAATGTTCCCATAGTTCAAGATTGTATTGGTGAGCTGACGTGATGATGGTTGGGACCAATGGATGTTGGGCTTGAACCTCAGGGAGGCTTCCTACGTTCATTTCCTTACCGAGGATCAATGTCCACATTGTTCAGAATGATATTTAGTGAACTCACGTGAAGGGATTATTAATCAAAGGGTGTCGTGCTTGAACCTTATGGAGGCTTCCTACATACCTTGCCTTGGAAAATATCAAATTCCACGTAGTTCGAGGTGGTTTTGCGTATACACTCTAAGGTGGCCCATAGAGGATGTCATGGTCCGTTCTTACTCTAAGTCCACATGATTCGTACTCGATGTGAGAAATAATAGGAAACAATGCCCTGATGATCACATTGAAAAAGGTTCAACTGTGGGAAGTGAAAAGTGGCTTACATGTGGGTTGTAGCCCAAAATGGTAACATGGTCTTACGTGTGGTTAGAAAACCAAAGAGATGGAGATTTTGACTTACTCTAGGGTGGAGGCCCGATGGCGACAAAGCCCAAAGGGAGAGGGCTGGGGTAACCTAGTTCCTTATTCCCCTCTCACCTCATTGTCTTTGGCAGAGAAGAAAAAATGAGGAGTAGGGTAACTACCTCTGGCAAGAAAGGCTTGGGGGTTACACCAAGGTGGCTACCCTATTTCTGTGGAGAAATGTCATTCCAGCAATGAGGATCTCATTTTGTGTAAGGAATGATCTCACTCCCATGGATACAAGTGGGCATATAGAACACCTGAGATGGGGCACCCCACGTGTGAGGCATGGGGTGAGGCCACTGTTTAACATTATGTGTTGAGGATGAGGGTGAATGGAAGTTTAAATTCATGTAGCTCAGATAAGGTGGGTTCACTCTACAACCCTAGGACATACATAACAGACACTCACCCGCCCTTGGGGAAGGGAATGCATCACCAATGCAATTTTGAGGGGGTGTTATGGAGTAATCCTTTGAGGGGTCCATGTTATCATGACTTTGAAAAGAAAAAATATCCATTTGCCTTCCAATGTGATGAAGAATGAGGGAATTCAACACGATGGTAAGTACCACCAAAGGAACATTCAAATCACTTCCCGCAATCCTGGAGGTTCACATGATAAAAGGAGTTGCAGAGCAAAGGGCTTTATAGGTAGAAGCCTCATGAAGCTTTGGTGCTCCATTGAGGGGAGGGGCTTTGTAAAGGGGTGTGCTTCGTGAAGTGAAGTGTCCTTTCCTAGGGGTAGGGAATATGTTCATATGGAAGGTGCTTCATGAAGTGGAAATTCACTAACAAAGTAGTTCTTTTCGAAGCATGGGTCCATTTCAAATCATAGCATTTCAAAGCAATGTGTGTCGTGAAGCATAGTGGCCCTGCCTTAGCATGTGGGTCACGTGTTCATTTGGGGTATTTTGCGAAGCATAATTGCTTCATGATGACTCTAGTCCCATTGGAGATCCCCTTCAAGGTAGATGCATGTGGGCTCCATGAAGGGAATCCCACATTGAATAGGTGATGTATTCATGTAAAGGGGGAGGCACTTCATGATTCTAAAGTAACATGAAGAGCTCATGGTTTGTAGAGAAGAAATTGCTTCACTAAATAGGACCTAAGAAGGCTAAATGATGGAGGATCCATCCTTTGAGCTCGAGGGGAGCCTGGTATTTATAGGAAAGAGGTGGTTTGAAGAAGAGATTGCTCAGTGTGATGACACATGGCATATTGTTGTAACTGCGGAGCCTCATACCTCCTTTCTCTCTGGATGTTTCGCAAATGTCAAATGGGTTCGCGGAGCATCCTACCTCCTTTATCTACGACAACTTCACAAATGTTGAATGTTTTTTCATAGAATCCCACCTCCTTGATACATGATGGCTACAAATATGAGAATCATTGCGCCAGCTGAGGTGATGTGTGGGCTCCACGAACAAGATTTTTGAGGCAACCCATAATGCCTTTTGTTTGTTCTTATTCCTTCCAATTTAAGTCGCCAAAAAATGCCCCCCACAGACTAGGAGGTGGGGATAATGCGAGGGTCTAAGTATGATGGTCAATCACCAAAATTTCTTGGTTAATCATAGTGATGACTCATGTAGAAGGCTTGTGAAGTGGAAAGATGACACACGGGCTGAGCACACCACGAAGCTCACTGCGGTTGGGCATGCCACGAAACACTAGGGGTCCTCCCCTAAAAATGGGGATGCTGAACACTATTTTTTCCTTTCTCTTCTATGTGTTTCTTGAATATAGTGTTATTGATTTTCACAGCTCTACATACTCTGTGATTTCTCCCCATGAATCGGGCTTTCTGCTTCACGGTGCACATCGAGTTATTGAATTTGCGACGTTTCACTCTGCGGTGTACATATGAAGGGTGGGGTAGTGTTCTGTGAATAGTCTCCATGAATGAACTTCATGAAAGAGATCCATTAAAGAGCATCACGATCAAAAAAAATGCCCAAACATGAAAATTTAATGTCTCACCAAGAGGCTACCAGGGGTACTTGCGGATGCTGCCCAGAGGGAGGAGATGGAGGATTTATCAGGTATAACGGAGTTCATTCGGTGCTATTCTGGACCTAATTCTTTGGTGGAACTACTATAAGAAATCCAAAAGAACTATAACTCATGAAAGAGGCTGCATCTTTATTGATTTTCCCTAAGCTATGATGTCTTCATCCCTAAAGCAAGTAGGGATGAACTAGCTTACTGGTTCCTCAGCACACCATGTCAGTGCTAGTGGTTCAGAGAGGCTAATTTCCATTCCTGGAGGGAAATAACACATTTCAACACTGACTGTCGGTACAATAATTTGAAAAAGGTTGACCGAAAGAAACTGAATATAGATAAATCCCCCCCCCCTCTGTACCACAATATCTTTAAGGCAGCCTTAAGCAACCCAGAAAAGGGGTGGTCTGGTGTGTGGGATCTGCGCCAGGGCAGCAACATCATAGACGACTGGGCCTAGGACTACTAAGTAGGTGCCTCATGTGAGGAATTTGGGGTATATCTAAGAATTTTGGTACTGTATGAGGTGGATTGGGCCTACCAATTCCACATATATTAGCCGAAGAAGCTGATGTTGGAGTTTTTGAGCAGATAGTAATCAATGACCAATACCATCCATTTTCACCATGGAGATATCGACATTAGTTTATGGGATATGCATCAGATCACAGGGGTCCCAATACTAGGGGTGATGTATGATGATTTCCTCCCCGTTATGGGAACGTGGGAGGATCCGGAGGAAATTCCACCTTTAGAAATGGTGTTAATGAAAATAGTGTTGGGATAAGATAAGAAGTTGTTGGGGGATGTCTACTTAAAACTGTGGTTCAAGCAATTCTTGAACTACCCAAAAAATAGGTAGTTCCATGTTTAGCCTCATACTTTCCCTATGTGGGATCAATGAGGCATGGAGAACACATAATTGAGGCTTTTTCAAGATAGCTAGTGAATGATGTGGGGATTTAGTGTCAGTACCATGCAACAACCAGTATTCAGGTTGACTGCATTCATTGTGGTGATCGTCTGTTGTCAGATTCTACCGGTGAGAGAAACAAACATGGATGTGTAGTTGAGAACATTTATCATGGAATCCATGCTTGTGATAGTAGGGAAATTCAACCTCAGGATCCTGATGCTCACCAAGATGTTCTAGATGATGTAGCATATCCCTGAGGGGAACAAGCCATAGAGAACATGGGGGTCATTCCACCTCTTGTATGGGTGGATAGCGGATCATTCCAGGGATATCTATGAATATATGTACCCCATCACCCGTATATGATAAAACTTCCACCCGTCTATTCTGAATGTCATAGGGAGTTTTCTGGCCAAGCTGACCGTGCAGGCGGTACTGAACAGGGTCTGGAAGCTAGAGGAGTTCAACCTTCACCCAATACTACTGCCAATGGGTGTATTCATTGATGATGGTCTGGTAATGGAAAAGCATCGGTCCTATATCTTGGCCTTTATAGGTGGAGCCCTAGGGGATAGGGTGGACCACGAGCCCCTCTGTGAGCCATAAACCCCACACAGATTTGCAAGGAAATTTCAATGTATGCGGCGGTTGACACCATAGGTCTACTTGGGGGGTTTTACATGAGGATCACCCATGTTTATTGAAGCGGATGTGGATCATGTTCAAACGGGAATACGAGAAGATGCGGAATGAGCCGCCTCTTCCAAAAACCATCTATAGACCGGGGAAAGAGGGTGCCAAAAGCTGGAAGATGGCCTACCCTGAGGAGATGCAGAAGCAGCCAACTATTTGGGCCAACGATGGTGTGCCTCCCCAACATCAAGGTTAGGGCAAGAAGGTGGTGAAGAGATCTCGTGGTGTCGGAACTGCATTGGTGTTGAGGCACATAATGGCTGAGGGGGGAGGTAGTGGATCAATCAGTGGCAGTGAACCTGGCTGTCCTAGAGGTGTCGAGTCATTCGGAGGGGAAGCCACGAAGGGGAATCCATAGGATATCCACCCAGGCTCTAGGGAAGTGGTTGTGCCATATAGAAATGCTGAAGAACACTGAATTTTTGAATGCTTGGGATATGTGGGATATAAACTGGGAATTTCCTATCCTGTTCGAGATGTGGCAACACATGAACCATCTCATGATGGATTTTCCAGGGATCAGACATATCAAGGTCGGCTTTGTAGTGTCCCCGGGAGAGGGGGAATGATATCTGGCTGAGATGGAGGACTTCAGGCACTACTAGGGTGTTCCACATCCAATTATAGATTGGGTATAGGTGTTGTTGGATCGTATGACCCCTCTATTGTTATCATCTTCTGAACTAATAGAGTGCTTCCGTTTTCCAGAGGAATCATATGAGTCCACTTGGTGGAGGAGGTCGGTAGAGGGAGGCCATTGGAGGAGGGTGAATATGGTATTTTAGACCCATATCATGATGAGTTTTTAGAGGATCTTGAGCTAAAATCCTCAGTCCCATCCCCTAGATCTGCTTCTAGGATACATTGGACCACATACTAATATATAAATTGTGCAGTAGAGCATCATACATAGAACTTGTTCTCATCCCCTAGTGTATACATATGCGAGGCCATCAAGATCCAAGACCGTGGCTATGGATATTACCTTGTCCAGCGGGGCCAGGACACCCAAGGTGGATTCTTTGGAGTTTCTATACCTTCTGAAAATATACATAGGGCCACGTCTCAAGGTCCCAATGGCAAAAAAACAAGTAAAAATACTGACAATTCAATCTCTATATGTCTCCTTTACAAAATCCATGACTGCCACCCATCAATCAGATTAACCGATAAATGTACACTACTTGGTATGCATATTTCTTTAAATGGCATGGGTTTCCTTGGTAAGGTTGGTCAGTACTCCTCGTGGAGGCTTTCCCAGGGTAATTCCAGTAGTTGTGGAGGGGAATATCCCAGCTGAACAAGTTGCCGCTCTCTCATCATTGGTTGGACCGTTAGTAGAGCAGGGCCTGAAATTATTGAGGTGGGGTCTGATGATGAAGATCTATCAGACAACACAAGTCATGCCATACCCAATCAGACACCATATGTGGACCATGCTAATGAGTTCATGGTGGTGTTCCCTATGTATGTGCCTACAAACCCTGCAGTCTAAGAGGAGATGACCTCTAATGAAGAGGATAACTAAATTTTTTGTTGCCAGTCATGGAAGATAAACAAAACATTATCGATGACACCCCACAAGCACAATGGATAGACAAGATGGAGAGACTTCATTCGAGACTATAAGAACTGTGCGCTGGGGGATTGGATGCCCAGTGTCCCCACATGCTCGTTCGAGATCTCATGGGGGAGAAGATCTGAGAATATGACCGCGACCTTGGAGTGGGTTGGCATCGAAGAAAAGAGGTGAACATCAAGATGCTCCAGGAGGATGAAAATGAGATCCAGTGAATTCACATCCGGGTAGATGAAATTTATTCTTTCCTCAACATGCAGTCAGATACTATATCATGGATGAAGGCCCAGTTTTTGAAGGCTAGAGAGCAGATGAAGAAAGCCTCCGTGGAGATGGATATCATCCATAGCGTCGAGGAGCGGGGTAGAGTTGTGGCTAACGAACTGTGCCCCATCGCGGCCGAGGAAGAGCGGGAACCAAACAGGTGGTAATGGAACATGGACTCCATGACCAAGAGAGTGGCATAGCTATAATGCTCCTTTGATGAGGTCAACCCATCCATGGGAGGGGTCGATACTCGGGTACTATGATTCTTATAACTTTTGAACACAATTTCATGATTTGATCATTTATGCTAGATGCATGTAATAGTTCCATTATTCATTTTTTGTTCTATTTCATTTCCATTATATCCATAGAAAAATTGGTGATCAGTCTCTATGCTCACGTGGTCGGGCCTGATGCGAGAAACAAGTGATGACCACCTTTTCATTCCAACTGAATATATTAGTGCAAACCAAACTATGGTAATCTGAGGTTTGAACAAATAATCTGGATTTTCAGGATGAAAAGGAGAGGCCCAACTGGATGATGAAGACCTCGGACTAATTGATGTGTCGTCTTCCAAATGAGCTCTAATGCACGAGCAGGGTAATGCCAGGTGCATTTGGAATCAACTCGAACATAAGGGAGTGGAATGTGTGAATCACGATTCCCCAAATTCAAAACACTATGGGGGTGGCATGACAACGAGGATAACCATTGGACACATTTTATACACAATAACCTTATTGCGTTAGCCTAAAATGGTAATAACAAATGAGGGATGACCATTTACCATATTCAAAACACGAGTCCTAACTCAAAATTCCATCCATTAGTATTCTAGAATGTTGTATCGAGAAAGTATGTGAGCCATAGTCCAAGCATTCCTAATGTTAAGGGGGTTATTTTTGATGTGAAATAGGAAGAGGGTCCGAATAAAGGGCATGAAAAGCATGCAGGGTGGAGTGATGGGTTGTCTGACTGGAATACTACACTCTTGAAATTACACCACTGTGGTTGATGCACATTTGGCGGTGTAACAGTCTGATCAGGGATCAAATTTACTGCTGAACAGGACCTCTCAATTAAAGACCTGGAATGATCTTTTTTTTTACGTCATACAAATAATGACGATATATGAATAGTTTAAATGTCGTACGGTAAGAATTATGTGTATAGTTTAAAGTTCATACAGCTTGGACTAAGATTGGGTCCCTGGGGCCAGAAGGGTCAATGACTCTCAGGCTGGGCCCAAGGTGAAAAGCATGGGTGCCGCTATGTATCCCATAAGGATGAGAATCAAGACAAACATATTTCTAAGTGCACTGTTTAACGTTATGTGGGATGATGAAGGGAATGTTTGGCATGGATGTTCTAGTGCACGTCCTACCAGAACAATTAAGACCTTGAGATTCATTCTTGATGTAGGAAAAAAGGAGTAGTGATGGGAATTTCCTAGCACAGGAACATACATGATTAGGACGATGGGACTCTAGGTGAATGATGTACGAATAATGATTACCCACATACTTCACACAAATATATGCGCAAATGGGTAAAGTTGAGTATGTTGGACATCCACTTGAATATAAGGAAGTGGAAATGTGTGAATCCTGAAGATCAATATCTGGACCACAACAATGGAGGCATGATGAAAGGAGGTAACTATTTACCATGTTCAAAACACAATATCCGTTTCGTGTTATCCTAGAATGGGGAAAGAAAAATGATGGTTGACCACTGACCATGTCCGAAAAATAGGACTTGGAGCAAATGTCGTCTGAGGTCCTCAGGGACATTTGGCACAAGACAGTAGGTAAGCCAATGTGGCATGAGACCAATCCATAAAGGGTGTCCCTTTCATACATGGAAGAGGATTGGGATCCGAATAACGGGATCACAAAGCTTCGACACGAAATGAGTGAATGTCCTGATGAAAATTCCACAAATTCGGCTCTTTGCCATAACACATCTGAGTACGAGAATAAAAAGACGTATCAGATAGAGGGTGTTGAGTTCCAATCCAAAGACAGGGTCATGGTGTTGTGTACTCCTAGATTAAGGATGTAGGTTGGACTATTATGGAGGACTTGATTTAATGGACTACGTGCATGGCGGGGATGTAGAAAAATCCGATGCACAGTTCTCATAGGAAGATCTTAGTTTTGTGTCATAGAACTTAAACCCGGTTGGGAAAAGACATGGGAGGCCCATGGTGCGGCCACTATAAAAACCTGATGTGCATGATAACCCAAGAGATACTCACCACATCACATGCTCTCGAAAGAGTTCGAGCATAGAGGCTGGAGGGAGAGATTGATTTTAGATTCTTAGGGTTGGACCTAAAGATTAGATGCCTGGGTGTTCCTATGTATTCCATGAGGATGTGATCTATTAATACATAGTTCTTGAAAATGTCGTGTAGTTTAAAATCATGCTGCAAGGATGTGGAGTTGTCTTAGTTTATGTTCATAGAGCATGGACTAGTTGAAGAAGTAGTGCTCTTCCAAGTGAGCATAGACCTCGATCCAGTCCCTAAGACCATGTGAGTCATGCTCAGTGTTGAAAACAAGGGCAAAAGAGGTATTTATAACACATTGAATAAATGTAAATGGGAAATAGTTGAGGGCCCCTGAATGATGCACTATCACTACTTTGTCAACAAAACGCAAAAATGTGCACTAAGGGATAGTACCAAGAGTTTTGAAATTCCACATGGACATGATGGGGTGAAAATGATGTGAATCATGTTACCAACATTTAAGGCATGATGGGGTTGGAATCATGATGGAGGATAACTACCGACCATGTTCGTAACACAGTATCCATATCGTGTGGCATGGAATGGGAATGACAAATGAGCATCAACCGCTGACCATATTCGCAATCCAGGACTAATATCATTTTCTTATTTGAAACCCTCGATGACATTGGCCCATAATGGTAGGAGAGCCTTTGGTCCATGTATCCATGACATTCGGGGGTCCCTTTAGAAATGAAAGGTAGTGAAATCATGAATGAAAGGGAACATGAAGTCTGAAAATTGGTGAAAGCATGCCCTGGTAGAATCCGAAACTCTAGGATCTAAACCAAAGTACTCCTAGGCATGTTGGGGAATCACTGAAGAGGGTTGAGGGACCCAACAAAAGAGTAGCCAACACAAAAGGATTAGTATAGGGAAAGGGATAGAAAAATAATCATTAGAGAAAGAGAGAGGTACGTGGTGTGGTTGCTAAAAACCCAATTTGAATAAGGATGTGGGTCCATACCACACTACGTACCCCTCCCATGGAAGGACTCTTTCCATGAGGCCATAATGAAAGTGAAATTTCTATGAAATGGGGATGGAACCGAATAATAAATGCTCATGCGGTCCTACGTACCCCATAAGGATGGGAATCATGCCACAAATAGTTCTAGAGAAGGGTGTTGTACAGTTTATCGTCATGCAACAAGGATAGCGGTCCTCTTAGTTTAAGGTCCTTTGGCTATGATAGTAGATTCATAGTTTAATTTCATATTCATGGGACAGTTGAGTGGAGCGGGTGAATCATCACATCTATGGAAGACCAGGAATTTGAAATAATGTAATAGGATAACTCCTGACCATGTTCGAAACACAGTATCTGTATTTGTGTGACCAGAGTTTGTGGGGTTAAACAATTGAGCATGAACCTTTTATCACATTCACAATACGAGACTTGTATCAATTTCTTTCTTGCAATCATCGAGGGATTTAAATAGTAAAGATAGGAGAGACCTTGGGCCAAGAATCCATTCCATTCGAGGGTCGTTTTGGTTATGAAGATGATTGAAACCCAAATGATGGGGCCCGTGAAGCTTGGTGGGGCCTGTGCTCAAAGAAGGTATGAAAAATGAAGGATATCTCAAATGGGGTATGTGCAGCGTGGAAAAATAGCCTGACATGAATAATGATGTGAGTGAATACCACACCACACACTCCCAAATTAAAACATGTGCGAGGGGGCAGAAAGGTTCGAGTGTCTTTAGGATGGGAATCGTGGCCAACAGTATCTATATAATCCCTCATGCGAGTATCACCTTATCTCAGCTCCTAATACCATGGGAGAAATGCTCAGTGTGGGAAACAAGGAGTAGGTCTAGGCTCCCCCATTATATAAGGGTCTGACAGCTGTAATCACACTCATGCACAATGTAGATTGATTCTTGAAGAGACAGCAGGGTGGAGTGACCAATACACTCAATATTTTGGATATACGAGGGTGGTGACAAAAAAAATGATAGTTATTGACCATGTTACAAACACTGCATCTATATTGCGTGAACTGAAATGGGAATGACAAATGAGCATCTACAGCTAACCCTATTCGCAATGCGGGACTTATATCAACTTGTCGTTCGAGGATCATGAGGGCGTTGGCCCGAAATGATAGGATATACCTTATGTTATGTATCCACAATGTCCGAGGCCCCTTTCAGATATGAAATATGACGGAAACCTAAATGATGGAGTGTGCGGAGCAGAAATGATCTTGTGCAATTTAAAATTAATTTGGATAGTAGAAGAGGTGGAAGTCTTCTGGGGGAAGGGATACATGGTATGATCATCATAATTTTGACGTGAATGAGGTAAAAAGCCTACACCAATCCATGTGTTTCGACCCAATGGTAGGTCCCAAAGTTTGGGGTTGGGCCTATGGATGAACTTTCTAGGCTTTCATATGTATCCCATAAGGATGTGAATCAAGCCATATGTAGTTCTAAAGGCTATGCAGTTTAGCATTGTGTGGTGAGTACATGGGAGGATAGAAGACCAAGGGAGGGCACATGGTGCAAGAATAGTTATCCTAACATGAGTGGGGCTAAAGAAGCCTATATTAAATCATGTGGGATCCGCCAAAAAAGCTATACCCATGATGGGATATTTAAAGAGGAAACTATGGATAGACTCAATAAGAAGAATTTAAGTGTTCCTGCATATCCAATGAGGATGGAAATATAGTTGTACACAGTTCATGTAGTTAAATGTCTCGTAGGGAGACACAGAGTATAATGTCATGTGGGACGACATACTGTTTAGCATCATGCAGGATGACATACAATTTAATGTCATGCGGGACATTTTACGATTTATGGTCATATAGGACCAGAAATTTTAAGGTCATGTAGGACCCAACAGTTTAATGTCATGTACGAACACAATGCAGTTTGGGGTTATACAGGACCATACATTATAAGGTCATGTGGGACCAGGCGACTCATGAAATGTATTTCTTGAGGAATTTGGCATTGGTTGGTGGAGTTAAACGCTCACCATCCCTAGTAACCAGGGAGTATGCACCATTGGAGTAAACTATGTGATAGATTTAAGGTCCTTCCCATTTGGGCTCCAAAATGGGTGGTTTCCTACCTGGAATCATTGGTGTCCTAATGGCCAATTCCAAGTCTCCTTTCAAGGAGTGGAGGTGAACTTTCCGGTCGAAAGCTCCAGCTATCTTGTTCCAATTCCATTCCAGATTGTGCATAGCACAAAACCTATTTTCTTCAATCACATCCAACTCAAAAATATGTATTTTAGAAACATTATTTGGTTTTATAGACTTGGAAATCCTCTGGAAATATTTTTCATAGATACATGGGAATTTTACAAGTTCTAAGTATCTAACGACGCTAGATTCTGAGGCCCGGTGTTCCCGATATCAATTCCTGAAGTTTAGTTCAGGTACATTAAGTAAATGTACGAGAAGGATTTTGTATCTTTTGAATTGGTGCTCGGAATTGAAATCTGAGGACACCGATGAACTCACAGCGCCGATATTCGCTTAAGGAGACCTTTACCACAGTTGCATTTTATCGAGAACGGAAGTTAATTTTGGGGGTATTCTAAATAAATTAAATAAAAATTTGACTAACATATTTTTATGTAAGTGGGGTTTTATCCTACAAGGGGAAGTTGGAGGTGGTGCCCACCTCCACATAACCTCCCATGGGATGATATTATGTGGTGGGTACTACATGAGGTAAACCCCCGTAAACCCCCTTAACCCCCTTTAACCATTGGAATTACCATAACATGTTGAAACTTTTCACTTTCCACCTTCCCTCTTAATGTGCCAACTCACTCTCCCAATTAATTAAAAAAACATGTAATTAATTAATTGGATCTTCTAATTTGAATTAATTTTAATTCATTGTGTGAGCATAACAATATGTGTTATATTATTATGGTTGGGGTTGTCATATTTTTCCTTTTTTGGGAGAATTGATGGATCTTTGGGATAACTCGTGGAGGAACAATATTCTCTTGACCAAGAACACCCGTCTCCAACAAAGAACGATGACACTGTCTACTACCCTTCCAACTGGGGCAAGAAAGGGAAGATGCCGCCCACGAAGAACATCACCAACAACAACGTCATCCCCTCCCTAAGTCAACGGAATGATGCCATCTTCCCGCGACACCATCTAGAGATCACCGGTTGCAAGGTAGGGGGAATTGTATTAATTTTACGTATGAATTATACCCACGAACTTTGATGTTTATTTTTTGGATTGAAGGTGGTGAAATTGTTATCACCTAATGCAGAAGGCACGGGCCAAACAAACATGGCCTGACATCCCTCCATTGAATCTAGTTTGGTTTATGTCAGAGGCGGAGCCGAAAGGGCGCAGTTCTGTTATAGCATCCCACCTTTTTATCACATAAAATTTCATTACATTATACAAAACTTAACATCTTTAAGGTTTAGTGTCTTGGAAACCGGGAACATAATACATGAAAATATAAAACAATTCTTCTTAAACACTTGAAAGGATTATTTATTTGTTCATATTATATTCATTACTTCATCTCATAACCTAGGAACATATATCAAAGCAAAGGGTGAGCATAAGGCCCAGTAAGGGAAAAAAGGGAAACGTTTTACATGTGAACTTGAGATACATCAAGAAAGTCATGATATATTACTTTAAGGAATGAGAAAGAGATCATGAGGCATATCATAATGAAAAGATCATGATTCATAACTTGATGATGTGGCTACAACATTTAACTTAGACAATCATGAACATATCATTATGGTCCTTCTCCAAGGTGTCATTTAAAAAAAATTACCAAGGTTATTCACCAAGGTATCGCTAACATTGTAATCCCAAGATATTACATCATTACCCATTGCATTGGAGAACTATCCGGGTGAACCCTTAAATTTGTATTTATTATCATGTGAGACACAAATATAATCATCAAATATTTCATAAATAACCCATATAGCATAAAAGAAATGGGTTTCATTTCATAATCATAATGTTTTAATAACTTCTTTCAAGACATGATCTTTATGTCATTTTAAACCCACGGAAACAGAAAGCGGGTTTCATGTATGTAAATCCCAGAATTAAAATACAACATTATGATATATATTTGAATAACCCTATAGAATAAATATATTTTATTATTCACTTAATAAAACAAAATAATTTGAGAAAAATAGAGAGACATTTTGCGATAAAAATTCTGCATCATAACGGCTATGTTACAGGGTTTTAAAAAAACATTGAAAAGACAGGGGACCTGGGTTACTCAATCATAAAAGATCACAAAAACAGTAGAGGGACATAATATAAAGGATTTAAGAACATTGTAATGAAATTTGAAATATGTAACATATGAAATGAAAAAACATGAAAGGAAGACAAAAATAATATTTCTCTAATAAAAAGTTGGCAGCCTAACAGCGTCACTTAAAACATCAAAAAAAATGAATTGATGAGATTAAATAGGGTATATCGTCATGTGAAAATAAAAAGATAGTATGATGAATATATAGATCATACCTCAACATGGAAAAAGGGTACTTGAATGACTTGAAATGAAAGTATAACTTTGAAAATGGGAAGAGTGAAAGAATCCCTTACAAAAATTCCACAGCCTAACGGCGCCACTTAAAAATTATTAAAATGAATTGATGAGATTAAGAGGGGATTTCTCCTCATATGAAAATACAAATTAATGTATGGTTAATATAAAATAACACCCTCCAACATAAGAACATGGATCATAAAACAAATGACATAAAATAGAGTACTTGAAAATAAAGAGAGAGGTAGGATCCCTTACCTTGAAAAGTAACTTCGAAAGCTTGAAGGTAGGGAAATTGGGAGGCTTGAGGGAACCTTGGGAGGACTCTTTGGGAGGTAAGGAGACCAGAACATCATTTATTTGGATTTGGAAATGAAAATAATGAGGTAAAGGCTTGTTATTTATAAGAGAAGTGAGGGGACAAGTCATTAATGGCCAAGGGACAACTCATCGGTGGTATTGGAAAAACCATGGGTCCGACCATGGTATTGGACACTTGGGACACCTAATACCTTATCTTACTATTCATAAGTCTACCATAATGATTACATAATTATTACATCCTTAATGATGACATTAAACACACGAAACTAAATACTTTATCTTTACTATTCACTGAAAATTCATTTTTTTTCAGAAAAATACCCAAAAATCACCATAACCTAATATAGATGCTATGAATTCATAAATAAAATCTATTTTATAAACATAATATTTTTAATATTTTTAATTTATTTTTTAATTACAAAATGTTATTCACCCAAAAAAACTAATACTTGACTAATAATTTCTGAAATAGTAATTTACCTATTTTATTGAACCACATTACTTAATCAATATGCCTAAATTATATTAATACTTTCTTTAGATGATATTAGTAATCCATTTGGTCACATTACAAATCCTAAGCATAAAATCACTATTCATAATTTACAATTCATCAAAAATTAAGTTGATCTTATTAGACTCTAAATTTCATACTGAACACAACTGTAGAAGACCAGTTTTTTAAAAATAATTACACATTTTTAATTATATAAGGTTTACATAAATATTATTAAATTTAGTTTTTCCAAAATTCATCAATAATATACATCATATATTTATCGGTACATTTGAGATTCACAAACTTCACCATAAGAAGAAATCACAATTTTTATTTAAATCCAAGGATTATACATGGCAGTTACAGTTTCATTACATAGCCCATTATAACACCAGCATTAGACCTAAGAGTAAGGCGTGCGGGGGTGATATAATCTTGGGGTGGCTCGACTAACATTGCCCAAGTTGTGATTTCTATCATCTTGAACTTCTCACGAAGGTGATTCCGTTCCAGCTTCACATGATGATGTTCGGCTTGGGTTTGGTTTAGAGAAAAGCCCAAAGGTGCTACCTCTTTCCCGAGTTCCATCAGATGGGATTCAATCAGCCCGAGACAACTTGATGGGGACACCAAATCTTATTTCTATATTAATTAATCAAGATCCCTTGTATATATAGAAAATCATTATAACATTTAGTTTCCAACAGTCATATTGACCAACTGTCATATAACAGTTGAAACCCAACGGTCTCATTTTAATTATACTCATTTTATTAAATGAAAAATAAATTAAACCACAAAAAATTTGGGAACAAAATTTACTCAAAAAATTCCAGGGCGTTTCAATCTTCCCACCTTAAGAAATTGCATCCTTACAATTTTAAAATTGGTCTTGGAAATTTAATTGAAAGTACCACATCAAAAAAAGAGTCAGTAAAACTATTACTTTAAAAGAATGAAAGGGAAGTACAAATGTCTCCTGAGTTAACCCATATTAGGATTCCATGTAGGAAAACATGGATATGGAAGAGAAAACAAAGGTTCAAGATCTGATGGAGAGTTATAGAAAACATGATTATGAGAAAATTAACCACAAGAAGATCACAAACATAAGATGTGTTAAACGGTTTTTGATTACCCAGTAGGAAATGTATACCAACAAATTTTTTGTTTTATGTTCATTTTCATAATTTTGAGGAAATCATATACTACATTGAATAGATACATAAGTAAATATAGTTACATTCAAGTTGAGTTTCATCCCTTAATAAATTTTATCCAAGGATAATCTTTTCTCAAAACAATAATAATTCAAAAGGACTTGGTCTCATTAAAAGCACAAGAATCATCTTCTAGAGAATCACATAATCTACAAAAGAATTACTATATTTTTACCTTTCCTTTAGTCATCAACTAAAACTAAAATGGTTAGTATGAGATCATATAATCCCCAAAAAGGATAATCCAATATAAAACTAAATATGACTATTAATCTCCAAAATTCAACAAAAGTACCCAAACATCCAGATAGACCATTCAATACACAATCATCCTTAAAATTCTTCAAAATAATCCAAACTTATATTGGAACCCAAAACTCTGAAGGATTTAATAACATAATATTCCAAGATAAGCATTATAATTCATCTCCAAACGACATCAACCCATCTTAATGTCTTATAACAAAAGTAACTAACCTAATCACATTTCCCCAAGATAGGTTAATCATTTCCATACATAACCTAAATTACCATAAGTTCACCTTAAATTCATCGATTCATCAAAATATAATCCAACCTTTACTTATCAGCAAAAAATATCGTAGTATTCTATTTTCCTTGATCATATAGGGTTCCCAAATTAGTGAACATATTCCAAAATAATAATAATCTTTTAATCCCCTAATCATTTTTTTTCAAGAATAACAGCTTCATAACATCAACATGTCATACATAATAATAGATGTTTTTTATAATGATATAAAACCATTTTAGGTAGTGACTCAATGTTCTTAGAGAACATTAAAGATATTCTCATAGAGCACGAACTAAAATACAACCTGACATAGGAAATTATTGCGAAGAAGTTACAAGTACTTCAGTCATCATGATCCATCTCAGCATAGGACTTGCATTGTTCCCTTGTCCTTGAAGATTGTTGATGCTCATCATGCATATCATCCCTTCCAAGAGAGAATTGCCTTGGATAATGTCCAACTTCTCTACATTTACGATATTGAATAGTATAAGGTACATTAGATTGAACCTTATCTCCATTCATCACGTTATCCATTTTTTAAAGAAATTGGCTACTTTATGCACTATCATCCCACACATAAAACATCTCCCGGTTCCTTTGTGACATTTTCCTTGGTGCCTCTTTCCACACTTTTTTCACAAAGGAAATTGGGTCTTCTTTCCCTTATCACCTTTATCAGAAGAACATCCTTGAGACTTCATCTTCCACTTACTGGATGAATTTGGCCATTAAAATATGTACCAATTATTAATTGTGATTTTTGATAGCTGGTTCGGAATAATCACAATATGTTCAACTTGATCTCTTGTCATCTCTTTCATTGTAATAGGTCAATCATCACGTTTCCTTTCACATTGGTTGTTGGGACATGTTCTTCTATATCCCTCCATTAACTATGAAAAGAAAGTATAATTAGGGTGCTTAAATACTTATCCAATAATCATGAAAAGGAAATTTTAAGCATAGAAGGATAAACCTGTAGAATAAATGTATATCATAACTTGTGATACCCTAGGTTACAATCTATGTTATCAATGATCATATATTCTTATGTGGATATTTATTTTATTTTATCTTTGATATTTTAATAATGGTTCATATTAAGCTTTTGAATTTACCAAAGCATATCCCCCGAGAGTGTTAAACCAAGAGTGTAGAAAGGCCTGTTGTCATGCACCATGTTTCCCCGGGTTAAGCCCGAAACACCTTGCCAGAGTTTTCACTCCTAGGTACATCTGTGCCAGAGCCACCTCTACTTGTTCGTATCCAGACAGGGATTTATTTGTTTGGAAACCACTTAATCAATACTTCACCAAAATATCAAGATGTTATCTTATATTTAATATGTTCATTAAGAAACATTATAATGATTTCAAATCCTAATTTACACAAATAACTAAACCATACTTTGATACCAACTATAGTATCCCGCCTTTTTATCACATACACTTTCATTACATTATACAAAACTGAGGATATTTAAAGTTTAGTGTCTTGGAAACCAGGAAATTAATACATGGCAACATAAAAAAATTCTTCTTAAACACATGAAAGGATTCTTCATTTTTTTATTCCTAAGTTCATTATTGCATCTCATAACCAGGGAACATACATCAATGGAACAGGTGAGCAGAAGGCCCGGTAAGGGAATCAAGGGAAACATTTTACATGTGAACTTGAGATACATCAATAAAGTCATGATAAATAACATTATGGATTGAGAAAGAGATCATTAGGAATATCATAACGAAATGAACATGATTCATAACTTTATTATGTGGCTACAACATTTAACTTATAAAATCATGAACATATCTCCAAGTTCCATCCCCAAGGTGTCATTTATAAAAATTACCAAGGTTATTCACCAAGTTAATGTTAAAATTGTAATCCCTAAAGATTACATCATTACCCAATGCATTTGAGTGATTTTAGGGTGAACCCTTAAAATTGTATTTATTATCATGTGATCCAAATATATCATCATCAAAGATTTCATAAATAACCCATATAGCATTAAATAAATGGGTTTCATTTTATAATCATAACATTTTAAAACTTCTTTTAAGACTTTATCTTTATGTAATTTTAAACCCATGGAAAAAGAAAGTGGGTTTCATATATGTTAATCCCTGAATTAAAATAGAAAATTAAGATAAATATGTGAATACAATTGTAGAATAATTATATTTGATTATTCAATTAATAAAACAAAATAATTTTAGAAAAGCAAAGAGACATTTTGAGATGAAAATTTTGCAGCATAACAGCTATGTTACAGGGTTTTAAAAAAACATTGAAAAGAGAGGCGAGATGGGTCACCCACTCATAAATAATCCACAAAATAGTATAGGTACAGAATATAATGGTTATAAGAACATGGTAATTATATTGTAAATACATACCATATGAAATGAAAAAATCTGAAAGGAAGACCAAAATAAGATTTCGCTAATAAAAATTTCACAACCTAACGTCATCACTTAAAACATCAAAAAAACGAATTCATGAGATTAAATAGGGTCTATCATCATGATAAAGTAAAAGTACTGTATGATGAATATAAAGATAATACCCGAACATGGAAAAACGGAACATGAAAGACTTGACATGAAAGTAGACCTTTGAAAATGGGAAGTGTGAATGAATCCCTTACAAAAATTCGGCAGCCTAACAACGCCACATAAAATTTTTTAAAATGAATTGATGAGAGTACGAGGGGGTCTCTCATCATATGAAAATACAAATTATAGTAAGGTGAATATAAAAGAAAATACTCCAACATAATAACATGGAGCATAAAATAAATGACAAAAAAGAGAGTACTTGAAAAGAAAGAGAGTGGTAGTATCCCTTACCTTGAAGAGTAACTTTGAAAGCGTAAAGGATGATACCTTGGGAGGCTTGAAGGAATATTGGGAGGACTTGGTTGGAGGTAAGGAGACTAGAACATCATTGAGGATTATTGGGGAAAAAATAATGAGGGAAATACTTGGAATTTATTAGAGAAGTGAGGGGAAGAGTCATTAATGGCCAAGGGACACCTCATCGGTGGTATTGGAAAAATCATGGGCTTAACCTTGGTATTTTCCCATGGTATTGGCTACTTGGGACACCTCATACCTTATATTAATATTCATAAGTCTACCAGAATGATTACATAATTATTAAATCCTTAATGATGTCATTAATCACTAAAGACTAAAAACTGTATGTTCACTATTCACCGAAAATTCATTTTTTTAAAATAAATCAAAAAAATCACCATAACCTAATATCAACGATCTGAATTCAAAATTGAACTCCATTTTATAAAAAATATTTTTCAAAATATTTTTAAATTAATTTTTAACTAAAAAGACACTATTCACTAGAAAAAACTAATACTTGATTAACAATTTTAGAAATAGTTAATTACATATTTTATTAAATCACATTACATAATCAAGGTGCCTAAATATATTAATACCATATTTAAGTGATATTACTAATCCATTTGGTAACATTACTAATCCTAAGCGTTAAATCACCATTCATAATTTACTATTCATCAAAAATTAAGTTAATCTTATTAGACTCTAAATTTAATACTGAACACAACTATAGAAGACCATTTTTTGAAAATAATTACACATTTTTAATTATTTAAGGTTTACATAAATATTTTAAAATTTCTTTTTTCCAAAATTCATCAATAATATAAATTTTATATTTATCCGGACAGCTGAAATTCACAAACATCGCCATAAGAAGAAATCACAATTTTTATTTAAATCAAAGGATTACACAAGGAAGTTACGGTCTCGTTACATATCCTCTTATAACTCTATCATAGGATCTAAGAGTAAGTTGTGCTAGGGTGATAGAATCTTGGGGCAGCTCAGACAACATTGTCTGAGTAGTGATTTCTATCAGCTTGAACTTCTCGTGAAGGTGATTCCATTCAAGCTTCACACGATGAAGTTTGGATTGGGTTTGGACCAGAGCAAAGCCCAAAGGGGCTACCTCCTTCCCGAGTTCCATCAGATGGGCTTCGATCTGCCCGATACAACTCGATGGGGCCATTGAATCTTTTTTCTATATTAATTAATCAAGATAACTTGTATTTATAGAAAATAATTGTAACATTTAGTTTCCAACGGTCATACTAACCAATAGTCATATAACAGTTGAAACTGAAGGATATCATTTCAATTATACTAATTTTATTAAATGAAAAATAAAATAACCCACAGAAAATTAGGGAAAAAAATTTACTAAATTTTTTTTGGGTCGTTATAGCCGTCGCACTGTGCCGGAAAAGAACCGCGACAGTCGAAAGAGGAACCATAGTTTGGAGGGTCGTGGTGAATGAACAAGCACAACACCATCGCGTCGCACAATGGAGCAGAAGGCCACAGCCAGGTCGGGCTGGGTCGGGGTAGCACGACGTCGTCTCAATGCGCAGAGTGTAGCAGGACCGCGATGTCAATGCGCCACAGTGGAGGTGCGAAGGCGGCTGTCCGAGCTGACCGCCGTGGAGTCGGACCGCGGGACGACCGGCCGGCAGACCGGTCGACCCACTGAAGAACCGAGGCACCCACTGGCACCGCATAGAAGAGGATACAGCTCTCGTCCGTGGGTTTCTCAGCTAGGTGAAACGGCCAGCCACATGTGGGCTGGGCGGGAGAACCGTGGCCCGCAGCGTGGGCTACGTGCGGTGGACCGAACTGGCCGGCTACGGCCGGTCGGAGCAGAGGAGGAGGCGGCGCCGCCTAGAACTGCCGGGAAAATCGGGCCGGCCCACAGCATAGGCCGGGTTCGCAAGTGGTCCACGCCTAACCGGGCCGGGATGACCCCCAGCTGAGTCGGACCCACCAAACTGGATCGGGCCGACCCGCCAGCCCACTGGGCTTGACGGGTCGGGCTCGTCTTCACTTAAATGCGAGTAACTTCTAGACCGTGCATCCGATCAACATTCCGTCTACGGCACTAGGACCCTTGTGACGAGGAGGTCCTTTTGGGATACTTTAACTAAGTTTAGGACAAATTTGGAAAATGGAAGGCTTTGGCTCGAGTGTAAATCCAACCGAGCCTTGAAATGGAAATTCTAATAACTCTCAGACCGAGTGTCCGATTGACGCACCGTCTACCGTGTTGGGTTCCTCATGATGAGGTTGAACTACAGGATACATCAAATTAGGTCTTTGTGATAGTTTATGATTCAACACTTGGCATGAGGAGCAGAACCTCTGAGAAACGAGCGTGCTGTGTGCGGGAACCCTAGGGCTGGCTTCGACTGATATGTACTGGAATCCTCAATGGGTTCGACATCGATGTCTACTAAACAAGAATCCTACATAGGTTCGACAGTGATGACTACTGTACCGATATCCTCTGTGGGTCCGATAGTTTTGACTTTTGTTCCTGTATCCTGTGTGGGTCTGATAGAATAGCTGGTCTTGTATCCTTTGTGGGTCCCACAACTTAGCTGGTCCTGTATCCTGTGTGGGTCCGACAACTTAGATGAATCAGTGAATTAATCTAATAATCTCTATCACACTATGAAAGATGTATACCTATGTGATCTGGGTCATGTCTTTCAACAATTAACATTGTGGTGATTGACTTTACTTTCGTTGTGGAATGGTTTGTGCTTGGGCTCGAGAGTTAGAGCAGGACTGTGATTGAGAACCTTGGTATAGGTATGGGTAGATACCTAGGTAGAGTTGGTAGATACTGTAGGACCCCGGGACACCCTGAGAGGGGAGGGGTGAATCAGGGTGGCAACTTTTTCTTCTTAAAGTTGTGGATCTTGTTCCCACGTTGGTAGGAACTACTTAAACCTGTATGATGGATATGATCAGCAATTAAACATTCACATGCAGAGACAGATGACACAGCTATTTTTACTTGGTTCACCACTAAGGGCTACGTCCAAAGAGTATACGCCGACAGGTTGCCGGTCGTACCTAAATCCACTATGCTTCACTAGCTGCGGATACAAATGTTCGGGTACAGACACTCTGTCCCAGGCTCACTGCCTTTACAATTGTTTAGGGATAGCTCACTGCGTCCCTCGGGTTACTCCCGTTGACTCCCCCTGGCGCACTGCCATTGGTGAAGTCTCACTCAGTTTATAGACGTGAAGGTCTCTTCAATAGATATGCATTGAAGTCTTTGTCTCCTGTTTAGCATGAGACTTTGCTTGCATCAGAGTCCTGAGTTGATGCTCTTTTGAAATCAATCTTCTACTTCAGTGCAATACCTGAATGCACTAAATCTCCTTCTCTTCCTTCAATTCCCAATTCTGACACCTGAGTGTATCGATATATTTCTCTCTCTGTGCAGATCAGATTTTGGTTGCCCGATCGTTCTTCTTCTATTCGCAAAGCAGATTTGAGAGTGCTAAGCACCTATCAAAAGGCCTGCGGGACCCCCAAATTTTCCGCGCACCCTTCCCGGGAGCTTGCGCATAAAATTCAAACCTTGCGCGTAAAAATAAATTTTATCGCGTAAAAGGCTTTTCGCGCTACTCTGCTTTTTCGCGCAAAACTTCCCTTTTTCGCGCAACGCCCTCTTTTTCGCGCAACCCTCTGTACCTTAATTTTTCCGCGCGCCGGAGCTCAGGATTTGTCTAAGTGTCGAGCCTCCCCGAATGAGAGGGGTTCACCTCATATTTATAGACGATTTTTATCCTGCGCGTAAAACCCTCTTTCTTGCGCGTAAAACTGTCTCTCAGTTCTTTGAATTACGCGCACCTTCCCATTTTTCCGCGCACAGCTCTGGTTTTTCGCGCAGCCCATGCCTTTACCATTTTTCAACGTTCTGATTCTGAAACATCATTTGCGCGAAAAACTATTTCGCGCATCCCGCTGTTTTCCGCGCCCAACTTAAGTATTTCGCGCACATCCCTGATTTTCCGCGCAGCCCATGCCTTTGCCATTTTTCACCTCTCTGATTTCGAAACACTGTTTGCGCGAAAAAACTATTTCGCGCATCCCGCTGTTTTTCGCGCCTAACTTAAGTATTTCGCGCAAGCCTATTATATTTCGCGCGCCACTTCCTTTTTGTGCGAACCTCCTTTTGCAGACAATCCATGTCTTCATTTTCCGATTTTGAGGCCCAAAAATTTGGCAAACACTGGAAAACGGCGCCACCTTGTATCTGCTCTTTTAGTCCGCCTCCAGATCATCCATTCCTTTGTCGACGTTCCTTGAATAAAAACATGGATCATTATTCCACAGTCCTCGAACTCGACCTGCCTCCATAGAAACTCTTTTGCCAACAAATTTGTATGTCGTTTGTTTGCTTTGTCGACAAGGACGATCACCTCAACAGCGCTTCATCTTGGTGATCTGTATACTTCAACAACTCTTCTGCTTTTATCACAACCTCCACTATTGTGATATGTAGTCTTTGAAGGAACAGCTTTAGCATCATCATCTTCTATGACAATGTTATGTTCATGACTATCTCAGAAGTCCAATCATTGCACATTGTCTTCTTCATCAACCGGTATGATGTACTTCATGCAAACCGATTCAATTCGTCAGGTGGTCTCTTGCATGGTTCTCATGCAATCATGAGTAATTGCATGAACTTCATCCAAAAACCTCATTCTTCTTTGATCATCCTTGGATGGCTTATACCTCACATTCTGCATTGTTGTAAACAATGTATCACCTTTGACACATGTTCTTTGAACTTCCGATCAATACAACAATCGTCTGAATCACCACTCCTCTACTTCATCGGAGTACTTCATGATCTCCTTCATTTTGATCTGCATTGACAACTATTGACAACAAATAAAACCTTATACACAAAGTGGTTCCAACAGATACTTTGTGATTTTATCTTTATTCTGTTGTTTATCCTTTTTGGGTTCAGGGAGACCTTCAGGGGGTCTCGGGGTCTCCTAATGAGTATTGTTATACTCACCCCTACACGGGCTTCGACCGCAGCTTGTTGTGTTCTGTGCGGATGATGGACATTAGTGATCGATGCTGAGGGTGACAGACGGGAGGCTAATCGGAGCTGGACTAGATAGGATGTACCACAGGGATGATTTGTTCAAGTTTAGTACCTACCCTTTAGGTAGGATCCCCCGGTGGACGATCTAGTAGCTATTTTCCATTTTTACTTGTACTGGTTGTTTAGTTGGGTTTGTATACTAGCCCACTAACTTTCAGCACACCATACTTCTCTATTTTAGTACTTTTTGCCTCTATGTCTTGTTTTAAGATTGTGTGTGTTACAGTTTTAAAGGAAATTCCTTCCCTTTTTATCAAGAATTCGCCTTTGGTGCTTGTCGCCAACCCCTGGCCTATGGAAGGTGGGCTTGGGGTAGTCACAACACGGGCCCCAAGGAAGGGTCGTAACAAATTGGTATCAGAGGTGTATGTTCAACCACAGAACTTGGACTATGATTATTTTAACGGAAATAGTGTTAAGTGTTTAGGGTGTTGTAATTTGTTTAGGGAAACATGTGTTGGTGCGGCGACCGACATATCCATAAACTAGGACTCTTACTTCTGATCTCCATCCCAGTGCACGATAACACTGATTGCGAATATGTTTCCTTTGAAAAAGTTTTTTTCGTGATTACTTTGTGTTAGCTCACCAGGAATACTATTTTAATCGTGTAACACCTGTTTTTTTCAGGATGTCCCCATGAAGGCAACCAGCTAGGGTTCCATGTTTCTTATGATATGGTAGCCCACCGAGCGACGAGGCATCAATGCAGGGCCCCATCACAACGGAGGTACCAGCGATACCACTACCTGTTGGGCCACCTATACAACCAGTTCCAGCTGTAGAGAGTGAACGCCGCCTGATTGCATTGCACGAGTTCTAGCACGAGAGGCCGCCTAGGTTTCGGGGAGAGACAGACCCACAGGCAGCTGAGGATTGGTTGGAGGCTGTCGTGAGAGTTTTCAGTTTGGCAGGGACACTAGCTGACCTCATGGTGATCCTTTCCGTGAGTCTCCTACATGCGGCAGTAGGTAGATGGTGGAGCCTAATGTCCAGGTGCATGACGATCCATAATTACACTAGACATACTTCGAGAGTCTCTTTCGCTCAGAGTTGTTCCAGCCACCCTACGTGCGGGGCAGATTTGGGAGTTACTTCATCTACAGCAGGGAAGCATGAAAGTAGCTCAGTACTCAGCGAGGTTCACCAACCTCTCGCACTACAACATGGGTATGGTACAAGACCCGTGCTCCAGGGCCCATACGTTCAAGCAGGGGCTCAGGCATGAGATCAAGGATTTGATGATCCCCCTCAGCATTCTGACATAGGCAAGGGTGCTGAAGCGTGACCTTCTAGTGGAGAGTTTTCTAACTGGGCAGTCACCTGTAGCAAGACCCACCACAGGGCGACACGTAGGAGAGTCTTCCATAGACAGCAATAGAAAGATGTCAGAGAGGTCCTAGCGGACCAACACATCAGGAAGGCGACACCGGGATACAGGTTCGGTTGTGCGGGGAAGAAGAGATAGATCCAGCTATAAGAGGAGCAGACAGTGCTATGAATGCGGTGTCCATGTCCATATGGATCGTGACTCCCTGCCCCACCATGCAGATGAGTAGCATACGGTAGGGGGACTTCCCAGACAAGGCCAGATGTTCGACTGTGGTGGTCCACCAGGATTAGGCGGACGTGGGAGAGGAGCTGGCCGAGAAGCGGGTGGTGGATGAAATTTGGAGACTCTACCACCACCACCAGTAGAAGGTCCACCACGACCACAGGGAGCTGGAAAACAGAGGTGGGCTCAGCTCTAGGCAGTTTAGGCCTACGACCACGATGCACCTAAGATGATTTGATGTACTATATGTGTCTACTCCACCCTTGCTGTCGTACTTTTAGACAGAGGAGAAAGTCCTTTGTTTATTTCCACTACCCTCGTTTGAAGCTCCGAGATTCTAACGGAGTCGTTGGCTCGATCCTTATGGCTAGAGACTCTTACGGGAGCATACTTGATGACTAAGAACTGGTGTCGGCAGTGTGATCTTACTCTATGAGGTGAGATATTTGGTTGGGATCTTCTGGTAGCAGAGTCGAGGCGTTATGAAGTCATCTAGGGTGTGGACTGGTTATCAACATTTCATGCCCAGATTGATTGTATTAGGTGAAAAGTGCGGTGTATCTGAACATATGGGAATAGGTTAACAATCACTGGCGAGAAGGGATCCTTTACAGTGCATGACGGACATATATAGAGTAAGGGGAAGCCGATCACACATAAGTTGTCTAGTCTCATCCTCGGATCAGTTGATGTGTGGAGTCCGAGTTTTCTTATTGTGGTGGATCAGTACGCGGATGTTTTCCCTGATGACTTTCCACGAATTCCTCCTCCCAGAGAGATATAACTCTACATTGACCGATACACAGTGAAGACATATATATCTACTCCGGCATATTGGATGGATCCCTCCGATCTTTGTGAGCTATGGGTATATCTGGAGGACTTCCAGGTGAAGGGATTTATCCGACCCGATGTTTCACCCTGGGCATCACCGTTTTTTCGCCAAGAATGAGGATGGGATCTTGTGACTGTGTGTTGACTACCGTCGCCTGAATCAGGTGAATGTGAAGAACAAGTACCCACTCTCGAGTATTGACAAACTCTTTGATCAGCTGAAGGGAGCACGATGGTTTTTGAGGATAGACCTTACGTCAGGCTATCACCAGCTCAGAGTTTGAGATGATGATGTACAAAAGATGGCCTTCAGGTGTTGGTATGGCCCCTATGAGTTCTTGGTTATGCCCTTCGGCATAACCAACCCTCCAACAGTTTTTATGAGTCTCATGAATAGGATCTTCCAGCCTTACCTCGATCTCTTTTTCTTAGTCTTCATCGATGATATACTGATCTACTAAACTACCGAGGAGGACAATGCCTACCATTTTCGAGTTGTACTGGACACACCATATGAGCACCAGCCTTATGGTAAGATCTCGAAGTTCCAATTCTGGATTTGAGAGGTTCACTTTCCGGGACATGTCATCTCGAAGGATGGAGTTGTAGTGGATCCAGCGAAGATTGAGGCAGTACTTGCATAGGAGAAAACCAAGAGTGTAACAGAGGTACGATGTTTTCTGGGACTGGATGGGTACTATCGGAGATTTTTTCCAGACTTCTCCATAGTTGCAGCACTGCTATCAGCATTTAAGAAGAAAGGGAAACCCTTCATGTGGTCATAGAGATTCCAGTAGGTATTTAAGGTGCTGAGGCAGAGGTTGACTAGTGCTCCCATCTTGAGGCGTCCAGAGGAGGGCATAGGGTATGTAGTATACAATGATGATTCAAGAACGGGACTCGGATGTGTCATGGTGCCAGAGCGAGTAGTGTTCGTGTATGGAACTCGATAGTTGAGACAAAACAAGAATAACTACACTACTCATGACTTGTAGTTATAATTAGTGTTCTTCACCTTGAAGATGTGGCAGAACTATCTGATGGGCGAGCATTTTACAGTCTACTCTGATCACCAGAGTCTTAGGACAATCTTCTCACAGAAGGACCTGAACACGAGACAATGGCGTTGGCTTGCGTTTCTCCAAGACTATGACTTCGAGATAGTCTATACTCTTGGGAAGGGGAACATTGTAGCAGATGCTTTCAGCAGGAGATCAGGAATTCAAATGCTAGGAGAGGCGATAGATCAGCTGGCCGTATTGCAGATATCCTTTGTGGATAGAGATGGAGTAGCCTTTCTGCAGTCTCTTATAGTCACTCCTCCACTTCTTCAGCAAGTCAGATAGGCACAACGTGGAGACGTTGACTATGAGACGTGACATGCTCAGATATCCTCAGGGAAGGCACATGATGGATTTTATGAAGGTGGGGAGCATGTCATTCACATCAGAGGATGTACCACGGTACCAGTTGCACTTCAGGTGGAAGTGTTGAGGGAGTTCCACACATCACCTTCTGCGGTACATCCAGGAGTGGAGAATATGTATCAGGACCTCTAACGATAGCACCGGTGGCCAGGTATGAAAAGGAGGTAGTAGAGTTTTTCTCTTGATGACTCACCTTTCAGCAAGAGAAGGCGGAGCACCAGGTTCCAGTAGGCTTGGTTCAGCCCTTAGAGGTTCCATAGTGGAAGTGGTACGGGATATCCCTGGATTTCGGGATGGGACATCCAGGTACATCAAGGGGACACGAATCTATCTGGGTGATTGTCGACTGACTCACCAAGTCAGCCCACTTCCTACTGATCATAGAGAAGGGCTCAGTTGAGGGATTGAGACACCTTTACGTATAGGAGATCGTATGGATTCATGGTGTTCCATCGATGAACGTCTCTGATCTAGATTCCCATTTCACTTTTCGTCTATGGAAGGGGTTGCTGGAGGATTTCGGGATGAAGCTTCGCTTGAGCACCGCTTTCCATCCTTAGATGGATGGATAGACTGAGAGGACCATTAAGACTCTCGAGAACATGCTTCGTGCTTGCATCCTCGACTTTGGTCATAGCTGGGAGGATCACTTTCTCTTGGTAGAGTTTGCGTATAATAACAGTTACCACTCTACCATCGAGATAACACCTTACGAGGCAGGTAATGGCTGACTATGAAGATCACCTCTGCGCTTGAATAACCCAGGGGAGTCAGCATTTTTATGACCAGAGATGGTGCAGGCTACGACGAAGAAGGTGCAGATAATCCAGGAGAGGATGAAGACTGTACAGAGTAGACATAAGTCCTAGGCTGATAGGAGATGGAGACCACTGGAGTTCGAGGATGAAGACCATGTCTTCATATGGGTATCACCTTGATGAGGTCTACGGAGATTTGGCTAAGTCATAAATTTATCTTCGTGATTCATTTGACCTTTTCAGGTCCTCAGCTGGGTAGGCGAGGTGGCTTACCGCTTGGCTCTTCCACCCTAGTTCCACTGGGTGGATGACATCGTCCACATATCTCAGTTCAGGAGATATGTGCATGACCCCTCCCCCATAATTGACCACGGAGAGCTGGACATCGATAACGGGGAAACATTTATAGAGGTTCCAGTGGAGATTGAGGGTCGACAAGAGCGGTTCCTGCATAGGTAGTCGATTCCTTTGGGGCACATTCGTTGGCAGCACGAGAACCTCCAGGAGAGCACATGGGAGCAGGAGGCTCAAATGCATGCTCAGTACCCCCATTTTTTTTCCTAGTGTGTGTAGTAGCTTATGAGGGCGTAAATCCCTAAGGTGGGGAGAATTTAAAGACCCGTAAATCCATGGAAATATTTTTATTAAATAATTGGGAATTTTTGGAGTCCGCAATTTTTGTCGGTGCTTGATTCTGAGGCCTGGTGTGCCCGAAATCAATTTCTGAAGTTTACTTCATGTAAGTTTAGAAAACGTATGAGTGGGATTTTATATCTTTTGAACCGCTGCATAGAATTGAATTTCAAGGACAACGATGAACTTATAGCGCTGATATTATCTTAAGGTTACCTTGTCTGCAGTTGCGTTTTATTGAGAGAAGAAGTTAATTTTGGGGGTTTTCTAAATAAATTAAACAAAAATATGTCTAACAGATTTTTATGTAAGTGGTGGTTTAATCCTCCAAGGGGAATTTGGAGGTGGGGCCCACCCCTACATTACCTCCCAAGGGAGGATATTATGTGGTGGTTCCCACATGATCTCAACACCCTTAAAACCCCCTTAACCATCTTTAACCCTTGTAATTTCCATAAGATGTGGAAACTCTTCACTTCCCACCTTCCCTCTTAATGTCCCAACTCACTCTCTCAATTAATTAACTAAACTTGAAATTAATTAATTGGATATTTTAATTTGAATTAATTTTAATTCATTGTGTGTGCATAATAATATGAGTTATATTATTATGGTTGGGGTTGGCATATTTCTCCTTTGTTGGGAGAATTGGTGGAGCATTGGAAGAACTCTTAGACGAAGGATATTCTCACGACGAAGAACGCCCGTCTCCACCGAAGAATGACTACACCGTCTTCTTCCCTTACAACCATGGAAAGAAAGGGAAGATGCTGCCCGCGAAGAACATCGCCGATGACAACGTCATCCCCTCCCAAAGTCAATAGAACGACACTGTCTTCCTGCGACTCCGTCAGGAAATCACCAGTTGCGAGGTAGGGGGAATTGGATTATTTATACGTATGAATTATACCCAAGAACTTCAACGTTTATTTTTGGATTGAAGGTGGCGAAATTGTTATCACCTAACGTGAAGGGTGCGGGCCAAACAAACACGGCCCGACATCCCTCTTTTGAATCTTGTTTGGTCGACATCAGAGGTGGAGCTGAAAGGGCGTGGTGTCGTCACACTGCACTGGAGAAGAACAGCGACAGACGAAAGTGGAACCATGACTGGGAGGGCCGCGACAGATGAAGTGTGGCGCCATCGCACCATGTAGTAGAGCAGAAGGCCACATTTAGGTTGGGCCGTGGCAGTGGTGGCACAGTGCAGTTGCACCATGGTGGATGTGCGGAGGCGGCCGGCCGAGCCAGCTGTCATGGAGCCGGATAGCGGGACGACCGACAGGCCGACAGGCAGGCCCGCTAGAGAACAGTGGTGCCTGCAGGCGCGACATTAAGGAAGATGCTGCCTGCATCCGTGGGTCACTCCGATGCGTGAACCATCCGGAAGCGTGCCAGCCAAGCTGGAGAACCACGGCGCCCGCAGGCGTCGGGTGGGGAGAACCGCGGCCTGCAGCGTGGGCCATGTGCGCTGGAACGAACCGGCCGGCTACGGCCGGCCGTGGCATAAGAGGAGGCGGCACCACCGGGAAAACTGGACCAGCTCGCAGCGTGGTTCAGGTTCATGGGGGGGGGGGGGTCGTGCCCCACTGGGTCAGGCCGACCCTCATGTGGGTCAGACCCGCCAGACCGGATTGGGACGACCTGCCTTCCCACTGGGCTTGACGGGTCGAGGCCATCTTCACTTAAATATGAACAACACCTAGAAACCGTGTCCGATTGATGTGAAATATTCTGAACTGGGACCCTCATGACAATGCAGTCCTTTTTGGATACTTTAAGTGGGTTTTAGATAGATTTGGAAAATTGATAGGTTTGGATCGAGCATAAATCCAACCAAGCCCTAGAATGGAAATGCCAATAACTCTCAGACCGGGAATCCTATTTATGCACAGTATATAGTGTTGGGTTCCTTATAATGTGACGGAACTATGGGATACATAAATTCAGGACTTTGTGATAGTTTATGTATCGACACTTGGCTTGAAGAGTGGACCCTCCCGGAAACGAGTGTACTGTGTGCGAGAACCCTAGGGTTGGCGGCGTCTGAAATGTACTGAAATCCTTCATGGGTTCGACAACGATGACTATTGTACTGGGATCCTCCATGGGTCCAATAGTTCTAACTTCTGTTCCTGTATGCTGTGTGGGTATGACATCTTATATGAATCAGTGACTACATCTGATCGTCACTATCACTATACGAAATATGTATCCCAGTGTGAGTTGAGTCATGTCTTTCAACCGTTAACATTGTGGTGATTGAATTTACTTCCTTTGTGAAATTGTTTGTGCTTGGGTTTGAGATTTGGAGCCGGAATTTGATTGATAACTTAGGTATATATATGCTAATATACCAAAGTAGGGTTGGTTGATTCTTCCTAATTGTATCTTTCTTCTGTTGTTTATCCTTTGTGGATTCTGGGAGACCATCGGGGGTATCGGGATCCCCTACTGAGTATTGTTATACTCACCTCTGCATGTGTTTCTCCCACACCTTGTTGTGTTCTAGGTAGATGACGGATATCAGTGATTGTAGATGAGGGTGACAGACATGAGACTGATCAGAGCTGGACTAGACGGGAAGTACCGTAGGGACGAGTTCTTCAAGTTCTGTACATACCCTTATGGCAGGATTCCATGTTGGACAATCCAGTAGCTGTTTTCCATTTTTATTTGTACTTGTTATTCAGTTGGGTTTCTATACTGGCCCACATACTTTCAGCACTCCTTACTTTTCTATTTTAGTACTTGTTGCCTCTACTGGTTGTGTTCATACTGTGTGTGTTACATGTTTAAAGGAAATTCCTTCCCTTTTTATCATGAATTTATTATTGGGGCTAGTCACCTGCCCTTGGCCTATGGAAGGAGGCCTTGGGGTAACCACGGTATGGGCCCTGAGGAAGGATCGTGACAACAACTCTCGAGCCCAAGCACAAACCATTCCACAATAGAAGTAAATTAAATCACCACGATGTTAATGGTTGAAAGACATGACTCAGCACACACTGGTATACATCTTTTGTAGAGTGATAGAGATGATCAGATGTAGTCACTGATTCATCTAAGCTATCAGACCCACACATGATACAAGACCAGCTAAGCTGTCGGACCCACATAGGATACATGACCAGCTATTCTGTCAGACCCACACAGGATATAGGAACAGAAGTCAGAACTGTCAAACCCACAGACAATAGTGATCGAGGCTGAGGGTGATGGATGAGAGGATGATCGGAGATGGACTAGATGGGACATACCATAGGGACGTGTTGTTCATGTTATGTAACTACCATTCAGGTAGGATTCCTTGGTGTATGATCCATGAGTTGTTTTCCCTTTTTTACTTGTACTTGTTGTTTAGTTGGGTTTGTATACTAGCACACTTACTTTCAGCACACCTTACTTTTATATTTTAGTAGTTTTTTCCTCTACTGCTTATGTTCGGACTGTGTGTGTTACAGGTTTAAAGGCACTGCGTTCCCTTTTTATGAATAATTCTCCTTTTATGTGAGTCACCATCCCCTGGCCTATGGAAGGTGGGATTGGGGTTGTCACAACACGAGCCTCGAGGACAGGTCGTGACATTGGTGCTTGCTAATCATAGACATCTGTGCGCATTGAGGGAAACTGAATCTTTATGGGTAGAACAGACTTTGTTCCATAGACCATGGAATATGGGGTAACTTGGTTGGAATTTCAGGTCTTCATATGATAAGCCCAGAGGTAATTAGGGAGCTTGTTCGGCCGAATCTTCTTTTTCTGACTTACCATTTTCTGTAGAATGTTAGAGATGGTTTTTTGAATGCCTCAATCAATCCATTTTCTTGATCACAATAAAAAAGGTATGATTATAATGGATGTTGTACTTAGCGTATAATTTCCTCAGCTCAGCTTCTTGAATGTTCATGTCGTTATCAGTGTGGACCAAATGAGGGAATCCAAAAAGGTAGATGATATTGGAGCTCACAAAGTCAATTTTGGAACATGCCTTGACCTACTTCAATGGAATTTCCTCTACCCATTTAGTGAATAAATTCATAGTAGTCATGATGAACCGGCATTGGCGAGCCGTCTTCGGTGGATATGGTCCCACAACATTGAGTACCCATACCTCAAATGACCAAGAATATATGGTAGTGTAGAGAGGATATGATGGCCAATGTATAAAGTAGGCATGAATTTGGAACACATGGAACTTTTTTGTGAACTCAACGCAGTCATGGATCATGGAGGGCCAAAAGTACCCCAGTCTCAGGATCTAGTGAGATTATTTTGGCCTGGTCTGATGAGCCCTGCAGGAACCAGCATAACCTGTGGCATGACTTGGGAAAACTCAAATCCTTGAATACAACATAGGAGAACCCCATCAAACCAACATTTTTTTTAGGATCTACTCACGACTAAGACCATTCTGGTTGGTAAACTATAACGTACGATGTCATATTATCTCACGCTCGGCCCGATCTGCTGTGAGATTACCATTTTGGAGGTACATGACAAAGGAGGTTCTCCAGTTGGGAGTCACCTTAGTCACTACATCTGGGCGACCTAGAGGTCTTAACGTGGAGGTGCTGGTAGTAAGGTGGCTAACCTGTAGACTGTTATCATCATCTAGAGTGACAGAAGAAATGAATTTCTAGTGTGCCACATGGATAATGAGGTCATCATATTCAGGCTCTGTAAGTGATGCTGCAAGGCTGCCTAGGGAATCGACTCGACCATTCTAAGATCGAGGGACATGAGTGACATATGGCCAACATGGGAACTGGGCCATTAGCTGGAAAGTGTGTTCCAAAAATGGTAAGAGCTATAGCTTTCTAACGACATAGTCATCGGTCATCTACTTAATAACTATATCAAAATTTCTTTTTACTATACAAATGGGGAATGTCTATCTCAAGGGATAGCTCAAGGCCGGTAATGAGAGCTTGATACTCTACATCATTGTTGGTGCAACCTCATGACCACATGAATTAATTCAACAGGATGGCTTATGCTAGGGTAATGAGCACAATACCAAGACCTAATCTGTTCAGCATGGGGTCATTGAGCCTTATACCGGTGGGGCTCCAAGAAGCACCATTGTAGTGAATTTTCCATCATGACATGGGTTGGTCTACCGAGAAAATTTCTTCATCGTGGAAAATGATGTCTAGGAAAGGGTATGCAGGAGCTAGATGGGCAGCAAGGATGTCTACGAATACTATCTGCTTAATATCCTTATGAGGGACAAACCTGATGTCGAACTACTGAATGATCACTACCCACCAAGCTAGTTGTCATTTCAATATGGGGAGGTTCAAGATTTATTTCAACAGATCTACACCAGACACAACCAATACCTCATGGTGCTGCAAGTAATTTTGAAATTTATGTACGGCGAATACCCCTACAAAGAAGCTCTTGTCCATTGGGGCATATCTGGGATCTGTATCTAGGAGCATGTGGCTGAGATAGGAAAGACTATTCTCTATCCCCACATTATTTTTTTGGGAGGGAAGGGTGCCAAGAGACAATTCCAGGGCGGTCACATAAAGGAAACGTGGCTTTCCAGGGACCGATGGCATTAAAACCAGAGTCCAGAGCAGGAACATATTTATTTCATTAAAATAATTTTGACATTGTTCGTCCCACTCGTATACAATTCCATTCATCATGAAATGTGAAAATAACTTACACATGGTGGCCAGATTCACAATGAATAGGATTCTGTAGGCCATGTGGCCTTAGAAGCCTCGAAGATCCTGAATGTTGCATGAGGGAGACATCTGACTGATGGCATTGAACTTCTTTGGGTCAATATTGATGCCCATGTATCTGACAATGATGCCAAGAAACATTATTTAGGTGACCCTGAAGGTACACATTAATGGATTCGTATTCAGGGGGAGGGAATGGAGGATGATGAACAATTTCTCATGGTATTTGAGATGGTCTGGACGCTGGCGATATTTGACCACCCAATCATCCATGTAACATTCCACCAAATTTCTTGAGGATCACCTTAAATATGCGATGCATAGCCCACTAATAGGTGGCACCTGCATTCTTTAAATCAAAGGGAATGACTTGGTTATTTAATGTACCTTTTGGTGCCCAAAATTCTACAAACTCCTCATCCTTAGGGGCCATTCAGATCTGGTTTTACCCAGAACACCCTTCCATGATGTAGTGGGCCTGGAACCTAGATGTGGCATCAATAAATAGTTTTTTCATGGGAAGGGTAAAATCATCCTTTTGGTAGTGACAGTTGAGATCCTGGAAGTTGATACAGACTCTGATATGTCTTTTCCTCTTCCTGATTAGCACTGTGTTGGCTATCAATTTTGTGTACTAGACCTCCTTAACGAAAATGGATCTAATGAGCTTATAAACATCTACCACAACCATGTCACCATGATAAGGGTGAATATTTATGGGAGGCTGCTTGAACCCGCGATGATTTGTTCAGAGATAGATGCGGTGGATGGATACCTGAGGATCTAGCCTTGGAATCTCATAATAACTCTAATTGAATACATCACAATGTTGATTAAGGATGTCTATGTACTTCTGTTGCTCCTCGAAGGGAATGGAGGCACTGATCAAGTTGAGTTTCAGGTCCACCTCAATACAGAGGTTCACTTGCACCAATTTATTGACCGTGTTGGAGACACCCTCTTAAAAGGTGGGAGGGGAATACACTAAATCCTCATATTCAATTATAAAGGAGGGATCCTCAGTGGGAGGAGTCTCCTCCGTGTCGACAGATCCTAATGGGAGACTGCTACCTGTCTGAGCGGTATTGGACGTTGTATCGGGTGACTCCTATGCTACTGAAATAGTATTGATGAAAGTTGTTGATCTGATCCCATCTGGTCTTCGGACCAAGGGTCCACACTAGATGATATTAAAGCAATAGTGGCATGTCGGCCTGAGGCAATAAATTCCAACCTGTTGAAACAAAGCGAGTATGTCTTATTGTCGTTGCCATGGGGTGAATGTCTTGATACCTTATCAGAGTAGGGGGATTCAGGATCACCTAAGAATGATTTGTGTAGGAGTATAATGTGATCTTCCGACATCACTTAGGCTTGGGAGTATGCACACCCTTGTTCTAAAAACAACGAATCATTGTCCCTTGTAAGGGGTTGTATCCTCCAATCAGTGGATTGGAAAGACATAGGCATCATCTAGATCTATCCATGGGTCAGTCACAGCTGTAGCATGCTCAACACCATTAGCCTAATTTTTTTTGTCCTTGCTCTAGTAATAGTTATAATCCAGATAGAAGGATTCATAAGAGTCAAAGGGAGATGCATCACCTTGAAGCATTCCCACTAAACCATTAAGGGAGTACTTGAGGTATTTGTGATATGCTTAAGGAACCACCACTTGCAGGTGGAGCCACGACCTACCACCAAACTTTTTCTTTCTGAATTTTTCAAATAGCCACTTATTGGGTAAGTGGGAACTGTAACACCCCGAGATTTTATGAGAAATATTCTTTTTAATTTAATTAATGTCTTGTGTTGTATGATACACCAAAAGGAGCTTGCACAACACGCATCCTTGACTTTCCTTTCGTTACACGCAATCGCGACCTTCCTTGATAGCGTGTGTAGTACGCAATACCGAGTTTCACTAAACAACGATATGCTATTAAAATATTATTAAAACTATCCGTTATGAATAGTAATAACCACTTTTTGAAATTTTGTAAATTTTATTTTTCAAAATGTATTTCATTTTTGGATTTGGAATATCGAAATTAGCTTAGGGTGAAATTTTGGTAATTTTCGGATAACTTTCATATTTTGATGAATAGTGGAAATTACTAAATTTTAATTAAAAACAACTTTTTCAATCGAAATAATTAATAGTGATAAATTATTAATTTGAGTGGTTTTAAAGTATATTTAGAATATATTTTTACAATTTAAAACAATGTTGGTCATTGGATGTAATTTCACATTTAAACCAGTTATAAACAAGTGTCAATCTTTTGATAGTTATTATCTCTTAAAAACACGCCTTTTGTTTTGACGACAGGAATTAATTTTTTAAATTAATTAATGAAACTGATATGTTTTGAATTTGGTAAAATAGAAATCATTTTTGAGTTCATAATATCAAATATAGCTTAGGCCTAATTTTTGATATTTTTCTGAAAACTTTCAATTTTTGATGAATAGTGAAACCACTAAGTGGTAGTTAAAAAACTGAATTTTTCATAAAAATTAATTTTACCGCTTCTGTGAGTGGAATTTCAAAAATCCGAGAGACAAGGTTAATGTCAGTAAGTAAAATGTGGTTCAATGAGATGAAAATAATTTTTGGTGAATAGTAACTTTTTACTTTTATTTACCACGGTTAAAAGTAAATAGGGTAATTAAGGGTAAAAATGATATTATTATTACCCTAACACATGTCCAAATTCTATTGGATAAGTTTAATTCGACCAAAATCAAGTTTAGGAATAAAATATGACCATTTAGGCCCACTTGGATTAGATTAGGACATTTATTATTATTTAATTCAAAGAAGAGTTAAAAGAGTTAAAATCAAAGTTTATTTACTAAAAAATTTCAATATAGGGTTATACATAATATAATTTCGACTATAAATATTCATTAGAAATCTAAAACTATTTCCTACATAATGGTATTTTATTTGTAATTTTTTTACTTTATATAATTTAATTTATTTATGACACAACGATGATGCAGTAATTACCTTTTTAAGAAAATATTAACATAATTGATGTTATAAATGCCCAAATAAATGTAATTTGAGACTTTTTATGACTTAAACTAATTTTATAGGTTAATATGACATGTTATTGTTGATTTAAGTAACTAGGTTAGAACTTATCATTCTGTTAAAAATTTCATAAAAATCATGTGCCAAATCGTGTCAAAATTGACATAAATTAGTTTTTTAAAAAAATATTATATTATTAATTGTTATTTAATTCCTAAAAATATAAGGTTCGGCCAAATGACTTAGATAAAGATATATATATTAATAATAAACAACTTGGGGTTCGTTTGGCATGTTATAGTAAGTGTATTAACCATATAGTGTAAGAAAACAAAAAGTCACGGTAAAAGTTAAATTAGTTAACTTAGAGTTAAATCTAATTGATAAGGTTAAACTAATAACCTAAACTTGTCTAAATCCTTTTGGTTGATAGGATGTCGACCCATACCCACTTTACCTTCGAAATAAGACCCTTTGGAACCATTATAAACCGATTTTGACTTTAATATAAAATAGTATTTTGAGATATTCCTAAGGTGCCCCTCTCCTCCCTTATAAAAGGGAACCTCCTCCCCCTCCTCCTCACACCAATTTTAGCACTCAAGCTCGGCCAAACCCTGCCAAAATCCCTTCTCCACTTCCCTAGAATAATCCTAGAGGTCCTGGTCTTCTTCAAAGACCAATCTTAGTTCCCTAAGTGGAGGATTCAAAGAGGCGTTTCAAAGAAGAGGTAATATCCATTACCAATCTTTTCAATTACTTTTTTCTTCAACTTCTTCTTATTTAGTTGTTTCATGATAAAGTAATAACATAAGTATTAATTAAATATTGATATGTTATTATAAATATTAAACAACCCTAATTCACCTTCTATCCATCCTACGGAAAAATGAAATCACCGCGCATGCGTACGTACGAAATACCGTCTCCACGCCGTGCTGTAATCTATTTTTCACCATCACCTTACAAGGATGGGTATAATGGTGTAATGAGTAACTATAAATGATTATAATAAATTGATATTGATACTGAAATAGTATAAATACACTTAAATACAATTCCACGATCAATGGAACAATATCACCGCTCGTGCGTACGTACGGAATACCGTCTCCACGATGTGATGTGACTCGTTCTACATGATCATCATTACATAGTAATTATATAAATGAATTGAATGAATAAATATGATATATGTTACACTAATACCATTCTGTATATAAGGTATCTATAACCTTAAAAGAAGAATAAGAATTTATTCGGCAAAACACGCATAAGAACAAAAGGCAAAAAAGACCCGAGTAATAAGTAACAATGAAATATTACTAATAAGAAGCTAAGAATATGACCATATATGATATCATATCAGTATGTATGATTCTGGAATAAGTCAATAACATTATTTAAACTATTATATAGGAGCTTCGAACACGTACAAAGCAAATCGGACCTAAGGTAAGGGGAAATATCACAATCTCATTTTTATCCGAGATTGTTTATACTTTGGTATTTACTGGGGTGTATTTTATCATCCACATCCATGTTCCCTCAATATGTAATATTGTTTCCATCCACTTACAATAGTTTAAATCCAATTTTACCCTTCGGTGAGTTTTTAGTAAAGAATATGAAAGGAATCTTTTGTCGTTTTTTCGTACGAGGTACTTTTTGACTTTTCCGACAAAAGTACGAAGAATGTTTTTTTTAACTTATACGACATGAATGGATTTTTAAACATTATTTCCAAGAAGCTTCCTTTACATGTTTTCAAGTTTATTTTTGATCAAATTCTTTTAGTTTATAATTTTATGACATGTTAAGAAAAGAAAAGTGTTTTTGAAGAAGAAAGGATATTTTCCTCAAGAATGGAGTTCAAGTGTTTTATCAAAATTATTTTCCATCTAAGATAATAAAGGGTTATGTTTTTATCCCTATTATTATATTGATTTGATTATTTTGTGATGGAATTATATTTTTATGAATTTATTTATCTTATATGAATTGTTTTATGATGTCATGATGTTTAAGATTCCCATTTTTAGTACATGGGTTATGCAATGATGTATGATATATGATTTCATGGAACACATAAGAATGGTATCATTATGAGATGGGTGGGACCTATATCTCCCTCTAATTCATTGGGTAAAGATTTTATATCTCATGAGATAGACATGTCTGGAATGGTAGGTTATACCGGTTCAGTGAAACAGGACTGAAACGAGGGTGACTCGGTTCAGAAAGAGACTTTGTCCACTAAGATAGTCTTGGCAATGACTCTTGACTAAAAAGAAATGATTCTCTAGGATTATGTGTGTATGCCACAAAGTTTCATGTTTTAAGTTATGATTATTGGGATTTCATTTCACTACTATGATTTATCCCATGTTATGAATTTATGCTCTCTTTTGCAGGTTAATATTTCCAAAAGTTATGTTATTATGAATATGATGTGATTGATTTTTCTTTTGTTTACCCTTACTGAGCATTTGAGCTCACCCTTTTATGTTTTCTTTTCCCCAGGATATAAAGAAAGGTTTTAGGTATAAAAAAAAGAAGATATTTATGGGAGATGTTGAAGATCTTTCACCAGGATTAGAAGATTATATTTCGAGTTTCCAAAGACACTAAACTATTACGATCCTTGTGTGTGTGTTTTTGTTATGTACTAAGTATTCCACAAATGTAATGTAATGTCAATGTACGTCAGGCTTCGGGTCTCTACAGTTGGTATCAGAGGAAAGGTTTAGTCAACCTTTGGAAACTAGGACGCGAAAGCGTTAGTGATATCCCTAGAGATATTTCTAAGGTATATCTAGGGATGTCCCTAAGGATAAGTATACGTATAAGATACAGTCCTAGAACTATGGTAACGATCATAGAATTTAACCTAAGAAGTTAGATATTGAGGATACTCCCCCTTTATAATGTTGTTTTCCCTAGCATAATTTTTCCCTCTCACACTATTCTTTTTGGGTTTTAGATGATGGCTGGAACCCGAAGGAACCGTGTTGATCAATGCAATGGACAATGCAATGATTGTCCTCCTGAACAAAAAATGTTATGGGAGATGGAGTGCAAAATCTTATTGCTATAATTACACAAGCTATGAATCATTCTTGACTTCCAAATGAGCAGAGAAGGGAACAATATTCTATTGAGTCCTTCATGAGGCAACGCCCACCTTCTTTCAGTGGGACTTCCGATCCACTTGTTGCTGAACAATGAATCAGTACCACTGAAAAGATATTTTTAGTTCTTCAATGTTCTGAACATGATAAAGTTATCTTAGCAGTGTATCGTTTGGAAGGTGATGCTGATCAATGGTGGAATCTTATCAAGAATACGAGGCCAAGAGATGAAATTGAGTCCATGGAATGGGACGAGTTCAAGAACTTGTTATTCAGTAAGTACTTCCCTCGTATTCTTCGAACAAAGATGGAAAAGGAGTTTCTTGAACTGAAGCAGAAGGATGATGAATCTGTTGGTATATACGAAGAAAATTTTACAAGACTTGCAAGGTATGCATCTGGCATTATCATCCAACCTGAAAGTAAAGTTGATCGATTTTTCAGTGGCTTAAAACCAAGTCTTCGAAGGGCATTAGCTATAAGAGACTTCAGTAGCTATGAAGAAATTGTGTGTTGTGCTACGAAGGTAGAAATGGAAGTTGGTGTTACATATCCATCTCATGGTTTTAAAAAGAAACGAAAGATGGAGTTCAAGGAGAAATCTAAGAATAATGGTGAAAAGAAGATGAATGTTTCTTTATGATCAATGTGTGGAAAGAAACATGGTGGAGATTGTCTTAAAGGGACTAGAAAATGTTTTAAGTGTGGAAAAGAAGGTCATCGAGTAGCTGAGTGTCGAAGTAATGGAAAAAGGGTTTCTAATGATGTGAATAAAGAAAACACTGCAGAGAACGCACCACCAACACTTCAGTGCTTCAAGTGCAAGGAAATGGAGAATTATGCTAATAAATGCCCTAATCCAAGGGTTAGTGATGATCAACATGAGCAACCACTTAAGTCAAAGGACAAAGGGAAGTCACATGCGATCACTATTGGCGATGTTGAATATGACAACGATGTGGTGGAATGATTAAGTGTTTATGTAATGGGATTCCAAAATAATGTTGTATCATAATGTATTGGAATATTTATGTGTTGGTCTAATGTGGTATTCAAAGTGATTGAGATATTTAACAGTATTCATGAGCTCATGGTTGATATAAGGACTAAGGGATATCATGGTTTGAGTATATAGAATTTTGAGGATTTTGGTATGTGGAAAGTGTTAACTTTTAACTGCATTCATGTTTTCACTAAGGTTTAATGGGTATTCATTTTTCAAGAGAATACATCATTAAGGTATTCACATGATTGGAATGTGACCAACAAGATATATGGGGGATAAATGATGGTATTCACATGCTTGGTTGATGACATTTCAATTAATCATTTTCTTTATACTATGAGCTTGGACCGAAGTATTTTAGATAAGCCTAAAGATTATAATGGATTATGTTGGACATAAGTTAGGATAAATTTTTTTTCGATATTATTGATGGGATGTTATAGTAATATAGCTTTAGAAAAAGGACAACCTGTGGGACGAGCAACATCCCATCACGCCGTACAAGGCTGTGGGAATCGAACCCACAACCGAAGTGCGACTAGCCTTTATCGCCTACCACTGGCCTACAGAAAGTCCATGGTTAGTAGAAACTAGTTTTATTTTATTAAGCGGTATGATATATGAAGTATAAGTTCATTTTTTGAACCATATACGATTAACCATAAGATGGACTTATAACTTTTTCTAACCTTTTATTTGAAAGAGATGGAATGACCCGTCATTCTATCACATGATCTGCTAACACATCACGAATAACAAATTCAACTTCATTTATTTGAGAGATGAAGTGGAAATTGTTCAAGGCACGAACAACAGTGAGATTGTACCAAAATAAAGTAAGTATTTATTCTAATTCAAATTCTTTAACTTTAGGGAAACGATCTTGAAAACCAAAAATGTTGTCCTAGTGCTCTTATATCTGATTAATCAGATGGTACCTTAGATCGTCACAAATTTATGGATTTGTGATTGTTGGCTTTTCCATAGCCCTGATCTCTACCACTCTTTATCAGAACATGATGGTTATATTTTTCTTCCATATCCATATTTTCACCTATGTGGAAACCCAGTGATTAGTTTATTTGGGTAACCATTACGTTTCATGCATTTGTTTTTAAATATTGGTTTTGATATTCCTTTTTACGATGTGGGTTTCTATTAAAGAAACTTTCGAGTAGTAAACCATTTATAACCCCGAAGAATTTCGAGGACGAAATTCATTTTAAGCAGGGTAGAATGTAACACCCTGGGATTTTATGAAAAATATTCTTTTTAATTTCATTAATGTCTTGTGTTGTACGCTACACCAAAAGGAGCTTGCACAACACGCATCCTTGACTTGCCTTTCATTACACGCAATCGCGACCTTCCTTGATAGCGTGTGTAGTACGTAATACCGAGTTTCACTAAACAACGATATGCTATTAAAATATTATTCAAACTAGCCGTTATGAATAGTAATAACCACTTTTTGAAATTTTGTAAATTTTATTTTTCAAAATGGATTTCATTTTTGGATTCGGAATATCGAAATTATCTTAGGGTGAAATTTTGGTAATTTTCGGATAACTTTCATATTTTGATGAATAGTGGAAATTACTAAATTTTAATTAAAAACAACTTTTTCAATCGAAATAATTAATAGTGATAAATTATTAATTTGAGTGGTTTTAAAGTATATTTAGAATATATTTTTACAATTTAATACAATGTTGGTCATTGGATGTAATTTCACATTTAAACCAGTTATAAACAAGTGTCAATCTTTTGATAGTTATTATCTCTTAAAAACACGGCTTTTGTTTTGACGACGGGAATTAATTTTTTAAATTAATTAATGCAACTAATATGTTTTGAATTTGGTAAAATAGAAATCATTTTTGAGTTCATAATATCAAATATAGATTATGCCTAATTTTTGGTATTTTTCTGAAAACTTTCAATTTTTGATGAATAGTGAAACCACTAAGTGGTAGTTAAAAAAACTGAATTTTTCATAAAACTTAATTTTACCGCTTCTGTGAGTGGAATTTAAAAAATCCGAGAGACACGGTTGATGTCAGTAAGTAAAATGTGATTCAATGAGATGAAAATAATTTTTGGTGAATAGTATCTTTTTACTTTTATTTACCACGATTAAAAGTAAATAGGGTAATTAAGGGTAAAAATGATATTATTATTACCCTAAAACATGTCCAAATTCTATTGGATAAGAGTAATTCGACCAAAAACAAGCTTAGGAATAAAATATGACCATTTAGGCCCACTTGGATTAGATTAGGACATTTATTATTATTTAATTCAAAGAGGAGTTAAAAGAGTTAAAATCAATGTTTATTTACTAAAATATTTTTAATATAGGGTTATACATAATATAATTTAGACTATAAATATTCATTAGAAAGATAAAAAGATTTCCTAGATAATGGTATTTTATTTGTAATTTTTATACTTTATATAATTTAATTTATTTATGACACAACAATGATGCAGTAATTACCTTTTTAAGAAAATATTAACATAATTGATGTTATAAATGCCCAAATAAATGTAATTTGAGACTTTTTATGACTTAAACTAATTTCATCGGTTAATATGACATGTTATTGTTGATTTAAGTAACTTGGTTTGAACTTATCATTCTGTTAAAAATTTCATAAAAATCATGTACCAAATAGTGTCAAAATTGACATAAATTAGTTTTAAAAAACAATATTATATTATTAATTGTTATTTAATTCCTAAAAATCTAAGTTTCGGAAAAATGACTTATATAAGGATATATATATTAATAATAAACAACTTGGGGTTCGTTTGGCATGTTATAGTAAGTGTATTAAACATATAGTGTAAGAAAACAAAAAGTCACGGTAAAAGTTAAATTAGTTAACTTAGAGTTAAATATAATTTTAAGGTTAAAATAATAACCTAAACTTGTCTAAATCCTATTGGTTGATATGATTTCTACCCATCCCCACTTTAACTTAGAAATAAGACCCTTTGGAACCATTATAAACCGATTTTGACTTTAATATAAAATAATATTTTGAGATATTCCTAAGGTGCCCCTCTCCTCCCTTATAAAAGGGCACCTCCTCCCCCTCCTCCTCACACCAATTTGAGCACTCATGCTCGGCCAAACCCTGCCAAAATACCTTCTCCACTTCCCTAGAATAATCCTAGAGGTCCTGGTCTTCTCCAAAGGCCAATCTTAGTTCCCTAAGTGGAGGATTCAAAGAGGCGTTTCAAAGAAGAGGTAATATCCATTACCAATCTTTTCAATTTCTTTCTTCTTCAACTTCTTCTTCTTTAGTTGTTTCATGATAATGTAATAACATAAGTATTACATACATACTTATATGTTATTATAAATATGAAACAACCCTAATTCACCTTCTATCCATCCTACGGAAAAATCAAATCACCGCGCGTGCTTACGTACGGAATACCGTCTCCACGCCGTGGCGTAATCTATTTTCCACCATCACCTTAAAAGGATGGGTATAATGGTGTAATGAGTAACTATATATGATTATTATAAAATGATATTGATACTGAAATAGTATAAATACACTTAAATAAAATTCCACGATCATGGGAACAATATCATCGCTCGTGCGTACGTACGGAATACCGTCTCCATGATGTGATGCGACTCGTTCTACATGATCATCATTACATAGTTATTATATAAATGAATTGAATGAATAAATATGATATATGTTACACTAATACAATTCTGGATATAAGGTATCTATAACCTTAAAAGAAGAATAAGAATTTTTTCGGCAAAACACGCATAAGAACAAAAGGCAATAAAGACCCGAGTAACAAGTAACAATGAAATATTACTAATAAGAAGCTAAGAATATGACCATATATGATATCATATCAGTATGTATGATTCTAGAATAAGTCGATAACATTATTTAAACCATTATAAAGGAGCTTCTAACACGTACAAAGCAAATCAGACCTAAGGTAAGGGGAAATATCACAATCTCATTTTTATGTGAGATTGTTTATACTTTGGTATTTACTGGGGTGTATTTTATCATCCACATCCATGTTCCCTCAATATGTAATATTGTTTCCATCCACTTACAATTGTTTAAATTCAATTTTACCCTTCGGTTAGTTTTTAGTAAAGAATATGAAAGGAATCTTTTGTCATTTTTTCGTACGAGGTACTTTTTGACTTTTCCGACAAAAGTACGAAGAATATTTTTTTTAACTTATACGGCATGAATGGATTTTTAAACATTATTTCCAAGAATCTTCATTTAAATGTTTTCATGTTTATTTTTGATCAGCTTATTTTAGTTTATAATTTTATGACATGTTAAGAAAATAAAAGTGTTTTTGAAGAAGAAAGGATATTTTCCTCAAGAATGGAGTTCAAGTGTTTTATCAAAATTATTTTCCATCTAAGATAATAAAGGGTTCTATTTTTATCCCTATTATTACATTGATTTGATTATGTTGTGATGGAATTATATTTTTATGAATTCCTTTATCTTATATGAATTGTTTTATGATATCATGATGTTTTAGATTCTCATTTTTATTACATGGGTTATGCAATGATGTATGATTTATGATTTCATGGAACACATAAGAATGGTATCATTATGAGATGGGTGGGACCTATATCTACCTCCAATTCATTGGGTAAAGATTTTATATCTCATGAGATAGACATGGATAGAATGGTAGGTTATACCGGTTCAGTGAAACAGGACTGAAACGAGGGTGACTCGGTTCAGAAAGGGACTTTGTCCACTAAGATAGTCTTGGAAATGAGTCTTGACTAACAAGAAATGATTCTATATGATTATATGTGTATGCCACAAAGTATCATGTTTTATGTTATGATTATTGGGATTTCATTTCACTACTATGATTTATCCCATGTTACGAAATTATGCTCTCTTTTGCAGGTTAAGATTTCCAAAAGTTATGTTATTATGAATATGATGTGATTGATTTTTCTTTTGTTTACCCTTAATGAGCATTTGATCTCACCCTTTTATGTTTTCTTTTCCCTAGGATATAAATAAAGGTTTTAGGTATAAAAAAAACAAGATCTTTATGGGAGATGTTGAAGATCTTTCACCAGGATTAGAAGATTATATTCCGAGTTTCCAAAGACACTAAACTATTACGATCCTTGTGTGTGTGTTTTTTTATGTACTAAGTATTCCGCAAATGTAATGTAATGTCAATGTACGTCAGGCTTCAGGTCTCTACAGGAACCATAGAAATGTGCCAGTTGTTCCAACATACCCACAACCATATAAAATAGTACACACCACATTCAACCTAAAATTACAACAATCAAATTTAAAAAAAACATAGTTCTAAAACCCGCTATAATCCAACAAGAGCCAAAAACTACCCCACCACAATCCAAATAATCAACAATCATGAGGAGGCCTTGAACCAAGAGACCAGTCAATTCGCTGTCATCCACCATCGTTAGTACCAAAAATTCCTTGTAGGTAGTGTGATACAAGACATCCATGAACATGGTACTAGCAACTTGGCCACCGAACTGGGTCTTCCAGAGGTTCTTGTTGATATGTGTATGCTCAGTCTTATCATAACCTTGGATTTTTGGGTCAGAGGATATCATATCATCTTCCGAGAATCCCCATTTTTGCAGTGTCCGAGTTAGGATTAGGATGATAATGGAGCTTGTTTCGATAAGATTGTGGCGAACACCACATCATTAAACTAGACGGTAAAGTACAGTGGGATAATGTGACCATATATCACGTAGTATTCATTTTCTCTATAAAACAAGATGTTGGATTGGAATTTAGCACGCTCTAACACCTTAACATGGACGTATCCAGTGGCTTCTAACTCTGTCAGAAACTGGAGGGTGCTTCTTATAGCCTCGATGAGGGATTCATGCTTATCTGAAGACAGACTAAGGGCCTCAAGGAGAGAGTGATTTTCTAGAAGGCTAGAAAAATTCTTGAGGAAATCATACTTCCATTCCAAGTGTGATATTTTTCTTAAAGGAGGTTACTATATGACAGAAGGTATGGTGGGCCATTTGGATTGGGTCTGCCGCTTACTGGTGCTAGGAATATCTCGTTGCTCACTAGTCTAGTCCTACGGAATGGCTTCCGGATTAGGGCCCATTGACTAAGACCGGTCCGTAGTAAATCATGGAAGATCATGACATAGTTGAGGTTGTTCTTCCTGATCCAACAACACAAATGATGGTGAAGGTGGACCTCATGTCACAAAATGAGAAGGTTGCGTGTGCTAACCTCAACGCTCGGACTACTGCCTTGTTTCAGTCACATGCACAGCCTAGCTGGTAGTACTAACCTAGGTAATCCGATGTACTATATTGTCATGGCTCCAACGACTCGGACGATGACTGAAGACATTGGGAGGATCCGCATGGCGCTCTTTATCGTTGGAAATTATGTAGGGGTTTACTAGATCTATGGTATTAACTGAGGAATACCCTGTTCTGTTACTCAACAAGTTATCCAATACTTGATGGATTCTAGGAGGAATTTCCATATCTAGAGGCATGAGGTCGCCGAGAGTACAATAGGATGGTGGCATTGGTGGGGGACTTTGCTTTCCCTTGTGCCGCTAGTGTTTGATCTTTAGAAAAATGGACTGCTGAGATGACGATGCTGAAGTAGTAGATGTGGCTTCTGAAGGTTCTGGTCAATTCAAGCAGTCATGGATAACACCATGGGCATGGGAGACTATTTTACGAGCCAACCAGTTATCATACTTTTGGGACCCGTGGTTAGAAACCTGACTCCATTCGCCTTCACTGTCACTACTGTTGTCTGGCCTCACAAAGACACATGTCGTATGGGTCGGAGCTAGGCCTTGCTAGACTATGTTGTTATCCACCTGGTCTTTAAACCAGTTTTAATCACATAGCACTGTTTGAGGGAGTGCCCCTGTATCTTATTATAGGGGATTTAATTAGTGCGACTGGTGCAGTTCACTTCTCCTGGCCTCCTGCATTTAAAAAAATGATCAATCCCATTCTCCAAGGCACTACGAAATTAACCGGGGACCGGATCCTTGTTGAACGAGTAGGGTCGGTTCATCCTGTCCAGTAAGGGGGCTTTGGGATCATGACCCTGATGAGGGGACAAAGGAGCCTATCGAGCAGGTGGAGACTAGTTATCTCGCCTATGTGGTGGTGGCACATTGTGTGGGGTAACCTACTGATTATGAGGTGGGTGAAACTATTCCAGATGTTGTGCCTAAGGTGGAGGGCCCCTACAAGGATGTAGGGGAGGCTCCACTAGATACAACTGTAGTTGCCCGAGGGCCTCTATTTGAGCCACTGCAGAGGGATTGGCCCAAACAGCCCTTTCTCATGGGGATTACAGGAAGCAACGAGCATTCTTGGATGGCATGTTGTAATTATTCTTCTTGGTGCTATGATTTTTCAGAGATGTCTTGGAATCCTCTAGGGTAGTTCTTGGAAATCAGAGAGGGGACCAATTCCATCTTGACATTTCCTACACACAACGTCAATAGTTGCTTATGAGTCAGTGGAATTTCAAGAGAGTATGTGATCACTTTCCACCAGGTGACAATGTCTGTGACAAGCTCTCCAGGCCTCTGTTTAAACTTCAAGTGGTCTGCAATACACTTCATCCAAGTCGTTGAACTAAACAGGTAGTGAAATTTTCTATGATGATCCTCCCATCTGGATACTGACCTGATGGGTAGCTGGTTGTACCAGATGAATGTAGGCCCTTGTAATGTCTCCACGAAGCATCAAAGATTGGCAGCCTCCTACTACGCTGGAGTTCCAAACATGGTTCCAAACGTTTACGTGAAACGGTCCAGATGCTTCTGCGGATCACCTATCCCGTTGAAGGGGGGAAAGGGTGGATTTTTGAATCCTGAAGGTGCTAGAATATCATCCACCTATACCGGATATGGCTTTCCATATGGCGGGATAACCACATGTCATGTTTTAAATGCCTCATGGCGAGCAATGAGTGCTGCCATTGGATCATAAGGGCATGGATTCCTATCTTGACAGGGATCTTGGAACACTAGCGCATTGGCAGGTTCGTCAACAAGATATACAGGCCCAGCTGCATATGGAGAAGATGGTGGAATGACCTGTGGTGGAGTTGGGGGAACCTGAGCAAATTCCTGAGGATTGTCACGCTGTTCAAGAGGATTTGGCAACACATACCATGCACTATTTCCATAGGTTCCTACTTCTGCCCTATCTGTGTGAGAAGGATGGTTAGGGTCACCTGGAGGAAGTTTTCCGAGGTGAAGTTGTGCCTGCCCCTACTCACCAAACCGAGGATCCCTGTATTATGGTCATCACTCCAAAGCGCATTCGACAAGAATTTCCCCGACCATCTTCTTGTGTTAGGATATTTGATAACGCAATGTGTCTTTTTTGGGATCTTGTCCCGCCTTCTGCATTGAGCCAGATAGGTTGGAGGGTTTGACAGTTCTGAGGGGTTCCTTGTCCTTGTTGGGATTTCAGCTGAGGACTAGTTCCTAGGTGGGCACAGGAAGACCCATAATATTTCTTTGCTAGCTAGTGACCCTTCCCTATGGATCTACCAGCTGTGGAACTCACCCATAAGGTTAGTCCCCTTCCTGGAGCTCCATCTTGTTCTCTCCCTCTGATAGGTCATCCTTGTTAACCACAACCCTTCTTAGAGGCATATCCACTATGTCACCTAGAAATTTTAGTGGGAGTATGATTTTTATGCTTTCACTGGGGCGCGAGTATCCATCATTGAGGACACACATCTGTTTACCAACATTCCCTCTTTCCAAAGGCAGGCGACATATGTTACTTATTCATGTATGTTTGATCCTTTATTGAAACGGGATGATGGGAAGTTATTTCTTCCTTATGTGGATTCCTCCTAAGAACTGGTCACCTAGTCTGGGTCTCCCTTAATTATTATGTCGTGGTTCATGAATCTCATTATAGGTTCCATATCATTGTGGACCCTGGTTAATTACACTAAATCTGTTAGGACATTCCATGGGGTCTTGACATGGTAGTAACCTTCCGTCAAAGTAGATGACAACATCAGGCATGTCAGGGCATCTTTTGATGTGGGGAAATTGGGGAATCTGTGTTCTTCCTCATAATAGGGAATCTCAAGTGCACAGAACCTGAGGCCTCCCATATCATTCATGTGGTATCATATTCTAGAGGCATGTCTCTGAGGTTTTCCTCAACTTACCATGTTTATCATAGGGTATGTCGCATGTTTAACATATTACGGATATGGTTACACCAAAGGCCTACCTCCCGAGGTTTTCCTCAGGCATCTCATGTTTAACATGACGTAGGCAACAAGTTTAACATATTTCAGAGATAGAATGAGTATTTTCAGAATGTCTAGTAGAGATGGATCAGATTGGTACTTCCCTAGGAGGGAACACCTAGAAGGTTTACCGGTGGATGGATCATAATACTCAATAAGAGAAGACCCATGATAGAGTGTCCCATAAAGGTAAGATGTCACAGCGTGAAGGCTGATCTGGACACCACTGAGGGCTGATCATGGATTGTGCACCCATGAATAGGGAAACACTAGGGATTACCATTTACTATGATTGGACCTCATGGAGGATTCTTTTGTACCCTAGGTAGATGATAGGGATCAAAACCCACGTAGTTCGAAGTGGTGATGAATCGAGGTGTACATAAAGGACAACAACCTAGATACACATTGGGGATTATGAATGAAAATAATTCATGGTACTTATAGGAGTAGTGAGGAGGTGGATGACATGATCCCACCGGGATGTGGCGGCCTAGTTAAGAATCCGGATGGATGAAGGTGAGTTGAATGAAGTGGTGGGAGAATGATATGGGACCGACATTAGGATGAAAATGATGATGTGCTTGATCCTTGAAGAGACATTATATGTATCCACATGGAAGGGAATGAAATTACATGTAGTTCATCTTAATACGGATTACAATCGAATTGGGTTTTCAACGGCTTCCCCCTGAATGGGGGGCACAACGGCTTACCTCTATATGGGGTGACAACAACATACCGCTGAATGGGGTCATAATGGATTACCATTGTATGAGGTCACAACGGCTTACCGCTAGATGTGGTTGAACCTCATAGAGGCATCCTACATACCTTGTCAAGTAGACAATGACCAAATCCCATGTAGTTCAAGAGGAGTGGGTGCCGACGTGAAGGGGGGGGAATCTAATCGTTGTTGGGCTTGAACCTTAGGGTGGCTTTCTATGTAACTTGCCTTAAAAAGGATCAAAATCCACGTAGTTCATGGGATGTGTTGGTGAACTAATGTTATGATTGTTGGAACCAATGGGTGTTGGGCTTGAAACTCGGAGAGGCTTACTACGTACCTTTCATTGGCTAGGATCAATGTCCACACAGTTCTTGAAAGGTGTTGGTGAACTGAAGTGAAGATGGTCGTGACCAATGGGTGTTGGGCTTGATTCTCAGGGAGGCTTCCTATGTAACATTACATGGAAAGGATCAAAGTATATGTAGTTCATTAGAGGTGTTGGTAAACTGACATGAAGATGGCCGGGACCAATGGGTGTTGGGATTGAAAATCAATGAAGCTTCCTACATACCATGCCTTTGTAAGGATCAAAATCCACATAGATCATGAGAAGAGGGTGATGATGTGAAGGGGGTCGAAACCAATGGGTGTTGTGCTTGAACCACAGAGAGGCTTCCTACTTACCTTGCCTTGGAAAGGATCAAAGTCCACATAGTTCATGTGTATTGTTGGTGAACCGATGTGAAGATGGTCGGGACAAATGGGTGTTGGGCATGAACCTCATGGAGGCTTCTTACGTACTTTTCTTTGGCAAGGATCATAGTCCACATAGTCTGGGATGGTTTTTGGAGAACCGACGTGAAGGGCGTCAGAGCGAATGCGGGTTGGGCTTGAACCTTAGGGAGGCTTCTTACGTACCTTTACTTGGTAAGGATCAATGTCCACATAGTTCGAGATGGTGTTTGGGGCTTACGTGCTAGGATTTCTGGAGAGGATGTCATGGTTGATGGTTTCTCAAAGCCCAAGTGAGTAATGATTGGTGTCAGAAACAAGAGGCAGCAAGGACCTCATGATCATGGTGCAAAGGTGCGCCCGTGAAGGGTGGTGAATGGGGCCTACGCGAAGAAACTGCCCATGTTCTTCTATAAAGCGGCAATTATGCATGAGGCTTACACATGGAAGCTACCTCTATAATGCTATAGAGTGTCAATGGATGATGGGGCTTACGCAAGGAAACTATCCAGGTGACGCTCTTGAGCGACAAAGGTAGATGGGGCTTATCAATAAAGTTGCACGGGTGCTACAATGGAGAGACAATGGTGCATGAGGCTTATGCAAGGAAGTTTATTGGGTGCCACTATGGAGCGACAATGGTGAATGGGGATAATGGAAGGAATATGTCCATGTGCCACTATAGAGTGGCAATGGTAAATGGGGATTATGCAAGGTAGTTTCCTAGGTGCCACTATGGAGTGGCAATGGTGCATGGGACTTACGTAAGGAAGCTGCCTGGGTGCCGCTATGGAGCGGAAATGGTGCATGGGCCTTATCCATGGAAGATTTCCAGGTGAAACTATGGAGCGACAATGGTGAATGGGTCTTATGCAAGGTTGCTGCCCGTAATGTATTTCTCATGTCTGGCCATGAGGGTATCCTAACCCACTAGTGGGTTGAGGTCTTCACCTATGCGATAGTGTACAAGAGGGATAATGCCAAGGGGCGTAGGAATGAATCTGATCAAAAAAATATGAAAACTCTGAATGACATGCCCGACATTCGGAACATGGTGACAGTGGCGTGGCGGTGGAGGGTACATGTTGACTGTGTTCGAAACACAACATCCATATCGCGTTAACCTAAAATGGGGACAAACAAATGAGGTTCAACTATTGACCGTGTTCAAAACACATGACCTCACTCAAAGTTTCATCCAATGCCTTCAGGGGTGTTGGCCCAGGATGGTACGTGAGCTAATGCAGCATTGGACGAAGCCATTAGGGGTCCCTTCAGACATGGAAGGGGATGAAGATCCGAATGAAGGACATGTGAAGCGTGAGGTTGAGTGATGGAATGTTTGAATGGATTCCAATGCTCTTTAAATTATCCCGCTGTAATAATGACATGAGGTATCTTATGCTTTTCAAATAATCCATCTCTTATTTGGATCAAGAGGCATCCTATTATTGTGACATAGGGATTAATAATGTTTATGGTCATGTTGAGAGGACTATTGGAATCTAATTCTTGGAGTATAAGGCATCTATTTTTTGGAGCAAGAGGTGTCCTTCGTTTGGAAGATAGAGTGAAACAAAATTTAAATTCATATTGATAGGACTATTGGCATCTTATGATTTGAGAAGAAGGCATCTCTCATTTAGAGAAAGAGTCTTCCAATAATTGGAAGATAGGGAATACTACAGTTTATAGTCATTTAGAGAGAATTGTTAGCATCATATGCTTGGAGCATAAGGAATTTATCATATAGGGCAAGGGTCATCTAATATTTGATACATAGGTTGTACTAAAGTTTATAGTCATATAGATAGAACTATTGGAATCTCATGCTTAGAGAATAAGGAATCTCTTGTTTGAAGCAAGAGGCATCCTATGTTTGGAACAAAGGGTGCACTGTAGTTTATAGTCATGTGGAAAGGACTGATGACATCGTATTCTTGGCGCACAAGGAATCACTTATATTTAGTAAGAGGAATCTTACTTTTGGAACAAAGGGAGTAATACAGTTTATAGTCATGTACATAGGACTGCTGGCATCTCATGCTTGGAGAATAATGCATCTCTTGTTTTGGAGTAAGAGCCATCCTATGTTTGAAACGTAGGGTGAACTACCATTTATAGTCATGTAAAGAGGACTACTGGAATCTTATGATTGGAGTAGGAGGAATCTCTTTTATTGAGTAAGATACATCCTATGTTTGGAACATATGCTGAAAAATAGATTATAGTCATGTAGAGTGGACTATTGGGTAGAAGGTTCCTAACCATGGATGGTGTTGGGACTTACACAAGAGCATCCCTTTCTGGTTCAACCTGTTACCTGAGCCAAGAGATTGGGTTTGGATGAGTTACTTGTGGAATGGTTCCACTCAAGGAACTCGGGGAATTGATGATGATAATCTCAACTCATGACCTAGGAAACAAACCAAGAGGAATATATAGACTCAAGGTGTTTAATGGTGTGTAGAGGAGTATCTCACATCACGATATTCCATAGGTGGATGGTGGGTGCGCAATGGAAAATGCCAACATCTAGGGGGGATAAGTTCGCGTTGTGACTCTCCATTATTAATGGGGGTCATTGATGGTAGGGAATGGTCCAGTCCCTAGGGCAGGGACGAATGCTCGACACTGATCTTGAGTTGGGGTGCAGGGGCGTAGCCCCCATGATATGGACCAATGGGTGTGAATATAGGATCCCCACAAAGGATAGGTCTTCGCGATGTAGCTTCGCGGAGGAAAAGGGGCTCCTGGAGTATGGGGATCATAGAGAATCTTTTAAAGGGAAAGGTGTTTGTGGTGCATGGACTCGCGGATTAGCTTTACAAAGGAAGCTTCTCGTGGAGCATCGACTCGTTGAGGAGCTTCGCAATGGAAGCTGCTCCTTGAGCATGGACTCATGGAGAAGCTTTGCGAAGGAAGCTTCTCGCGGAGCATGGACTCATGGATTATCTTAAAAAAGGAAGGTCCTCATAGAGAATGAACTCACATAGCTGGTTCGCGGAGGAATGAGGAGATCTGTGAAATGAGAGATCGGCCTCCCAAGGTGCGGAGTCATCATATTGTGAAGGGGCTGGGATGGGTATTTTTAGGGGAGAGGTGCCACGGAGCATAGACCGCTCAATGCAAAGACATAGATTGCTCCGTGGTGGGTTTGTGAATGTCAAAGGGGTTTGTGGAGAATCACACATCCTTTATCTGTGGTGGATCACGAACATTAATGGGGTTCACATAGTATCCCACTTCCTTGCTCTGCAGAAAGTTCACGGCTATCAAAGGGGTTCATGGAGCATCCCGACACCTTGCTTCGTTGTGGGTTCATGAATGTAAAATGGGTTTGTGGAGCTTCCCACCACCTTGATCCGTGGAGGCTTCGCGAAAGAGGATAATTGCACCAGATAAGGTCCCTGGGGGCTCTATTCAAGTTCCTATACTCCGTGATCATGGAGCGAGCTTCATGAATGGGCTCTATGAACTTGATTTCCATCCCAACTTCTAATGTCCATAACTTCTAATATACAAATCCATTCAGGCTCTAAGACCTATGAAATTGAATCTTAAAAAATGGGATATGCTCTTTGATCATTTATGGGAGCATTTGAAATATTTTGGGGATGCATTCCCTGGTGTGAAAAAATGCCCCCCCAAAGAAAGGGGTCCAATGAGGATGAGGCAGGTGAGGCAGACCCGTTCTGAGGAAATGACTAAGGAAAATGAATGCATTGGGGTCCATTGTAACTCGATCATATTGAGGAGATAGTTGACTACATTTCTATGCCCTATTGTTCCATGCTCGATGCAGGAAACACGATATAATAGGAGCTCCTATATCAGAGTGCTAAACAACGTAAGCTGTGAGGGGATTAAAATGGGACATTGGTTAGCATTTGGGAGAATCCTAAAAGAGAAAGGGGTCCCAGCTGGAGAACATGTCTCTCTAGACAGCCGACCTGCTTCTCCCATCGTGCTCTAGTGCACGAGCGGGATAACACCGGGGGTGTTAGAATCAATCCAAACAGAGGGGAGTGGAGGGTGAAAATCCTGATACCCAATATCCAGAACACTATGGCATGGAATGAAAATGATGAATAACTTTTTACCATGCTCAAAACATAGTATCCTTATTGTGTTATCCCGAAATGGGGGTAATAGGCCAGCGTCGACTACTGACCATGTTCGAAACCTGGGGCCTGACTCAAAATGTCATCCATTTATCTTCCAGAACGTCGTCCCAAGATTTTTGGTGGGCCATAGGCTGAGCATCCATACTTTTAGGGGGTTCCGTTAGACATGAAAGAGGACGAGGGTCCGAATAAAGGGTAAGAAATGTTTGTAGTGTTGGTTGTTCGAATGGAATCCAATAATCTAGAAATCATGACACCATGGTGGAAAAATATTAGGTGGGTGTATCTGTCTGATCATTGATCAAACATACTTCCGAGTAGAACCTCGTTGGCCAGGGATCTGGTTCATCCCATTATTAACATGGGCCATTCTGAACTTGTTCAGGGTAGAATAACAGTTTAGTGTCATGCGCGAGGGCATATGGACTCGTGCAGTTTAACATCATTCGATATGAATGAGAGTGAATGGGAAGACCCTAGAAAAGGAGTATGTGGTGTGATTTCTATAAAACTGATGTGAAAGAGGACATAAGTAGTTGGCACCACACCACGTATCCCTGAAGAATGTTCTTTTGGTCAAGGGACCAAACGTGAAAGATAGTTTGGGTAGGAAGCTAAGCAGTTGGGCATTACTACGTACCCCACTAGGAAAGGAATCATGCCGCATGTAGTTCTGAGAGCGCAATTTAATGTCCTGCTTGATGAATAAAGGCATGTGTGGCATTGTTGCGCATTTACACTTCTGACCTAAAGTATTATGCCAACATGGATCTTTCTCGATGTGGGAAACAAGGAGTAGTGTTGGGACTTTCCTTGCACAAGAAGGGACATGTTAGGGGTGACGAAACACTAGGTTAAAGGCATCCCAATGATGCTGACCCGTCAATATAACGCACCTAGATGCATACCGAAGCATAGCCAAGTATGTTGGAATTCCACTTGAACATAAGAAAGTGTAAATATTTGAATCATGATGCTTGAGATCTGGACCACAATGATGGTGGCATGGTGATAGGGAATAACTGTTGACCATGTTTGAAACACCGCATCTGCTTTGTGTTAGCCTAGAATGGGGACAAACAAATGAGGTTCGACTGGTGACCATGTTCTAAACACGAGACATGTCGCAAATATCGCTTGAGGCCCTCAGGAACGTTGGACCAAGATGGTAGGTAAGCTATTGTGGCCTTAGATAAGCCCACAAAAGGGGTCCCTTTATACATGGAAGAGGATGAGGATCCAAATTATGAGCTCACAAATCTTGGACATGGAATGAGGGGAATGTCCTTGTTAAAATTCCACAAATCTGGATCTTTGTAAAAAAACATCTAAATATGACTATAAGACGTAACAGATATAAGGAGTTGAGTCCCTTGCATCCATGGAAAAGTGTCCTGAGGTTGCACACTTCTAGCTTAATGGTAGTAGGATAAGATATTGAGGGTAGAATGATTTAACGGAATATGTGCATGGTTGTGAAGTGTCCAAACATGACGTGTTGTTATCGTATGGTTATCTTAGTTTAGGTTCATTGAGCTTGGAATTGGTTTTTAAAAGACATGGGGGGGGGACGGTACAGATATTGAAAAAATCCGACATGAATAAGGACCCATGAGGTACTCGCTACACTACATGTTCCCAGGAGATTTCAGGACGAGGGAACGAGAGATAGGGGATAGGATTTTGGATGCCTGGGGATGGACCCAGAGATGATATGTCTAGGAATTCCAACGTATCCCATAAAGATGAGAATAATTTCATACATAGTTCTAGAAGAGATCTTAGTTTAAGGCCTTAGAGCCTAGACCAATGAAGCATAAATCATCCAAGTAGGCACAATCCTCAATCCAATTCCTAAGCCCACGTGAGTCAAACTCATTGTGAGAAACAAGGACAAAAGATGTTTTTTCAATACCTGGAATGCATGCCAAAGGGAAGTCGATGTGGAGACCAAAATTATGCCTTTTCCAAGGCTTTTTTTCCTCCTAAAGAGAAAATGCACACTGAGGGATAGTTCCAGGAGTGCCAAAATTCCATTTGGACATGATGGTGTGGAAAATAATGTGAATCATGTAACAAGCATTAAAGGATTGAAGGGGATAGCATGAAGATGGAGGATAACTGTTGACCATGTTCGAAATACAACATCTATATAGCGTTATCCTGAAATGGGGGAAAAAAAGAGCATCGACCACCGACGAAATTCACAACATGTGACTTGTATCGATTTTTTTGTCTGAAACCGTCGAGGACGTTGGCCCGTAATTATAGGAGAGCCCTTAGGCCTAGATTTCAATCCATTTAAGAGTCCCTTCAGGTGAGAAAGTTAATGGAATCCCAAATGAAGGGGAACACAAAGCCTAAAAATTGGTTGAAAATGTGTCCAGGTAGCATCTAACACTCCAGGTTTTAGACCATATTACTCATGGTCCCATTGGTGAATGACCAAAAGGGAAGAGGGACCCAATATAAGGGAAGCCGAATCAAAGAGATAAAAGAAGGGAAAGGGAGCAATGGACGCTCCAGAGAGAGAGGTATATGGAGTTGTTATTATAAACACGGTGTGAATTGGTACATATTCCCATACCACACTGTATACCCCTATTCCGGAAGAATGCTGGCCAAGGGGTCAAAATAAAAGGGTGGTTCCTGAGAGATGGGGAAAGACCTGAAGAAGAAATGTCTTGGTGGTCCTACATATCCCATGAGGATGGAAATCAAGACACATGTAGTTCTAGGAAAATGGATGATGCATATAAGGGAAAGATACCACAATGAGGGGTGTGTACGACACATCGAGTAAGCCGATGTGAATGAGGACATAACCCCAAACTACACCATACAACCCTAAGTAAGAACATAAGCCAGCTGCCCAAAGAGTTTGAGGGGCCTGATGTTGGGCCATGGATAGAATTCCATGGCCAACTTGCTGTTTAACATCATGTATTGAGGATGAAGTTTGTGGAAAGGTATCTAATCTGTGGATGTGTACGACATGGAAAGTAATCTCATGTGAATGAGGGAATAATCACGCACCACACCATAAAACCCTTAGTGAGAACATGGCCGAGGGGACCAGGAAGTACAAGGGGACTAAGGCTGTTCCATAGATAGAATGTCACAGCTAGCATGCAGTTTAACATCTTGCAGTGAGGTCGAAGGTGATATTAGATCTCGGGCCGTTTATGCCGAGTTTAATTTCATATGCATGGGACACAGAGGGAGAATCATCATGCCTATGGAAGAACACAATGTGGCAATGATGATTGAGTATAACTATTGACAAGGGTTCACAACACATTATCCACCATTGTGTGACTAGAATTTGGTGTAGGAAATTGAGCATCAACCATTGAACATGTTTGAAACATGGGGTTTGTATCAATTTGTAGCTTGAAATCCTCAAGGACGTTAGCCCGTAATGGTAGGAGAGCCCATGAGTCGAGCATTTATTCCATTCAAGGGTCCTTTTGGATATAAAATATGATGGAAACCCAAATGATGGGGCTCACGAAGCATGGCAGGGCCTATTCTCATGAGATGGACGATAAATGAAGGGGGGGATGTCTCAAGGGGATTTGTGTGGCATGGAGAAATAGCCTGACGTGAATGAGGACGTGATTCCATACCACACCACACAATCCTAAATGAGAACTTGGGATAGGGGGCCGGAAAGGCCGAAGAACCTGAGGCTAGGCCAAGGATGGGGAGTTCTAGCCATCTTGCAGTTTATTGTCATGCATGACAAGTGCTTAGAGGGTTTACATCCTTCAGTTGGGACAGATCACACAGTTTAACATTGTGTGATATGGATAGTTGTGATCATAGTTTAAGGTCATAGAGCTCGGTCCATTTTGCAATTTATTGTCATGCGGGATGATAATTTGTAGTTAAACATCATGACGAACCACATACAATTTAACGTCATGAGGGACGATATACAGTTTAATATCATGCGGGATGAGATACAGTTTAACGTCATGTGGGATGAGATACAGTTGAACATCATGCGGGATGACATACAGTTTAACGTCATGTGGGAAGAAATACAATTTAACATCATGCGGGACATGATTCATTTTAATGACATGTGGGATGACATACAATTTAACGTCTTGCAGGATGATATACAGTTTAATGTCATGTGGGAAGATAATGAGAAGTTTAAAATCATGACAGATGAAATACCGTTTAACATCATGCAAGATGATATACAGTTTAATGTCATGTGGGACGATAATGAGTAGTTTAACATCATGAAAGATGACATATAGTTTAACGTCATGTAGGATGATGGTGCAGTTTAAAGTCATGCAAGACGATAATGAGATTTTTCTCATCATGATGGATGAAGATGAATAGTTTAACATTATGCAGGATAAATATTAACAATTTAACATCATCCAGGATGGGGATGAACAGTTTAACATCATGCGGGATGAATATGAATAGTTTTACATCATGCAGGATGATGATGAACAGTTTAAGGTCATACAGGACAAAGATAAATAGTTTAACATCATGCTAGATGATGATGAACAGTTTAACGTCATGCAGGATGATAATGATCAGTTTAATGTCACGACGGATGATAATGCCATTTAACGTCAAGTAGGATGAAGATAAATTGTTTAAAGTCATGATGGATAACATATAGTTTAACATCATGCAGGACGATGATGCAGTTTAAATTCATGCAGGACGATAATGAGCAGTTTATCATCATGATAGATGACATACAGTTTAATGTCATACAGGATTATGAAGCGGTTTAAAGTCATGTAGGATAATAATGAGTAGTTTATCGTCATGGCAGACGGAGATGAATAGTTTAACATCATGTCGGAAGAAGATAAACAATTTAACATCATGGAGGACGATGGTGAATAGTTTAACGTCATGCCTGATGAAGATGAATAGTTTAATATCATTCAAGACGATGATGAACAATTTAATGTCATGCAGGACAATAATGGAGTTTAACATCATGCGGGATTATAACGTGCAGTTTAGCATCATGAAGGATGATGATGCAGTTTAACATCATGAAGGACGAAGATGAACAATTTAACTTCATGTAGAATGATGATGTAGTTTGATGTCTTGTTGGATGATAATGAGTAGTTTAATGTTATGATGGATGAAGATGAACATTTTAACATCATGCAGAATGATGATGCAGTTTAACGTCATGCTAGATGATAATGTAGTTTAATGTTATGCGTGATGAAGATGAATAAGTCATGCAGGATGATGAAGTCATTTAATGTCATGAGGGATGATAATGAGCAGTTTAACATCATGACAGACGAATATGAACAGTTTAACATCATGCAGGGTGATGATTCTGTTAAACATCATGCCAGACGAGGTTGTTATGTAGTTTAACAACATGAAACAACGACATGAAACCACAAGGATTGTGTTGGTAGAGGGATAGTAATATCTACTCCATTCTTGTGGGTTGGGATGAGGGGGGAATCTCTATGATGGGACTTCCCTAAAATTCCTCAATTGTACACATGAATGTTCTCTATATAGGAGTTGGGATACCTCATAATGGACATTCCAGAAGTTGGTGTCAAGGACACGTGGAGGACCAATGTGGTTGATGCAATGTGGTTATTTGGATGATACAGAGTGTCACAAGGGTGGTATGGATAATAACATTCACTCAGTTTGGAGGGGCGTTGAATCCATGATTGTTTGTATGACATGGTGTTAGAGCCCAAAAGGATTGGAAGCCTAGAACGTCGGTACGACGGGGCGATGTAACCCTAAATGCATGGATGCCTAGAACATCTGTATGATTGGGAAATGGAGCCCGGATGGTGTGGAATCATAGAAATTCGTACGATGGGGGCGATGGATCCTGGAAGGAGTGGAAGCCTAGACATCGGTATGATGGGGGTGATGGAGCCTGAAAGGCATGGAAACCTGGAATGTTTGTATGACAAGGCTATGGAGCCTGGAAGGTGTGGAAGCCTAGACATCGGTATGATGGGGGAAATGGAGCCCGAAAGGCATGGAAGCCTGGGCGTCAGTATGACAATAGTGGTGGATCCTAGAAGGCTTGGATTCTTAGAGGGTCGCACGACAATAGTAGTTGCAGAGTAATGGGGTTCATAGGTAGAAGCCACATGATGCTCTGGTGAACCATGTAGCAGAGGGGCTTTGCGATGGGGTTTGCTTTAAGAAGTGAAGTGGCCTAGCATAGAATTAGGGAATAGGTTCATAAGGAAGGTTCTTCACAATATGGAATGGAATTCATGGAGCAGTGCTTCCCGAATCAAGGGTGTGTTGTGAAGCATAGCATTGCGCAACAATGTGCATCGCGAAACACAGTGGCCCTGCCTTAGCATGTGAGACACATGTGCATGGAGGGTATTTTGCGATACATAAGTTCATCATGAACACCCGAGTCCCCTTAGGGATCCCCTTCCTTCGAAGAGGCCCATGGGCTCTGCGAAGGGCATTCCTCATTGAGGAGGGGTTGAATTCATGCAAAGGGGGAGGCACTTCGCGATGCTAAAGTACCTTGAATAGTTCATGTTTCACAAAGCACAATTTTCTTTGAGATTTGGGATCTACGAAGATGAAATGTTATAGGATATGATTTTTGGGCTCAGGTGTAGCATGTTATTTAATTTCAAGAGGCCCCATGAAGTCGAGCTCTCTTGGCACGAAGACACGTGGCATTTTGTCGTAACTTTGGAGCCTCCCACCTGCTTGCTCCACAGTGGCCTCACAAACGTCAAATGGGTTCATGGAGCATCCCACCTCCTTACTCCAAGGAGGCTTCAAAAACATAAAATGGGTTTGTGGAGCATCCTTCCTACTTACTCCATGATGGATTCGTGGAGGGGATGCTTTGCACCGGCCGCGGTGCTGCGGGGGCTCCGCGAACAATCATCACGAGGCAACCACTAATACTTTCTATTTGTTCTTGTTATTCCCGAATTTTAGCCCCAAAAAACATATATAACATAGATATGATAATGACATTATAATATAAAAATACATCTATATTAATTTCCTTTCATTAATTTTATACAACAAAGAAATGGAAGTAGCGTTCATGTGTACGTATGACCTACTGTATCCAAGAACGGTGCATTTCATTTCTTATCCCCAAACAATATAGATTATAATAAAAACCTATATACAAAATATATATTATATTTAAATCTTATTATAAATTTTTTATGGTTAAATTGTGATCATTGTAAAAGGAACATTAATGAAAAGTTAAAAGGTACTCAACAAACTGGGCAGTTAACCCCACACAAATTGAAAAAAAATGAATGGTTATTAACAAACAAGTAATAAGATATTTAAAAAATAATATATATTGTATTATAAATATTATTATCATTCCTCTATCAGTTATTTAAATGATTAAGATCCTAATACATGTGATTAAAGGACATTCACTCAAAAGGATAAAAAAGGAAAGGGATTTTCATCTCACTGTTTACATTTATGAGATAAATAGTATATTAAGAACATACATCTTTGTGTAATGTGTCTAATATTCATTGTAATATATTATATAATTGAATATTTAATCTTCATGTTATGTAAAACATTATTTTCATATTATTACTTCATGATTCTTTTTATATTTATTGTTTCAAAGTTGTAATGGATAATTTGAAATGTTTAAAGATTATTCCCCTAGAGATTAATTTTAAAGATCATTCCATTATATTTCTATATGAGGAAATTACATTACCATTGTTCAATACACACTTTTTTTCCTTTTAAGTGGTTATACATGACTTGTTTCACTTGTTAGTACCATTTTCCCACTCTTATATACTCAAAAATGTTTTAGAAAATTATTTTATTAATACTCAACTTCATTCTCACATTACATGTAGAAACAATTTTTTAATCAAAACTAATTTTTCTCAATACATTAATTTTTTAATCATTCAAAAATGATTGATTAAATATATTTTTACCCTTTTTGTGTTTTTCCATTATTTTCAAGGGAATATTCTAATAACATTATGAAGAAGCAATTTTTCTTAACTTTTACCATTCAAAAAGATTGTTCATTTTACTTTATATGACCTTAATAGATTTAGCCACTAAAATTTATATGAATCTTCCTCTCATATTTTAAAGGTTTCTATTGAAATAAAATTTTATCAAATGATATTTTCAAATAATTATTTTTTTCAAAATTTGAAATTTTCTTCAATAATGTTTTTAATATTACTTTTATAGTATTTTTATTCATAAATGACAATAACCCTTTATTTATAATCACCTTGGGATATACTGTACTGAAAACATCCTTATTTATCCTCTGGATGGTTTATGATTTACTTTTTCGAGGTTAGTATTCACATTCAATTCCTCGATTCCTTTTTTATTCCACTTGAAATATTTAACTTTATATGATCATTAAAATTGAATTTCTTCTAAATATTCATAAATATTTTCTAGTTTATGATTACAAGATGAACTATTCATCATTTTAAAAATGTATTTACTTTTAAAATTATTTTATTATCAAGGGAAATATTTTTAAATCCATATTTATTATTCAATAATTTTATTTGAAAAGAAATAATTTCTATTAATTATATTGATTAATATATATGATGAATGCTTTGGAAATGAAATGAAGGGTGGGGAACATACATTAGACAGGACCTCGATTAATTAATAGGTTATCAAGAGAAAAATTGGTAGTGAAAATTAGATATATTTCAACCTATTGTTTTAAACTTTCTAGACGATGAATCTTGACAGAATAGGTCATGTAATACTTACGCCTACGAGCCTTGTAGGGTTCCACCTCACCCCTTGAAAGGTGGATTATCAAAAATAAATAAAAAATGAAGGCCTTCGAGCTATTAGAGGTTTACATTTCTTACATTTCCATATTTATTTTTCTTTATATAGTTATTTTAATGGAAGGTGTTTCTAGTTGTTAGATTTCAATATTATTTATGAACATACTTTTTCATCTACTAAATAAATGGTATCTGTCATTAGTTATTTCCCGTGATATAATTTCTATTATCACTTATTCTTTATTTTAATGTATGTTTGTTTAGAATAAAGTTATTGTGTCTGAACATCTGTATTTCAAAATTTATAGTGAACCCTAGTGGAATTAGGTATCATAGAAACATTTTGGGAGTATTATACATGGACTAAAATTTAGTAGGGAACCACATCAAAATTGATATCTTTTCCCTTTGAATTTTAATGTTTCAATACAACTGGATTTAATTGGACATGTTTAACATGTTCCCACTAATTTATGAAAAAATATGTTGATATAAAAGAAAAATATGACACTCTTATTCAACTCTCCACTGTCCATGGTTTACAAGTTCATTTATTTTTCCATTTAATAAGGATATAGTATGGGAAATATAAAACCCATGATGAATTTGGAATACTTGGTTAATACTTTTTGATACCTTAGACTTCTTATTTTTAGGCGTCCTATTGAAGAATCCATTTATTGGAGGGTTTAAATAAACATGTAATTTATTTACACATTTATTATTAAATGACCTAATCTATCCTCCCTATATTAATAGTTTTCATTGAATATTTCCATAGGTTATCTATATACCCATATGAGTAATTGATATTAGGTTCTTTCATTGATCGTGGATTTCTATCATAGGACAAACAATGATTAGATCGAGGTGGATCGATTAGTAGAGAACACAACACTTCTCCATAAATATTGGTTAAAGTGTTCTTCATCAGTGATCAATCGTTAATTGAGGTTGTGGTTTTTATTTTTTTACTTTAACCATTTTAAATTTCATAATATTTTATTATAATAATATACTTATTTTTTGCACATTTATCCATTCTTCATATGAACCTATCAGGAAAAATTATACTGTTTAAATCAATGGATTATTATTATTCCTTGATATCTTCTATGCATCCTACATTCTATGTTCTTTGGCCAAGATCTCCTTGAAAAATTGTAGGATTTCATTATATATGTTAATTTATTCCAACCATTCTTCTTTTTCATCACCATTTTTTCATGGGGACATGGTTTGACATTGATGGGAATGTTCGAGAATGATCAAATCCATGAATTCATAGTTGATTCACACACTACATATAGGACGGTGATTTGATTATTGATACCAAATGTTATTGGTTAAAGGTTAATGTCTCTATGAATTTTTGTATTCGAATAGGTTACAGGAGTGGTGTGATGCGATGGGCTACACCTTCTAGGGTCAATGTGGTCAGAATAAGGGCATCAGTATGGTTCAATGGCAGTCAACCCCAAATTAGAGACCCCCAGTGCGATTCAAGATAAAATTTCAAACAAAAATGGTGTTGAGGGATTCATGATGAATCCATTAGTTAATACAAAAATTATCTAAAACATAGAAAGTATGCCCATAACATTGACATAGTAGTCCCCTGGCTGTGATTATTATGGTTTCATGGACGATAATGATCACATGTTGTGTTCAACCCAAACACCTTGTGCGACCCTATTTTAGAACAATAGAATGTAATCACAGAGTAAATTTCCATGGTAATAACCATAAATATTATCAAAAACAGAAGTAAATGGAAATGTCCTAGTAATAAAAACCAGGTAAATAGATTCCACCATATGTACCAGATAAAAACTGTAAGAATAGATGTGTGAATCGATATACATATTCCAGGCAATGAGAAAACAAGAAGGCCTTGAGAATAATGAACACATATTTTAGTACTAGTCAATTATATGTAATAATAAATTACCAAGATCTCTATAAGAGGTAAAGAAAATGACTTGGAGTCCATGAGATATCACACACCATGTGACCCCAGGTATATAACATGTTATTTTCTTAGGAACCTCTAGTTTTTTACCTTCTTCATTTAGATTCAGATTCTGGAAAGTAATTAGCCTTTTCTAAGTATTTCTCCATAGAGAATTCAATATCAACCTTCATAGAATATTTTTAGAAACAACACAAGGATTTATGATTATGAACATTCATCCCACAATTCGTGGCCAAAAGAAGATATTAGTTTTACTCATCAAGGAGTTGATGGGGTTGGAAACCCCACTATCTTACTAGGGTGTGGTTCCCCAATAATATTTTCTTATATCCTGTGGAAAAACATGATAATATAGGGTTTGGGGAATATATCCATCTATATTCCGAGGGGTTCCCCCATAAACAATAGAGTGTGGGTCCTCGATCTATCATGTGTCCCCCCTAACATAGTAGGGTGTAGATACATTGCCTATTGAGTAGTACCCCATATCACACCATGACATGGCTCATCTATCATCTGAGTAGAAAAGACTATAATATTATGCAGTGTGTATTTTTTTGGATATTGTTTCTCCTTGATTATATATTATAGTATCATTGTGTGGTTCCATCTAAGAACATCATTTTATAGTTTCAAATGATTTTGGGCATCATAGACAATCCTTTGGAGCTATAGTTAAACTCGTCATTCTAGAAATTTCTATGTAGATAGATATACCCATTCAATCTAATAATGATTTATTTATCAGAGAATATACTTGGGGTTTTATTTCTCTCTATATTTGGGCTTTTCTGAATTCTATAACATATGTTTATTTATCCATTTATTATTTTATGTGCATCCTTTGGGTTTGTATATACTCATCCATGTAAGGTATTTCCTCATATGTTTCATGAATTATATATTTGATAAATATTTTTATGTTTATATCAATAAAGAATAGTTATCCCTCAGAGAATTAGAAATGTTTTGTGGTTGGACTTTGGGATAATGAGCGAACATCTCTTAGTTTTCCCCATTATTCAGTTTTTTCTAGTTAGGATATCATTTATGATTGGGAATATATTTTCCCCTTACTAATATACAAAATTATTTAATACTCTAATGTATTCCCGAGATTTTATTGAAATCCTTGTTATAGTCTAGATTTTAATTTCATTATTATTTTCCTATTCACTTTTTTCATTGAGACGATCATATGTGTGCATCCATGTTTATTAGAAAAGGAACCCCATTTACTTTATGCCTTATGTGTCCTTGTCTTCATCCCCTTTCATATTATATTTTGGTGTTTGGCTTTCACACATGGCCTTGATCTATCTATGTGGTCCTCAGTGGGACTTTTTGTGACATTAAATGTTATGCAGATGTTGGGAAAAGAGTTTAGCATTAGACTATGGGTACATTTCTGCCTCAACATGTGAGACATCAATGGATTGAGTAGGGATTATGAATATGAGTATTCAAGGGAAGATATGTTATAGTTTTTTACTTAGTGGGAGGCACATCACATAAAATTTAACCCCTATCATAATAGATAATTTATATGATATTGAAGGTAGGAGGGCATCATATAACAAATACTATGTGCTTACTATAGGAAGGATACCCTTTCTTTTCTGGACCTCTAAATGGTGAAGAAATGCATCATTGATATGGAAGAGTTACTACCATTATCCATATGACTCTGGCCATTATTGTTAAGGTGATAACTACTTTGAGGCCAATGAGGGAAACTAGTATTGACACACTAGTTTATTATATTTATTTCCTTTAAAATAAACTTCTGGTATTTGATAGCTTTCATTATACCCAAACCCGAGCCAATAAAAAACCATTATATAATATAAAATTTTAAAATAGTCATTGGATAGGTAGTTATGAATAGTATTAAATACATTATGAAATATATATAGAAATATTTTCCTAAATAAAATATAGTGATTATTTCCTATGAAAAAATCATTAATATTTTAATAAAATCATTCATGATTAAGAGAATTATTTTTTGTTAAGAAGTGTTTTATTATAGGTGTCATTAATTATTATATGAAAATATATAATGATCACTATTAAAATATGATTTTAAATCAATTTATTAGAAGCTTTTGATGAATCATCCAGACACTAGAAATGTAACTTTTAGGAATGAAGACTAAATCACTTAATGTTAATATGTGTTATGTTTATTAAAAATGATTTTAGGTCTTCAATATGTTTTAACGAAACAAATTAAATATAAAATTAAATATTAATTTTTAATTAAATTCATATATTTTATATTTAATCAATTAGTTATCATTAATTTTAAATTTTTTACTATGAATGGAATGAAAGTAAATTAAGTCTGATGCATAAAAAGGCATTTATCTAAAAATAGATTTTAATTTGGTTTGTTAATGCTTATTTTAAATTTAATATTTTAAAAAAATACTTAATATTTGATTCAATTAATATATTGTTTGAATTAATATTCCTATAATTTGATGATGTTTTCACATTCATTTATTATCAGATTGAATAGTAAAAATAGTAAAAAAAAACTTCTTACGGTTAAGGGTTAAACATGTATATGTGGGGGCTAAACTAATAGATATGGGTAATAATGCCACATTAAATTGTAAAATTATTATTTTTAATTTATTATAACCCTATATTATATTAAATTTGAATCTGAGGCAATTTCATTCCACTTTCACAAAAAGGACATTATATTATTTACGTTATTTAAGTACATCAATTTGCGTCCTCTCCCTAACATATAAATGATAACCACCTCTAAAACGTTGTTAAAAAACATTTATCCTTATAAATTATTAATTTATTACCCAAAACCATTCCATATTTCCCACATTCACCATAGATACACTAGTATCGTCTTATGATATATCATTGACGACATAAATTAGAAACCAAATTAGGTCCCCCAAAGAAGAGGTATAAATATTGAATGAGGTATTTTTTTAGTTTAAATAATAAAATATATTATTTCCATACCAAATTAATTATTTTACTTTCATTAAAATACTTGTACATTAGTATTATTATGGTACAACCAATTCCCACTTTCGTTCAATCAAATAAGAAATAAAACTACCACTTGTGTAGTGATATTATTTTTTCCCATCACATCCTAACATTGAAAGATTTACTGATGCATATAATAAGTATAAATGAAATTTATTATATAATTATATTTTTATAATGATATAATATTATTTATCTATCCTTTATTATTTTTTTAAAAAGTGAAAAAAACTTCAATGGATATGTTCTAATTGTCTTTACAATAAGCAATGTATTTAATTTTTTAATCTATACCATTTAAGCATGGTTATATGTATGTATATAATTAACATATAATACATATATATCATGAGTATAAATATGGAGTAGTTTGAACCATCATCATGATGCATATACCATAATATCTCTATCAAAGTGTACATGAAAAGTGAATCAATTATCCCTCAAAAATTTGATTTTAATAAATTATTCTCAATAGATGGGTGATTAGATATAACAATTTAATATTTTATGGTATGATAACTATTAATATTATTATATAATATATTTATAAAAAATTTATTCATTTTATATGTGTTTATTGAGCTCTTATGATGAATATCAAAATTCATGTGGGGGTTTTATTTAATAATCTCACTTTTTACCAAGATTGTTTATGCATAAATATTATGATGATGAAATTATGTGGTATTTGTATAAAAAATAATATTAATTGTTTTATTATATGATTTTCTTAATATATTAAATTTTTTACATTCATTTCTATCTAACAATTTATTGAGAAGTCTATAAGAATTTTTTAAGTAAAAATGATTTTATTTTTCTTTTTAGTCTGGAATTAGTACTTCCATGAAATATTTTATAAAATTTTAAAAATGTGCTTTAATTTTTTAAAATTATTTATTAATTTAATGTTAAAACACTTTATAATTTTGGTGGAAATTTTTCAAAAATTTCTTCTTTATGTTTTTTTAAGTATTTACATTTGACTTTTTTCAATAGGTCTTAAAAGAATCATTATTTTATCATATATTTCACAACCCAATTTTCCCAATATCATGAACACTTTGTAATATGATTAATTCCAATAAAAATAAATGGGTATTTTGAAAAATAATTATCAAATATTTTCAAATTATTGATATTTTAATTTAGTTATATAAAAAATTAATGGTGTTTTCTTCGTGAAATATTCCAGATATCAATTAATAGTAGTTCTATTCTTTCATAATATCCATTGATTTTACATATGCTTCACTAAATATATGATCTAATGATATCAAAAATATTTTTTCTTGGGATGTATTATGATTATGATGATGAAATATGGATAAACTGATATTTATTTTCATAGGATAAGAAAGGGTGCAATGATAAATGTTTCCATTGTCTTATAGAATACATATGAATTGATTTTCACTATGATATTGGTGGGTTTGTTTTATACATCAAAATAATTGTGTAAATATTAATTTTTTATTTACATAATTGGTACACAATATGTTATCACATTCTAAAAAGAGTGTACATGGGGGGTTTATCCAAAGCCTAATAAGGGTACACAAGAGAATATCGTAATATTAAAGTAAGAACATGAATTTTTATCCAAATCATGACATGATATTAATTTCATGATGGGTATCCTAGACATACGATTTATATTATTATGATTATGCAACAATTTTTGTCAAACTTTTGTGATGTGCTATTATGGTACTATTACTCTCTAATGATTGATATTATTTGAGTCTTTCTTGGTTATGTATTATAAACTATCAATATTTATGAAATATTTCATGATTATAATATAATAATTTCTAGGTATGATTTTAAAATTTTATTCTCATCTAATCATAAAAATATTATAAAAATTTTCTTATAGTGATAATTGATTAATATATTATTTTTTCACTAACAAAGCATCTGATCTCACCGTTTATTATTTTAAATTTCCCCTAGAATATAAATGAAGGAATTTCGTATGATATTTCTATGAAGGGTGACTATAGTGACCCAAAACTATTATGAATATATACTAATATATTAATCTAGGAATATCCAATATATTTAATGTATACTTTCCTGAGTAATGTAATGTTTTAGTGTCTTTAGAGACTAGATACGCAGTCTAATTATGTCATAAAAGATCTTTAACATCTTAAAAGATTATCTTCAGATATAGTACTCTTCATAGAGATACATTACAAAAAATATTCATAAAAACCAAGGGAATGGAAATATAAAAAAGGGTGATATCATATTCTCAGATATCGTAGAAAAAGGACATATCAATGATGACATTATAAAAACATGGGCATACAGGTTTGGGAGTTTGAGCTAAACATATGAAAACCATAACCTATAAAAGAGTGATCATAATCCTGGGTAATGGAATAAACCATTATAGTTCATACGACATGAAAAATAATGGATTAGATGAAAATTATCCATGATATAATTACATAGACATAGGAATATTGAAAAGAAGTAATCTTATAACATTGTAAACTTGTTTAAATAAAACTATGTTCACTCAATAAGGTAAGGACATCAAATCAAGACCATTAATAAAAAATTAAACATGAAGCCATATACAAACATAATATTATGAGACTGGTAGACTAATACATTCATAAACCCAAGGCCATTAATGTCAGGTCCACAGATAAACGTAAGGATGTGAAAAATAGGTCCAAGAATAATCTTCTCAACATTAAGAACATGTCGAAAGATAGAATAGTGAATATGAAATCATGTTCCTCCATATCATATTTACTACATGTGTTATACATAATTACTCACTATATTTGAGTTGTATATAGTTCTAGGCTCACCCATCACATAATCATAATCCATTCATATGTATTCCTCAATATAATTAAATTTTTTAACATTTCATCAAAACATCACCAATGGAATATATACTGGGTTTACCAAAATTACATCATCAAAACTAAAAATGATACATATAAAATTTAAAAATGTCTTGTAGTATCATATTACCATTAAAAAATAATTAATATCCTATGATTTTATAATAGATTAAAATTCCTCTAAAATATATCTTGGATAATTTCATGTGGAGAAAACCATTTTAATTGTAAAGTCAATTGCTTAAAATATTAAATTTTGAAAATTTTGTCGAAATGATTCTTTTAATAAAACATGAATACTATTAAACGAATGGTTAAATAATAAATTTTTCTTGATGACCATGAATTCTATTTATTTTGTCTTTGTTAATAAATATATTCCTCTCATAATTTGTTTTTTAAGTCAAAAGTACCTTAGTTATAAAATCACATGAAGATTCCTATTGATACACTTTGTAAGAAGTTAGTCATTAGTAAAAATGAAAACAAATCATATGAGAATATTAAAAACATTATTGAAATAATTTTTATAAATAATGGGAATGGAAGAATATGGATTTCTTATTAAAAAGGAAATAAATTTGGGTTTCCATAAAAACATTATTTCGATCAAATGAGTATATAAATAGAAGAAAATGAAAGTAAAAAAAATTTAAACTCCAGAATGTAACACAAGAAAATAATGCTGATGTGTTTGTAAATAATTAGATCATGAAATTTAATAATAACAAACATAATCATAAACAATCATAATAAACATGAAGATTATAACATAATCCCATTACTACTTTGGTAAATTCAAATCAAAACCCCATGAAATAGAGATCCTTTGAAGGAAATGTGAATTCATATATTCTTCTAGGAATAAACTTCATCATTATTATATAATATATATAAAAGAAAAAATTGGTGAGTATATAATGCCTTTCATAGAAGTAAAATTTATATTAAAATCCATTACCTCGAGTTCTACATTATTCAAATGTGCTTAAACATACTCTTATTTGATATTACTCATCTATATACCTCCTAAAAGACCATTGGAATGGAATCATAATTTATCCATAACAAAGAAGTTGTTAATATGGTATTTTAGAAGATATTTGGGTAAGGTTTGTTCATGCTTTAATTCCAAATGTTGCATGATTATTTGAGATAATGGGGTGTCCTTTTATAATGTTGGAGAAGGTGGAACATGTGATTTAAAAAAAGGATAAAATATAATAATTAATTCACAATATAAATTAATCAAAATGGCTAGATATTTGAATTTAAAGTCAATATTGTCTATATATACTCAAAGATTAAAATTTTTATAGTTATTGTGTTATTTGAAACCTGGTATTTTGGATTCAACCCTCGGATAACTATATTTATTATTAATCATGTTAATAAATGTTTTGAATTAATATTTTATAATTTTACATATAATGTTTAAATTTGTTCATAAATCGAAATTTTATGTCATTTTAAACTATTTTAATCCAATTTTACTCTTCATGTATTTTTATGATTTACATATTATTCAATAAAATATCCTTTCATAAAATATAAATAATGTCATTTTAAGGCCAATTAACATATTTGAACTTTGAAAACAAAATTATTTCAATTAAATTACAATAAAAAACTTTAAAAAATATAAATATATTACTTATATCTATAAAATTCATAGATCATAATGATTCAATGAAATTATTTTTGTTTTAAATTTTATGAAGTCATCTATATTACTTTTTTTATTTATTTAATAAATACTGTATCAATGTTGTGTAAAAAATGTTAATTATTCAATAACAAATTTTTTAAATAAATTTCCATGATAAGAAAATTTAATTTATATTTAATATAATTTTTTTGAGAAGAACCTATATTTTTGTGGGTATGTTAAAATTTTACAATAATTTAATTCAATTGAGTGACATTTTCTATTTAATTTTTGCCTAAATTCCTAAAAACGACATATGAGAATAAAAATGGATCAAAGTGTCCAGATATTGGGCAAAATTTATGTAAATATTATAAACAAACCTATTACATAGGATAAAATCTTGTGTTCAAATGATTTTGAGAAATTTCTCCTAGGTTTATCATTATCTTAACCATTTTCGATTACCGTGGTGGAAAATATTTACCATTACTAGTATTAACAATTAAAAAAATAAAAAGGAAATATTTAAAAAAAATTAGAAACATTATTTCAAATATGGTATCAAATTTTCAATATTCTATCCATATAATTGGAAAAAATAAGTTTATTGTAACATATAATTTCATAGTGAAAAACATATTTTATGAAAAACAAAATTTTAAGAGTTAAAATGTTTTTATTCTAAATTCAATAATAAAATTGATCCTAATAATCCTAATTTTATAATTAATGATATAATATAACTAATCTTACTTGTATCCAATTTTATAAAATTTACTATTTCATGAAATATATTATAATATTAACACACAATAATAAAGTAAAAGCACATGTTTATGAAAATAAATTTTGAAGAATAAAAATCTCTTTACTAAAACGTTTATACTTATTTCTAAATCATTAATAATGAAATTTTTATTTATTATGCCCTATATATATATATTATAACTATATTAATAAAACTCATACCTACCAAGTTAATGTCAAATTTATAATGTTCACATATAAATAGTATCATTTCAAGGTTCATTTAAGCTCAGTGTTTATTTTGGTATATTATTTTGAATAATGTTTTTTATTTTAAAATCCCAGGGTGTTACAATTTTCCACCAATATTAAATTACATTCACACAATGATAGATTTTCTCTTTAATCCATGTAATTATATATGAAAATTCCATTGTTGAAAACCCACGTCATAAAATGGGTTTATAAAAGTTCTAATTTAAAGAGGGAAAGGGGAATAAAAAGGTCATTTGGAATAACAAATGATTTGGTTTCCAAGTAGTAGAATATTTATAACATCCCTTATCTTTATTAAACATTAATATATGATTTATTTAATAATAATAGACACAATAGAACCCATAAGATTAATAATTCAAGATTATTTGTGTAACTAGGTACATTATATAAAAAATTAAAATAAGGGTACATAGAATATATTGAAATCAATCACAATAGGATCATATTATTACATCATTCTAAAAAATTATTAAGATAACATGGTTGAATGCATAAGAAATGTTGGGATATAATTCATAGTAATGGAATTAATAAAACCATCACATGATGAAGGTATCACTAGTTATACAATATAATTTTTAATGGTAAACAAAAATGTTGAGAATCATGAACACCAACAATGAGTCATGATATATCGTGATAACATAAATGAAACATGTTAACATGGAAAAAACATTAAACCAGACATCATAATGATATTTCATGGTTAAACACCATGATATCATAACATAGTGTGCTAAGGATAACCTACCGTGCACCATATATAGAATCTGATTTGACTGAAACATTACCCGATGATTTGGAGTTCTATTTTTGGGAACCCGTCATAATTGTAACACCCCGAGATTTTATGAAAAATATTCTTTTCATTTATGTCTTGTGTTGTACGCTACACCTAAAGGAGCTTTCACAACACACATCATTGACTTGCCTTGTATTACACGCAATCACGACCTTCCTCGATAGCGTGTGTAGTACGCAATACCGAGTTTCATTAAACAACGATATGCTATTAAAATATTATTAAAACTAGCCGTTATGAATAGTAATAAACACTTTTTGAAATTTTGTAAATTTTATTTCTCAAAATGGACTTCATTTTTGGATTCGAAATATCAAAATTAGCTTAGGGTGAAATTTTGGTACTTTTCGGATTACTTTCATATTCTGATGAATAGTGAAAATTACTAAATTTTAATTAAAAAGAAATTTTTTAATATAAATAATTAATAGTGATAAAATATTAATTTGAGTGGTTTTAAAGTATATTTAGAATATATTTTTACAATTTAATACAATGTTGGTCATTGGATGTAATTTCAAATTTAAACCAGTTATAAACAAGTGTCAATCTTTTGATAGTGATTATCTCTTAAAAACTCGCTATTTGTTTTGACGACGGGAACTAATTTTTAAATTAATTAATGCAACTGATATGTTCTGAATTTGGTAAAATATACATCATTTTTGAATTCTTAATATCAAATATAGCTTAGTCCTAATTTTTGGTATTTTTTCTGGAAACGTTCATTTTTTGATGAATAGTGAAACCACTAAGTGGTAGTTATAAAACTGAATTTTTCATAAAACTTAATTTTACCGCTTCTGTGAGTGGAATTTAGAAAATCCAAGAGACACGATTAATATCAACGACTAAAATGTGGTTCAATGAGATGAAAATAATTTTTGGTGAATAGTAACTTTTTACTTTTTTTTACCACGGTTAAAAGTAAATGGGGTAATTAAGGGTAAAATGATATTATTTTTACCCTAACACATGTCTTATTTCTATTGTATAAGTGTAATTCGACCACAAACAACCTTAGGAATAACATATGACCATTTAGGCCCACTTGGATTAGATTAGGACATTTATTATTATTTAATTCAAAGAAGAGTTAAAAGAGTTAAAATCAAAGTTTATTTAATAAAACATTTTTAATATAGGGTTATACATAAGATAAATTCTATTGAAAATATTCATTAGAAATCTAATAATATTTCCAACATAATGATATTTTATTTATAATTTTTAGACATTAAATAAATTAATTTATTTATGACACAATGATGATGTAGTAATTACCATTATAGTGAAAATTTATAATAATTGATATTATAAATACCCAATAAATATAATTTGAGACTTTTTATGAATTAAACTAATTTTATAGGTTACTATGACATGTTAGTATTAATTTAATTAACTTTTTTTGAACTAATAAGTCTGTTATAAATTTCATAAAAATAAATTACTAAATAGTGTCAAAATTGACATAAAATAGTTTTTAAAACAAATATTATATTATTAATTGTTATTTTATTCCTAAAAATATGAGGTTCGGCCCAATGACTTAGATAAGGTTATATATATTAATTATAAACAACTTGGGGTTCTTTTGTCTTGATATAATATGTTTATTAACCTTATAGTGTAAGAAAACAAGAAGACACGGTAAAAGTAAAATTACCTAACTTAAAGTTCAATATAAATGATAAGGTTAAAATAGGAACCTAAACTTGTATAAATTAGATTGGATGATAGAATTTAGACCCATCATCACCTTATATTAGAAATAAATCAATTTGGATCTATTTAGAACCGAATTTGGCTTTATAATAAAATAATATTTTTTGTTATTCCAAAGGTGCCCCTCTCATCCCTTATAAAAGGGCACCCCCTCCCTCTCTTCCTCAGACCACTTTGAGCCTTAAAACTCGTCCAAACCCTGCCAAATTATCTTCTAAACTTCCCTAGAAACATCCTTGAGGTTCTGGTCTTCCTAAAAGATCAATTTTAGTACCCTAACAGGAGGACTCAAAGAGGCGCTTCAAAGAAGACGTAATGTCTGTTACCGATTCTTTCAACGTTATTTCTTCTTCCACTTCTTCTTCTTAGGTTTTTTCATTATGAAGTAATAACATTAGTATCACTCATATAATGATATGATATTATATGTATGAAACAACCCTATTTCACCATCTATCCATCCTACGGAAAACGAAATCACCGCGCGTGCGTACGTACGGAATACCGTCTCCACGCCGTGGTGAAATCTATTTTCCACCACCACCTTACTTGTATGGGTATAATTGTGTAAATAATAACTATATATGATTATTTTAAAGTGATATTGATTCTGAAATAGTATACATACACTCCAATACAGTCCCACGATCATGAGAACGATATCATCGCTCGTGCGTACGTACGGACTACCGTCTCCACGATGCGATGAGATTCATTCTCCACATTAACCATTCATGAATGATTATAAAGTACATATAATAAGTAATAATGAAATATATGACTTAATAATGATACTGTATTTATGTGTATATATATGTATGCCATCTACTTAATTCCATTCAACTCAATAAGGAAACAAAAATAGCGTTCATACGTACGTACGGCCTACCGTCTCCATGAACGGTGTATTTCTTTCCATTTAATGATTTATTTTATATATGAATATTCTGAATATATATTATATATAAATGATTTTTTATATTCTGTAATTAATTAATCATGATCTAAGTAATCATATGAATAATTACAAGTCATGATACGGACGACAAATGAAACAATTTTACCCAAAACGCTCTTTAACTTGGAATTTACAAAAGAACGGGTAATATAAAGTCATAAGTGAACCATATATGATATCATAAAAATTAGTATGATTCTGGAATAATTCAATGGCATTATTTAAACCATTATACATGAGGTTCAGACACTTCCGAAGAAAATCGGACCTAAGGTAAGGGAAATATCACAATCTCATTTTTATCTAAGATTGTTTATACTTTGGCATTTACTGGGGTGTATTTTATAATCCACATCGAAGTTTCATCAATATGTAATATTATTTCCATCCACCTACAATTTTTTAAATCCAATTTTACCCTTTGGTGAGTTTTTAGTAAAAGATATGAAAGGAATCTTTTGTCATTTTTCGTACGAGGTATTTTTTTGGCTTTTCCGACAAAGGTAGGAGAAGAATGTTTTTTTAACTTATATGACATGAATGGATTTTTAAAACATTATTTCCAAGAAGCTTCCTTTACAAGTTTTCATGTTTATTTCTAATCAAATTCTTTTTGTTTAAAATTGTATGACATGTTAATAATGGAAAAATGTTTTTGAAGTAGAAAGGATATTTTCCTCAAGAATGGAGTTCAAGTGTTTTATCAAAATTATTTTCCATCTAAGATAATATAGGATTTTGTTTCTATACCTATTATTAAATTGATTTGATTATGTTGTGATGGAATTATTTTTATGAAATCCTTTATCTTATATTAATTGTTTTATGATGTCATGATGTTTAAGAATCCCATTTTTATTACATGGGTTATGCTATGATGTATGGTTTATGATTTTGTGGAACACATAAGAATGGTATCATTATGAGATGGGTGGGACCTATATCTCCCTCCAATTAATTGGGTAACGATTTTATATCTCATGAGATAGACATGGCTGGAACGGTAGGTTATACCGGTTCAGTGAAACAGGACTGAAACGAGGGGTGAACTCGGTTCAGAAATGGACTTTGTACACAAAGATAGTTTTGGAAATGATTCTTGACTAATAAGAAATGATTCTCTATGATTATGTTTGAATGACACAAAGTTTCATTTTTTACGTTATGATTATTGGGATTACATTTCATTACTATGATTTATCCCATGTTATGAAATCATGATCTCTTTTGCAGGTTAAGATTTCCAAAAGATATGTTCTTATGAATATGATGTGATTGATATTTCTTTTGTTTACCCTTACTGAGCATTTGAGCTCACCCTTTTATGTTTTCTTTTCCCCAAGATATAAAGAATGGTTTTAGGTAAGAGAAAAAATGGAAGATCTTTATTGGGAGATGTTAAAGATCATTAACCACGATTAGAGAATTTTATTCAGAGTTTCCAAAGACACTAAACTATTACGATCATTGTGTGTGTGTTTTTGTTATGTACTAAGTATTCTGAAAAATTAATGTAATGTCCATGTACGTCAAGCTTAGGGTCTCTACAGTTGGTATCAGAGGAAAGGTTTAGTCAACCTTTAGAAACTAGGATGCGAGAACTTTAGTGAGATCCCTAGAGATATTTCTATGGCATGTCTAGGTATGTCCCTAAGGTTAAGTATACGTATAGGTTATAGTCCTAGAATTACGCTAACGATCATGTAATTAAACCTAAGATGTTAGATATTGAAGGTACTCCCCCTTTATTATGTTGTTTTCCCTAGCATGATTTTTGCCTCTCAAACTATTCTTTTTGGGTTTTAGACGATGGATGGAACCCGAAGGAAGCATGTTGATCAATGCAACGGACAATGCAATGATTCTCCTCCTAAAAAAACAAATTTTATGGGAGATATAGTGAAAAATCTTATTTCTATACTTACACAAGCTAAGAATCATTCTGGACTTCCAAATGAGCAGAGAAGGGAACAATATTCTATTGAGTCTTTCATGAGGCAACGTCCACCTTCTTTCAGTGGGTCTTCTGATCCACTTGTTGCTGAACAATGGATCAGTACCACTGAAAAGATATTTTCAGGTCATCAATGTTCTGAACATGATAAAGTCATCTTAGCAGTATATCATTTGGAAGGTGAAGCTGATCAATGGTGGAATCTTATCAAGAATACGAGGCAAAGAGATGAAATTTAGTCCATGGAATGTGATGAGTTCAAGAACTTATTTTTCAATAAGTACTTCCCTCATATTCTTCAAACAAAGATAGAGAAGGAGTTTCTTGAACTAAAGAAAAAGGATGATGAATCTGTTTATGTATACGAAGCGAATTTTACAAGGCTTTCAAGGTATGCATCTGGCTTTATCATCCAACCTGAAAGTAAAGATGATGGATTCTTTAGTGGATTAAAACCAAATCTTCAAAGGGCATTAGCTATAAGAGACTTCAGTTGCTATGAAGAAATTGTGCGTTGTGCTATCAAGGTAGAAATGGAAGTTGGTGTTACTTATCCATCTCATAGTTTTGATAAGAAACGAAAGATGGAGTTCAAGGAGAAATCTCAGAATAATGGTGAAAAGAAGATGAATGTTTCCTTATGCTCAAAGTGTGGAAATAAGCATGGTGGAGATTTTCTTAAAGAGACAAGTAAATGTTTCAAATTTGGAAATGATGGTCATCGGGTGTTTGAATGCCGAAATGATGGGAAGAAGATGTCTAATGATGCAAACAAAGGAAGGGATACAGAGAATGAACCTACTACACTTCAATGTTTCAAGTGCAAGGATATGAGACATTATGCCAATAAATGCCCTAATCCAAGGGTTAGTGATAATCAACATGAGCAACCACTTAAGGCAAAGGACAAAGGGATGTCACATGCGATCACCATTGGTGATGATGAATATGACAACGATGTGGTGGAATGATTAAGTGTTTATGTAATGGGATTTCAAAATAATGTTGAGTATTGGAATATTTATGTATTGGTCTATTGTGGTCTTCAATAATTTTATACCGGTAACCATGGAAAGTGATTGAGATATTTTTTGAAAAAAGATGATATGCGCATAATGAAGGGAAAATGAGAAAATGACATATTTGAAAGTATTCATGAGCTCATGATTCATATAAGGACTAAGTGATATCATGGTTTGAGTATATAGAATTTTGAAGATTTTGGTATATGGAAAGTGTTAACTTTTAACTGCATTAATGTTTTCACTAAGGTTCAATGGGTATTCATTTTTCAAAAGAATACATGATTAAGGCCTTAGAATGTTTGGAATGTGACCAACAAGACATATCTCATGATATACGGGGATCAACGATGGTATTAACATGCTTGTTATATTAACTCTTTGGTAATCGTTTTCACTTTAATATGAGATTGGACAGCAGTATTATGGATAAGCCTAAATATTGGAATGGACTATGTTGGACATAAGTTAGTATTGTTTAAGGATAAATTTTTTTTCGATATTATTGATGGGATGTTATAGTAATGTAGTTTTAGAAAAAGGACAACTTGCAGGACGGGCGACAGCCCATCGCGTCAGACAAGGCTGTGGGAATCGAACCCACAACCAAAGTGTGACTGGCCTTTATCGCCTACCACTGGCCTACAGGAAGTCCCTGGTTAGTAGAAACTAGTTTTATTTTATTACGCGGTAAGATATATGAAGTATAAGTTCATTTTTGGAATCACATATGATTAACTTCACCATAGATGGTCTTATGTATTTTTGATAACTTTTGTAACCTTTTGTTTGAGACAGATGGAATGACCCATCATTCTATCACATGATCTGCTAACACTTCACGAATTACAAATCCAACTTCATTTCCTTTAGAGATGAAGTGGAAATTGTCCAAAGAATGACCAATAGTGACACAGTACCAAAATCACGAAAGTATTTGTTCTAATTCCAATTTCATCAACTTTAGGGAAATGATCTTGAAAATCAAAAATGTTGTCCTAGTGCTCTTATATCTGATGAATTAGATGGTACCTTAGATCGACACAAATTTATGGCTTTGTGATTTCTGGCTTTTCCATAGCCATGTTCTCTACCACTCTCTATCAGAACATGACGGTTAGATTTCTCTTCTATATCCATATTTTCACCTATGTGGAAACCCAGTGATTAGTTTATTTGGGTAACCGTTACGTTTCATACTTTTGTTTTTCAAGAATGGTTTTGGTATTATTTTTTGCGATGTGGGTTTCTATTAACTAAACTTTCAAGTAGTAAACCATTTATAACCCTGATGAATTTCGAGGGCGAAATTCATTTTAAGGGGGGTAGAATGTAACACCCCGAGATTTTATGAAAAATATTATTTCCATTAATGTCTTGTGTTGTACCCTACACCAAAAGGAGCTTGCACAACACACATCCTTGACTTTCCTTGCATTACACGCAATCCTGACCTTCCTCGATAGCGTGTGTAGTACGCAATACCGAGTCTCACTAAACAACGATATGCTATTAAAATATTATTAAAACTAGCCGTTATGAATAGTAATCACCACTTTTTGAAATTTTGTAAATTTTATTTTTCAAAATGGACTTGATTATTGGATTCAGAATATCAAAATTAGCTTAGGGTGAAATTTTGGTACTTTTCGGATAACTTTCATATTCTGATGAATAGTGAAAATTACTAAATTTTAATTAAAAAGAACTTTTTTAATAGAAATAATTAATAGTGGTAAATTATTAATTTGAGTGGTTTTAAAGTATATTTAGAATATATTTTTACAATTTAATACAATTTTGGTCATTGGATGTAATTTCACATTTAAACCAGTTATAAACAAATATCAATCTTTTGATAGTTATTATCTCTTAAAAACACAATATTTGTTTAGACGACGGGAACTAATTTTTAAATTAATTAATGCAACAGATATGTTCTGAATTTGGTAAAATAGACATCATTTTTGAATTCTTAATATAAAATATAGCTTAGGCCAAATTTTTTGCATTTTTCTGGAAACTTTCATTTTTTGATGAATAATGAAACCACTAAGTGGTAGTTAAAAAACTGAATTTTTCATAAAACTAAATTTTACCGCTTCTGTGAGTGGAATTTCGAAAATCCGAGAGACACGGTTAATATCAAGGACTAAAATGTGGTTCAATGAGATGAAAATAATTTTTTGTGAATAGTAACTTTTTACTTTTTTTATACCACAGTTAAAAGTAGATGGGATAATTAAGGGTAAAAATGATATTATTATTACCCTAACACATGTCCTATTTCTATTGGATAAGTGTAATTCGACCAAAAACAACCTTAGGAATAAAATATGATCATTTAGGCCCACTTGGATTAGATTAGGACATTTATTATTATTTAATTGAAAGAAGAGATAAAAGAGTTAAAATCAAATTTTATTTACTAAAACATTTTTAATATAGGGTTATACATAAGATAAATTCGATTGTAAATATTCATTAGAAATATAATAATATTTACTACATAAGGATATTTTATTTATAATTTTTAGACATTAAATAAATTAATTTATTTATGACACAATGATGATACAGTAATTACCATAATAGTAAACAATTATAATAATTGATATTATAAATACCCAAATAAATATAATTTGAGATTTTTTATGAATTAAACTAAGTTTATAGGTTAATATGACATGTTAGTATTGATTTAATTAACTTTTTTTGAACTAATAATTCCATTATGATTTTCACAAAAATCAATTACTAAATAGTGTCAAAATTGACAGAAAATTATTTTTAAAACAAATATTATATTATTAATTGTAATTTTATTCCTAAAAATCTACGGTTCGGCCAAATGACATAGATAAGGTTATATATATTAATAATAAACAACTTGGGGTTCGTTTGTCTTGATATAGTATGTTTATTAACCTTATAGTTTAAGAAAACAAGAAGACACGGTAAAAGTAAAATTATCTAACTTAAAGTTAAATATAAATGATAAGGTTAAAATATGAACCTAAACTTTTATAAATTCTATTGGATGATATAATTTCAACCCATCCCCACCTTAGTTTCTAAATAAATCAATTTGGAGCTATTTTTAACCGAATTTGGCTTTATAATAAAATAATATTTTTAGTCATTCTAAAGGTGCCCCTCTCCTCCCTTATAAAAGGGCACCCCCTCCCTCTCTTCCTCACACCACTTTGAGCCTTCAATATCAGACAACCCCTGCCAAATTATCTTCTCCACTTCCCTAGAAACATATTAGAGGTTCTGTTCTTCCTCAAAGACCAATTTTAGTACCCTAAGAGGAGGACTCAAAGAGGCGCTTCAAAGAAGAGATAATGTCTGTTACCGATTCTTTCAACATTATTTCTTCTTCCACTTCTTCTTCTTAGGTTGTTTCATTATGAAGTAATAACATCAGTATCAATCATATAATTATATGTTATTATATGTATGAAACAACCCTATTTCACCATCTATCCATCCTACGGAAAAGGAAATCACCGCGCGTGCGTACGTACGGAATACCGTCTCCACGTCGTGGTGAAATCTATTTTCCACCACCACCTTACTTGGATGGGTATAATGGTGTAAATAATAACTATATATGATTATTTTAAAGTGATATTTATTCTTAAATAGTATACATACCCTCCAATACAGTCCCACGATCATGAGAACAATATCATCGCTCGTGCGTACGTATGGACTACCGTCTCCACGACGCGATGAGATTCATTCTCCACTTTAACCATTCATGAATGATTATAAAGTAAATATAATAAGTAATCATGAAATATATGAAATAATAATGATACTTTATTTATGTTTATATATATGTATGTCATCTACTTAATTCCATTCAACTCAATAAGGAAACGAAAACAAAATTCATGCGTACGTACGGCCTACCGTCTCCATGAACAGTGTATTTCATTCCATTTACTGATTTATTATATATATGTATATTCTGAATATATATTATATATAAATCATGTTTTATATTCTGGAATTAAGTAATCATGATCTCATTAATCATATCAATAATTACAAATCAAAACACGGATGACAAATGAAACAATTTTACCCAAAACGCTCTTTAACATGGAATTTACAAAAGAACGGGTAATATAAAGTCATAAGTGAACCATATATGATATCATAACAATGAGTATGATTCTTGAATAAGTCAATGACATTATTTAAAACATTATACAGGAGGTTCGGACACTTATGAAGCAAATCGGACCTAAGGTAAGGGAAATATCACAATCTCATTTTTATCTAAGATTGTTTATACTTTGGAATTTACTGGGGTGTATTTTATCATCCACATCTATGTTTTATCAATATGTAATGTTATTTTCATCCACCTACAATTGTTTAAATCCAATTTTACCCTTTGGTGAGTTTTTAGTAAATGATATGAAAGGAATCTTTTGTCGTTTTTCCTACGAGGTACTTTTTTGAATTTTCCGACAAAGGTACGAGAAGAATGTTTTTTTAACTTATACGACATGAATCGATTTTTAAAACATTATTTCCAAGAATCTTCCTTTACATGTTTTCAAGTTTATTTTTAATCAAATTCTTTTAGTTTAATATTGTATGACATGTTAAGAAAGGAAAAATGTTTTTGAAGTAGAAAGGATATTTTCCTCAAGAATGGAGTTCAAGTGTTTTATCAAAATTATTTTCCATCTAAGATAATATAGGATTATGTTTCTATCCCTATTATTCAATTGATTTGATTATGTTGTGATGGAATTATTTTTATGTAATCCTTTATCTTATATGAATTGTTTTATGATGACATGATGTTTAAGAATCCCATTTTTATTACATGGGTTATGCTATGATGTATGGTTTATGATTTTGTGGCACACATAAGGATGGTATCATTATGATATGGGTGAGACCTATATCTCCCTCCAATGCATTGGGTAAAGATTTTATATCTCATGAGATAGACATGGCTGGAACGGTAGGTTATACTGGTTCAGTGAAACTGGACTGAAACGAGGAGTGAACTCGGTTCAGAAATGGACTTTGTCCACTAAGATAGCCTTGCCAATGAGTCTTGATTATAAGAAATGATTCTCTATGATTATGTTTGTATGCCACAAAGTTTCATGTTTTATGTTATGATTATTGGGATTACATTTCACTACAATGATTTATCCCATGTTATGAAATCATGATCTCTTTTGCAGGTTAAGATTTCCAAAAGACATGTTCTTATGAATATGATGTGATTGATATTTATTTTGTTTACCCTTACTGAGAATTTGAGCTCACACTTTTATGTTTTATTTTCCCCAAGATATAATGAAAGGTTTTAGGTAAGAAAAAAGGGAAGATCTTTATTGGGAGATGTTGAAGATCTTTCACCACGATTAGAAGATTTTATTCCGAGTTTCCAAAGACACTAAACTATTCCGATCCTTGTGTGTGTGTTTTTATTATGTACTAAGTATTCCGAAAATGTAATGTAATGTCCATGTACATCAAGCTTAGGGTCTCTACAATAATCATATCATGTACTTTCAAAAGTGTTCCACATAGATCATATTAAATAAGAACATATTTCATCAAATTTAATATAAGAATAATTTTTTGAATAAGTACATTGATTTTCACAATTAATTAATGTTTAGGTATGTCTAGGTCAATAACCCTGAGAATAAATAGTTATGGTAATAACAAAAAAATGGTTTTCCATGGAATAATCACAATGAAATTTCATCATCGTAAAAAAATTACATAAAGGATCATAAAATGGTCCAGTGATATGAAAAGAGTGTATCATCATTTCGAAATCATATTTAATTTTATAGTGATGTTGTAAAACATATCCCATAAGTTTTATGTTAATATAAAAGGCATAATAAATAGAAGATGCTATATTAAAGAGGAGAAGAATAGGATCCATTACAAAAAAATTTCGTTGTAAAGGATTAGGAAAATTATATAATTATAGAGGATAACTGATCTATCATCACTATGACATAAATATTATAGTATATTTATATTTAAAAATTCATGTAAATATAACATATTGTTATTCAAAAGGATAATTACGAAGATATTGTTGGGATGAAAGAACATGATAGAGATTCATTATTAATTTTGACATAGTAATGGAATAGGTATATGTTATTCTATGAAGGGATAAATTATTTACCATTATTAAGAAAATATTTGGGATATGTAGGGATATTTTATAAATTCATTACAACTTATCCAGTTGATATAAGAAATGCTAGGTATAAATGTGGGGTTTGAATATAAAAGAAGAGTCAGAGGTCCCTTACCTTGTGTGGGTGATTCCGAAATCTTGGGAGCTTCATGAGAGATTGAGGGAATCATGGGAGGATTATAAAGAGGGAAAGATAGATTAAGGCTGTTCTATGAGGTTTTTCGGTGAATAAAAATGGAATATTTTGTTTGATTATATTATAAAAGATGGTGGGATCATTATAATTTCAGAAAAAATTGTTTTGGACTATATATAATAATGTAATAAAAACCATTAGACATTAAATGGTGTTCCCAGGGATTATACATTATAAAAGTTTTTTTAATTATTTTAAAATTCCAAAGGATGATCTTAATAAAATAATACCGTTTGTGATGTGAACTTGAGTCATGATTATAAATTTTTTTTAAGACCTTACAATATAATAGAGGCTTTTAAGGATTACTAAAAGATTTATAAAATTAATAAATTCACCTCAAATAATACTGTATTAAAAGGGGGACACATATTTGTTCTTGGATAACCTTTATCACATTTATTACAACACATATGAGTCATTATGATGTTGTAATATGTACCGTATATTTAAATAGTATTAATCATTAACTGAAAACTCAATTGTGTCAAATTATTATGAACAATTAACTATGGGATAATTTTGATGTGTTGAATCAAATAATAGTATTTATTTTATATAAATATTCTTCTAAAGATGTGAATTTTTTTACTTTTAAAATAATAATAATTATTTATTGATACATGCATGTTTTTCGACAATTAAAATGCATAAACAGTTATAAAAATTACATTTGACATCATAAAAATTGTGTTATAATTTATATTTAAAAATAATAAATAAAATAGAAAAATTTATTAAAATATAATATATTTAAAAAATTTAATTCTTTAAAATGAATTTATTAATTAAAACTGTATATTACCAAAAAATAAAATTTGTTCTTCATTGTATCAAAATCCAAATTATTTATAATATAAAAAATATAATAAATAAAAATAACTATTATTTTATTGAAAATTATATTTTTATATTCTTTTTATATGGGTCCTGATACATAAACCACTATTACAATTGTATATTCCCTATGTATATTGTGTGTGATTGTGAAATGTTCATGGGGTTGTTTGGCATATATGGTTTAGTCTGTAACCTCGATGAGCACGATCTTTTCCAAGAAATGGTTTCTCTAATTGATTAGTTATTTGATCTTGGAATTGTATTGGTCAAGGAAAAATAATAATGATCTTACTTCCCTCATAAGATCTGAATAATTGGGATAATAGGGTAAAATCCTAATGGTTGAGGGAATTTTTTATTTTATCTACATGAATTGGATTTATTATAACCCTGTACATATACTAATCATATGATCACTATGTGAAAAATATATTATCAATAGATATCAAGAATAAAGGTCTTATATATTTGAATGGATATAATAATACCAATGATGTTCATGTGTTTTATATAACCAAAATAAAAAATTTAACTCAATCAAAAATGGAATTATATTTAATTAATTTTAGGCCATCATAATATTCTACCCTTCAGAAATGTGATCCTTGAAATGTAAATATTATAGACTAATAAAAATATGGGTAATTCTATTTCCTCACCTTCTCTAGTAACCATGTTTCTTCATTAAGCTTTTTTTTCACCCTAGATCATTTTCCAAATGTGTTTTATTATTTTGTATAACTTTAAAACCATGATTCAACTTCTTCTCTTGCTTATCCTCCTATGAAAGAGAATATTCCAATGGTAATACATCTAGATTCGTTACATGTAAGGGGTATTATATGTACATTGTTAAGAGTAATAAATGGAACAAAACATGTACTTGTTGTAGGTTAGTTTATTGTTCTATTAAATTGGTCATCGTTATGATGTGATCAAGGACCTCAAATGGAACGATGTATCTTGGACTAGGATTTCCCTTCTTCCCAAATAACATGAGTTTATTCCATAGAGATAAGAAGAATGATTCATTAAATACATCCTCGTACTCTAGGACTCCTTGATGATTCTCACAATAAATACTGTATCGATTCTAATCATCCTTTATTTGTTTTTGAATGGTAATGTAATTTTCTACTATTTCCCCAATCATTATTGGACCCAGTAATTTGTGTTCCTAAACATCATCTCAGTATACTGGTGTTATGAAAATATTCCAACATAGGGATACATTGAGATTTATTTTGGATTCATGTTTGAAACCTATTATTTTAGGGGAACTCAACATATTGAATATGTTAATCCCAATATCGTCTAAATTATAATGAGAATGATCTCAAGTAGTACTCAAGTGTATGGATAGTCCACTCATATTGGCCATCAGTTTGAGGGTGCTAAGTTGTTTTAGTGTTCAACTCAGAATTCAGAGTATATTGGAGACTCGTTTAGAACAGGGAGGTAAATCATTCTTCTTAATAAGATATAATCATATTGTTGGATCATGCTACCTCACATGATTTATAATGTATATCCTTATTTGGAATTTACATCTATTCTATTTGATTATCCCTTATCTACACTAGAAGTGATTATTGATTATAATTTTTTAAAAGATTAATGATGTTATTTCCTTTAGGATTACCCTGTCTATCCTTTTCAGTACAGAGAAGATTGGTTCCTTCACAATTCTCATCAATGATAAAATCTTTAGATCATTTCCTCTTAGAGAATTATCCACCTTATTTTCATTATTCAGATGGTTGTGGATTGAGCTGTCATAGTCCTTATTAATCTATAACAATCATTGCTAGAGAATATACGACTCTTTCTATTTAATATATACTTTAGGATCTTATGGTATGCATAAATTTATCATTTAACCATAGAGAGAAAATTCAATAATATTTTAAACAATAATGTCACTACATATAACTATTGATCAAGTATTGGGTAGTTCTGTTCAAGAACATTCAATTTCATAATTAAAAGTCCATCACTTTGTCATTCTATATTAGTACAAATACCAATACATTCCATGGTGAATCACTATATTCCATGAATGTTTACCCAATTATACGTAGAATAAGTATAGGATCCGTGATAAATCACTTTTTCAGCTCCTTAAATATCACTTCCATTCATGAAACTAAAAAAATTACATCCTTCAAAGTAATCATGGTTATTGGTTTTATAGATTGGGAAAAAATCTCATAAATCATTTACAATACACTCCCAATGTAATTATACATTGAAAATATGTAACATATATTGGCTTGAACAACCTTCAATTTATTTTTTCATTGAATGGTCCATAGATATTATATTGACTGTGATAACAATCCCTAAGAATGAGACTTCTTTCTACAAGAACTCAAATTTTTTGTACATTTATTAATGATTCTCCATTTATAGGATTGTTAGCATAGTGCTATGATTCTCCTCATACTCCAATTGATTTTATAATATAGTATAATTATTTATCTAAATACTGCAAAAAAATTTCAGATATAATCTCTAAATACCCAATTAATCATGTGAAGTATGATCGTCAGAGCATTAGTTGGTTTAAATGGGTTTAACAGAACGTATAGTTCATATACCCTATATCGATTGAAGTCATGCAATTGTCCTATTTCTTTACATTTACATAGTAATACAATGAATAAATATACACCATATAGATGTACTGAGATCTATATATATTTTACATCATTTCATAAATCCATTTCATTGGATACATGTATATTATAATGATATTATTGAGCTCATTTAATCAATGAAAAAGAGAATCAACCCATAATTATTATTGATGAAGAGGTCTTGAGAACCTCAAAGAAAGGAACATGGTAAAATGAATAATTTTTCTAGATTATCCTGTAGTTATTTCTTAATCTCCAAATATTCATCAAAAATAATTTTATATAGAGTCATATAAATTTCAAAATACCCTATATATGATCGATTGAAAACTCTGCATCTCATCTAGGATAAATAATAAGAAATTTTTATAGAAAAACATTATAGTATTCCATAATAATGGTATTGGATTAAAGGATGATACTTTATCTTGGGTATATAATTTTTGCAAGATACACTTTCCTGTGTGGAAATATTATTCATTCTTAGTATGTTGGTGCTAATGACCAATCTTCCCCCTCCATGAAATTGTACTAAATCATAGGATGATTTCTTGATTGAGAGGGTGACTTGTTTACCATGTAAATTTGTGTTGGGTCTATATAAGGAAGGAAAATTCATACAAAAAACTTCATCAAATTAAACTAAAGGGAGTATCACAATGTTCATTTGAATATTTTTCCTAATAATTTTTAAAGGGTGTATTTATTTACATGGGACAAAATAATTGTATCATTTTTTATATTCCCTGATATCCATCCATCAATGATTTTTAGTGGTGTTTGAATAGTTCTAATAATATTTTATTATATACTAGGAATAATTAAACCATAATCAAAAAGTAAATTTTCTATTATTTAATGAATAATGTACATACCTCTCACCACTTCATTTTCGGATCAAAATCAGTGGTTTTGATGATATATTCTCTCCATATCATCCAAGTATGTTATTAGTGATGGTATTATATAAAACCCCTTTAATTTGGGAAGAGGTTCTCATTGTGGACGTATTTGTTATACTTAAATCAATATACAATAGGCTAAGGTGGGGACTGGATCATTCATGTCCTCCGTTACATTATTGGGATTCTCCCGTCAGCAATCGCTAGTTAGGATCCCTTCCTTCCCAATCCTGAATAATTACTTCATCCCCATTATATAATTTCTATGGTGTTTGATTTCACACTATTGACATTTGGTATGGTAAAATTTCTTACAACCATTATATTTATCAATAGAACCACCATAATTAAATTCCACCTTATTTTTTATTAACCCTATAAGACACTGAATATTTTTTGATCTCCATTTCTTTTTTGAGGGAAATTTTAAAATTTTCCTCACAACTATCATTGTCCTAAATGAGAATATCTTTTCATAGTCTTAGATTAGTACCACTAAATAGGTGTTCAAATATTAATGTTTTGATAATAACAAATCGGAATTCATATCATGGATGTATTCTTAAGTTTTTCTCATACTATTTGATGGATTTATCATCTTTTTAATTGAGGGAATGTAAATACCAATACATTTTACATTGGAGAGTCAAAAGAAAATAGATATTGAAACCAAAAAATATATAATTCCTATTTCCCCACCACAATGATCTCTTCCTCAGGTTTCATATTCATGCATAATATCCACCATTGATCATCTTCTCCATCTAGAAGAAAAATATCTAGTATAAAATTCCCTTTATATGAACATTGAATGATGGAAAATATATTCTCAATGGTGTTTATGCATTGTTCCATGATTAAGGGATATGCATATGCATTGAGATTCTGATTTTTTTTCACAGAATGGAAAAATTAATGTTTCTTACTTATTAGGGGGATTTGGGAATTCCTCATGATTCCTGATTCTATTCAGTACCTCATTAAACAAAACGTCCATAAATAAAATGTTCTTGATTTATTCAATAATAGGGTAGAGAGTCTATGTTGGGATTCGTCACATTTCCCTTTACATTGGTTGTTTACTTAGTTCCTCATATATTGATTCATTGGATAGAAAAATGGAAAATTTAGAGACAATTACTTGTAAAAAATTATAACCAAAAATGTCAATCAATTAACATGAAACAGATAGTTAATAAATGAAATTTGTTTCTCTATAAAATGAATTTATTGTCAAAAATATACACTATCCATGATCCATTATCTAGAATAGACTATTAGGGGAATTGTTATTCCATTAATAATGGTTTTCAATGAGATAATGAATTTACCAAATCAAATCCACTAGGAGTGTGAACACTAGGGTACAAAGAGTAATTTTTTCATGAACCATATCTCGAACGTGTCTAACTGAATATAGTGTTTTTGGTATTTTCCCACAGCTACATATATGAAAGATCCACATCAACTTATAGTATCCAGATGTTGATTTATTTTCTTTTAAACCACTTACAATATACCTTTAAAATATTTATGGATTTATTCTTATATTTAGTTTCATCCCTATATTATTATCTAAGACTATGTAATCCATATCCAAAATTTCATTAATTTTTCCATTGATACCAACTCTGAAAGCCCTCAAATTTATTAAAAAATAATTCATGATTTATTATATAATTATATAAATAATACAACACATAAGATTAAGAATTATTGTTTCAATTAATAATTATGTACATTACATAAAAATAATAAAATAAGGGGTACATCAAAAGTTTTGGAAACTTCAATAACATACTAATTTTCTTCCATCAGTCTTAAAACAAATTTGGATAACCTGGGGATATACATAAGAAATTAGTGATCTATAAATCCCAATAAGGGAATAAAAAATTAATAACATGAAGAGAATATTAAATGATAGAGAAAAACTATTTCAATTTTACATAAATTGGTTGAGAATCACAAACATGAACAATGAGTCATGATATTTCTTTACAACATAAATGCAACACATATATGTATTAACAACATTAAACATGACATCATGGGAATACGTTGAGGATAACCACCAATAAATAATAACATAATATCCATAGGATTATCACTTTTTAACCACACATGGAATCTCTTAAGATGAAAATAATAACAATTTCATTCGAGTGATGTATGGGTGCTCTTATCATTTTCATACCACACATATCCATATGTGTTCCACATTGGTCATTTAATATGAAAAAATATTTCAACACATTTAATTATGAAATCAAGGACTATGGAAAAAATTCATCCCATTCAATAATAAATTAAATATTTGTATTTCTATGTGTATAAATATGATTGTAAGTAGTTATGGTATCCACGACCCAATTATCTGGCATTGAAAAATCACAATGAAATATCAATAGCATAACGATAGTACATTATGGTTCATAAAATCATATATTGAGAGATAAAGGGCTATGCCATCATTTTTATATCATATTCATAGTAAAAGGGATGTATAAAACAATTACCATGATTTGGAATTGGAAAGAAAATGTATAAAAAGAAGAATATTTTTGAATGAGGATGAGAATGAGAGGATCCCCTACTAAATGATGACATAGTAACAATAATTGTAAATGCTATACTGAGATTTTATAAATCATATATCAAGATTATAAAATCAATTGAATAGTACAAGAATATTTATTAATTCATGGGAACATAAAAAAATGATAATAAATTGCGTACAAACAATGTTAGTGCTTAAATGGAAAATAAGTGGGGGAGATCCCTTAGTAATTTTGACATAGTAACAACATCAATAAATTCTATAATGATAGGGGATAAAAGATATCATATTATTATTAAAATATTTTTTCTGAGTATATAGTTCTTTATAATTTCATTGAAACATAAAAAAATTAGATAACTATGAAATAGACAATGGAGGGACATGAATGGAAATGAATAAAGAGATGTCCCCTACCTTGAGAGGATGATTCCATAAGATTGGGGAGCTTCTTGGGAGAATGGGGGAACCATTTTAGAACTATATCGTGGGGAGGGTAGAGTGTGGACATAATCCATGGTTTTTCAGAGAAGTGGGTCGAGGCCTTGGGTGGGGTTATATAGGAAAAAATAGAGGGGTTATTCATTAATTCCATTACATATGTTTGAAAGGCTGTTTAATAAAATAATCAAAACCACACATATTTATATGGAATATGAGAAAGTATTAATCCAAATAGGCGTGTTTTTTCATATTTTATAAGTCCAAAGGCCTAACATAATAAAATATTACCATTATTGATGTTGATTTTAGTTATGATTATAATGAAATTATTTTAAAACATTAAAATATAATATTGGTTTTTGTGGATTTAAAAAAGGATTTATAGAATTAATCAAAAAACAAAAAAAAACACATTATTTGAAATGTGACACATATATTAAATAACGGGTACATTTTATATAATTTATTACATCCTTTTTTGGGGCATTATGATGTCATAATACATAAAATATATTTATATTTTATTTAATTTCAGGCCAATAATTCGACTATCTCAAAATCATAGTAGAAAATAAATTTTGGATAATTTGGATGTCTTTATTCCAAAAATAATATATATTTTCTCCCAAATTTTTTTAAATATGTGAATTTTCACATTTATAATAAGAATATACATTAATTGAGAACAAATGGTTTGTTTGACAAAAACAACATTCAGACCCTTATAAAAATTAAAATTAACATCATAAAAATTATGTTCTAATTTTAATATAATAAATACTTTTTAATAATATTTTTTTATTAATATTTAATTTTATATAAAAATCCATTATTTAATTAAAAGTAATTTCTTATTGGAGATTTTAAATTACCCAAAAATTCAATTTGTGTTTTATCATATCAAAATCAATATCATTAGAAATGTAAAATAATGATGTAAATATAAAAATTAATTAATTGAAAACATAATATAAATATTCATATTATTAGTGTCTTCAAAAAGTTTCCTTTATTAAGATGGTAAAATCACAAAGCATATGGTGTGTGATAGTGAGATTTTTATGGGGTAGTTCGTCTTACATAGTTTGGTTAATGATATTGATGAGCTTGAACTTCTCCAATTATCTTTTTTCCTCATGATTTAGCTATTTTATCATCACATGGGCTTGGTCTTGGGGAAATAGTATTGATGCTATATCCCTCTAAAGATATAAGAAATGGACGTCATAGGGATGATCCTATTAATCGAGGCTATCAATTATTTATGAGGGAAATGAGAACTTCCTTTAAAGGAGTAAAATTTTATATTAAATTAAAATCATGGTTACAATAGTATGAAATGTTATTTTTTATATGTAATGATTCTATACGGAAAATAGTTTTTCAAAAACCCCAATGAACAAATTAAACACATTGGTTTTGAACCATTTATTTCTTTTCCATCTACACCCTAGCTAGCTTCCTGGAAAGAATGAGTAACAATGTACTTCATAGATGTAAGGGATTCAATGCAATTGATCCCCCAAGAAATAAACATATATGATAGATATAAAGATCCATATCTAAAGACAATGTCTACTATGTGGGACTCACATTCAAGACATAATTTAATTTGTGTATGATGCTTTGATTAATCAACCTAATTTATAATTCTATCCATCATACCATCAATACATATATTGAATCCATATGGACCAAAAATAAAACCCATTTCATTTCCAGTTGGAAATCTCTTGATAGAACCATATCATTAGGATCTAGGATTACATTTTTTATTTTTTATTTCAGTTGGATTTATTGAAACCCAATATTAATTCTAATCATATGATCACAACTAAATTTCTATAAAATCCATAATTATGATTATTAACGACATTTTCAATAAAATAGGATACAATAAAACAAATAACATAATGTGGTTCCTTTATATTGATATGGCATATATCTGATTCACAAAGGGAGTTTTATTTATAAAAGTTTGTGTTATAATAAAATTAGTAGGAAGTGAAAATATTGACATGGAAGAAGTAGTTATAACAAATATAGTAATGTATAGTTTTTGATAACACTAATTTGATCAAATTCTATGAAAAATGAAAATTTAATGACCACAAAATTTTAAATCTATAATGTTAAAAAAGATCATTTAATCGCCAAAAACTTTTTATAGGAAACAATATTTTTTAACTAATCCTTTTCCTGGATTTTAATATTTATTTTACCATATAGACTAAATATTATTATAATGTAACATAATTTACATGTATAATTACATTCTTTTATTTATTTTCATCAAAATCCCACTTTTTACCACTATTATGAGTATTGATGAAGAACTTTTCATTCCAAAATAAATAAAATTATCTTCCAATAGATAAGGAGATCCACACAATATTGATACATAATTTATACTAATATTAAATATTTACCAAATCCAAAGGCTAACACAATATATACAATATTTATAAACATAATGATTTAAATTCTAAAATAATAAAATTAATTCCAAAGATTCATCTTTCTATATTCCATAAAAAATAAACATTATGTATCCAAAAAAATATATATTCAAATGATGGAAACCCAAAGATTATTTACATTTTAACTCATATCATTCCATGAATAACTAAAATATTATATTATAATAATTTTAATAATTTATAAAGTCTCATTCCAAGATGAAAAATAAATTTATCATATATTTATAAAATGTACAATAAAATCATATCTTCCTCCAAAAAAGAATTAACCCTTTAATTCATAAATAAACTCTTATTATAGCCAAAATTAATTCAATTGAATGTTTTGGATCATCCTTCTAATAATATAATATCACATGTTGATTCAAATGATCAAATATAGTTCCTTTGTTATAGATATATGAATGGAGAGATTATAAATTCGTAAAATCTAATTAAATTTATTTTAATGGATAAAAATTTATATTTTCGTTAGTCCCATTGATAAACAATATCGTATGTTATCCCTGATTCTACAATGAAGGATATGTGTTCCCTAATTATAATTATCCACTCTAGATGATGTTATTATACAAGCTATACCATTTCATTTGAATTTAGAGAATTTTGTGGAGTTTATCCTCATTGTACCATGGATTTGTGAATTAATTTGAATAATGAAACCAATCCTTAAACTTATATCACTAATGCATGAGTTTTTTATTTGGTCGATCTCTCTATCCATTAATTTTATTAGCTAGACTATGCACACGACCTTGATAGTATTTTGATTAATGTCTATATCCGGCATACATAAAACATATTGTTGTTACTTTTATACATGCATTGTAATTATCCTTTTAATGTTTTTAGAAATTAGGAGGTTGAACCATTTACTTCAATCTCAGTGAAATACCACCAAAGAATCATTGAAACTCCCTATTCATTTTTCATATCATCAGAACCAACTGGGTTTCAAGCTTCTAATTCACATTGATTAATCATAAAATTATTTCTTTATAGCTTCCCAACTCCATTATATATAATAAAATTCAAATTCCTTATTCCAAATCACAAATTAGTCGATACATATTTCTTTTAGTGATGATGATTAAACAAAAATCATACCTTGCAATTCTTGTAAAATTTTCCACTTAAGTAAAAATGGATTATTAATCCTTATACATAAGCTCATGGAATTACTTATCCATTTTTGTAGGTATAATATGAGGGATTTACATTATGAAAAATATAATCTCAAACTCATTATATAACATTGATATAATTAAATCCACCAACATCACATTCATAAATATATTCACCAATTGATCTACGTCGCCTTCAAAATGATTAAATACACTTGGAACATTTTTATTGTCTAATTACTAAAAAATTGAAAATATCTTTTCCATCATGTTGATCCATTTATATGAGGCCTATGGATTATAAGAGACAAAAGAGGATGGTGGACGTTGTCACATGAATGATGTAATGGCATGTTGATCCTCACATAGTGCATCGAAAAGACCAATATGATCATTGTTAAAACTCATAGCTTGAGAGAGTTGAGTTAGAATTTTCCAGAATTACTTCCTCCCAACTCCAAAACCATTATGTTTTTCATGAGGATAGTCATTCCACTAGCGATCAATATGGCATTCACATGATTACTTTGAGTTCTTTCCATAAACTAAATCCCTAATTTATAGTGTGACCAATAATTGACATATTGAGAAATAATATAATCTTGAAAAAACATGTATAGGTTTTATGAATCATGAAACATATTTTATATCTATAAAATGATTAATTTAATCTCAGATACATTTGGTTATCCTATACTCAAATCCATTATATAATTTTAGAGGGAACTTATGAATAAACCCAGGCATATCCCATGAGTTTCAAAATATGTCCTCCATAAGGCCATGCTCAACATGCATTAGAATGATATTAATGATAAACCCAAAAAACAAGGATTGAGGTTATTATACGTAGATGAATCTATACTAAAATGATATGCACTTATAATATCAAAATAGGGTTGTAATGTTTGGTAAGTGAAAAAATCTATTCCATACCAAAGTATTTGGATAATATCGTATACATCAATTTATCCTAGTTTTTTCACAAATGTTCTCTAATTTTAATCGTTAGAGTTTAAATAATCCCATTCTCTAATACAAACTTTATAGACAAAATCTTTTCATATGTAGATATTTTAACTTAATATATGAATATCAAAAATATTCATCAAATTTAAAATCAAGGACCATAAATATTTTTTTGTTCTTGGAAACAAGATACACAATATTATTATTTCATAAATGATCTTCATCGACTCTAACAAAGATCTTAGAAAATATTAAAATTATTTGATATGTCAAACATAAAACACTTATAAGTCAACACAGGAAAGGAAACATAAGAATGGGTGAATGTAGATTCTATGTAAGGGTAAATAATGTAGATATAATTGATAACATAAGCATAACTATAGAATAAACATGTGAGAACCTGGGATAAATATTGAAAAAGAACCTCATAAAAATAGTATATCATAATATTGATTCGTGGAATAAGTCATGGTATTTCACAAAAAATGAATAATAAAAGAATCATTGAACATGAGGATTTAATGTACAAATTATACATATGAATATGAAAAAAATCATAATCATATAACATTAGGAATATTTAGAAATGTAAACATGTTCATACATTAAATTAATTACATGAAATAAGGCACTCACATAAACTTATATATATGAATCTAGGACCATGCATAAACTTATGAACCAGAATTACTAGTCTATACATAAACATATAGACAAGAGAGTTAGGTCCAAGGATATTATTTAAAAAATGAAAACTACAACCACACCTATTATTGTGGACATGAAAATAAGTTCCATGCATAAAAATATGAACGTGAAATCATGTTCATTCCAATCATATTAACCTGAAGAGTTTCAAATATTTACCCAATGCATTAGAAGGGCTATATGAAATTTGTGCCTACTGATCACAATATCATAATACATTCATATATATTCTATAATAAAAGGAAAATAGTTAAATTTCAATCATAAAATAACACATAAAAAAGATAATAAATTTAAAAAACATTACATCATTATAACAATAACCCATGTAGAGAATGAATAATGATAAATCATATAATAATTTCACCACTGATGCATAATATACATCAAAGGCTGACATTATAGTATATAATTCATTTAAATGACCACATGAAACATTTATGATGAAAATAACATTTTCAATTTGAATATAACATTGTTAAAATCAATAAAATTTCCAAATTCTATATAAAATGTTTTTGTTATAAATAAATAGTTAACTCACAATGGATGATTCAATGAATTGATAAGACATAATGGAGGAAAATTATTTTTATGTTATATATGTTATAACAATCATTCATTTTACACTTTTAGTAAATGTCAAAAGCGCCTCATCCAGAAATGATATTATGAATCATTTTAAAACACTATGTATAAATTTAATGATAAGTAGAAATGAAAAAAAAAATTAATAGCATAATATTAAAAACAATAGGTGAAACGTTTTCTATAAAACATGTATATTTAAGGAAAATCTTATTTGATCGAAAAGTAAATTAAATATAGTTTTACTCAATGTATGTAATTTATTCAAATGAGTTTGTAAAGGAAATAAAATTAAAAGAAACTATTAAGACTATTGAAATAACAAGTTGAGATGAAATTAAATTATTTTTGAGAGGTAGATCATGAAATTTCATCACTAAAATCATAACCATAAACAATCTAGATAAACATTAAGATTTTAACATAAATCTATTACCGCATTGGTAAATTCTGTTGAATAAAAATTATTTTAGACTACTTTTACATTCCTTTGGTTTTGAAAATCACATAATTTATTAAAAACTAGTTTACTATATTTAAATTTTGAAACTATATTATTTTTTATTTACAGAAAATATTACTTTATATAGAATAATTAACCTGTTCTAGTGTATTACATAATTAATATTTGATTTATTTATATGATCATTTAGATTGAAGATCCATTCGATTAATTGGAATGATTAATGTTATGTTTGGTGGATTGACTTATGTCTTGTCTATGAAACTGAGAAATGTCATGACCTTCAGTATGACATTGGCACTGATACATTGAATTGATCATTATCATGTTTATTGAATTGAATTTAAAATAGAATGTCCATCATACTATCAAATGCTTATAATTGGAATATTTAGAGTTTTTTATTTAGGATAGAATATAATATAGCACTATAATAGTGCAAGAAAATGACATTTCACATTATGATAACCCAAATCACTAAGCGATATCAAGGGTAGGCTATTCTAGGTTGTTGCAACTAACTCGAATATATGACCATTAGAGATTCACCTATAAATAGTTATCCATTTTATGTGCTTGGGGTTGATGGATTCTCCACTCAAATCATATGATTATAAGTATACTCAAACTTCTCATTCCTTGTAATTGTATTTATTTAGAGATTTGAAGTTATAAGGAATTTTTTTGTGTATTATAATTCTTTTACAACTATTTTCTTTGGTAATGAAGTGAGAAAACCTGGTATTGGTCAAGGGGCTTCATGGATAAGAAGATGGTGAATCCAATCGATTGGATTGCAAGATTCTAGGTCTAGGAAGACAGATATTGATTATCATATTCATTACCTCCATGGGAAAAAATATAGAGTTCATACTGATCCATTAGATCATGGATTTTTCATGTATTGAAATACAATCATTACAGTATTTACTAAAAACTATTTATAACTATAGTCTAATTTTTAGGAAACCTTATTTCTTAAGGATAGAGTTTAGTTTTTTTTAATATAAGAAAATATTACTATCATTATCTTTTTTATTATTTCTTTTTAGATGTTATATTTTCTACTGTTCATGGTTGTTAGAAAACTATTTTTAATAAATTTTTCTAATATATGTATTATCAAATTTTTTATGATATAGATAAATATTCCTAATTTAATAGGACATCATCTAAATCTAATTGTAAAAATATAACAATATGATGAAGTTAATGTGTAACACCCCGAGATTTTATGAAAAATATTCTTTTTAATTTCATTAATGTCTTGTGTTGTACGCTACACCAAAAGAAGATTGCACAACACGCATAATTGACTTGCCTTACATTACATGCAAGCGCGACCTTCCGCGATAGCGTGTGTTGTACGCAACACCGAGTTTCGCTAAATAATGATATGCTATTAAAACTAGCCGTTATGAATAGTAATAACCAATTTTCGAAATTTTGTAAATTTTATTTTTCAAAATGGACTTCATTTTTGGATTCGGAATATCGAAATTAGCTTAGGGTGAAATTTTGGCACTTTTCAGATAACTTTCATTTTCTGATGAATAGTGAAAATTACTAAATTTTAATTAAAAACAACCTTTTTAATCGAAATAATTAATAGTGATAAATTATTAATTTGAGTGGTTTTAAAGTATATTTAGAATATATTTTTACAATTTAATACAATGTTGGTCATTGGATGTAATTTCACATTTAAACCAGACATAAACAAATGTCAATCTTTTGATAGTTATTATCTCTTAAGAACATGCTATTTGTTTTGACGACAAGAATTAATTTTTAAATTAATTAATGAAACTGATATGTTTTGAATGTGGTAAAATATACATCATTTTTGAATTCATAATATCAAATATATCATAGGCCTAATTTTTGGTATTTTTCTGGAAACTTTCATTTTTGATGAATAGTGAAACCACTAAGTGGTAGTTAAAAAAACGATTTTTTCATAAAACTTAATTTTACCACTTCTGTGAGTGGAATTTCAAAAATCCGAGAGACACAGTTGATGTCAGTAAGTAAAATGTGGTTCAATGAGATGAAAATAATTTTTGGTGAATAGTAACTTTTTTACTTTTTTACCACGGTTAAAAGTAAATAGGGTAATTAAGGGTAAAAATGACATTATTATTACCCTAACATATGTACTAATTCTATTGTATAAGTGTAATTAGACCATAAACAACCTTAGGAATAAAATATGACCATTTAGGCCCACTTGGATTAAATTAGGACATTTATTATTATTTAATTCAAAGAAGAGTTAAAAGAGTTAAAATCAATGTTTATTTACTACAACATTTTTAATATAGGGTTATACATAAGATAAATTCGATTGTAAATATTCATTAGAAATATAATAAGATTTCCTATATAAGAATAGTTTATTTGAAATTTTTAGACAATAAATAGATTCATTTATTTATGACACAAAAATGATGCAGTAATCACCATAATAGTAAAAATTTAGAATAATTGATATTATAAATACCCAAATAAATATAATTTGAGCCTTTTTATGAATTAAACTAATTTTCTAGGTTAATAGGACATGTTAGTATTGATATAATTAACATTTTTAGAACTAATCATTCTGTTATGAGTTTCAAAAAAATTAATTACTAAATAGTGTCAAAATTGACATAAAATAGTTTTTTAAAAAAATATTATATTAGTAATTGTATTTTATTCCTAAAAATCTAAGGGTCATCCAAATGACTTAAATAAGTTTATATATATTAATAATAAACAACTTGGGGTTCGTTTTTCTGCTTATAGTTAGTTTATTAAACTTATAGAATAAGAACACAAGAAGACACAGTAAAAGTAAAATTATTTTACTTAATGTTAAATCTAAATTATAAGGTTAAAATAGGAACCTAAACTTGTCTAAATTCTACTGGATGAGAAGATTGAGACCCATACCCACCTTACCTTCCAAATAAATCAATTTTGAGCTATTTAAAACCGAATTTGTCTTTATAATAAAATAATATTTTTAGTTTTCCAAAAGACCCCCTCTCATCCCTTATAAAAGGGAACCTCGTCCCTCTCTTCCTCACACCACTTTGAGCCTTCAAGCTCAGCCAACCCCTGCCAAATTCCATTCTCCACTTCCATAGAAACATCCTAGAGGTTCTGGTTTTCCTCAAAGACCAATTTTAGTTCCCTAAAAGGAGATATCAAAGAGGCGCTTCAAAGAAGAGGTAATGTCCATTACTGATTCTTTCAACTTTATTTCTTCTTCCAATTCTTCTTCTTGGGTTGTTTCATTATGAAGTAATAACCTAAGTATCACTCATATACTGATATGATATTATAAATATGAAACAACCCTATTTCACCATCTATCCATCCCACGGAAAACAAAATCACCGCGCGTGCGTACGTACGGAATACCGTCTCAACGCCGTGGTGTAATCTATTTTACACCACCACCTTACTTGGATGGGTATAATGGTGTACATAATAACTATATATTATTATTGTAAAGTGATATTTATTCTTATATAGTATACATGCACTCCAATACAATTCCAAGATCACGGGAAAGATATCATCGCTCGTGCGTAGGTACGGACTACCGTCTCTACAACGCGATGAGATACATTCTCCACGTTAACCATTCATGAATGATTATAAAGTATATATAATAAGTAATCATGAAATAAATTACATAATAATGATACTATATTTATGTTTATATATATGTATGTCATCTACTTAATTCCATTCAACTCAATAAGGAAACGAAAACAGCGTTCCATGCGTACGTACGACCTACCGTCTCCATGAACAGTGTATTTCTTTCCATTTACTAATCTATTATATATATATATATGTATATTCTGAATATATATTATATATAACTCATGTTTTATATTCTCGAATTAAGTAATCATGATCTAAGTAATCATATGAATAATTACAAGTCAAAACATGGACGAAAAATGAAACGATTTTACCAAAAACGCTCTTTAACATGGAATTTACAAAAGAAAGGGTAATATAATGTCATAAGTGAACCATATATGATATCATAACAATTAGTATGATTCTGTAATATGTCAATGACATTATTTAAATCATTATACATGAGGTTCGGACACTTATTAAACAAATCAGACCTAAGGTAATGGAAATATCACAATCTCATTTTTATCGGAGATTGTTTATACTTTGGAATTTACTGGGGTGTATTTTATCATCCACATCCATGTTTCCTCAATATGTAATATTATTTCCATCCATATACAATTGTTTAAATCCAATTTTACCCTTTGGTGAGTTTTTAGTAAAAGATATGAAAGGAATCTCTTGTCGTTTTTCGTACGAGGTACTTTTTGACTTTTCTGACAAAAGTACGAGAAGAATGTTTTTTTTAACTTATACGGAATGAAAGGATTTATAAAAAACATTATTTCCAAGAAGCTTCCTTTACATGTTTTAAAGTTTATTTTTAATAAACTTCTTTTAGTTTAGAATTGTATAACATATTAAGAAAGGAAAATTGATTTTGAAGTAGAAAGGATATTTTACTCAAGAATGGAGTTCAAGTGTTTTATCAAAATTATTTTCCATATACGATAATATAGGGTTCTGTTTCTATCCCTATTATTACATGGATTTGATTATGTTGTGATGGAAATATATTTATGAATACCTTTATTTTATATGAATTGTTTTATGATGTCATGATGTTTAAAATTCCCATTTTTATTACATGGGTTATGCTATGATGTATGGTTTATGATTTTCTGGCACACACAAGAATGGTATCATTATGAGATGGGTGGGACCTATATCTCCCTCCAATGCATTGGTTAAAGATTTTATATCTCATGAGATAGACATGGCTGGAACAGAAGGTTAAACCGGTTCAGTGAAACAGGACTGAAACGAGGAGTGAACTCAGTACAGAAATGGACTTTGTCCACTAAGATAGTTGTGGAAATGAGTCTTGACTAATAATAAATGATTCTCTATGATTATGTGTGTATGCCACAAAGTTTCATGTTTTACGTTATGATTATTGGGAAAACATTTCACTACTATGATTTATCCCATGTTATGAAATTATGATTTCTTTTGCAGGTTAAGATTTCAAAAGTTATGTTCTTTTGTATATGATGTGATTGATATTTGTTTTGTTTACCCTTACTGAGCATTTGAGCTCACCCTTTTATGTTTTATTTTCCCTAGGATATAAAGAAAGGTTTTAGGTAAGAAAAAAAGGGAGATCTTTATGGGAGATGTTGAAGATCTTTCACCACGATTAGAAGATTATATTCCGAGTTTCCAAAGACACTAAACTATTACGGTCCTTGTGTGTGTGTTTTTGTTATGTACTATGTATTCCGAAAAATTAATGTAATGTCCATGTACGTTAAGCTTCGGGTCGTTACAATTGGTATTAGTGGAAAGGTTTAGTCAACCTTTGGAAACTAGGATGCAAGAACTTTAGTGAGATCCCTAGAGATATTTCTAAGGTATGTCTAGGGATGTCCCTAAGTTTAAGTATACGTATAGGTTATAGTACTAGAATTATGGTAATTCAAGATGTTAGATATTGAAGTTACTCCCCCTTTATTATATTGTTTTCCCTAGCGTGATTTTTCCTCTCACACTATTCTTTTTGGGTTTTAGAAGATGGCTGGAACCCGAAGGAACCGTGTTGATCAATGTAATGGAAAATGCGATGATTGTCCTCTCGAACAAACAAATGTTATGGGAGATGGTGTGAAAAATCTTATTGCTATACTTACACAAGATATGAATCATTCTGGACTTCCAAATGAGCAGAGAAGGGAACAATATTCTATTGAGTCCTTCATGAGGAAACGTCCACCTTCTTTCAGTGGGTCTTCTGATCCACTTGTTGCTGAACAATGGATCATTACCACTGAAAAGATATTTTCAGTTCTTCAATGTTCTGAACATGATAAAGCCATCTTAGTAGTATATCGTTTGGAAGGTGAAGCTGATCAATGGTGGAATCTTATCAAGAATACTAGGACAAGAGATGAAATTGAGTCCATGGAATGGGATGAGTTCAAGAACTTATTTTTCAATAAGTACTTCCCTCGTATTCTTCGAACAATGATGGAGAAGGAGTTTCTGGAACTAAATAAAAAGGATGATGAATCTGTTGGTATATACGAAGCGAATTTTACAAGGATTGCAAGGTATGCATATGGATTTGTCATCCAACCTGAAAGTAAAGTTGATCGATTCTTCAGTGGCTTAAAACCAAATCATCGAAGGGAATTAGCTATAAGAGACTTCAGTAGCTATGAATAAATTGTGCGTTGTGCTATCAAGGTAAAAATGGAAGTTGGTGTTACTTATCCATCTCATAGTTTTGACAAGAAACGAATGATGGTGTTTAAGGAGAAATCAAAGAATAATGGTGAAAAGAAGATGAATGTTTCCTTATGCTCAAAGTTTGGAATGAAGCATGGTGTAGATTGTCTTAAAGGGACAAGAAATTGTTTTAAGTGTGGAAAAGAAGTTCATCAAGCAGCTGAATGTTGAAGTAATGGAAAAAGGGTTTCTAATGATGTGAATAAAGAAAAGACTGCAGAGAATGCACCACCAACACTTCAATGCTTCAAGTTCTTGGAAATGGGGCATTATGCTAATACATTCCCTAATCCAAGGGTTAGTGATGATCGACATGAGAAACCACTTAAGGCAAAGGACAAAGGGAAGTCACATGCGATCACTATTGGCGATGTTGAATATAACAACTATGTGGTGGAATGATTAAGTGTTTATGTAATGGGATTCCAAAATAATGTTGTATATAGTATCGTGGAATATTGGAATATTTATGTATTGGTCTATTGTGGTTTTCAATGGTACCGGTAACCATAGAATGTGATTGAGATATTTTTGGAAAAAAAGATGATATGCACATAATGAAAGGAAAACGAGAAAATGAAATGTTTGATCATATTCTTGAGCTCATGACTGATATAAAGAGAAGGTTATATCATGTTTTGAGTATATAGAATTTTTGGATTTTGGTATGTGGAAGGAGTTAACTTTTGACTGCATTCATGTTTTCACTATGGTTCAATTAATGGGTATTCATTCTTCAATAGAATACATGATTAAGGTATTCACATGTTTGTAATCTGACCAACAAGACATATCTTATGATATATGGGGATCAGTGATGGTATTAAATATCTGGTAATCGTTTTCACTATATTATGAGAGTGGACTGCAGTATTATGGATAAGCCTAAAGATTGGAATGGATTATGTTGGACATAAGTTAGTATTGTTAAAGGATAGAACTTTTTTTTCCGATATTATTGATGGGATGTTATAGTAATATAGCTTTAGAAAAAGGACAACCTGCAGGTTGGGCAACAACCAATCGCGTCGGACAAGGCTGTGGGAATCGAACCCACAACCGAAGTGCGACTGGCCTTTATCGCCTACCACTGGCCTACAGGAAGTCCCTGTTTAGTAGAACCTAGTTTTATTATATTAAGCAGTATTATATAGGAAGTATAAGTCCATTTTAGGAACCATATATGATTAATCTCACTATATATGGACTTATGTATTTTTTGATAACCTTTCTATCCTTTTGTTTCAGACAGATGGAATGACCCATCATTCTATCACATGTTCTGCTAACACATCACGAATGACAAATTGAACTTCATTTAATTAAGGGATGAAGTGTAAATTGTTCAATTCACGAACAACAGTGAGATTGTACCAAAATCATGTATGTATTTCTTTTAATTCATCAACACTAGGGAAATGATCTTGAAAACCAGAAATGTTGTCCTAGTGACCTTATATCTGATGAATCAGATGGTACCTTAGATCATCACAAATCTATGGCTTTGTGATTGTTGGTTATTTCATAGTCATGTTCTCTACCACTCTCCATCAGAACATGATGGTTAAATTTTTCTTCCATATCCATATTTTCACCTATGTTCTCCTACGTGGAAACCCAGTAATGAGTTAATTTGGGTAACCGTTACATTTAATACTTTAGTTTTTAAATCCAACTTTGGGTATTCCTTTTTACGATGTGGGTTTCTATTAAACAAACTTTCGAGTAGTAACCCATTTATAACCCCAATGAATTTCGAGGGCGAAATTCATTTTAAGGGGGGTTGAATGTAACACCCTGAGATTTTATGAAAAATATTCCTTTTAATTTCATTAATGTCTTGTGTTGTATGCTACACCAAAAGAATATTGCACAACATTCATCCTTGACTTTCCTTGCATTACACGAAAACGCGACCTTCCGCGATAGCGTGTGTTGTACGCAATACCGAGTTTCGCTAAATAATGATATGCTATTAAAACTAACCATTATGAATAGTAATAACCACTTTTTGAAATTTTGTAAAATTTATTTTTCAAAATGGACTTCATTTTTGGATTCAGAATATCGAAATTATTTTAGGGTGAAATTTTGGTACTTTTCGGATAACTTTCATTTTCTGATGAATAGTGAAAATTACTAAAATTTAATTAAAAACAACCTTTTTAATCGAAATAATTAATAGTGATAAATTTTTAATTTGAGTGGTTTTAAAGTATATTTAGAATATATTTTTACAGTTTAATAAAATGTTGGTCATTGGATGTAATTTCACATTTAAACCAGACATAAACAAATGCCAATCTTTTGATAGTTATTATCTCTTAAGAACACACTATTTGTTTTGACGACAGGAATTAATTTTTAAATTAATTAATTCAACTGATATGTTTTGAATTTGGTAAAATAGACATCATTTTTGAATTCATAATATCAAATATAACTTAGGCCTAATTTTTGGTTTTTTTCTGGAAACATTCATTTTTTGATGAATAGTGAAACCACTAAGTGGTAGTTAAAAAAATGATTTTTTCATAAAACTTAATTTTACCTCTTCTGTGAGTGGAATTTCAAAAATCTAAGAGACACAGTTGATGTCATTAAGTAAAATTTGGTTCAATGAGTTGAAAATAATTTTTGGTGAATAGTAACTTTTTACTTTTTTTTACCACGGTTAAAAGTAAATAGGGTAATTAAGGGTAAAAATGATATTATTATTATCCTAACACATGTCCTAATTCTCTTGGATAAGTGTAATTCGACCAAAAACAACCTTAGGAATAAAATATGACCATTTAGGCCCATTTGGATTAGATTAGGACATTTATTATTATTTAATTTAAAGAAGAGTTAAAAGAGTTAAAATCAAAGTTTCTTTACTACAACATTTTTAATATTGGGTTATACATAAGATAAATTATATTTTAAATATTAATTAGAAAGATAATAAGATTTCATACATAATGATATTTTATTTATAAATTTTAGACATTATATAATTTTATTTATTTATGACACACTGACAATGCGGTAATTACCATAATACTGAAAAATTAGAATAATTGATATTATAAATACCCAAATAAATATAATTTGAGACTTTTTATGAATTAAACTAATTTTCTAGGTTAATATGGAATGTTAGTATAAATTTAATTAATTTTTTTCGATCTAAGAATTCTGTTATGATTTTCACAAAAATCAATTACTAAATAGTGTCAAAATTGACATAAAATAGTTTTTAAAACAAATATTATATTAGTAATTGTTATTTTATTCCTAAAAATCAAAGGTTCAGTAAAATAACTTAGATAAGGTTATATATATTAATAATAAACAACTTGGGGTTCGTTTGGCTGCTTATAGTAAGTTTATTAACCTTATAGTATAAGAACACAAGAAGACACGGTAAAAGTAAAATTATTTTACTTAATGATAAATCTAAATGATAAGGTTAAAATAATAACCTAAACTTGTCTAAATTCTATTGGATGAGAATATTTCGACCCATCCTCGCCTTATCTTCGAAATATATAAATTTGGTGCTATTTAAAACCGAATTTGTCTTTATAATAAAATAATATATTTAGTTTTTCCAAAAGAGCCCCTCTCCTCCCTTATAAAAGAGAACCTCCTCCCTCTCTTCCTCACACCACGTTGAGCCTTCAATCTCGTCCAAACCCTGCCAAATTCCATTATCCAAATCCATAGAAACATCCTAGAGGTTCTGGTCTTCCTCAAAGACCAATTTTAATGCCCTAAAAGGAGATCTCAAAGAGGCACTTCAAAGAAGATGTAATGTCCGTTACCGATTCTTTCAACCTTATTTCTTCTTCCACTTCTTCTTCTTAAGTTGTTTCATTATGATGTAATGACATAAGTATCACTCATATAATGATATGTTATTATAAGTATGAAACAACCCTATTTCACCATCTATCCATCCTACGGAAAATGAAATCACCGCGCGTGCGTACGTACGGAATACCGTCTCCACGCCGTGGTGTAATCTATTTTCCACCACCACCTTACTTGGATGGTTATAATGGTGTAAATAATAACTATATATGATTATTGTAAAGCGATATTGATTCTGATATAGTATACATACACTCTAATACAATTCCACGATCATTAGAACGATATCATCGCTCGTGCGTACGTACGGACTACCGTCTCCACGACGCGATGAGATACATTCTACACGTTAACCATTAATGAATGATTATAAAGTATATATAATAAGTAATCATGAAATATATGACATAATAATGATACTGTATTTATGTGTATATATATGTATGTCATCTACTTAATTCCATTCAACTGAATAAGGAAACGAAAAGAGCGTTCATACGTACGTACGACCTACCGTCTCCATGAACAGTGTATTTCATTCCATTTACTAATCTATTATATATATGTATATTCTGAATATATATTATATATAAATCATGTTTTATATTCTGGAATTATGTAATCATGATCTATGTAATCATATGAATAATTACAAGTAAAAACACAGACGAAAAATGAAACGATTTTACCCAAAATGCTCGTTAACATGGAATTTACAAAAGAACGGGTAATATAAAGTCATAAGTGAACCATATATGATATCATAACAATGATTATGATTCTGGAATAAGTCAATGACATTATTTAAATCATTATACAGGAGGTTCGGACCCTTACGAAGCAAATCAGACCTAAGGTAAGGGAAATATTACAATCTCATTTTTATCTGAGATTGTTTATACTTTGGAATTCACTAGGGTGTATTTTATCATCCACATCCATGTTTCCTCAATATGTAATATTATTTACATCCATCTAAAATTTATTAAATCCAATTTTACCCTTCGGTCAGTTTTTAGTAAAAGATATGAAAGGAATCTTTTGTCGTTTTTCGTACGAGGTACTTTTTGACTTTTCCGACAAAAGTATGAGAATAATATTTTTTTCAACTTATACGACATGAATGGATTTTTAAAAAAAATTATTTCCAAGAAGCTTCCATTACATGTTTTCAAGTTTATTTTTAATCAACTTCTTTTAGTTTAGAATTGTATAACATGTTAAGAAAGGAAAAGTGTTTTCGAAGTAGAAAGGATATTTTCCTCAAAATGGAGTTCAAGTGTTTTATCAAAATTATTTTTCATATAAGATTATATAGGGTTATGTTTCTATCCCTATTATTACATGGATTTGATTATGTTGTGATGGAAATATTTTTATGAATCCCTTTATTTTATATGAATTGTTTTGTGATGTCTTGATGTTTAAGATTCCCATTTTTATTACATGGGTTATGTTATGATGTATGGTTTATGATTTTGTGGCACACATAAGTATGGTATCATTATGAGATGGGTGGGAACTATATATCCCTACAATGCATTGGGTAATGATTTTATATCTCATGAGATAAACATGGCTAGAACAGCAGGTTAAACCGGTTCAGTGAAACAGGACTGAAACGAGGAGTGAACTCGGTTCAGAAATGGACTTTGTCCACTAAGATAGTCTTGACAATGAGTCTTGACAAATAAGAAATGATTCTCTATGATTATGTGTGTATGACACAAAGTTTCATGTTTTATGTTATGATTATTGGGATTACATTTCACTATTATCATTTATCCCATGTTATGAAATTATGATTTCTTTTGCAGGTTATGATTTCCAAAAGTTATGTTCTTATGTATATGATGTGATTGATATTTTTTTTACCCTTACTGAGCATTTGATCTCACCATTTTATGTTTTCTTTTTCCCAGGATATAATGAAAGGTTTTAGGTAAGAAAAAAGAGAGAGATCTTTATGGGAGATGTTGAAGATCTTTCACCACGATTAGAAGATTATATTTCGAGTTTCCAAAGACATTAAACTATTACGGTCCTTGTGTGTGTGTTTTTGTGATGTACTAAGTATTCCACAAAAGTAATGTAATGTCCATGTACGTTCAGCTTCAGGTCATTAAATAATGTCTGAAAATTTTTACTTATGGTGCATTTTTTATAGTTTCATTCTCAATCTACAAGTCACCCCACCCTCTTATAGGCCACAGTAAACACATTTTGTGCAACAATTTGTATCAGGTCTTGATCTACTTATTATACAAGATGATAATTTTCTACATCTATCAAATACATGTTTTTTATTTTATTTATAAAATTCTAATTTATATATTTTTAACACTAACTTAATTATATGAAAGGAGTTTCTGTAGTTTTTAATATGTAACATTTTAATGTTGGCACATTATAAAATATCAATACTTCTCACCATACAATCATCAATGGTAATTACTATGATTAGTGGGGAGACTGGACGAAAAAATTTGATGTAAATATTGTAGTTGATTACTTGGTAATTTTTAATAGCTAATTAAATGATACACAAATAATATAGTAGCACAATCATGCATCAAGAGAAAAGTAATATAAAGTCAATTATAGAGTAATAAATAACATATTTGTTTCCAAGAAAAAATATAAGGTCAATGTTCTTCCCCGGAAGCATATAATAACATATAGAATAAGATGGAACTCACTCACATTGGAACATATAATGTTGTTGAGACTAGAAAAAATATGATGAGAGAATAATATCAGGATTTTTTTACTGACGGGAGAATCATTAGTGATGATGTATATAATATTTATGATTATTTTAAATAGTTTTCAAGATCTTGGAGGAAAAGGATGGTATATAAATAATCATAGTTTATAATATTATATAGATAATTATTAATGAATGATAATCCCAATTGATAGCCTTAGATTATATAAGGGAGATTATTAATATCAATTTAGATGATCTTATTGGTACTCTAGTGCAATATTAAGGAAGAATGAAAAGATAAACTGAATGGATTAAAGAGAATAATGTTGGTGTATATTTTTAAACTACTCCATCTGTTCCTACTAATGTCCAGTCTACTGAGAATGTGATTATGTCTTCAATGAAAAATATAGTTATCATTGAGTCATATTCTAGTTCTTTAGAACATCATGTAAACATGTTATAAAATCACTATAGAAGAATGAATAAAATCATGGGAATGAAATAATTTCAACATGATACAAGGTTCATCATAATGATAAGTATAACAAGAAAAAATATAATAAATTCATTTGTAAAGAATGTCATAAGGTATGTAACAACCCAAACTATTATAAATAAAATTCCCCTTCAAATTTAATTAATGGTCTTATTAAGTAATATGGTTATAGTAAAATGATGACCTTATCTATTTTAATTATATCCAATTGGATTTAAAATATCGTTACGTATCATTACCATTGATAATATATCCATTGAACATTGATCACATGGTTAATATAAATATAGGGATTTAATAATACAATTTTTATAGACATAATAAGTGATGGCTGCAACTAGTAGGATGATTCCCTATAAATCCCATCTATCATAGATTCCAAGGTAGATAGTGTCTTTGGGATTTTCCACTGACCGTGCCAAAGCCGATATCAAACAACTTAATCATGATCGAAATTGATTATTTCAGAAGTTCATGTTTTATCAAGATCAAGTCCTACTCCATGTTCATTGAACATTCCCATAAATGCCCCACTACCGCATACCATACTCATAAGGTGAATTCTTCTATATCCAAGCTATATGTATCATGAAAGTATCAATATAAATATGCACATTATTTTCCATAAGATAATTAATATATTTTTATCATATTAATGATGCTTTGTTAAGTATTTATATATTGATACAATTATGCACCAATTTTATTTTAGGTTAATAATAAATTTAAATTAATTAATTTATGAAAAAATAGAGTTTTTAATGAAATAATATTTTATTAACATATTCTTACTAATTTTTTTTATCAAATAAAAATAATCATATAATCAAATGTAATTTTTAATAAATTGGGAATATTATTGTTGTAAAAAACATCAAATTATAAAAAAATGTGGATTTGATTCTAAAAGAAACAATCTATATATATATATTTATATATAACATTACATAAAAAAATAGGAATTTAATTTTCGAATCGTAGTGTCAAAATTATCCAATAGTGATTTTCTTCATAATTATATGAGACAATCGATTTTTGGGGTAAAAATTAATTAATATATAAATATAATTTATGTATTGTTACACAATAATGGCCCAAAAGTGATGTAAGAGTTACTATAAATGGGATGCAAGACTAAATGAACATTTTCCCATTAATATAATATGATTTATTTTATTTTATTTATTTTTTAAAGCCATTATGAATCCTCCAAAACCTATAATATATTTTAAGGTTATAAAACACTTCATAAGAGTGTCACTCACCTAAAAAAAATAAAGGGAATTATTTTTATATGTTCAGACCATATCCTTATAAAATAATAAAAACTACTCTGATTTGGTAGAAACCATGACCCAAAACAATAGAATGGTTTGTGGTTTTGGAAATATTATTATGTAGAGTCCAAACATAAATAATAAATAAATCCCCATTATTTACTATATAAACCCAATCAAACTCCCATTTAGCATCACTAAAACTCTTTGTAACAAGACCACACTCCACCCACCACTCTCTATAGTTATCCCATGGTACCCCCAAGCTCTCATTAGGCCCTGATAAATCCTATTGAGTTTCATACTCAAGTAGGGGACCCTCCCCTTACTCTTCTCTTGTCAAATTTAAGAACCTTATTCAATATTAGTACATTAATTTAGAATGGATATATTTTCATTCATTTATAATCATTCCCTTTCTATAGTATTGGTTATATTTAAATTAGGGATCATTTATCATCACTCATTTGGATCCTTACATAAGCTGTTACAATTCCAAAATTCTATTAGGGATCATCCTCCCTCATATTTTATCGAGAACTCCTTTTATATAATATCTTCAAATTTAAATTTCTATTGGATGACATATGTTATTCTATAACAACCATAATACATATTTGATGTATAAATAATTATATCCCCTTTACCTTTTATTCCACAACCCTATGAACCCTTATGTACACCTCTTACCATGCTGAAATCATCATAAGGTTATTTCCATTTTTTTATTAATGTTTATTCAATATCGTATTTGATCTATTAAAAATTAATTATGCTTATATATTTATTCACATTTCCCAATTACTTTAAATGACAGGATAATATACAATTTTATCAATCATTAACACAATTTATGAATTTTTATGTGATGCTATCATGTTGTTGAAATGTCACTCTTTTTTTCCATTATAAGAAAATTATGTACTGAATACAATTCAAATTTTCTTTCGATGATATTAAAATATATGAATATATATACAAATATATTGATTTGGGAATTATATACGATTATTAAACACTCCATGATCTTTTAATAAATAATGACGATGAATGAATCCATGTGGTATGATTTATATGGCACAATTAAGAATGATTATGAAATGATTATGAATGTTTCACCCAGAAAGTGCTATAGTTAATTGGGTAATGCTTATTATCCTGACACATCAAATTTGGATATGTGGTGAACATGATTCCGTTATGAAACTTTTTCACCATTCTTTCTTTTTGGTTTTAGCCTTCAACTAAGTTTATGATTGAGTGTTTTTAGTTGTTTCCACATTTCCCATGTTATGTTTATCATGATATATAATGCCTTGTTATTCATGACCTGTTTGTTCCTTGTTGATATTACTATTTTATAACATGTATTACTTATGCCACGTATATTTCTATACTAGGTTTTACATCTCATTCCCTTCTTAGTTATGTCAACATGTTATCCCATGCAGTTTTAAGCTTGAATGATTATTTTGATCATGTAAAATAATTTTTCAACAAACATGTTTTATTAACTATCTTATGTTGTTATTTAATATACCTATTTCTAAAATACCCTGGACTTATAGATCATCTGGGTATTATTATGTGTAGTCTAATGCAATAAATCATGTATCAATGAGAAATAAATATCAGGGTTTTTATAAATTGTATCAAACAAAATGTTATGTTTTTTTTGTGGGATTAAGATTAGGGAACTCTTGAGGAAGCCAAATGGATAAGACTGTGTATAATAGAACATACATTATTATTTGTGATTATTTAGTAATTTTAATATCAATAAATACATCCTTGTTTGGATACGATATGTTGGTGTGGTTCTAGAGAAAACAGACTTATGTGTATCAACTACAACAATGTGTTCCAAGCCTAGCATGGTGAAACACGGTACGCAAAAATGGGCCTTAATGTAATACTGGCATGAAACAACCATGGAATATTCTTTGGTAAATTCATATGTTCATTATTAACAGATATTAAGGTAAAATATTCCTAGGAGTATACATTTTAGGAAATAGATCCTGGATAACATAGATTGAAGCCTAGAAACTCGTAACTCTGTAGAAATAAATGTGATTTAAATTCCATCCATTTATTTTCATTGGATTTCCATTTATGTATTTAATAGTTTAAAAACAATCATCCCTATGTTTCTCTTTGTTATATCAAATGAATAAAAATATGAAGAAATGGGTAAACAATCAATGCAACATGTAATGTGGTGACTACCCCAATGAGATGCTAAAACCGATAGGAGAAAGAATCATGAACATCATGGAGATTCACTATTAGTTGACTTTGGTTCTGAACAAAAACATGGATCATGTGGAGTGTCCATACCCCACTAAGAGAGAGAAATACACAATCAATATCTTCATGAAAAAATGCCTCATACATTCAATGGACCATTTAATCACTTATTAAGAAAACCAGTGATAAACTATATTGAGATGATCCCCACCATATTTCAATGTTTGGATCAATATAAGTTTCTTCTGGTGTTTACCATATGGAGGGATAAGCTGGAAAGTAATGGAAATTTATCAAGAAAAAAATCCTGATAGAGACATTGAAGCAACAAATTGGAAATAATTCCATAAAATTAATATTGTTAAAAATTTTCCATGCACACTCCATCATAAAATAGAATGTGATTTCTATACACTTAGGAAAAAAGGGAATTATTATATTGGGGTGTATAAGGAAAACATCCCAAGAAATTCACTATATATGTCCATTTTTTCATTACCCCCAAATTCAAGGATCACTACTTCTTGGTTGGAAAATATGTTATCTATGAAAATCCCTAGTGATCCATGACATTGATAGTTATGAGTAAATTGTTCAAGGGTCCCTCAATATTGAGATGGTGAAAGGAGAATTTCTACGGTATTAAAGGGATAAGAATTACAAAGTGTATTTTAATTATGGTGGATTGCTGTAGAAATATAATGGTGATAATAATTTCCAATATCCCACTTATCAAAGGTGTGGAAGGATGAACCTAAGACATTTCCAAAAGGGAATGAGGAAATTATTTTATTGTGGGAAGGAAGGAAACTTGGATCATGTTTTTGAATAAGAGAAACCCATTAATGCAATGAAGGAATGTAATTCTCTTTTCAACCCTCAATTCATTGTTCATTACATAAAATTTTGTGAACCGTAAAACTTTTGAAATTAATACCCTATTCCATTGTTTTTCGGAGACAACAAACAACCTCCAAGATATTAAGGGTGAGATTTTTCCATCACAACAACCGAGTTGGATAACAAAAACAATGTAGTGACATGTACTCTAGTTATTCTTTCAAAAAATAGTTAATTTAATTTTTATTATGGTTTTACGAATTCATTCATATTATGAATATTTACTAGAGCTATGAAAACAACACCACAATGATTTCATATAGAGATATCTATGAAACTAACAAATGGGTAATCTATTGTATCACAACTATATAACTCTTCACTTATCATGATATTTGGGATTAGCTTCCCATAAAACAGTTTTATAAAATATTTTGTGGAATTCAATTAAATTATGGGAATTTATTTTCTTTCCCTATATAGAGTGAACAAAAATTTCCTAGAGATGGATATCACAACCTATAAAGTGAATTGATCCTTGGGATAGTACAATTTCATGGATAAGGATGAATCATATTTAAAACTATCATCTCAAGCATGGATATTATTGTCCTAGGAGAATGATTATCTAGATAAAATCTTTCAGTATATGGAAAGAACCATCATCGATGACATAACTATTGTAATGGAATATGATGATGTGTTTCTCAAATAATTTACTGGTCTTCCTCCTATGCATAAAATGGGAATGATAATAGATCTTATACCTTGGGAATTTCCAATTCCAAAGCTCTGTATAAGATGATTATTGATGAACAAGACGAGATCAATAAAAAACTACCAAAATTTCTAGATATAAGATATATATTTCCATGTGCTTCACCATGGGGTGAAGCAGTCCTCTTTTTTGAAGAATAAGGATTAGCCTTTGTGACATTTCATTGCTTATTGTGATGTCAACAAGATCATGATAATGAAAAAGAATCATTTTACACCGACTTATGACTTTTTTCATAAGAAATGTAGAGCACAATACATATATAATGTGGATATGTGGTTGGGATACTACCATGTTAGGGTGAAGAAGTAGGATAGCCCCAATAAAACTTTTTGTACAAGGTATGGCCTCAATGAGTACATAGTAATTCTATTTGGAATCAATAATGATCAAGAAATATTCCTGGAGTTCATTAATAGTGTCTTTAATTATTAACTCAAAAAATATGAGGTGTTATTTATATATGATATTTTAATATACTCTAAAACAAATGATAAGTATTAGGAGTATATAAGAACTGTGCTATTTTCATTGTGAAAGGAGAGTCATTATGCAGAGTATAGAAAATGTGAGATGTTGTTGAAGGATGTATCATTCTTAATGAATATCATTATAAGAAATGGAATATTTGTGGACTATTTCTCTTCACTCAAAATCTTGGGATCATGGACACACACTTGCATCCACTCCATAGAGTCCTCCCATGGTTCCCCAAATCACTCAATAAGACCCTCCCAAGCCTTTAGAGTAACACAGTAATGTATTCAATCATCAACTTCCTCTCCACTTTTCAAATTCAAGCTCATTCTTTTTAAATAGTTGTTTTATTTTCAATTTGTTATATTTTCATTCATTTATATCAAATTTCAATTATTTGAGTGATGTATCATTTATACTCTCTCATTTGGACCCTTACCTATGTCATTACTATGATGAACTCCACAATGGATCTTATATTCTCTTCTTTTATCGAAAACTAATTTTATATTATGTCTTTTAATTACAATTTTCATATGTTGGGATATGTTCATCCATATTCATCATACATCTCATTATATTTATAAATGATGAAATCCCATTTCACTCTCATTTTTCCTACATATGAACCCTTGTGTACAGTAGTAACCATGCCTAAATCTTGTAATAGTTCATTCCATCGTCTTTTTTGTTAGTGTTTATTAAATATTGCAGGCCTTTTATTTCTTATTCATAATATTTATAAATGTAATTAAATTACCATATTACATTCAATTTCTTGGGTAGATTCCCCATTATCTCTCATCATCCAATTTTTGGATTTTTTGTGACATTATTATGATTTCGAAATTTCACCATTATTTTGCACGTCAAAACAATTGTGTAGTGAATACCATACCCATTTCATATCAAGGGTATTCCCATTAATGCTGATATAATTTTTTATTGGAGACATCAATATTTTTCTTCCATGGTCATTGATCATGGAATAAATTATGATGATGAATGAATCAGTATTGTATGATCTACGTGGCACATATTATCATGAGTACAAAATTAATATGATAGGTGCACTCAGATCCCACTCCAATTCATTGTGTAAGGTTTAGTATCCTGATACATCATATTGGGACAAGGAGTGAACCAATTTATTTTGTTGGACGTTGTCCACCATGATCTCTTAATGGGTTTTGCATTGACATATGTTTATGATTCTAGGTTTTTTTGTTTCCACATTTTCCATTTTATGATTATCAATCTATAACATGGCTTATTATTAGTTTTCCACTATTTCCCTTTCATATGAGTATTATATAACATGTATAACTTATTCTAGGATTTCCCCATACTAGTATTTACTGATCACCCTTTTCTTAGGTATGACCCTGGGTTATCCCATGATCATGTATGTTTGAATGAAACTTTTGATCATGTAAAAGAAATTTCCAATAATGATGTAGAAATATAAGTTTTCTATTGTCATGTAATGTAACAAATTAACAATAAAAATAGTCTTCTCGACCATTCAGGTTTAATCATGTGTAATATTATGTAATATATCATGTAACAATGAAAAATAATTATACCTATTGTTATAAGGTATTCCACATTTGACCTAATTTTTATAAAATGAAAAGGAAGGATAAAAAAAAGAAATTCATAAAGAAATGAAAAAACGTATTATAATCATAAGGACCTTAAGAGTTCGAAATCATATATATATTGGATTGAAAATAAAAGAGATTGTTTATAAAATAATTCTTCTAAACATAGAAGTTATAGTTAGTGGAAAATTGGACATTTTTCTGAAATACCTATGGAAAATAATTTGATCCTAGAAAAGGTAAAGTCTAATGAATCCAGTATCAATCATACTCTTAACAAAAACAATCATTATAGTAATGAAGAGTAAAATCAAACCAAATTAGAAGAAGATTCTTCTTAGATTTATGAGGATAATACCTTGCCTAGTATTGAATAAATTTAAAAGGATTCTAAATATTTTGAAAATGAAAAAGATAACGTTTAAAAAAAATTTAATGAAAAAATAAACTTGTTAATGATGAATCATGAATTTCAAATTTAAACAAATAAATCTCAAAAATAAATAATTGTCATGTTAAAAATAAATTTGAAAAATATTTTATTTCTAAATATCATGAAAATTATATTTTTGAGAGCAATAATTTTAATAATAGTTTGAAATTAGCTAAAAACTACTACTATAGATGTAAAAGTATTAATTTTTAAAATAAAATAAGAAATTAAAATTTTAGAGAACCTGTTGTTTATGTTAACATCATATAAGGAATAATTAAATAAGGCAAATAAAAAAGTTATATATCCTATTAATTATATCAAAATTGGATTACAAATAATAAACATATTTTTAGTAATAAATATTTTATTTGAAAAAGCATACCCTTTTACAGAAATTGTTAAAGTTGTTGAATTTGAAAAAATAAATATTTATTTAATAATTTTAAATATTAATGTTTTCATAAAGACTACTATTATATAGATATATAATTTTATAAATGAAGTAATAATAGAAAAATGTGGTTACCAAAAATCTTTTTTTGATAACACCGGACCCATGATGGATAAGGCTCAAAAAAACTTTTTTTTTGACAAAAATAGAATATATCACAAATTAAAATAGTGGGAACATTGATAATGTTTTCTATAGACATATGAATGGGAAAAACATTTCATAAGAATATTATAGAAATTAATGGTTGAAATGTAACATTATGAGATAATGCTCTTGGAGAAATCATTTTTATAGGTAATATTTTAATTCTTGTACAAAATTAAATATCAAATGTTTTAATGGTTTTAGTAATTATTTACAATATTAAAAGAATAAGTCATTAATGTTCTTACAAATATCTTATAAACATTAGGAATGAAAAATGGACAACAAATAGTTGAAAATAAGAATTTATTCTTTCTACCAACCATTTTTAGAATGTTTACCACATAAACATAGAAGGCATTATGATTCAAGAAATACTGTGACATAGTGTTATGAATGATGATTCTTGGTTATAACATAGAAAATTAGAACACTATAACCTTATAAATTATTATGATTTATCCATTAATGAAATTTTTAAGGATCTATTTTAATGTAGGTTTGAAACTTCTAAACTCGGTGATATATGTCAATATGGTAAGAAATATAATTGAGGTTTTTAAATTTATTAGTGAAATCTCAAATTTTTATTATCAAAATTTATTTTACAAGGACTTATTCATCCCTAAAAAACATGAATTATTGGTTGAAAATTCATTTTATATATTTAAGATGGCAATTACACTAGATACATGTGGGTTTATTTTCTAGAATTAAAATATGAATCCTTTTGTTATTTTAAAAATTATTTAACCACAATTATTAATAAGAAAGAACACCTTGATAACTATTCCTAGGAATTGTGGTGTTGCTAATATTAAATGATGATTTTGGAAATTATATAGTATACATGTTACTTAACATAACTTTTCAGTACATATAAATCTATAGAATGATGGTGTAGTTGAAATAAAAATTGAGTTCGATGGAATATTACTTGAACTATTCTGAGTGAATAGATTTTTACAATTTTTTTTAGGATGACGAATTTAGTACATACTTTTATACTATAAATATTTTTCAAATTATAACTTTTACTAATAAAATTCCATATGATATTTGAATAGGAAGAAAAAAACATTCCTACTACAATGATTTTGATTTGAAAGATTGTATATAAAATACTAATGATAGTATACATAAATTTCCTCAAAAATAATATAATGTATTATTTTGATGTTATTGCACTATTAGTATGGATTATATAGTTTTTAATGACAATTCAATAAATCTTGAAAAAATAGTAAAAGTAATGTTTTATGAAACTAATCCCATTGTTTTCAAACAACCCCATCCTACTTCTTTAGATGTTATTTCTATTTTTTTTAACCCTTGATACAATGTTCAACATATGAGAGAAATATTTATGATTTGTTTGTGATGTTTTACCTCTAAAATATTTTCCACATTTTTTGAAAGAAAAGTATTTAGAAAATCCATGAAATTTGTTGTTTCTTAGCAGTCATCCTAGTGATAATATCATTATTGATTTAGATCAACTGGGTAGCTCTAAATATTCTTAGGTAAATGATATTGAACATCTATAATTTTAACACAATTAGAACCACTAAATCCTTATTTGGATTTAGGTGATAAATATTGGTTAAGATCATAGCAGTATGATATCAATGAGTTTTATGGAAATAATGTTTAAACATTGTTTGAATATCCTAATGAAATTTTTATATTTGGCATAAAACATTTTTTTTAGAAAAAATGTGAATTAAATGGAATAATATTTTGAAATAAATAAATAGTTTTTCTATATGTTTTATAATAACACTAGGGAGTAGATTATGAATATATAAATTAATCAGTTGAAAGGAATGAAGCTATTTGAATACTTTTAGCATGTGGACAATTTTTAAATATAAAACTATTTAAAATGGTTTTGAAGTGTTTTGTTCTTAATGGATATATTCATAAGGTTTTTTATGTTAAAAACACCATATGTTTGAAAAAAACAAGATCATGTTTATAAACATATAGAGAAATATTATAAACTTAAATAATCCCCTATATAATGGAATGATAGGTGTACTAGATTTTTGTTAAAAAACAATTCTCATAAAGAAGCTATGGAACAACAGATTTTTAAAAAATAATTTAATAAAAAAAATTATTTTAATAAAAATATATGTTGATGAAATTTTATTTCATTTAAATAAATATTATTTAATATATTTCAATGTGGATATTGAGAATTTTGTGTTTTAAATGACTATTATTTGTGAGTTAACAAATATTCATGGTTTTAAAATTTCAAAAAATATCGAATTAATATTTATATCTCAAGATAAGTATATAAAATATATTCGTTATACATTCCAGAATGAAAACACTAAATATATTATAAATCCTAGAAAAACATACAATACATTATATGTTGATGATGTTCGGAGAGATGTTGGTCACATGACATTTATCGGAATAATTGGATGTTTATGTTAATTAATAGTTTTTTGTACAAATTTAATTATTCCAGTATGCTTATGTGCTAGATTTAAGGAAAATAAAAAATAATACCATTATAAATTTATGAATCAAATATTCATTACCCTAAATTATCTATTGATTTAGTTTTCATTTAATATTCATGAAATGATTTTGTACTAGTTTTATGTACATGTTACCTTTGGTCGATATAAAATAAATTAGAATAGTACATATGAAACATCTCATTTCATAAGATAAGAATTAGATTTATGGTGTTGTAATAAATAGAACTTAGTATCACTTCCCACTATTGAAGAAGAATATGTATAAGATATATATTTATGTGTTTAAGTGTTGTTTATGTAGCACACACTCGCTAGCATTGACATGGTTTCACTAAAACAATAATTTGATATGACAAAAAAGTGCCATTTCATTAAATAAACAAATCACATGACTCAAATTCCAATAAAAGGGAAATATGAGAATAATTGTTTTAGGACCACATAATTAAAGGACATATATTTTACTAATCCATCAAAATCCATGAAAAACATGCTGATAATTGTATAAAACCTCTTAGTTTTAATATATTTGAATACATTAACTAAATTCAAGGAATTATCAATGTTATGTGAAAATTCATATAAACATAATATTTTATAATCTCTTTTATTAATTATTTCTTTAACAAAGGGAGATTACTTATATTTGTCATTATTAAAAAATATTTGTTTTCTTTTTTCTAAATGGTTTTTATCTTTCTAAATTTATTATATAGATTACTTATTCAGACTAAAAAAATTTCAAATACAGTTTTCCTTTGCATACTCCATGGATCGAATATAATTTTCATAAGATTAATTGAAATAACAATTTATCTCAAATCATAATTTGTTATGAAATCTTTTTGAATAAATAATTATTATAACATTTTATGGAATCTTTTTTGGAAACATTTCTGTATAACTGTTTCTTTTATAAAAATTATTTCCCTAATAAAAAATTAACAGACTAAAAATTCATTTCTAAACATTCCGTATTGTATATTTGTTAAAAAAAATTCATAATTAGATATACTTTAAAAAACCCTAAAGATATCGTTACTCATACCGATGAAAATATAGTACTGTGAATGGAATTATTCTTTTAGTTTGTATACTTCTTCATAAAATTAGTTTATAATTTTTGTTTTAAATAATATTTATTTTTTATTACATTTTATAATGATTAAATTTTTTATAATCAGAATGAGTCAACCCTCAAGTATATGTTTTCATTAAAGAAATATTAGGTTTTCAACTTTATATTTAATACAATATTACCCAAAATCTCATCTATCATATAAAAATAATTTTCTTATAAGACATTTAATATAATCATGGTGGAAACATTTCACCATGGATTCCAATATAATGGTGGATAACTATGTCTCCCAAATCGATTCTCAGTTTTTTTCATTACTCTGACAACCTTGTTATGTGATTAGTCTGATGTTTTTGGCATTCATCTATTCACTGGAATCACTATCATTATTATGAAAACTGTTGAGAATTTCTTCAAAACATTATGACACCCAATTATTTTATGAAATATTTTCTACAAATAATTTTAATTATTAAATTGCATGAATTTTATGAAATCACGAGTTTAACTGAATAAGGGGAACCCTTAGTATAAAATTTCTATTATAATCTAGCCCCTATGTTGGTACGAATAAATATAACTAACTTATGAAAATGAATTTTTAATGAATAATATTACTCAATTTTATTTATTTATTTTTATTAATTGATCTAAAATTAATAAAATAAATTAATGAAATATATTTTTTATATATTTAACAAATTATTTTTTATATTCATCCACTAGATATTTTTGATATATGGTATGCATAAACCCTATATCATTTATTAATACCTATATTTTTTAAAAGTGTAATTTTGAACATTTTAAAGGATAATACAAATTGATTTAATATTTTGACACATTGAAAAAATTTATAGAAAAACATAAACATTTTATTTTGATGTGGAATATAAATATTTACATCTGATGAATTTTTGAATTTTTTGTTAACTTTATTGTTTTGATGAATAGTAAAAAGACACAAAATTTTAATTGAAATAAATTTTTCATTAAAATAATTTATATAGTTAAATTATAATATTTTTTTTGTTTTAATGTATATATGGAATATATTTTTATCATTAAATATAATGTAAGTCCTTATAATTAATTCTACAATGAATTTAGATGTAAAAACATTTCATCCTTTTGCAAGGTTTTATCATTTAAAATTCATTCTCTCTGTCAGACAATGATATTATCTCTAAAATAATTAATATAACTTATGTAATTTGAATTTAAAAAAATTTATTCCATATTTGGAATTAATATTTCTAAATTATATAAATATTTAACTTTTATATTAGCATATTATGAATAGTTACATTGGTAATTTTTATTAATACAGTACAAGGGAAAAATTTGGAATTAAGGGTAAAAATAATGTTATATAGTCACTCTAAAACTTGTCCTAATATCACTGGATGAGTGTGTTTCGACAAAAATCATAATTCGGTAAAAATGGTATCTTTTGGAATCCACTTGGATGAGATAAAGATATTGAATTTTTTTATTTAGTGAAGTGTTAAATATATCGTACACAAATTTTAATAAATATATCAATTTCAATAAAAGAATATATAGAAGATCAATTATATTATAAGTAATAATTTTAAATTATTCTTTTTCATTTTCTTAATAATTAATTTGTAACATTTAAGAAATAAATAATTTCCTTAATGACTTGTACTTTAGTGATAAAGAATTTATTTAATGGATGAAAAATCAATAAAATAAATGATATTAAATTTATAATAACCATTAAAAGGCCAAAAAACATGAAAACGTATTATTGGTCAAGTATATCTGGACCATAAACATTCAAATATTGAGATATTGACCATTTGGATCCTCATAGAAGTGATTATGAAACTTATATTATTTTAAGCAAAGTGATGGTAAACTTTTCACATTCATGTTTTAATAAGTATAAAATTTTTAATTATGGATTATGTAGAAGATATATTCGATTATAAGTATTAATCATATATCTATTGGATTTATATTCATCATAGTATCTTATTTTTAATTTTTTATTAATAAATAAACATATTAATATGATTACACAAAACTGTTGAAATAATTATTTTTAAAAGAAATATCAAATAAATAGTATGAAAAATATTTAAATAAATATAATTTGGTGTAATTAATACTTGTAATAAAATTAAAATATTACATTTAAATCATATTAATATAATAAAATAATTTTTTATATGTTAACTTATTATCATAATATTTTTAAAAATCAATGAATTAAATAGTTTCAAATTGATAGTATTGATTGTCTATCAAAATAATGTCTTGTTAAATTATTTAAAAATAAAAAAAAATTAAAAAATATATAATAATTATTATATAGTATAATATGTTATAAGTTATTTATTTTTGGTCTAATTGACATCAAAAAAGTAAATATTCCACCCTTTTAGTATTGAAATATTTTTTAACATAAATAAAAATTAAATGGAATAACTAAGTTTTAATAAAAATTACATGGATTATATTGATAGAAAAACATGTCTAGAATTTATTAGATGACGATATTAAAACCCTTTTTCAACTTATTTTTTTAATTGGGGCATTTTTTAGTTTTTTATAGGGTATTATTTTATTATAAATTGATATTTTTTGAGATCCCAAAAGTACCCATCACCTCAATTATAAAAGGGATCCTCCACCCTCACCCCATTAATTAACATTGAAAATTTATGCTCGGCCGTCCCCTTAAAATTTTGATTCAAAACCTCCCTAGTTACAGTTTAGAGGTTCTAGTATTCTTTAAAGATCATCTCTAGGGCATTAAAGGATATTTTGAGGGAGCACATCGAAGAAGAGGTAATCTCGTCAACCAATTCATTAAAAATTATTTATTCATCAACATCCTCTTCATGAGATGTTTCACTATAAATTAATAACTCTAGTATAACATATAAAATTATATTTTATTATGATTTTGAAACAACCATATTCCACCTTCTATAAATCCTACAAAAAATGAAATCACCACACGTGCATATAAATAGCTAATTTTTTTCACGCTATGGTGTAATATATTTTTCTCCACCATACATGGATGGATATAGTTATGGAAATAATAACATTATGTTATTATTATAACATGATATTTATGCTGAATATTATACAACACCCATTTAAATATCATTCAACAATTATGAGAATGATATCGTCGTTCCTACGTACATACGACCTACTGCCTCCACGATGTGATGTAATTTATTCACATAATCTTCATTAAAGAATGAATATATAAATTAATAGAATCAATAAATATTATATAAAATATTCTAATATAATTCTATAAATAATACAACTATATCTTAAGAAGAGTAATAAGAACTTGTTTGAAAAAACATGTGTAATAAAATAATAAAGTTACCACCCAACAGATGAGTAATACTATCACTAACAAATGGATGAGAATATGATCATATATTATATCATAAAAATGTTTAAGATTATGAAATTATTCAATGACACTATTTAAATCATTATTCAATAGGTTCAAATATGTACAAAGGAAATTGGACGTATGGTAAGGGAAAATTTCAGAATCTATTAATTATTTGAGATTGTTTATATCTAAGTATTTAATAGATTATATTTATCATCAATGTAAATGTTTCCTAATTTTGTATTGCAAAAAAAATTATATTCCTTTATAATTTGTAGAGTCAATTTTACCAATTGTGAATTCTTTATTAAATGTTATAAATGGAATCATTTCTCATTTTCTATACGAGGTAATTTTTTAGTTTTCTGGAAACTGTACATGGAAATTTTTTTCATAACATAAACAAAATGAATGAATATTTACATATAAAAATTCCATATTTCCATGAATATTCCTCTAAATGATTTCATGTTTATTTTCTAAGAAATTAGTTTCTATTAGTTTTTTTGGCATTTGGAGAAAAGAAAAAAAATTGAAGAAGAAAGGATATTTCCATCAATAAGTAATATAAAGTGTCATATAAAAATAATTATTCATCTAAGAATGATTTATTTATGAGAGTTTGGTTTCAACTAAAATATCATTGTCGTTCCTATGGTTTTATTACGTTTATGATGTAATTCATGTAAACAAATCCAGTTTTTACATGGATTATGTTTTGGTGTTTAAAGAACCCCATTTTCTTCCATGGGTTATGATGAATTATTTATTTTATTCTATAACATATTAAAATGATTTCATTATGAGATGCGTGAGATGAATATCGCTTTCTAATGAATTGGGTAAACAATTATATCTCATGTGAAAGACATGGATAGAATATGAAATGATCTCTATTAACTTGTATAGGGATGGAATGAGAAGTGAACTCAGCTCAGTAATGCACCTTATCTATTGTGATGGTCTTGGAAATGAGACTTGTATAGTATGAAATGATATTATATGGATATGTGTATGCCATAAAATTTCATGTCTTTTGTTATTACATTAGGGATTATGTTTATTTATTCTTATTAACATTGTTGATTTCTCATATGGCATAATATCATGATATTTCATCTACAGGATATTATTTTAAAATTTTATATTCTTAATCCTTATGATTATTATATAATTAATATATCTATTTTTTACTCTCATGGTGAATCTGAGATCACCCTTTAAATGTTTCTTTTCCTCAGGTCATAATGAAGGGTATTAAGTACGATTTGTCAAAAATGGTTCTGTTTATGATTAAATAATTAGGAGAAAAAGAAAATGTTTTGTCAACATTTTTTTAGGATTCGCATTTTCTGAAGAAATTATACCTAATAGTCTTGTGGTTGTTTTTTATATTTTTAATTAATATTATTCAAATTTGTTGTAATAACAATATATGTAAAGTATGGGTTGTTATAATTTGTATTATAGGATATATATAATTATCATTTAGATTATTGGATGTTATGGCCTTAGTAAGAACACAACAGTTATGTCAATGTATAGGTTAAAATCATTGTGTTTTATAAATGATCATGGATAACCTCGGATAAAACCTAAAGTGACCTAATTTAAATTTTATTCATTATTATCTCATCTCCCATTTTGAAAAGTGTTTCTCACATTACTCTTCTTAATTTTAGTCAATGTATGGAACCCAAATGTCCCATGTTTATATTGAATATGATAGGAAATACAATTATTCACCTCCTTAGCATCAAAATGTTATGGGAGATGGAATGAAAAATATTGTCACTATGCTCACACAACATTCAAAAGATATGAATCATTCAGGACATCCAAATGAGAAAAGTGTAGAAAAAAATCTATTGAGTCTTTCATGAGGTAGAATCCATCTTCTTTCAACGGGTCTTCTAATCCATTAGTAGTTGAAAAATGGATCAGTACCACTAAAAAGATATCATATGTCCTCCAATGTTTAGAAAATGAGAAATTCATCTTATTAGTCTATCATTTGGAAGGTGAGGTTGATCAATGAAGGAAACAACTCATGAATATTAAGAAAATAGATCGAGTTAAATCCATGAAATGGGATGAGTTCAGGAACATATTTTTTATTATGTAATTTCCGTGAATTCTTAGAAAAAATATGGAGAAGGAGTTTCTTGTGATTTTGTAAAAGGAAGATGAATCTGCTGCTACCTATGATGTCACGAACTGAATCTGGTCGCCATCAAAACTTTCACCAAACCAAACTTATGTCATGGCCCGAAAGGTGTTCCCAATCCCCACGAGCAAGAGTAAGTTCTCAGGCATCACAAAATAAAATTTAGGAATGAGTAACCAATGTTTATAAATATAAAACAACAAACAAGTCCAATAAAACAAATATGGATTTTTCAAAAAAAACCTTCTTCTATGAAATTTCATAACTGAATTACATAATTGAATTGCATTATTAAAAACTAATACAAAAGAATAAACCAAAATGTACAGTGCAAGAACCTCCTCATGGTAAAAGGCACCACCCTCAATCCATCTCCATAACACCTCATCATGATGGACCACTAAAATCCCAAACCATTAGCACAAAAGCTCTACCCAAACTTGTGAAAAAATAAACAACTCTACTAGAACCCAAAGGTGTATGTATGGTGTGAGCCAAATCCTAGTAGACTACCCCTTCTAATATATTCCCTGTTATAAAATACTTAGAGCTTTCATGTTTTCCTAAAGATAGAATACTAGTATTAATTTCTAGAATATGAGATTTAAAATAAAAGCAGTTTTAAAGTGGGTTATTTAAAAGAATCAACAATTTTACAAATAATTACAACTCTTCTAAATTTTCTAGACAACCATACCATATGCTAACCATAATCACAAAGTAACTAATTATCACAAATAATGGGAAGTTAACCCCTAGAAACTATCTCGATATGGGTCCTACGTACCTCATAACATGGTGAGAGTAACCATCACAATATCCAATCTAAAGCACATGGGCCACTACTACGGAGGATACCCATCACCTAGTGGTCCCCCAACATCATCATCAACAATGTTTATTTGGTGTTGTAAGCGTCAAACATACTATGTTAAACTAAGGCCAAACCCCACGGGATCACTAGCATACTAGTACATGTCCACCCACCTAGATACTTGAGTTTCCCTCGTGTGGTCAAACAAGTTCATCATGTCATGAAATATAATTTTCACATAAAAATATCACTTCAATATCACACATTCACCAAACAGGCCACATGTATTTCTGACAACTCACCTAATCCACTTTTTCATTCAAAAGAATTTTGAAATCATTCTCACACCAAAATAGCCCACAATACTTTTCACATTTCATAATCACTACCTCAAATCCATTTAAAAAATTAATAAAAACTTTCCAATACATTCCATCTCAAATGACATCCCACAAATATATCGGATAATACCCTTTGAACCATTAGAATTAATTTTGTCATCATACTCACAAGAAACAGTCAAATAACTAGATTCACACCCACATCCCAATTTTGTAAAACACTATAAAAATGTTTAACATATTGAATCATCAATTTACCTTTCAAAAACCCATATTAGGTGTAAACATGCAGAAAAAAGTACATATACACCCCTTTCCCACTTTTTTAACAAAAAAACATTTACAATTTTCATAAAACAAACCAAAGTGTTGTAACTATGTCTTTCCCACAACACCCATTTCAAAACCCTATTTCAAGGCAATAATTACACCAAGACCCTACCAAAGAAAAAATGGGCATCCCTTGAAACATTTATTAAACGATTCCAAAATGATGTAAAATTATCTCAAATAATACCACAAAAGATACCCTTGAAAAACACACATTATAATAAAACACATTCATGGAGTGGAACAAGGTTTTACACATAACAGCCATTCAAAAACCCTATTTTGTGCCCATAAAACACCAGCGAATTAAAAAAACCGAATTTTTGGCCCCTTGAAACACTAATAAATCACATTCATATGTTATAAAATACACCCAAATATTACCCCAAGAGTCACACATGAAAAGCACCCAATTTCAAGATAAAATGTAACAATAAAATTAAACACTGTACCAAATCCATCAAAAATTGTTTCCGCACCACGCAAAACATATAAGGAACATGGAAAACAAGTATATAAAGAATTATAACTCATAAAGGAATGTTTAAAAATGGAATCACCTACCTTTTGTCTCAAAACCCTCAAAACATGTTGTGAAACATCAACCGCACCACCGTCACACCACAATGGGGTGAAAACCAACATTAAAACCCAAGATTTCACCAAAAAGATCACCAGTTAAACCATATTTACGAAACCTAGCTACTAAACACATTATAACTCCAAGAAAGGGTGAAATAAAGCCTATGCAAAGGGAAGAAATCAAGGAGAGGAAGACTTAAATGCATTGTTTTGATGTTTCCCCCATCAAATATCCCTTCAATGTTGTGGTCCATGGGAGGGTGAGAGACCTTGGAGGCTGTACATGGAGGTAGGACATGAAATTTTGTTTAATTTTGAGTATTTGGGATTCTTCTATAAAGTAAAATATGGAAATTACAAATGTTTTTTATGACCTGGACACCCTTGCAAGGTTTGGCGGCACAATTTAGTAAATTGTGCTGCCAAACCATGTGGCCTGTTCATTCCCACAAAAACCATGAAATTCTCCTTTAATTTTTTGGTGGTCTTGGGGGGATACCATTGGGAATGAATGTCCAAGGATTGGGGGAAATAACACCCAAACTAAACCATCTTTTCACCCCAATACTAATACAACTCAAGGGTACAAACCCCCTCAATAACTTACCCAACATGTGGTTCCATAATGAAGTGTCACAAAATCAAATCCAAAACACCACAACCTAATACCATAAATTTTATTAATGAGGAGGCCAAGTATCATACAATACTCCTAAGACCAATGTCCTAGATCAAGAACACAAGAGACCAAAAAATTTCAAACTCGAAACTCCTGTAAACCAAGAGAATGCAATGAACTGAAAGAGGATTTGATTCAAAGCATGGAATTGAAAATACAAGTTTTACAATTCTCTACACCAAAAATATTTCCACACTCTAAATGCCAAATCAAGTCCAAATCAAATCAAAAAAAATTGGAAACCATGATGTACTCCTTTTCCAAGATTTGGTCTGCCCATGAAAGGCCAAAACACCACTAGTGATCAATTAAGGAAGGGATACTCTCACAAACCAAGACATACACCACTTTCCTAAAATGATCAAGAACATTCAAACATTATCCCAAAAAACACTTAAAACTTTATTTGAACAATACTCAAGCAACATAACCGAATAAACAACAACATCAGGTATGATTACACTTACCTTAATTTAAAAAAACCGGTGGGTGCTCTATAATCCCAAAGTTAACCCAGGAAAATGTTAGTATTTAGATAGCTCTGAATGAGAATACCTTCCAAGAAGCCAAGTCCAAGAAAAATTCTGATTTACATGTGTGGGGTGGCACAAATGGGCTCCCTTCCATAAGAGATGACTTAAATTTTCCTAAGACAGTATCAGGACACTAACAGGGGGAGGCCCGAACAGACTCCCCAGTACAAGGGGTAGACGTCCATTAGACATTTTGAAAATAACAGACATAAAACATATAGTGGGTCTCCCTATGATAAGAACTAACCATCATAACCAACCCACATGGGCCAACACTGAAATATCACAAGAGATAATTATTTCAGATGGTCAAATGTTAAGTCCACACAATTTGGGAAATTGTGCACAAACCATGGGGATCATTCTATCTGCATGGATTCCTAGAAGACAGTAACTTCTAATAATGCACAAACCATGTGCTCAACTTGTCTATCCAAATTCCGATCCAAACTCAAAAAACTCAATGGAATCAAAAGGGGAAAAGAATGACATTGGGCGAAAACATGGGCATGAGGCCCCCAACCACATTCCCAAACGGGAACAACAGAAGAAATATAATGACACCATTGGTTTAAAATCATCCTATATTTCATATATAGGATAGGAATTTGTAAAAGGGTTTGAAAACACCTATGATTTCCCCTAACAACGTTCCAGCTTCTCCTCGTGACCTTTCGCTGGAGCTCAAATTATTGATGTATCATTGGCATTGTAGTTATGTATTGGAAACCCCCTGAACGGAAAATCTCCTTAAGGTGGTACAAACAACTACACCACCAAACCCTACAGGTTTACCATGATTTAAAACATTACCAACTAACTTTACCCTAACTAGAAATTTCACTGAAATAAGGACATAAAAGATACACAGACATCACACCTTGTTTCTTTGCATGAGAAAAAATAGAAGGAAATGGAAAAAATAAACTCCTTCCTATAAAATTGAGGATTATGAATTTTTTACAAGGAAGACATACACCCAAAAAAACAGAGACCCTCAGAGGATTTCACGACCTTTACCTTCATTGTCAAATGTGCACATGACATCAAAAGGCATCACCAAACATGAACATTTCAACTGATAGAAACAACTCATTGGAAGGGAGCTTATTCCAAGTCCCAAATCAATACAAAATTCTATAATGTGGTCATAATAGAATCTCATTACTATATTTTCCACAATAGTGGTTTAACATAATCCCTAGCTTCAATGACACTACAAAGGACCCAAATTCCCAATTAGACACTATCCACACTGAAAAACCCAGACTACATTCACCTTAGATGAATTGTGTATCTTAAGAAACTATGATATCATTTAACCATTCACTAGAAAACTCCCACAACAAGAGGATACACATATTAGAAAAAGGAATTGGTGAAAACCAAATCTCTAATGCAATTGAAATACATTCCTTATATTTATTCACTCGAGGATTTTCCAATGGCGAAACAATCTGGGTTGCACTTCAGTCATGCACTTCCCCTTAATGGGGGCGTACCTTATCCAATAAGAGAACCCAAGGTCCCAAACAAGATGGTATATTGGTTAAAACATGACACAAACCATAACAAAACCCAAGAAGGGAACAACCGTAAAGTCATCCCAAAACATTTCTCATAAAGAGACCACTATCTTGCCCTACAATCTACCTTACCGACCAAACACAAACCCAAAACATTGTTCCAACAGTAGGGGTTATTAGACTCAAAACATCCCACAACAACACCATTTTCAGAAACACCTAATACACACCATCTCAAGATAGTCATCAGGGAATAATATTTCTTTTAAAATCATCACTTTGAAAACAAACGGTTCAACGGCTAGCGTATCCACCAATGATACCCCATGGGCCTCACACATGCATGTTTCTATGGAACACTAGCACCCTCCCCATATTCATCCCAACACTCATATAATCATTCCATAAAACATTCATCAACCCAAGTAACCCCATGTATGTGGTTTCTCACAAAAATACCCAAAGGTAAAACAAAAATTCAGTCTACTTTTCCAAATCAAAATAGTCAACCAATACTTACTTTTTCTCAAGACCGCAAACAACGAGATCAAAATACCAATTTAAATCTTAATAAACATTTCATAAAGACAAAACCATTCAAATAAATACTCAATTTAAATCTATTCATTTCAATTTCAAAACATCTGATCCCATTAAAACACCTTTCAATAGTATAGAAAACTTGGTTTTTAAAACCAACTTTTACATAGTTCATGATTTCAAAAGAGGTGAAAACACAAAATTTCCCTTTCAAAATATTTCATTAAATTTAGTTATTCCATCTCAAAAATCAAATAATTACCTATTAATTAAAATAATTATTTCATAAATACTTTACGCATCTAAAAACCATTCAGTTTTTTATTTAAAACCAAATTTCTATGATTCTGAAACAAAGGACACAAGATGCTGCGAGATGAAATTAGTTTCGGTTGGTGACCTAGAAATATGGATGGTGGCCATATTCCAATCACTTCACCATCATGGATACTGTTATTGGGAGTATTATTGGGTCTACATGGATTTCCTAGTCCTAGGATCTAACTAAGACCATTAAACCAACTCTCTTTTCATTCCCCTAATCATCATCAAACCTAGAAAATCAAAGGATCCAGATAAATCCCGACAACCACTAGATACTTCAATCATATCATGATATGTGGTGATCATAAAAAATACCCATAAATGTAGGTCATGTAAAAACAATCATAACTTCAGACTATCCCGACTGTTCCCCAAATAACATGACCCACAGAGTAATACTGAACCTCATTTGATACCATTTGGTCACGAACTGAATCTGGTAACTATAAAAACTAACACCATACCCAGATCATGTCAACGAATGAAGGGAATTTCCAATCCTCATGGGTAGGCAGAAGTTACAGGGTCTCACAAAATTAAATTTTTGAATAATTTACCAGAGGTTATAAACATAAGACACCAAACAAGTCCAATAAACAAAATTTGGATTTTTCAAACAAAACTGTGTTCTAAAAAAAATTTAGAACTAAATTACATAATTTGAAACAGTGATTAAATTATATTATAGTGAAATAAAAACAACAATTCCATCCTAATAACATCCACATAGTAAGAGCCACTTCCTCAAGCCATCTCCACAACAGTGCATCATGATGGACCGCTAAAAACCTGAACCATTAGCACAAAAGTTGTTCCCATGCCTATGAAAAAATAACCAAAACTACTTACACACAAATATGTAAGTAGGGAAAGATCCAAAGACAATTAGGATACCACCACTAATATATTCCATGTGATAATCATTCAAAGATGAAAATCTTGCATGTTTTCATAAACATTGAATGCAAGTAACAATTTCTAAAAGATGCAACTGAAAATAAAAGCAGTTTTCTAGTGGGATATTTTAAGAAATAAGCACTTTTAAATACAAGGCCAATGCTTCTAAATTTTCCATCCATCCACACCATATTTTGATAGTAAACCCAAATTAAATAATGAACACATGCAATGGAAAAATGACCCTTAGGGACTACCTCGTGGTGGGTCCTTGGTACCTCGTATCTCATGAGAGTAACCATCACAATATGTGTTCTTGTGCACACAAGCCACTAGTAGGGAGTATACCCATAACCTAGTGGGCCCCCTTAATTCTCATCATCATCATAGTTTATTTACTATTGTAACCATCAAAAGTTCTATGTGAATCCATGGCCAAACCCCATGGTATCACTATCATACTAGTACATGTCCACCCACATAGATAACTTTGTATCCCTCTTGTGCTCAAATAAGTTCATCATGCCATGAAATATAATTTGGACATGAAAATAACACTTCCACATCCAAAAATCACCAAAAAAACCACATGTATATCACTCCAGACACATAATCCACTTTTTCATTCAAATTTATTTTGAAATCATACAAACACGAGAATAGCCCACACCACTTTTCACATTTCCTTAACACATTGACAAATATTTTTAAAAATTTCATAAAACCTTTCCAAGATATTCCAACAGAAATAAATGTCCTAATAAATATCCCATAATAAAATTTTTATATTCAATATTCATTTTATCATCAATATCACAAGAAATAGTCCATAAACATGCTTCACACCCACATCACAATTTAGTTAAACATTTCTACAATTTATAAAACATTAAAATATTTTTTGACATCTTAAATCATCACTTTACCTTTAAAACCTCCATATTAGGTGAACAAACTAACCAAATAGTACATAAACACCCTTTTCACTATTTTTTTAACAAAATAAAACATTTAAAATTTCATAAACCAAATTTAAGGTGTGCAACTATGTCTTGCACAGAACACAAATTTCGAGACCCTATTTCAAGGCTAATATCACAACAAGACCCTAACAATGCTGAATTTGGAATCCCTTGCAACATATATTAAACAACTATCAAGTTCTATAAAATTACCTCAAATAATATCACAAATAATACCTTTTAAAAACTATCATATTCTTTGAACACTTTCATTGAGTGGAACAAGTTTTTACACATAACACACATTCAAAAACCCCATATTGAGGCCCACAGAGCACCAAGGCATTAACAAATAAGAATTACAAGCCCCTTTCAATTCTAATAAATCATTTTCATATGTTATAAAATACCCCCAAATTTTACAGTAAGAGTCACACAAGAAAATCACCCAATTTCAAGATAAAACGAAACTATAAAATTAAAAGCTTAACCAAATCCATCAATTTTTTTCACACAACACAAAAAATATGAGGAACATAAATAACATGTAAATAAACATTCTAAAAAATAAATGAATGTCTACATATGGAATCACCTTCATTTAGTGTCAAAACCCTAAAAACATGGGGGGAAACATGAACTTCACCACCACCACACCACAAGGGGTTAGAAACCAAACCTAAACCACAAGATTTCACCAAAAAGACTACTAGTTGAACTCTAGTTATGAACCATATCTACTAGACACGTTATAACTCCATGAAATATTAAATAAAACCATATGGAAATGGAAGAAATCGAATATAGGAAGACTTACTTGCTTGGTTTTGATGTTCCCCCCATCCAATCTCCCTTAGATGATAATGTCCAAGGGAGGGTGATCATCCTTGGAAGTTATACATGGATGTAGGGAACGAAATGGGGAAGAATGGGGAAGATTTATGGTTAATATGAAATGGAAAAGTTTGACAATCAAAATGTTTTTAATGACCTGTTCACCCTTTCACAGTTTGGATGCACCGTTTAGTAAACTGTGCAGCCAAACCCTGCAGCTTGTTCTGAACACCCAAAACCATGACATTCTCCTTAAATATTAAATGGGGTCCATGTGGGAAACCAAGGCTAATGATATTCCATGTATAGGGGGAAATAATACCCAAACAAAAAAAACATTATCGCCCCAAGACTCATCCAATTCAAGGGTACAAACCACCTCAACAACTTACCCCACAAGTGGTTCCACAAGGTGTCTCAGAAAAACGACTCCAAAACACCACAACATAATACCATAATTTTGATAAAATTGGAGGACATGTATCATAAAATGCCCCCAAAACCACATTCATAGATCAACATCACAAGAGACACAAAACTTTCAAACATGGAACACCCAGAAACCAAGAGAAATATATGAACCAAAAGAGAATTTTAATCAAAGCATAGAATTGAAATTTTGGGTGTGACATATGAAGAATGTTTTACAAGACATTCAAGTTATAATTTGGGATTTATTATCCAACACTAGAGTAAAACTGATCAATCCTTTATGGATTAAAACCATATATCTAAATGGAATTAGATATATGGGAGTTCAATAACTTCGAGGAAATAATTCAATGGTCTATCATAGTGAAGATGGATATTGGGGTAACCCATATATCTTATGGGTTGAATTAGAATAAATTAAAGGAATTAAATAGAATATTTAAATACCACAATGAAAAAGGTTATTTCTCCCTTAATATAATTGTGTGGAATAAAACATGGTGGAAACGTTTTCAAGGGACTATAAAATATTTTTTTTTGTGTGGGAAAGAAGTATATCAGGTAGATGAATGATGATTTGATGGAAAAAATAATTATAGTGATGAAAATAGAGAAAATGTAACATAGAATGAACCTCACACACTTAAATGTTACAATTATTTGGAAATGGGGAATCTTGACAATTATTTCCCAAATCCAAGGGTTATTGATTTTGATGATGGATATCCACAAACTCATAAGTCTAAAGACAAATGCATATCACATTTCATCCCTATCAACAATGTGCAGTGTGATAATTAAGTTGTGAATGGTACACATTTCATCCACTCTAATGTATAAAATGTTTTATTTGATTTTGGATACACCCAATTTTTTATTTTTGATGAATTTTCCATGGGTATTTCTATATTACCTCGATAATTTGAAGTTGAGTTATCTGCGAAAACTCCTAATGGAACAACGGTCAAATCAAAAGTTTATAATTCTTCTCCAATTGATGTTTTTCAGAAAGTGCTTCCTCTAAATCTTATGATCCTTCTTATTATTCAATTTTATGTGATTTTTGGAATGGATTGTATTTCACTATATGTATCTCTTACAAATTTCCAATGAAGGGAATTCACATTCGATATTCTGGATCAGTAAATGATCATTTATGGAAGCAAGGATGAATATATCAGTCCAGTAGAAATTTTTTCCATCATGTCGTTCTCGAATCCTATAAACGATTTTTATATATCTCACATGGTTGTGTAAAAACTCAAAAATTTTAATACAAAAATTTTATAGGATTTTGATGATGTCTTTCTAAATGAATTTTCATGTTTTCCACCAAATCGTGAGGTTGAGTTTTTAATAGAACTCATATCAAGTTATATGAATTTTTCAAAGAAACCTTATACAATTAAACAAATGTATTTGTATGTATTGAAGAAGCAACTCCAAGGAAATCATTAAAAGTAATAAATACTCACTAGTTCATAACCATGGGGTTCTAATATTTAATTTGTTAAGAAGAAAAATGGATCAGTGAGACTATGAAATTATTACAGACAACCTAATTAGATCAATATCAAGAAAAAATTTCATATTACCTATATAAATGTATTTTTTTTACAACTACATGGAGATCAATAATTTCAGAATGTTGATCTTGATTCAATATATCATAAATTTAGGGTTAAAAATGAGTATATAACAAAGATGACATTCTGTACAAGGAATGTACAATATTAACTTATAGTGATGCCATTTTATATTACTAATTACCCTGATATCATCATGGATTTAATGAATATTGTCTTTAGAGACTATATTGATGTGTGTTTGGTAGTTTTTATTTATGATAATATTGCCTATTCAATGTTAAATGAAAATCATGAAGGTCACTTAGTAATTGTAATGAAGTCCCAAAATAGGTTAAGCATTATGAAAAATTCTCCAAGTGTGAATTTTGTCTTTATAATGTTCTATTTTTGGTCAAATAACCTCAAGAGGGGGGATATCCATGGATCCAATAAACACATATGTTATTGAATGTTATCCAAGACCAATATTGAATATTGTGATCTGATGTTTTCTTGGTATGAATGGATATTAATCGGTAGTGATGCGCCCATGAATGGTCTAGGTTGTGTTATCATATAAAATGTTATGGTGTTATCCTATGCCTCAAAAAATTGAAAATCCATGGGAAAAATTCCCAACTCTTGATTTTTAGATAGCTGTGGTCATCTTTTCTCTTAACATATAGATTCATTATCATTGCGGTGAAAGGTGTGGTATTTTTAGTAATAATAATAGTTTAATGTATATTTTTACAAAAAAAGTATCTTAATATGAATAAAAAATATGGTTTGAATTTATTAAATATTCTAAATTCTCAATACATTACCACCATAATATAGAAAACAAGGTAGAAGATTCTTTAAGTCAAAACGACCATGCTAACTGATCCATGATGTTGATCACCAATGATCCAATATTTAGGGATTTTCAAATGATGGATCAAGTTATATTAATGGATGGGGATAAATTTATATGCTTCAAATAAATTTCCTACCATTTATACAAGTGAAGGTTAAGGTGGTGTAGATGAAAGATGTATAGGTACAAAAGATAATTAGAAATGTTCATGAATTCAACTTTGATTTTGACGGAATAATAAGGATCTTGAATAGGATTTATATTCCTCCTATAAAATAATTAAAGACTGAACTATTTCATAAGGCTGACAGTTCATCATTATCTATTAATTATTGATGTACAAAGTGTATATGGACCTGAATTTGTATTTCTGTTCGGATGGCATGAAATGAGATGTTTCCGAATAATCTCTCAGGCCTTGTTTTCATACAGATAAGTCTAAGAGATAAAATCCTAATTGGATATTACAACCATTACCCATTGCATAATGGAAATGGGAAAGCATCACAATTGACTTTTCCATTGGACTACCTATAATATCCTGAGGACATAATGCAATACAAGCTATAATTGATCTTCTTATGAAGATAACACACATTATTATTATCAGGGATGATTTCTATCTTTATCTAACTTCCATGATATATGTAAATGATGTGTTAAGATTTCATGGGGTACCACATTAAAATATATCTGATCCGAATCTGATGATTACCTCAATATTCTGGTTATGTATTTAGTGGGATCTAGGTGCAGAGTTTTGTTTTATCACTACTTATCATCATTAAAGAAACAATCAATCTGATAAAAAAATTCAAACTCTACAAGAAATATTGAGATATTTCACTATGTATTTAAAAGTTGTTTGGGATAAACACCTACCCTTGCTATAATTTTCATACAACAAAAGCATTAAATCTAGTATTTATATGGCTCCTTGTCAAGCCCTCTATGGAATGAAGTACATAACTCCTACTTTCTGGAATGAAGTTGAGGAAAGGGAAGATATTATGACATAATCTTATTGATGAAATGGAAGAAAATGTCAGATCTAATCAACAACACACAAACTCATCTCAAAGTGAAAAAACTATCTTGAAAAAAGATGAAAAAACAATGTTTTTTATGTGGTGATAGGTTGTATCTACAAATATCTCCCTAGAAGATAGTATTGAGTTTCTGAAAGAAGGTAAAGAAGAGACCTATGTATATCGGTCATTCTGAAATTTGGATAGTGTTGGGAAGACATATTATCAATGGGAACTTCCACTAAATACCTATCAAGTTCATGATGTGTTTTATGTATCTCTCCTAGGAAAGTACATACATTATCCTTCACATGTACTACGTTCAGAAGTCATACTGTTGGATCATGATCTTTTATATGAATAATAATTGATAGAAATTATGGATCGAGGTGAATATTTTTTACAAAAAAACATCACTCACTTGTTTGAAGATTTATAGTGTAACAACCAATTTGAGGAAGCTACATAGGAATATGAGGATGTGGTGAGGCAGAGGTATCATCATCTTCTTATACCCAAGTGATGATTTTTGAGAGAAAAATCATTTTAAAGGGGGTAGAATGTAAAAATCAAATGTTTTTAAGAAATATTTTCTAAACATAATTTTGATTCTTCAATAGCATTCATGGAACACAATCGTGAGTTCAAACAAACATTGAGAAACCCTTAGTATAAAATGACAAGTATAACCAAGATGTTAGGTTAACTAGAATAAATAAAACTAATGTAGGAAAATGTAATGTGAATGAAAAAATATAATCAAATATAAATTTTTTATTTTTATAAGTGATTTACGAATTTCAAATAAAAATAATGAAATATATATATATATATATATATATATAATTTTTTATTACTATTCATCATATTTTTATATATATTTTATAGGGTATGAATAAACCAAATTTGATGAATAAAAAAAGTATCTTTCAAAAAGGTAATTTTACACCTTTTAATAGTGAACCCATTTTAAAGTATTGTTTATATATAAAAATAATTTTTATATAACAACATAATTTTTTTCTTCGAATACAGAATATAAAAATTTACTTTTGATGAATTTGTGATTTTTTCTGTAAACATTCATGTTTTGATTAATGGTAAAAATTAAGTAAATTTTAAATTTAAAAATCTTTTTTCATTAAAATAATTTATATGGTTAAATTATAATATTTAATGGTTTTAGAGTAAAAATAGAATATATTTTCATCATTAAATATAATTTATATCATTATTATTAATTTTACATTGAATTCACATGTAAATGTTTTTCAATATTTTGTAATGTTTTAACTTTTAAAACTTGTTATCATTTTCAAAAAACGTGATTAATTTCAAATTAATTACAAAAATATCTAGGAGGTGAATTTTGAAAAATGAATTACATATTTGGAAGAATTAAATCAATATTTTGTAAATTGGTTAATTTTGTTTGGGTTTTTTGAATAGTAACTTCAGAAAAAAAATTATAATACATTTAAAGGGTTAATTGGGTAATTGTGGTTAAAAATAATTATTTGCGAATAACCCTAATACTTGTACTAATATAATTGGATGAGTTTATTTAATCATAAATCATATTTCTGTATAAATGGTATCCTTTAGAATCAAATTGAATGAAATTAGGACATTTACTTTATTTTATTTAATGAAAAGTTATATATATCTAACTCAATGTTGAATCACTATATAATTTTTAATATAATGTTATACAAAAGATAAATTCTATTATGAATGAACATTTGAAGAATTAAATGTTTTAATTTAAGAGGAATATATATTATTAATTTTTAGGAAATATTTAATTACATTAAATAATTATAGATTAATGATGAAAAAAAATTATTTAACTACTAAGAAATAAATAAAATTATTTGTATTATACAGATAATAACAAATAAAATACCCAATATCATTATAATTTTTTTTTCGAGTATATCATGACGATGACCGAACAAGGGTAGATTCATTGGCCATTTGGAGCCCTATATAAGAGATTATGATAGTTCTATTATTTTATGTAATGTGATGATAAACCTCTCCCATTATTGTTTTAATAAGTAGAACATTTTTTATGTTGAATTATATTGAAGAAATATAAAAATATAAGTACTGTTATGAAAGATAACAGATGTATCTTTATCATAGAATTTTGTTTTTAATTTCTATCAAAACATAAAATCATAATAAGTAATTATATAAATTTATTTAAGTAATTATTTTATAAAGGGAAATATCAAATAAATATTGTAAAAAATATTAAAATAAATATAAGTTGGGATATTTAATATTTGAAATTATTTTTTTAATTAAATTGAAAACATATTAATATAACAATATAACTGTTTCTATGTTAATTTGTTATTAATAAAATTTAAAAAATAAATTAATTGAAAAAATTCAATTTAACACTCTTGATTTTTTATCAAAATAATATTTTATTAAATTATATAAAATCATAAACCATTTTTAAAATTATAAAATAGGTATTCTATAGTATAAAATGTTACAATTTATTTATTTATCATCTCATTGGAATCAAATAAGGAGATCTCCCCCTTTTAATATTGTAATAATTGTTTCCCTGAATAAAAGTTAAATTCAATTACATAGTTTTAATCAAAATGATAAGGTTAAAATTGATAAAAAATTATGGATTAAATTTATTCATTGACAATATTATATCCCTATCATATCTCATCTTCTTAATTGGAGCATATTTTAGGTTTTTTATGGTGTTAGACTTAATTATAAATTAATATTTTTGGTGATCCCAAAAGTGCCCATAACATCAATTATAAAATATAATATCCTCCCTCAACCCTTTAGATCACTTTGATCCTTCAGGATCAGTCATACCCTAACCATTTTCTTTTTCAAATTCTCTAGTTACATTCTATTTTTTCTGGTCTCCTCAATGTCCAACTCTAGTTCTTCAAGAGAAGATTTATATGGAGCATGTCGAATAAGAGATAATCTCCCCTACCGATTCATTCAAACAAATTTCCTCTTCTACCTCATCATTATGAGATTTTTTATGATAAGTTATTAACACAAATATAACATATATACTAAGATGTTTTTATAATTATGAAACAAACTTATTCCACCTTCTATTCATCCTATGAAGAACAAAATCACCCCACGTGCATAGGTGTTTCTTACCGTTTCTATGTCATGGTGTATTCTATTTTTCAGAAAGACCATACTTTTATTGGTAGAAATATTTAAATAATTAATATATATGATTATTATATCTTGATATTGATTATGAATTATTTATACTATCCACTTCAATACTATTCAATAATTAAGGGAATGATATCATTGCTCGTGTGTATATACATCCAATTGTCTCCTAGAATATATGATCATAATTAAATCATGATCATATAAATAAATGGAATCAATAAATATGATATATATTATAATATATAATTCTCCAAATGATATAACTATAAACTATTAAGTGGAATAAAAACTTATCGGGCCAAAAATGCGTATAAAAATAAAGAAGTTACCACATGATACATGGGTAATAATTTTATGAAGAAACATATAATAATATGATCATATATGATACCATAAAAATTACTATGATTAATAAAATAATTCAATTTCATTATTTGAATCATTATACATGATATTCAGATACATACAAATGAAATTGGACTTAAGGTAAGGGATAATGTTGCAATCTCATTATTATGTGAGATAATTTATATATAAGTATTTACATGGTATATTTCTCATCGATGTCCATGTATCCTAATTATTTATTCGAAAATATTAATTATATTATTCTACAATTTATTATTTTCAATTATACCCAATGTTAATATTTTATTGAAATGTATGAAAGGAATATTTTTTAGTTTTTGATACTATATACCTTTTGACTTTTCCATCCAAAGTAAGCAGAGAATGTTTTTCTATCTTATACAGAATGAATAAATTTTAAAATTTAAATAAAAAATTATTTACAATAATCATACTCTACATGATTTCACGATTATTTTTAAATGAAATATTTTAATTAAAAAATGCATGGCATACTGAGAAAAGAAAATGTTTTTGAAGAAGAAAGTAAATTTTCATTATGAATTAATTTAAAGTGTTATATGAAAATTATTTTTCATATAATATGGAACGAATTAATAGAGTAGTGTTTCCAATAAAATATCCTTTTTTTTCAATTGTGTTCTCTACGTTATATTGGAATTATATTTAGGAAATCCATTTATTTTAAAAGGATTATCTTATGGTGTTTTAGAAACCCATTTAATTACCGGGGTTATGATGAATGTTTATGATATTGTGGAACACATAAGAATGATTTAATTATGATATTACTAGGTCTAATATATTCCTAAAATTCATTGGGTGATTTTTTATATATCATTAGATTAACATGGCTGGAATGGGAAATGAGCTCAGTTTAGAAGTATAGGGTTTGAACAAAGAGTGAACTCTGTTCAGTAGTGGACTTTTTCGGCTATGACGGTCTTGGAAAAGTTCCTTGACTAATTTGAAATTTTTTTATATGATTATGTGTATCTCACAAAATTTCATTTCTTATGTTGTGACTTTTGGGATTAGGTTAAATGATTCTTAATAACTTTTATGACTTATCCAATGGAATAATATCACAATCTCTCATATATTGGATATGATTTTCAAATATTATGTTTTTTTATCATATGAGAAAGATATTTTTTATATCTCCTTTGTTTAATCTTACTACGAATATGAGTACACCCTTTTCTATTATTCCATTCCCCATTTCATGAAGAAGGGTAATAAGTAAGACATGTCAAAAAGGGGTCTATTTATGATGAAATAAGTGGGAGACAATGAAGATGTCATATGAACTTGTTGTTTATGATTCATATTTTCTATAGAAATTATTCCAATACAGTACTGTCATAGACTTTTATATTGTGTAATATTTATAAAAGGGGATTAATTTATAATGGGGCATGTTTAAGGGAATAATGTTTTGTAGAATTTTTAGGTGATATTTTTAAGGGGAATATTTTTAACCATCCAAATCCATTTTTATATTTTTAGAAACCACGTTAAGGTAGTGGGAACCTCACATGCGACATCCAACCGGTTCAAACCAAACCTCCACCCAAAACCAAATCCAAAAACCATGAAACAGAAATACCATACTACAAAACCGCTTAACACAGTTTGAAATTCAAAAGGCAGATCCGTTAATCGCATACTTGGGTTGTGTAATCTCAAGCTACAGGGTGCCTAGAGCCATGCCTCCTGATGTCACCACTACACCGGTGATGATCCTGCTAGAGAACTCCCCACACATCTTTGATTACTAAAAAATATGCGTCGTCGTCACTTTACCTACATCAACCGTCGACGCTGAGAACCATCACCACACCAAATGGGAATATTATAAAGATCTAATTCATTCCATATGATTATATATAAGGCATAAACATAATGGGTTATGATAATATGTATATATTTAATTATTTAAATGATGAAATGGTTTTATGTTTTTGACGATTGTTGTTCCCATTTCTCTGTTGTTGTTTTTCATTCAAAACATCAGATATTTTTCATTCTAATATCTTACCTTATACAATTCCATTAATTTTGTTTTGTAAATAATGAACAATTAATTAAAAAATTATTTATCAAGATTATATTTTCATAGGGTTTTAGAATGTTTATATAAAAACATTACTGTATATATAATGAATAAATTTTACTTATATCAAACCAATATAAATCATTATTATTCATTCAAATAAATCATTATATTAGTTAATATGATGAATCATACTGAATTATGTTCTAATCATTAGTTATACATATGTATTTTCAATCAGATTAAGTAATTTCATGACCATCTGACTTACATTGGCAATGTTAAATAGGATGGATCCTTATTATGTTTATCAAATTATTCTATTTTTATGAGATGAAATAAAAAAAGAATTGTAATAGTTATGAAAATGATATTGAACATTTAGTTAATCCAAATCACTATGATATTTAATTATCAGGATGTATGAGTTTGTTGTATCATAGTATGAAATATGGTGATGGATATTCACCTAAAAATAAGAGGTCATTTGAGGAGTTGAAAGCTGATACATTCACAACTCAAATCATGTTAATATTTATCTGTGTTAAATCCCAATTCAAATTATTATTTTATTATATAAATAGATGAAGTCACAAGTAATCCTTGCGTGAATTTTAATAACGTAATAATCATTTTAATTTCTAATTGTGTGTATAATCATTGCATTAATCAATGGATTTCAAGGACAAGAAGATGGAGAATCTGCTCCACCATGTTGAGGGAATCATGGGATATGAATAATAAAAGTTTTCAACATATTAAGTTCTTCCTAGGTATTAGAAGATAGTGAAGATAATGATCTATAGGATTGAGGGATTTTTTATAAAGAAATACTGACCTTATAGTAGGTGCTAAAAAAATATGGACATTCTTCATTAGAGTTTATAACTACATTAACTCTTGAGGTTAATGAGTAAAATATTTTATAATATTATTATTCCTTATTAATATTATCATATTATTTATTACTTTCTTTTAAAATTTATAATTACTAATATACATGTTTCTCGATAGTTTTTTCTAATCAATCTATCTCATAATAGTTTCATTGGATTCATTGTGATACCAATAAATAGTACCAATTTAATCTGATATCATATAAATATGTTTGTAATACTCTGACCATCAGATGAATTCCAAGACCGATTATTTTTACATAAGAATAATTCTGAGTTTTTTATTAAATTTTAAATTATAATTAACCCTTTCTTGTATTCCCTCATGAACACATTAGATCCAATAACATTCTAATAAAAACCTCATGAAAGATATACTTTCATATTGATATATAAATATCCACATCATTAATTGAAATAATCATAAATTATATTCATGGATATTATAAACACCAAATAATGAAAAAATTGGTGATTATGAAATCTGTCTCTCTAAATATACGGTGAGAAGAAAATCACTTACCTCGATATAAAATTCCTTTGAAATTGCATTAACACTCTTTTATTCAACATTCCTCCTTTGGATCCCCTTTTAATGACCCTTGTAATGGTATTTTAAGAAGACCAACAATTAAAATTCATGGAAAATTATGTTTATAAGAGAATAATTAATGGTTCAATCAGGCCAGATGTCTTATTGTGGGGTGATGATTCGAGAGAAATGGGTGTCCTTTTACAAGTGATAGATATAACGCACTTGAATTTTATAAATTTTTTAAATAGTAATTAATTCATTCAAAAGGAAATATATTCTAAATAAATTAATATTCAAATAAAGATAGTATGAGATCTAAATATCATCATCCAGTGAAATATAGTCAGTTTTGTTGTCATTTCAAACATTATCATTGTGTATTACCCATTGGAAAACGTATTGTAAATTTAACCGTTGAAATGGCTTTCAAATTTTGTAAGATTATAATTTCACTAATACAGTTACAATTGGAAGTTAATTATCCAAGGGATGACATTTTCAACCATTTATCATCTTATATTTTCCCTTTTAATAATTATTTTTTATTTTTATGTAGTTTAATATAATTTTTTCCATAAAATACTCTTAATGTCATTTTAAGTACAATATAAATAATATGACTAAAAAAATGAAAAAATTGAAATTTGAATATACACCAATTACACATCTCTAATATGTAATTTTTATCTAATAAATATGTGAAACATATATATTCACCAAATTTTTATTACCATTAATATTTTAACGTCATATATTATAATTTTCAATTAATTGAATAAATACAATATTGAATGTTGCGTAAGAAATAATGATAAATATTTTATCAGTAAAAATTATAAATTAAATACCAATGTAAATACCAATTTAAATTTTAGATAAATATTTTGAACCCAAATTATCCTCTTCTTATCCTATGAAACAAATTAGAGACATTAAAATCAACATAGTGTCCTTTGGTTTTTATTATTTCATTTAATTAATAAAATTCTAATTATTAATGAAAATATAGCAGCAAGTGGAATATATATATTAGACTTGGATGGAAATGGATGAACTGCACCGATTGAATTACAAAATGAAAGTGTTGGTTTGGATTGAGACATGTTATAATGGTTTAAGGCATATCATAACAATTTTACTCTTACTAAGATGAAAAATATTTAACACAGTTACTATTCATAATATAAAAAAGAAATCAATTTTTAAAAAATGAAACTCCTCACTCAAATATGCTGTATATTTCTCATGTTTCAATATCTATAATTAGAAGAAAATAATATCTCATTAAAACAAAAATTACAAAAAAAAACCAATATTAATGAAAAATGACATTTATGTATTGATTTTTTAATACCAAATTAAACCATAAAATTAATTTTAATGAAAATAATAGGATTACTCATAATTTAATAGAAATAATATTACTATAAATAAATTTTAAATTGAAAATGAACATTTTGAATTCTTGAAAAAATATATTTTTTGATAAAAATAAGATTTGTTATCTTTTCATGAAAAAATAAATCTTCTAAGGAAAAATCACAAAAAGTAAAAGAAAATGAAATTTTATATGCTAATTTCATGAATTATATTACTTTTTCATATATATTTATTAATTTTCATGAAATGAATTATAATATTATCTCAATAAATGCAAAAAATACATTATGGGTGAAAATTTATTTTTATCAAAGAAACAACATTATAAAAAATTCAGTGCTTATTTCATAATAATTAGTCAATAAATATACACTGATCTGGTCTATTATTTATAGATTTCTTAATGATTCTAATCTTATTCATACACATATATTCCTAAACTATGTTATATTAGTTATATTAAATAATTATATATGCTGATGTTTTTAACCTTAGTGTTTCGTGTTGTATATACTATAGAACATAAGGTTATTCTTTAAAAATGTGACAACATTATAGTGATATTTATAAATAACATATTTGGATATGATGTATATAGTTTATCTACTACTTAATTATGTATCTATGTATCCATAGTCACTAAACCTTTACATTTTCTTGAGGATAATAATGATATGTAATTAATATTTGTCTATAATGCTGTTAAATTTAAGTATAAAATGCATGGGTTGCAAAAAATTGCTATTAGAGATAGTAATTTTTTTTGGAACTTGGATCAGAAAATTTCAGTGAGAAGAAATAGGATAATCGTATGCATATGAGAACATCTGATGTTGCGGTAATGAATGGGCTATATTTTTCCAACCAATTACTTCCAGGTATGGATATAGTATAGTGTATATAGATATAACAGATATATACCTAGTGGTAATAACTCTAAAAGGGGGATTTTTGATATTTTATCAATCAAAATTGGTGCATGATGATTGGGCCTAGGACTACACAAATGGCTACATACACTTGGGGGTTATGGTTGTTTTGATAAAAATTTTCTATAAAAACCACTATGAAGAGTAGAATAGATAACGAACTTGAATGGAATAGGGTAAAACTAAGGTATCATTTCTGAAAATAAGTTCTCATTATTTATATATCTTTTAAATAATTTTCATGAATACATGGTTTCTCACAATGATTATTTTTGCAAAAACACATACTTTTTTTGTTGTATTCAATGGATGAAACTATATGGAACTATTTTAATGTTGAATGTGATGGATAATGAAATGATTGTCCTACAAAGAAACATATTGTTATAGGATATGGAATAAAAAAACTCATTTGTAAATTTATGAATCTTTTAGAATCCATGAATCATGATGATCATAGAAATAAGAAGAAGAGGGGAAAATTATATTGAATGATTTATGAGGAAATTTACACTATATGTTACTTTGTCAACTAGTCCAGAAACTACTAACTAATCGATCATTAAAAAGAAAAAGATATTTTATATTCTCAAAATCTTATCTTATTAAAAGTTAATTTTTTATATTTATCATTTGGAATGAAAATTACACTAATGGTGGAATCTTATCAAGAACATAATGAAAAATCAAGAAATTGACTCTTGGAGTAGGATGAATAATGTAGTTATATACCAGTAATTAAATTCCTATAATAGTCATATGAAAATGGGGAAATAATTCCTTGAGATAAATTAGGATGTGGAATAATCCATTAATAACTTAGAAGAAAATTTTAAAATGTCAGTTATGTTCATATCATGTTTTATAATCTTACCTAAATTATGATTGATTTATTCTCTACAATAATTAAAAAATCGTAGAAGGGGTTCATCCAAAGGATACATCTATAGATATAAATAAATTGTTCACTATTTTCAGAAGGTATAAATAGATATATTTGTAACCTATTAATATCATGGTTTTGATATGTTAATAAAGATGGAGTTAAAATTAAATTGAAATAACATAAACCATGGGTGGAAGAAGAGTATCCATCCTTTCATCAAGAATTTTTGATTGATTCATGGAGTAAATTATCTTAGGGGGACAAATAAATGATTTATGTGTGAAATGGAATCTCATGAAGAAATTTAATGTCAATATACTAGGAAGAAGATTGATAATTATGTGAATATAGAGACTGGTCTGCATAATGAACATCCTAGACTCTAGTTTTTCAAATGCATAGAGTATGGGTTTAAAGATTACTAGTGAATAAATATATGGGATAAGGACAATGATCATTTTCAATAAACACTAATGCCTATATATAATGGGAAATCACAAGTAATCACTATTGTTAATTGGGGTAATGATTACGATGGTTTGAAATGAATTCCAACCATCCACTCTAGAACTGCAAATGTCTTATTTGATTATATATTTACACACTCATTTATATATGAATAATTTTATAAGGATATGATATTAGCACCTCCACAATTAGATATTTAATTATTTTTGATAACTCCATATTATTTTTTGATCATCTTTCATGATTTTGATTCTATACTAATAAAATACTGTGGGACAATGATTCCTGAAAATCTCATTATTCTCCATCAAATTGAATTTGAGGTATTTTTGGATATCTATTTATGTTTCTATATATATATATATATATATATATATATATCCTATATAAGTTACTAATGAATTGAAGACATTTTTATATTTTGAACCAATCTGTGATCATCTATCGATGCAATGTTAATCATGAACATCAAAAGGAAATAAATCCATTATATTGTTATGTAGTCCTATTCACAGGGTTATTTATCTCCTTTTTTTATGGAGAAACCAAAAATCAATGATATTCTTATTATAAAGAAGTTTTATGATGTATTTTAATAATTATTAAAAAACATTCCATCAAAATGGGGTCTTGAAAGATAAATCAATATCACACATAGTTCTAGGATTATTTAATATACTCCATATAAAATTGCCTTGACTGAGTTATCATTAAATATGAAGCTTCTCCTAGAGAATCATGATTTGGGATTATTTCATCAATGTTATTCTCCATTGGATGCACCTATTAGAATTTTTAAAATGAAATACATATCAATTCAAATATGTATTTTTTATTGGGAATATAATGAATGATGATCAATAATAGGTATCCTTCAACTCAAATTAATGATTTTTGATCAACTCTTTGTAACTAAACACATTTTAGGATATACTAGAACATAGGATACTTTTAATTCAGTATAAAAAATGTAGACATAGCTAACAAATCCATTTATATTAATTATTTTCATTAATAATGTATAGTGATTCAATTTTGACTAACTAATTCTCCCTAAAACATTATTAGATTTAACGAATATATTACTTTGAGATTACCTTGATTATTTTGTGTAAGTATGAATAAATGATATTCATATAGATGCTATTATATGGGATGAGATGAAGATCACATTAGGATTTTACTAAATACTATATGGAAGGGGAATTCATATGAAATATTCACAATATGTGAATTATGGTAATAGTATGGTTCATTAATGGGTAATATGTTCTCATGATTGTGTATAAAAATTGAACAATAAAGTCTGATTCTTATCAAATATTGTATTAGAACAAACATGGTGAGTTATATCCATTATTTTCTTGGATTGGATTTATATTATCAATTCATTGAGTAGAATGTTTTCAGATTATCTAATCCCCACACTAAGTAAAATAAAAATAGATTGAAGTTCATTTGAATAGATTAAGGTGATAAAAATTTCAAGGAATTGAATGAATGGTTAGTAAGTTCCCCAAAGCTAATACTATACTAAAATAAATTATCTTTTTTCTTTATATTGATGTATCAAAAATGATAGATATGTGTTGTTTTATATAATTATATAGTGACTTATTATGCCTCATGCTAATTGATGGTTGATAAAAAATTACCTGGATAATGATTCAGAGTTATTTGCTGTGATTTATGCATTAACAATATGGAAGAATTATATTTATAGAAAGTAGTTTTACATATATACAGATCATAAAATTTTGATGTATATATTCAACTAGAATGATATTAATATGCTCTAGCGAAATGGGTGGAGTATATTAATGATTACAACTGCTAAATATTTTACCTCTAAGGAAACCAAAAAAGGTGGATGATTATTCGATTAAAAATGGTCATGTAAACACATATATAATAACGATTATAATAGAGAAAAAATTTTACATTCAATGGATGGACCTTGAAATCATTAAGGACGGGGATAAATATTATATTGTTCAAATGATTGTTCAATTATCTATCCATATAAATATTAATGAGTTATATAATGAATATGCAGTGATACAAAAAATGGTGAGAAATGTTTGCATGTTCATGATTTATTATGATTGAATAATATGGTTCATGTGTTCTGTATGTTTCCTATCAACACAATATTTTAATGACTCATTAGAATACTCTCTTGGATTTACATTCTCTAGTAATCATTGAAGGAAAAATCTGTATAAGTATTGGATATAAAAGTTTCATTGAGATAGAATGAAGAGAGAAACTGCATAGTTTGTATCTCAATTTATGGCATGTCAATATGTAATGGATGGGAGAAGAAATTCTTAAGTTACGCCACCTCAATTACCCATAAAAAGGTAAAATTAGAAAACATCACAATGTATTTGATCATTAGTCTCCCCAAAATATATAAATTACATAATTTCAGTCTGTATGTAATCAAAGACACTATAAATATAGTATGTTTCATTACAATTAGATATAATTTCAAGCACGACAATATTTATAGGACATATATAAGAAACTGTTAATGATTCTTATGATACCACATTCAACTATTTTTTATAGATATATGATGTTTACATCAATGTTCTACTAATTTCTTCAAGAATATATAGAAACAGAGTTGTGTTTCACTACTGAACATCACCCTCAGATAGATGGTATGTATTAGATAAATATAAAAAATATGGACGAAAATCATAGATCATTTTTAATAGATTTTAAGTGTTGTTGGGATACAAACAATCCTCTTATCGAATTATATTTTAAATGTCTCTTACACTTGAGAATTTAGATGGATCCTTTTGAAGCCCAGTATGGAAGGATGAGCATAATGAATATATGAAAATATGATTTTGGATAAATAAATCTCGTGGGGCCTATGATATATGAGGAAATGGATGGGAATATTACACCCATTCAAAAACATTTCACGAAAACATAATGTCACCATAAGAGTTGTACTAATAATAACTAACTAGATATAGAATTAAATTATTTTTGGAAAATGTTCTTGTGAATTTTTTTCTAGAGTAAGGTTATTATATTTGAAAAAATGGACATATTATAGCTAGATATTTAGTCCCTTTTGAAATTCCAAATCCTATTGGGACTGTTGTTTTTCATAGTCATTCTATCGAACCTCTCTCATGTTTATAAGGTGTAATACAAATATATTATAAGGAATTAAATTCTAATCCTTCACATGAAATGATCTGAGAGGTTATAACTCATGATCATGATATTTTATACAACAGAAATCATGAATAAGTTTTATATTTTAATGATAAAAATCTATATAATAAGACTTCTCACCATGATAATGTTCTATTTAGGAATCAAATATTCTAGTAAACTACTTTGGAACTTGAGGAAGAGAAAAAGAAGATATATCATAAATTTTTTATCAATGTGATATATTTTCAATGGTGGAATTAATTTTAATGGGATATAATGTTTCTACACCAAAATTAGTTTGTATTACATTAGAATGAAAAGTTATCTATTCAAAGGTGTTATTTATGCACAACCCTAAGACTAAATGAAACCATTATGTGGATTAACTCTACAACATATCCATATTATTGGTGAGTATTAATAAGATTGAAAATGCTATAATATATATAATTGTTTTTGAAGTTAAAATCTATTGTATAATTCTAAGGAAATACTCATTAATTTTTAAAAACAAATCTCACAATAATTAACAGACAAATTTTTTTGAACAAATGTTTTTTCCTTGGTGTTATTAACTTTTATATAAAAAATTATTTATATCAATGTTAACATTTTATTTAAGGATTTCTAATTTTAATGTATAAATAATAATACATTAATTAGTAATCTAATTGTATGTGATGAAAATAAAATAATTTAAAGATAAAAGTATTTGTTTATATGAAACTGTTTGAGGTGGATAATGTGTATTATCATGGAAATAAATCTAATAAATGATTATTTCTTACTAGATTAAAAAATGTAGATTATATGTTCACTAAAATTTCTTTTAAAATTTTTATTTTTGTTTCTAGGAATGGATGAAATTGATTTTCATTTTTTATATAAAAATTCATTTTTCCTAAAAAGTCTTTCTATTGAGTTTGGGGCACATTTAATAAATTTATTTTTATACAATTATATAAATTGAATTAAAAAAATATTCAATATTTGGAATTATAATTATATATTTTTTTTGATGAATATACTTTCATTTTTATCATCATTAATAGTTATAAAATTGGAAACCTGATACCATATATAATGTTAAAATAAGTCTACCGAGTGGTTATACTATGAGTTAAAAATAAGAAATCCAAAAAAATATAAATATAAATTTATTAATGTATTATGAATCTATATTATCATATGTTTTAATCCTTGGCCACATGGTTCCACTTTAACAAGAAATTCTTTTTATATTAATGGACTCTAATTCCATGTGTGTCATCTCCCTCACATATAATAGAGAACATGATTTCATACTTTATTAATGTTCTTAGAGCATTCTATATCATCTAATACTAACAAAAACAATATCCTAGATTACTACATCCAACATGGATACCTCAGTCTCCCCATAATCCCAATCATTCAGGGCTTAAGTAGTAAGATAAAGTTAGCCACTGAAAGAATAAGTTTAAATCGTAATCAATCTCTATCATTTTTATTTCCTCATCTAATTCAAAAGAATTTATTATATCACAAAAAATAATAACCAAAATATCATAAAAAAATTGATGTTATAATGATAGTTGGGAACCATTTTCCTTTCAAATCCCATCAATATGGAAATGAATGCATTACTCATTCGTATGTGTGAACTACAACCCCAACATAGTGATATGATTCATTTTACATCACCACCACACCATGATGGATATAATAATTGTTTTAATAAATATATATGACATATATGACATATATGATATTATTATTATTCTCTGATAATAAAATAGTATTATTATTTCTATCATATATTTCATTAGTAAATAAGTACAATATTGATGACTACGTATGGATTATTGTGCATGTGAATAATGCTATTCATTTTTATCTCTATATTTTTTATGGATGGTTCCAAATAAATATATTAATATATATTATTTTAATATCATTATTATTGTTATTTATTTTATAGAACCATGATCACGATGTATTGAACATAACAACAGAATCCAAGTATGCATGAAAAATGGATTATTAATCACCTAGAACAATGATTTTCCTAAAGAATTATAAATGAATTAGTGATGAAATGTTATAAGTAAAAATTTTATAGTATTATATGAATTAATATGCTTCTGGTATAGAATTATATTAAATTCAAGTTTAGTATAGATGATGTTACAATGCTTATGAACATGTAAAATAGGAGGATTGGGTTTTATGTTACGATCTAACTTTTTATAGGGATAGTTTGGGATTTAATTTTAAAATGATGAAATTATATGATATATCTATAAAATAAATAAATTAATTTCTTCTTTAATGGTTATTTAGTGAGATTATAGATTTACATCTCAGTTTTCCTTTAACTATTTACTCTAAACACTGTAATAAGATTTTAAGAAAAACCAAAATTCATTCTCGGTTCAATGAGTATTATTTTCATTAATGTACATATTTTAACTTAAATTTATTCATGAATGTTTTTATTTTATATGAATATTCATTAATGTTAATTATACCAATTAATACCATTAGATAATAATTTTCAAATATTATCTTCTTCTCATATTCATTATGGGTTACTTTTGACACTTGTATAAAAGTGCAATAGGAATATTAGTTTTAAAATTTAACACATGAATGCATCTTCCTACCATCATTAAGACTTATTTATTTGAAGACTACCTTAATAATTTTCATTATATATTTCTTAAAAAATAGTTTTCCATATTTTTATTTATTTATTTTGTTATAAACATGTTATTTTGAAATGAAAAATATATCATCCTCACGAAATATTTCAATGATATTTAATGGAATTCTTTATTGATAATATTATCTTTTGGGGTGACTAATGATTAAATAGGGATATTAATATAAGAAAACAACCTTACTATTTTTTGGATGTATTATTATTCTGATGATAAAATATTAATGAAACGTATTTTATTTTTCCCATGTTTAACTATGATAAAAATTTAAATGTTATCATGGTCATTTGTCACACATATGAGTCAATTATGATAATGATGTGGATGGGTCATGCCACACGATAAGTTATATTTGTTAATAAATTTAATATTATCTAATATTATTTTTAGTTTTCTTTACTCTATGGTAATAAATTATAATATTTAAAATTCTTTTTATTGTATTTTGGTTAGCTAGCACAGTTTGGAAAACTATGCGGTGACTGTGCAGTACATTATGTCTCATGAATATGCCATTGGACATAGTGTAACACCCCGAGATTTTATGAAAAATATTCTTTTAATTTCATTAATGTCTTGTGTTGTATGCTACACCAGAAGGAGTTTTCACAACACGCATCCTTGACTTTCCTTGCATTACACGCAATCGCGACCTTCCTCGATAGCCTGTGTAGTACGCAATACCGAGTTTCACTAAACAACGATATGCTATTAAAATTGTATTAAAACTAGAATATATGAAGAGTAATAACAACCCTTTAAAATTTTATAAATTTTATCTCTCAAAATGGACTTCATTTTTTGATTCGAAGTATAAAATTTAGCCTAAGGTGAAATTTTGGTACTTTTCGGATAACTTTCATATTCTGATGAATAGTGAAAATTACTAAATTTTAATTAAAAACAACATTTTTTAATCGAAATAATTAGTAGTGATAAATTATTAATTTTAGTGGTTTTAAAGTATATTTAGAATATATTTTTACAATTTAATACAATTTTGGTCATTGGATGTAATTTCACATTTAAACCAAACATAAACAAGTGTCAATCTTTTGATAGTTATTATCTTTTAAGAACACGCTATTTGTGTCGACGACGGGAATTAATTTTTAAATTAATTAATGAAACTGATATGTTTTGAATTTGGTAAAATAGACATCATTTTTGAGTTCATAATATCAAATATAGATTAGGCCTAATTTTTGGTATTTTTCTAGAAACTTTCATTTTTTGATGAATAGTGAAACCACTAAGTGGTAGTTAAAAAAATGAATTTTTCATAAAACTTAATTTTACCACTTCTGTGATTGGAATTTCAAAAATCTGAGAGACATGGTTGATGTCAGTAAGTAAAATTTGGTTCAATGAGATGAAAATAATCTTTGGTGAATAGTTACTTTTTACTTTTTTTTACCACGGTTAAAAGTAAATAGGATAATTAAGGGTAAAAATGATATTATTATTACCCTAACACATGTCCTAATTCTATCGGATAAGTGTAATTCGACCAAAAACAACCTTAGGAATACAATATGACCATTTAGGCCCACTTGGATTAGATTAGGACATTTATTATTTTTTAATTCAAAGAAGAGTTAAAAGAGTTAAAATCAATGTTTATTTACTAAAACATTTTTAATATAGGGTTATACATTAGATAAATTAAGTTGTAAATATTAATTAGAAAGATACTAAGATTTCCTACATAATGATATTTTATTTATAATATTTAGACATTAAATAATTTAATTTATTTATGACATAATGATTATGCAGTAATTTCCATAATAGTGAAAAATTAGAATAATTGATATTATAAATACCCAAATAAATATAATTTGAGACTTTTTATGAATTAAACTAATTTTATATGTTAATATGACATGTTATTATGGATTTAATTAACATTTTTCGAAATAATCATTCTGTTATGAGTTTCACAAAAATCAATTACTAAATAGTGTCAAAATTGACATAAAATAGTTTTTAAAAGAAATATTATATTATTAATTGTTATTTTATTCCTAAAAATATAAGGGTCGGCCAAATGACATAGATAAGGTTATGTATATTAATAATAAACGACTCGGGGTTCGTTTGTCTTGTTATAGTATGTTTATTAACCTTATAGTATAAGAACACAAGAAGACACGGTAAAAGTAAAATTATTTAACTTAATGTTAAATCTGAATGATAAGGTTACAATAGGAACCTAAACTTGTATAAATTCTATTGGATGAGATTATTTCGACCCATCCCCACCTTATCTTCGAAATTAATCAATTTTGAGCTATTTAAAACCGAATTGGGCTTTATAATAAAATAATATTTTTAGTTATTCCAAAGGTGCCCCTATCCTCCCTTATAAAAGGGAACCCCCTCCCTCTCTTCCTCACACTACTTTGAGCCTTCAGGCTCGGACAACCCCTGCCAAATTATCTTCTAAACTTCCCTAGAAACATCCTAGAAGTTTTGGTCTTCCCCAAAGAACAATTTTAATACCCTAAAAGGAGATCTCAAAGAGGTGCTTCAAAGAAGAGGTAATGTCCGTTACCGATTCTTTCAACTTTATTTCTTCTTCCACTTCTTCTTATTAGGTTGTTTCATTATTAAGTAATAACATCAGTATCACTCATATAATGATATGTTATTATAAGTATGAAACAACCCTATTTCACCATCTATCCATCCTATGGAAAACAAAATCACCGCGCGTGCATACGTACGGAATACCGTCTCCACGCCGTGGTGAAATCTATTTTCCACCACCACCTTACTTCGATGGGTATAATGGTGTAAAAAATAACTATATATGATTATTGTAAAGTGATATTGATTCTGATATAGTATACATACACTACAATACAATTCCACGATCATGAGAACGATATCATCGCTTGTGCGTACGTACGGACTACCGTCTCCATGACGCGATGAGATACATTCTACATGCTAACCATTCATTAATGATTATAAAGTATATATAATAAGTAGTCATGAAATATATGACATAATAATGATACTGGATTTATGTGTATATATATTTATATCATCTACTTAATTCCATTCAACTCAATAAGGAAACGAAAACAGCTTTCATGCGTACGTACGACATACCGTCTCCATGAACAGTGTATTTCTTTCCATTTACTGATTTATTATATATATGTATATTATAAATATAAATTATATATAAATCATGTTTTATATTCTGGAATTAAGTAATCATGATCTAAGTAATCATATGAATAATTACAAGTCAAAACACGGATGAAAAATGAAACGATTTTACCCAAAACGCTTTTTAACATGGAATTTACAAAAGAGTGGGTAAAATAAAGTCATAAGTGAACCATATATGATATCATAACAATGAGTATGATTATTCAATAAGTAAATTACATTATTAAAATCATTATACAGGAGGTTCGGACACTTACGAAGCAAATCGGATCTAAGGTAAGGGAAATATCACAATCTCATTTTTATCCGAGATTGTTTATTCTTTGGCATTTACGGGGGTGTAGTTTATCATCCACATCCATGTTTACTAAATATGTCATATTTTTTCCATCCACCTACAATTTTTTAAATCCAATATTACCCTTTGGTGAGTTTTTAGTAAAAGATAGAAAAGTAATCTTTTGTCGTTTTTCGTATGATGTACTTTTTGACTTTTCTGACAAAAGTACGAAGAATGTTTTTTTAAACTTATACGACATGAATGGATTTTTAAAACATTATTTCCAAGAAGATTCATCTACAAGTTTTAATATTGATTTTTAATCAACTTATTTTGGTTTATAATTGTACAACATGTTAAGAAAGGAAAAGTGTTTTTGAAGCAGAAAGAATATTTTCCTCAAGAATGGAGTTTAAGTGTTTTATCAAAATTATTTTCCATATAAGATAATAAAGGGTTCTGTTTTTATCCATAATATTACTTTGATTTGATTATTTTGTGATGGAATTATATTTTTATGAATTCATTTATCTTATATGAATTGTTTTATGATGTCACGATGTTTAAGATTCCCATTTTTATTAAATGGGTTTTGCTATGATGTATGGTTTTCTGATTTTGTGGCACAGATAAGAATGGTATCATTATGAGATGGGTGGGACCTATATCTCCCTCCAATGCCTTGGGTAAAGATTTTATATCTCATGAGATAGACATGACTGGAATGACAGGTTATACCGGTTCAGTGAAACAGGACTGAAACGGGAAGTGAACTCGGTTCAGAAATGGACTTTGTCCACTAAGATAGTCTTGGCAATGAGTCTTGACTAATAAGAAATGATTCTATATGATTATGTGTGTATTACACAAGCTTCATGTTTTATGTTATTATTATTGGGACTACATTTCACTACTATGATTTATCCCATGTTATGATATTATGATCTCTTTTGCAGGTTAATATTTCCAAAATGTTATGTCCTTATGAATATGATGTGATTGATATTTCTTTTGTTTACCCTTACTGAGAATTTGAGCTCACCCTTTTATGTTCTCTTTTCCCCAGGATATAAAGAAAAGTTTTAGTTAAAAAAAGGGAAGATATTTATGGGAGATGTTGATGATCTTTCACCACGATTAGAAGAATATATTACGAGTTTCCAAAGACACTAAACTATTATGGTCCTTGTGTGTGTGTTTTTATTATGTACTAAGTATTCTGAAAAAGTAATGTAATGTCCATGTACGTCAGGATTCGGGTCTCTACAGTTGGTATCAGAGGAAAGGTTTAGTCAACCTTTGGAAACTAGGATGCGAAAACGTTACTGAGATCCCTAGAGATATTTCTGAGGTATGTCTAGGGATGTCCCTAAGGTTAAGTATAAGTAAAGGTTATAGTCCTAGAATTACGGTAACGAAATTAGAATTAAACCTAGGAAGTTAGATGTTGAAGGTACTCCTCCTTGATTATGTTATTTTCTTTATATGATTTTTGCCTCTCACAGAATTCTTTTTGTGTTTTAGTCAATGGAGGGAACCAGAAGGAATTTGGTTAACATTGAATCCAATCGAAAAATTGGTGCCTATGAGAAAACAAATTGCGTAATGCCTAGAGAGAAAGATCTTGTGATTATGCCAAATCAGTCATCTCGATATATGATTAACAAGGTGAAATTTAGTGGTATGCCTAATTCATCAAATAAGAGGAAGGTAGACTTTTATGCATGTTCGCATGTTGAGGAGCATAAAGAAAGGAAGATTGAGATTTCTAAAGAAGGGTAGAAGAACCTTGAGGAATACCTCAAATGGAGGGGAAGATGTTATATGTGTGGAGAAAAGGGTCATAGAGTGACAAACTATTATGGAGTTCAAAGTCTTTTTTGTGGAGAACATGGGCATTAACCAACTCAATGCCCTGACCTAAAAAGTTAGCCCTAAATTAAGGAAGGACTTATTCCAGGACAATAACTGAAGAGGATGGACTGAAGTGTTTATGTATTGGTATTCAACAATAATGTTATTGAGTTACTTTTATGGTGTATTGAAATATTTATGTATTAGTCTATTGTGGTTTTCAATAATTTTATTGTACCGGTAACCATGGAAAGTGATTGAGATATTTTTTAAAAAAAGATGATATGCACATAATGAAGGGATAAGGAAAAAATGAAATGTTTGACAGTATTCATGAGATCATGATTTATATAAGGACTAGGTGATATCATGGTTTGAGTATATAGAATTTTGAGGATTTTGGTATGTGGAAAGAGTTAACTTTTGACAGCAATCATGTTTTCACTAAGGTTTAATGGGTATTCATTTTTCAAGAGAATACATGATTAAGGCATTCACATGATTGGAATGTGACCAAAAAGATATATGGGGGATAAATGATGGTATTCACATGCTTGGTTGATGGCATTTCAAGTAATCGTTTTCTTTATACTCTGAGCTTGGACCGAAGTATTTTAGATAAGCCTAAAGATTGGAATGGATTATGTTGGACATAAGATAGTATTGTTTAAGGATAGATTTTTTTTTTAAATTATTGATGGGATGTTATAGTAATATAGCTTTAGAAAAAGGACAACCTACAGGACGAGCAACAGCCCATCACGTCGGACAAGACTGTGGGAATCGAACCCACAACCGAAGTGCGACTAGCCTTTATCACCTACCACTGGCCTACAGGAAGTCCCTGTTTAGTAGAAACTAGTTTTATTATATTAAGCAATATGATATATGAAGTATAAGTCCATTTTAGGAACCATATATGATTAATCTCACTATAGATGGACTTATGTATTTTTTGATAACTTTTCTAACCTTTTGTTTGAGACAGATGTAATGACGCATCATTCTATCACATGATCTGCTAACACATCACGAATGACAAATTGAACTTCATTTCTTTAAGAGATGATGCGGAAATTGTCCAAAGAACGACAAACGGTGAGAATATACCAAAATCACAAAAGCATTTCTTCTAATTCCAATTTCATCAACTTTAGGGAAATGATCTTGAAAACCAAAAATGTTGTCCTAGTGCTCTTATATCTGATGAATCAGATGGTACCGTATATCATCAAAAATTTATGGCTTTATGATTGCTGTATTTTCTATAGCCATGTTCTCTACCACTCTCCATCAGAACATGATGATTATATTTCTCTTCCATATCCATATTTTAGTCTATGTGGAAACCCACTGATTAGTTAATTTGGGTAAATGTTACGTTTCATACTTTTGTTTTTTGAAGAATGGTTTTGATATTCCTTTTTACGATGTGGGTTTCTATTAAACAAACTTTCGAGTAGTAAACCCTTTATAACCCCAACGAATTTCGAGGGAGAAATTCATTTTAAGGGGGGTAGAATGTAACACCCCAAGATTTTATGAAACATATTATTTTAATTTTATTAATGTCTTCTGTTGTACGCTACACCAAATGGAGCTTGCACAACACACATTCTTGACTTTCCTTTCATTAGACGCAATCACGACCTTCCTCGATAGCGTGTGTAGTACACAATACCGAGTTTCACTAAACAACGATATGCTATTAAAATATTTTTAAAACTAGCCGTTATGAATAGTAATAACAACCTTTTAAAATTTTAGAAATTTTATCTCTCAAAATGGACTTCATTTTTTGATTCGGAGTATCAAATTTAGCATAAGGTGAAATTTTGGTACTTTTCAGATAACTTTCATATTCTGATGAATAGTGAAAATTACTAAATTTTAATTAAAAACAACTTTATTTAATCGAAATAATTAATAGTGGTAAATTATTAATTTAAGTGGTTTTAAAATATATTTAGAATATATTTTTACAATTTAATACAATGTTGGTCATTGGATGTAATTTCACATTTAAACCAGACATAAACAAGTGTCAATCTTGTGATAGTTATTATCTCTTAAGAACACGTTATTTGTGTTGACGACGTGAATTAGTTTTTAAATTAATTAATGCAAATGATATGTTTGGAATTTGGTAAAATAGACACCATTTTCAAGTTCATAATATCAAATATAGCTTAGGCCTAATTTTTGGTATTTTTCTGGAAACATTCATTTTTTGATGAATAGTGAAACCACTAAGTGGTAGTTAAAAAAATGAATTTTTCTTAAAAAATAATTTTACCGCTTCTGTGAGTGGAATTTCAAAAATCCGAGAGACACAGTTGATGACAGTAAGAAAAATGCGGTTCAATGAGATGAAAATATTTTTTGGTGAATAGTAACTTTTTACTTTTTTTATCACGGTTAAAAGTAAATAGGGTAATTAAGGGTAAAAATGATATTATTATTACCATAACACATGTCCTAATTCTATTGGATAAGTGTAATTAGACCAAAAATAACCTTAGGAATAAAATATTACAATTTAGGCCCACTTGGATTAGATTAGGACATTTACTATTATTTACTTCAATGAAGAATTAAAAGAGTTAAAATCAATGTTTATTTACTGAAACATTTTTAATATAGGGTTATACATAAGATAAATTATATTGTAAATATTAATTAGAAAGATAATAATATTTCATACATAATTATATTTTATTTATAATTTTTAGACATTATATAATTTAATTAATTTATCACACAATGATGATGCAGTAATTACCATAATAGTGAAAAATTAGAATAATTGATATTATAAATACCCAAATAAATATAATATGAAACTTTTTATGAATTAAACTAATTTTATTTGTTAATATGACATGTTATTATTGATTTAATTAACTTTTTTCTAACTAATCATTGTGTTATTATTTTTACAAAAATCAATTACTAAATAGTGTCAAAATTGACATAAAATATTTTTTAAAACAAATATTATATTATTAATTTTTATTTTATTCCTAAAAATATAAGGTTCGGCCAAATGACTTATATAAGGTTATATATATTAATAATAAACAACTTGGGATTCTTCTGTCTTGTTATAGTAAGTTTATTAACCTTATAGTATAAGAACACAAGAAGACACGATAAAAGTAAAATTATTTAACTTATTGTTAAATCTAAATTATAAGGTTAAAATAAGAACCTAAACTTGTCTAAGTTCTATTTTATGAGATTATTTCTACCCATACCCACCTTATATTCTAAATAAATCAATTTGGAGCTATTTAAAACCGAATTTGGCTTTATAATAAGATAATATTTTTAGTTATTCCAAAGGTGCCCCTCTCCTCCCTTATAAAAGGGAACCCCCTCCCTCTCTTCCTCACACCACATAGAGCCTTAAATCTCATCCAACCCCTGAAAAATTCTCTTCTCCACTTCCCTATAAAAATCCTAGAGGTTCTGGTCTTCCTCAAAGACCAATTTTAATGCCCTAAAAGGAGATCTCAAAGAGGCGCTTCAAAGAAGAGGTAATGTCCGTTACCGATTCTTTCAACTTTATTTCTTCTTCCACTTCTTCTTCTTAGGTTGTTTCATTAGGAAGTAATAAAATCAGTATAAATCATATGATGTTATGTTATTATAAGTATGAAACAACCCTATTTCACCATCTATCCATCCTACGGAAAATGAAATCACCGCACGTGCGTACGTACAGAATACCGTCTCCACGCCGTGGTGAAATCTATTTTCCAGCACCACCTTACATGGATGGGTATAATGGTGTAAATAATAAATATATATGATTATTTTAATGTGATATTGATTCTGATATAGTATACATACACTCCAATACAATTCCTCGATCATGAGAATGATATCATCGCTCGTGCGTACGTACGGACAACCGTCTCCACGGCGCGATGAGATACATTCTCCACGTTAACCATTCATGAATGATTATAAAGTATATATAATAAGTAATCATGAAATATATGACATAATAATGATACTGGATTTATGTGTATACATATGTATATCATCTACTTAATTCCATTCAACTCAATAAGGAAACGAAAACAGCGTTCATGTGTACGTACGACATACCGTCTCCATGAACGGTGTATTTCGTTCCATTTACTGATTTATTATATATATGTATATTATGAATATATATTATATATAAATCATGTTTTATATTCTGGAATTAAGTAATCATGATCTAAGTAATCATATGAATAATTACAAGTCAAAACACGGACGAAAAATGAAACGATTTTATCCAAAACGCTCTTTAACATGGAATTTACAAAAGAACGGGTAAAATAAAGTCATAAGTGAACCATGTATGATATCATAACAATGAGTATGATTCTGGAATAAGTCAATGACATTATGTAAATCATTATATAGGAGGTTTGGACACTTACGAAGCAAATCGGACCTAAGGTAAGGGAACTATCACAATCTCATTTTTATCCGAGATTGTTTATTCTTTGGCATTTACTAGGGTGTATTTTATCATCCAAATCCATGTTTCCTCAATATGTAATATTAATTCCATCCACCTAAAATTGTTTAAATCCAATTTTACCTTTCAGTGAGTTTTTATTAAATGATATAAAAGGAATCTTTTGATGTTTTTCGTACGAGGTACTTTTTGACTTTTCCGACAAAAGTACGAAGAATGTATTTTTAAACTTATACGGAATGAATGGATTTTTAAAACATTATTTACAAGAAGATTATTTTACAAGTTTTCATGTTTATTTTTAATCAACTTATTTTATTTTATAATTGTACAACATGTTAAGAAAGGAAAAGTGTTTTTGAAGCAGAAATGATATTTTCCTTCAGAATGGAGTTCAAGTGTTTTATCAAAATTATTCTCCATCTAAGATAATAAAGGGTTCTGTTTTTATCCCTATTATTACATTGATTTTATTATGTTGTGATGGAATTATATTTTTATGAATTCCTTTATCTTATATGAATTGTTTTATAATGTCATGATGTTTATGATTCCCATTTTTATTACATGGGTTATGCTATGATGTATGGTTTTCTGATTTTGTGGCACACATAAGAATGGTATCATTATGAGATGGGTGGGACCTATATCTCCCTCCAATTCATTGGGTAATGATTTATATCTCATGAGATAGACATGGCTGGAACGGAAGGTTATACCGGTTCAGTGAAACAGGACTGAGACGAGGAGTGAACTCGGTTCAGAAATGGACTTTGTCCACTAAGATAATCTTGGCAATGAGTCTTGACTAATAAGAAATGATTCTCTATGATTATGTGTGTATTCCAAAAGATTCATGTTTTATGTTATGATTATTGGGATCACATTTCACTACTATGATTTATCCCATGTTATGATATTATTATCTCTTTTGCAGGTTAAGATTTCCAAAATTTTATATCCTTATGAATATGATGTGATTGATATTTCTTTTGTTTACCCTTACTGAGCATTTGAGCTCACCCTTTTATATTTTCTTTTCCCCAGGATATAAAGAAAGGTTTTAGGTAAAAAAAGGGAAGATATGTATTTGATATGTTGAAGATCTTTCACCAATATTAGAAGATTATATTCAGAGTTTCCAATGACACTAAACTATTGCGGTCCTTGTGTGTGTGTTTTTGTTATGTACTAAGTATTCCGCAAAAGTAATGTAATGTCCATATATGACAGGATTCGGGTCTCTACACATAGGTATTGAAATGTTTTTTTAAACAATTGAGTGTATATTTTTAGCTATTCATATATTTTTATTGGTCCATTTACCTTTAAATGTTTTTCCAATTTTTTATTTAAATATTCACATTAACCATGTGGCATTGCTAAAAAAAATTAAAAAATTTATTTATATTTTTTATTATTTTATTTACTTATTTTATTCTACCATTTTTTCATTTACCACCAAAATATTGAATCCCTCAAATGATCTCACCCTATGTGAACTACTCTATAACAACTGACCCCCTCTCACATCTCTTATATCATGAACCACTAGCACTAATCCCCACCCCATGTGAGACCGAATCCCCTAGTACCCTCCCCTACACATGCATGAAACAAATTCTTCCAAATCCCATGGTGTGTGTGAACCCCTACCCTTTGAGGTCTCCAATTTAATAGTGATTCATCCTTATTTCTCACATTATCTTTTGTTATCTATCTTAGGTAATTGGTCTAGTTCATACCTCTTTATTGTCTCTCAATTTCATCATTTATGTCTCCATGATTTGGGTTGTTCAAAAATAAGGATTATGGGATATAACTATTATGGGTTTTTTGTTTTACAAGTGTTTGAGGTTTCCCCTTTTCCCATTATTAGTTATCTCTGTAAAAGGTGGAATATTCTTTCTTATGTTTAGATTCTTTTGAGGTTTTTATCTCCATGTATAACTTTGAAAACATAATACACTCACATTTCATTGTTTAAAATGACTTATTTAATTATTTTTATATATTGGTAAATGTTAGAATGAGTGTTATAAAGGATATAAGGTAACCTTCCAATAGAACAATTCCTTCATATGTAGTTTGATGTTATACATGAAATTTCAATAATTTAAATAACTTCAAAATAATTCTTCATAATTATATTATGTTATTTTAAATTGATTCGACATTATTTTAGTAATGATGGTATTAAAAAATGTATTTCATTTTCATATAAAATTTTTAATGGTAATTCCAAGTTAAACAATTTTATAAGTTGTTTTTATAATCTGTTCTTAATTGTTTCCATGTTTTTGGAATAGTGATTTCTTTTTGAAATATTTGGGTCAACACTATTAATTGATATCTGATTAAGAGGTGTTTTTGAAACTATATTCCACCCCATTGGTGTTTGTTTATTTTGATAAATGATGGTTGTTTGGGGAATTTATTGAATGGTAGTTAAAAGTGAGGTTGGGTCATTTGATATACTATGTGAATCTCTTATTACTATATGTTTACTATATATTATTATAATCAATTGTTCATAATTATTTTAACTCGCCATTTTATTAATTTTTCCATGGAAACCATGGAAGATAAGTGAGAGTCTTGAATTAAGCTATAATTCATAGAATAAAAATATTGATGTTCCCTATTTTTAGCGATCCATCAAGATAAGATGTTCTATTTTGATGAGGCTAGTTGCAGGCTAGTCATGTGGGATGTCTTACATAAACTTATGGTTATACAAGTTGGTTTCTGTTGTGTATAGTCATGGATTATCCTTCCCTTGTTACAATGGTAGATCCCATGGAATTTATTCCACTTGTTGGTGAATTCATTTAGGGGGAGTCCCTTGGTTTACTGATATCCCCTAGCTAGTCGATGTGTGTGGAAGATGATGATGACTTTTTTCTACATTTGTTATTGAATCTCTAAAAAGTTTCCTTTCAATTATTATCATAAAATTCTTGATGTTTTTTTAGATCTTTCTAAAACCATTTTAAAATTATTGACAAGAATGGTTTAAAAGGGAACACAAAATTTGTTGTACTCCCTCAATATTTGTTCAATATAATTTTTTTAAATTCAAATAATTAACGACAAAATAATGTAAAATAGACTTCCAAACGTCTAATATTTAATATTTTAAACCATAAAAAATATTTAAATATGATATTAATAAATACTAGTAAATGGAACATTAATATAATTTATATAAATGAGTATTAGTATCTCTTTCGAATTCCAACAAAAATTTGACACGACATTCTATAATTTTAGTTTTGGGAGATTTCTAGATTTTCATCACACATAAGAGAATTGATTTATATAATGATATTTTTATATAATATCATTCATCTATTTTTTAATATTACCTTATTTTTTTTGGACGGGATTTTACATTCCCAAATTGTAGAGTGTTTCACTAGTAATTATTTAATCTTTCACAATAGAATTTTACTTTTTTATACAAATGTAGTGTACATAAAACTACTTTAGGTTGTCGTAGTGGAATTTGGAGGTGTCTTCTTGTGTATCTTTTAATTGAAGGGGATAATGATTGGGGAATGATTAGAGAGATTATTGTTTCACTTACCAACTGCATTTATGTTATTTCATTTATATTTTTTGGAATGGATGTTCAATATACGGATAAGTCATCCCATATTTTTTGATAGATTTTTTTTATATATTTACTATTATTTATCAAATAACAATTCCGATTTTTTAATTAATTGATTCCCTGTAAATTATAATAGACCATGTGAATTTAAAATAACCATAGTTCCCGGTTATGTGCTACATTAGTCATCCTAAAGATGAATAAAATAATCTAGTTCAAGGGAAAATTGTATAAGAGTATCAGGGTTTCATTCCCCATATGATCCTTGACTCATTCATGTGAACCCTTCTGTTAATTTGGGTTTCACGGTATCATCACATTTGATTGTGTCATAAGTACTTAATAGGTTCTCCATGAATAGGGTCTTGATTAATACATTAACATGATTAAAGTAAAGTTCCCTTGGTATTTTGAAATTTTATTTTTATAGATATTTTATTTATTTATTGATGATAATGTATTGATCACCATATAAATAATTGAAATTATTTAAGGGTTGGAATTGATTTTCGGATGGAAACATAAGACTGTTTAGCTTAATAAGGTAATCATACATGTCATAGGAATCTATGAAACAAACAAATTATAGTTCTTGAGATATTAGAGTAATTGTTTTATGGATAGGTTAGGGTCCCTCAAACCCTGTGGTTCGGTCAGGAATGGTTTGTCAACTATTTTGGTTTTGATATTTTGGCATATGTTGAGTGATTACTAGTGGTGGTAGGTAAGTCAAGTGGGACACATGATATATTAAAATTAGTTTTTTATTTTTGATGTTTGATAAGTTGAGTATGATTGTTGAATTTCATAAAACATTGAATTTTTATACTTTTTAAGGGATTTTATGAAAACGACTGAATAAATGGTTTTTGTTTTTATAAATTCTAAATAAATTTAATTGTTTTATATGAATAAATATAAAGTATATTTTTTTAATTGAAATTAGAAGATATCACCTATAATAAATGATTATGAAATAAAAATTGAGGGTTTTGGTTTCTTTTTTTGAATGTAAAATGAATATTAAAAATATAGAATTTATAAATATAGTTTTCATTATGGTTGTTATGTATCTATTAAAAATGGATTGAGTTCTGAAATTTTAGATAAATATTTTTCTAGAAAATGAAACAATTAGAAATTGGATGTTTTGGGAACATAATGAAAATGGGGACTTATTATGTGTGGGGATTCATTTGTTTTATTATTACCTTTGTCTACTTGTTTAGTGGAACAATTTGATTGAGCATTTGAGGCCTAAAATAGTTTTGAATATGTTTTATGTTATTAAAATTATGAATTCATGAATGGTTATTGAATGGATAGACTATTTATTTCAACAGGTATGCCTCTGGGTGATTCTTTATCTGGGTAGGTGTTGTTCCCCTAGTTGGTGTATATATACATACTTATAATTGTGAAATCTGAAAAAATAGTCAATAAAATTGGATTTGGATCAAAGTTTGTAAAATAATTTCCTCTATTTTTGTTGATTCTATATATTTATTTTAGTCATCTGGAATAATCCATCCTGAGTGTGGTTGGAGTATTTGGATCCATGGTTTTAAGGGTAATTCATCACCTTGGATATTCACTTTTTTCAGTGGAATTAGAGACATTTGAATACCTTTGACCTATCCTTGACCCATTTAGTTCATGGGTGATTTCTGTTAGTGCTTATGTGATGTCAATTATTTTGAAGTGTTTAAGGGATGTTGGTACAACATGTGGTGCTTTTTCTTGAATGATAATAGTGTTCCATATGGTTGTAAATTTGGTCAAACTATATTTGGAATTTCTGTTTTGATATGTTTGGAATTGTTGATTCTATATTAGTTATTTAGTAACAAGGATTAGTGGACATTAAATATTTTAGCACATGGGAGTGTTGATATTTTATGGTTCACCGTGAAATAGTTTTTGGGATTCGAGATCCTTGGTCTAGGGAATTTATTGATTATTATATCAAGAGTTATAAAAATTTCTTCTTATATGGGTTAATATATTTCATAGGGGTAATTTGGTTTCTATATGTATTCATTACAAGTTCATAATTCAAGGCTATGTATCTATATAAGAGTGAGCATTGATGACACAACAGTTTATGTTAATTATCAATGGTGGGGATACATAAATATGTATTAGTTTTATTTATGTTTTGTGTTTCATATTGTTTGAGTTCTTTATAAAAATGGTTTTCACTACATGAGGTTACACAATTTATTCATAATTAATACTTCTAGTTGGTATTTACAAGGTGTATTGCATCGATTAGTAGTGTTTTTCTTGGGAAACACATTATATTGGATATAATTTTCAAAAACCATGTTTTATAAATAAATTTATATAATATTATTTAATTATTTTTATTATTTTTCTCATGTTTTTTGTTATATTTTTGTTTGAAATATTTTGAGGGTTGAATGGCCACACAGTAGTGCTTAGGAAATTTTTTTCTGACCCCACTGTAGGTTTTAACTCCAAAATGATCCATTTGAAAATGCATACACATATTTTTTTATACCATGAATATTCCAATTAGTAACTATTTTCATTATCTTTAGGGGTCCAGTTACATTCCCAAAATTTGGGTAATGCTTACAAAATTTTTCACCTTAACATTATATGTTTGTTGATTTTATTATTATTATTAGTTTTCCTTTAAACTATTGTTCTTATTATTATTTTATTTACTTCATTATTAATTCACATTTTCATTCCTCCAAGAATCATGACTCTCTATCCCATGAGATCCCCCCTACACAACCCCATCCATCGCATATAGGAAACCCACTCCCTTATCCTCCATGACACAACACGAGGGATAAGCCCAATCCCACATCATGTCCTCCTCTCCCGATCCCCCTCCCAGGGTCTTTCACATCACCCAGTGGAAAAAAACACCTGGTTTGTGCACCCCTTATCTCCCGAGTCTCCTCTATTATAGTGATTCCTCAAAGATAACCTCACAAATTTATGTCATCCCTCCTAGGTATGTTCTCAGGTTCCCTCTTATCATCCTTTTCACACAATGTATTGCTTCCATTCAACTATATTTGGGTTTTATCAAACCTAGCATTTCCTAACATTACAAATTGTGGGAGGGTGTAATTTATTCTATGGTTCACTACTGTCTCATGTTCATCAAATGAGTGTCCACAATCAAAGGTATTACATTATGACTCATGTACCACTGATTTTGTTTTAGGTTTCCCAATGTGTAAGATGTATATAGTATAACTCTTTAATAATAAGTTTTTTAATTCATGATATAGTTATCTATAAATATTAGTGAAATGTATAGTGGGGTTTTAAAGGTTAAACGGTTTTCATCCTTTGGAACAATTCATTTACAAGGAATTTGTAGTTAAAGATGAATTTTCACATTTTTTTGAATTCACTGGTTTAATTAACTTGAGTTATTTTCATATTTTTTTGACCTCATTTGTTTCATGTTGATATTTTAAAAGGGAGTTCATTTTCAAAAAATAAATTTCAGTGGTTAATCTATGTTTCATTTTTTGCGGAATTTATATGAAATGGGTTTAAAATTAATTTAATATACATGGAATACTATGTGGTTTTTAAAAATTTATAGTTGGTAAATTTATTTAGATTCTAATTGGGTGGGTGTCTGTTAGAAAATTGAGAACTATTAGATTGGGTTGATATTTTTCATGGATTACTATTTTGTAAATTTTCCTAATAGGGAGATGGAGTTGAGTGTTGGGTATTTAATATGATCTATGACCCTTTTATTACCGCATGATCACTATTTATTATTATCTTTAGTTGTGATAATTATTTGATTACAAACCCAATATTTACCTTGGTCATTTTTACTAGAATAGTTGTCTAGGAGTTTAGAACTATGATACAAAATATATCCTCACTCTACCAGGGTCCCATCTAGTCAATGATAGGGCTAGATCGGTTGTTACATTCCAATGAGGCTAGGTGTAGGCCTGTCAGCTAGTTTATGATTGGATGAGTCATTTGATTGTTGGTTGGTCAATATTGAGTAAATTCTATAACGGACTCACCCTAGGACATAGAGTAGATTGAAATATCTCTATTTTTTGGTTGGGGAATTATTTTTGGGGACTCCCTTAACACATTGATATCCTATGAGTACTCAATATGTGTAACATATGATAATTATGTCTTATAATTTTCTTAACTTATGAATTAAATTATACCATTATGTAATAATATTTATATTTTTGACATGTGTGTCGATTCTTCCTCAAAATATTTTAAAAATATATGAAATGATATTTTAAATGGGAACATTAAATCATTCATAGTCCAATGAGATGTTTTTATTTATTACTATCATTTAAAATAATCAAAGAAGAATGTTTATAAAATTGTTTTGGAAAAGCATTTTTTATATGTTATTAAATAAAAATATATCTTTAAATAAAATAGTTTGATGTCTTTGTCACGACCCGTCCTCGGGGCCCGTGCCGTGACTACCCCAAGCCCGCCTTCCATAGGCCAGAGGCTGGCGACTAGCACCAAAGGCGTAAAATCCCGATAACTAGGAAGGCATTGCCTTTATAAAGAAAACAAGCACCACAGAGTACAAGCGGAAGTAAAACACTAAGTACAAAAAGAAGAGCTGAAAAGTAAAAAGGGCCGGAAATACAAGCCCAACTGTAAAGTACAACTCGAAAGGGAAAACAGCGACTGAAAAGTAAAGCTGCTACGCTGAGATGTCCACTGGAAATCCCACCTGAAGGGTGGGTACAGATAGCTCCTCTGCTCCTCGGGTCCCGCCATCCGCTCCGAGTATGTCCCGCCCAGTGGTCCACCTCCGGGTACCGCCTCGTCGTATAGTCCACCTCCAGGTACCATCCAGTCCTCGAACCTTCGGCTTCTGTCAGCACTCTCCGACGTCTGCAACCAACACAACGAGGTGCGGGCATAGCCCGTGCAGGGGTGAGTATAACGATACACAGTAGGGACCCCGAGACCCTCAAGGTCTCACTAAAACCAACAAGGATAAACACAAGAAGATCTCAACAGATAAACTCTACTTAGGTATATGCCCATACATATACCTAAGTTATTAAGTAACCCATCTCAATCATGAGGAAACACAAGGATTGTGAAAACGACGGATAACCACTACCCGGGTATATGCCCATACATATACCAAAGTTAGCAAGTGACCCATCTCAATCATGAGGTAAACACAAGGTCAAAAGTCTCAGCTCACACCAGGATTTTCATTATCGAAACCGTAACTGCTGAAGAGCTCCGTCTCTAGAGTGTACAGTGGTCCTGTCACGACTCCGAGGTACTGCTCACTAACCTAAGACTGCTGAAGTACTCCTCCTGTCGAGTACTGCGGGCCAGCCACCCAAACACAGTAGTGCTTCCCGCCGAGGTATGTCACCCAAACACCGTAGTGCACACCCCCTAGTAGCCTGCTGAGGTACTCTCCGGACGAGCACCGCGGGTCTGCACTGTCACACAGGTAGTGCTCCGTCCGCCATGGGTCTGCACCTCAGAAAGTAGTGCTCCGTCCACTGGGCTAGTCGACTCACTCCAAGTCGAGTCGGTCAAGCAGTCGTCAGGTCTCAGCCAGCTACACGGTCTCCGTACTTCGCACGCTCGTCACTGGGAGGGTCCGCTCCACGAGCTACAGGTCGATACTCCAAGTATCTCAAAGCCCCGCAAAGAAGTATCTCAAAAGTCCGTCTCGTCACAGGGGTCTCAACGCAACAGACGGCGCGTCTATCGGACGCCCGGTCTGTGAGTTATTAGCCTATTCGTCCCAGGGGCCCGGTTGGTTTCGTGAGCGAAACCAATCCCGGCCGTATCTCAACTGTACCCCGAACTCCCATAGGGTAAACTCAAAGGGACCGTTACTCAACGTAACCACCAACGCCGCTGACGGTTCGTCAAGCGGACGTCCTGTCTGAAAGATATTAGCTTTCCCGTTCCAGGGGCCCGGTTGGATTTCGAGTACAATCCAACCCGGGCATACTCCGACTGTATCCAAAACTCGGGCGGAGTATGTCAAAAGTTCCGTCTCATCAAGAGGGAGTCAACGAAACAGACGGCGCGTAAATCGGACGCCCGGTCTGTGAGTTATTGGCATTTTCGTCTCCGGGGCCCGGTTGGTTTTTAAGGAAAAAACAACCCGACCGTACTCCACCTGCGTCCAAACCTCTGGCGGAGTATTCCAAAAGTTCTGACTCACTAAAAGGAACACAACGCGACTGACGATGCGTCAATCGGACGTTCGTAGCTCAAGATATGAGCGTTTCCGCTCCGAAGGCCCGGTTGGTTTCGTGAACGAACCAACCCGGCCGAACTCAAAGTAAACCGAAACCTTGAGTGCGATATACCGAAACGACCGTCTCGATCCAAGGATCGCGTTGCCGCAGACGGTTCGTCGATCGGATGTCCGAGGCTCAAGTTATGGGCCAAAAACCAAATCTGGTTCGAAACGGGGGGGTACGGGTCCGGGCCGACCCGGCCCGACCCGCCCTGGGCGGCGCGGCGGCGGGCGGAGGCGGCACGACGGCGCGCTGGGGCGGCACGGCGGCGCGCTGGGCGGCGCGGCGGTGCGCTGGGCGAGACCCCCGCCTCCCCGATTTCCCTTGGCGGCGCGGCACGTGCCGCGCCAGTTTTAAGAAAAACCGCCCCCTCACATGAGGGGGCCTGCTTGTGCGGATCCGAGGGGGCCGGCTGCCCCCCTCCTTCAAAGAACCGCCCCCCTCTCTTAAAGAGGGGGGTTTTTATTGAACCGGCCGGGGGATTTAATGCCCCGGTTTTATGTCATCCGGCCGGCCAGTTGGCCGGCCGGTTTTTACCAACGGGACCGGAAATTCCGGTCCTGCCTTCGACTTCCGATGCCGGCGGCCCGGCCGCCGGTCTTCTCTTCCGTCGCGGCCCGGAACCGGCCGCGGTCTCCTCGTCCCGCCGCGGCCCGGAACCGGCCGCGGTGTTCGTCATCCGGCACGGTGCGACGGCACCGCGCCCTCCGCCGCACTTTAATTTCTTTCAACGCGGCGCGACGGCGTCGCGTTCTTGATGTTTCTTCCATGGTGTGCGCGCGACGGCGTTGCGTAAAATAAAAGCACGATCAACCGCGTGGTGCGACGGCACCACGCCACTTGCTTCCACCCGCAAGAACAAACAAGATCGTTGGAGGGGGTTCGGCCGTGTTCGTGCGGTCCGGCCCCCTCACGTTAAAATAATAACGCAACTTTTAAATAATCAACATCCTCACGTTAGTCATACGAACCACGAGCAAGAATGAGATAATTAAATATTAAATCAACATCCCCTACCTTGGTATAAGGTTCGAAGATCGTTCTACGTTCCGCGGAAGACGACGTCGCGGAGGTCGGGCGACGCGGTCGTCGTTCGTCAAATTCAACGACGAAGAGGCGCGTCCGAAGAGGCACGTCGTTGGCGAATCCTTGTACGCCGACGAAGGTTGTCCGAGGAAGGTGCGGTGTTCTCTCTCATTGACACCGAAGACGAAGAAGAGCGGAGTGGCGTTCTTCGTCAGAAACTTGAGTGTTCTACGTCAAGTCTTGAGGAAAGTCAAATAAAAAGGAAACAACGAACTCAAGAACCCCTACCTTGATAGTCGCACGTTGACGGAGTCGTGGAATATCGGTGTCGATTCCTTTGACGTCGGAGGAAGAGTCGTTGTCGATGGCGTTCGTCGCGGAAAACCGTCGCGGAAGAGATGACGCAGAAGAAGTACGTCGCGTCGCGGATACGGCGTCGCGGATGGATCGTGTTCTTCAGCGGAGAAGTTCTTCGTTGAAGAACGACGTTCTTCGCGTTCTTCGTTGAGTTTGAAGAAGAAGAAGAGGCTCTCCAAAAGCTCTCAAGGAGACAAACAAAGAACCCAAAATAAAATAAGACAACTTCTTATTTTATTATTACAATAGACATTAGAATTTCAAAAGTTTGAAATTCAAAAAGGTTAAACTCCCATAATTAATTAAGTAACTCAAGTTGACAACATTTAATGAAATGAGTTTTAGGGGAGGTTTTGAGAGAATTTGAGGAGTTGGGGTTCGTGTGGACCCCACCTCACTTAATCCTCCCAAGGGAGGTTAAGTGGATGTGGGTCCCACTCCCAACTCCCTTTGGTAGGACTTAACTAGTTAAAAATAAAATTTGTTCCTCACAAATTTTATTTAACTTAAACTAAAAACCCAAAAACTAACTTTCAACCCGCAACAAACGCAACTCCCGAAAAGGACTCTTTAAGCGAATATCGGCGCTGCGAGTTTATCGGTGCCCTCGGATTTCAATTCCGAGCACCGGATCAAAAGTTAGGAATTCCCGCTCGTTCGTTCACTGAACGTACCCGAGCCAAACTTCGGAAATTAATTCCGGGCACTCCGGGCCTCAGAATCAGGTGCCGTCTGAAACCGCGCTCTTGTAAAATTCTAAAGAAAATTAAGAAAAAATTTTCCATGAATTTTACGGGTCTTTACATTACTCCCACCTCAGGGCTTTACGTCCCCGTAAAGCTACATCAAAAACTAGGGAAACAAAAGAGGGAACTGAGCACGCATCTGAGCCTCCCGCTCCCAGGTGCTCTCCTGGAGATTCCCATGCCGCCATCTGTTGCGCACAAGAGGAATCGATCGCCCATGTAGGACCCGCTCCTGTCGATCCTCTATCTCCACCGGGACCTCCGTAAAAGTCGCCCCATCGTCAACGTCAAGCTCCCCATGGTCAAAGATGTGCGTCGGGTCGTGCACGTATCTCCTCAGTTGAGACACGTGGAAGACGTCGTGCACCCGGTGTATCTGAGGTGGTAGAGCCAGGCGATAAGCCACCTCACCAACCCTGCTGAGGACCTGGAAGGGTCCGATGAAGCGCGGAGATAACTTGTCGCCTCGGCCAAATCTCCGAATACCACGTCGAGGTGAGACCCGCAAGAAGACGTGGTCTCCATCCTCGAACTCTAGTGGCCTCCGCCTCCTGTCAGCGTATGACTTCTGCCGGCTCTGTGTTTTCCTCATCCGCTCCTGGATGACATGGACCTCTTCTGACGTGGCCCGGACCATCTCTGGTCCCATAAGAGCTGCGAGATTTCTTCTTTGCCGATAAGAGAAACCTGGTCTCATCCCCTGGATGAACCACATTCTTTGCCTAAAACAGTCAATCCTAACATGGATGATACTAATCCATACCAAGGATGACGTCGTAAGGCCTCGACGCTAATACTAAGAGATCCAACCGTTACTCTCGCCTCCAAGGGTTGAGTCACACTGTCGGCATCAGTGTGTGGTAACTGGTCTCCTCCAGTAGATGTCTCACAAGTGAGGGTCAAGTCAACAGTCAACTGGAACCTCTTAGTAACATCACAAAAGAGGACAGGAATGAAAACATCACAAAGGATGCGTCTTTTATTATTGCAGCTCATAATACAAGACGCTACACAAAAGCAACATCAACATGGAACTAGAAGTACAAGAGACGTATCCACTAGTTCCTCCCCTGTCCACCTGCTCCCAGAGCTCCAGCATTTGTCGCTGCCTCAACCTCGGTGGCTCCCTCCAAGCCTGCGGATCGAGGAGTCGGACAGTCACATGCCAGGTGACCCTTTCCGCGGCATGAGTAACACAACCTGCTCCTTGCATGGCTAGCTCTGTTCCCACTCCGGTTGCCCTGCACCACTGGTCCTAAAACCCGAGATCGCCCAACTGCTGGTCTGGTCCTCCTGGACCTCTGCATCATCTGTCTACTGCCCACAGATGACTCGGCTTCTGATCGAAAAACACGCGGTAAAGGCAGAATCTCCTGTACACGCTCGGGGTGTAGAGATACTGGCACAAACTCCACCCTGAAGAAGGTCTCGAAGTCTTCCCATGCGAAGTTCATCTCATCGCAAAACTGAAACAAGTGGCTCCACCACCTACCTGCTGCTGCGTGTAGTAGGCTCGCAGCGAGGATCACCATGAGGTCTGCTGGTGTCCTCACTAGCCTAAACACTCGTACCACTGCCTCCAGCCAGTCCTCTGCAGCCTAGGGATCCATCTCCCCGCGAAACCTGGGCGGTCGCTGGCGCTGAAACTCATGCAGTGCGCTGAGGCGACGTGCATCGTCAGCGGCTGCTGCTGGAAGCATCGGGGGCTCGGCAGGTAGAGCTACCGCCGGTGCCACTGCTGACAAAGGGCCCTGCACCGAGGCCTCGTCGCTCAGTGGGCTGTCGTCACGTTCGATTCTCGGAACCCTAGCTGGCTGCCGTCGTGGGGCCATCCTGAAAGAAACAACGTAACACGATCAAATGATTATACCTGGTGAGCTGACCTGGTTTGAGCTGTTTTAAGGGGAAAACCTTTGAAAATACACACGCAATCAATGTTTTCGTGCACAAAGTCGGAAATCAGTTGTCAGGGTCCTGGTGTATGGATACGTCGGCCGCCCGCACCAACACTGGACTCCCTGAACTGAAAACCACACTCGGTACCCTTAACACTATTGCTTCACAGAAAGAAAGATCAGAGTCTGCGGTAGAACCGACCACCTCTGATACCAATTTGTCACGACCCGTCCTCGGGGCCCGTGCCGTGACTACCCCAAGCCCGCCTTCCATAGGCCAGGGGCTGGCGACTAGCACCAAAGGCGTAAAATCCCGATAACTGGGAAGGCATTGCCTTTATAAAGAAAACAAGCACCACAGAGTACAAGCGGAAGTAAAACACTAAGTACAAAAAGAAGAGCTGAAAAGTAAAAAGGGCCGGAAATACAAGCCCAACTTTAAAGTACAACTCGAAAGGGAAAACAACGACTGAAAAGTAAAGCTGCTACGCTGAGATGTCCACTGGAAATCCCACCTGAAGGGTGGGTACAGATAGCTCCTCTGCTCCTCGGGTCCCGCCATCCGCTCCGAGTATGTCCCGCCCAGTGGTCCACCTCCGGGTACCGCCTCGTCGTATAGTCCACCTCCAGGTACCGTCCAGTCCTCGAACCTTCGGCTTCTTTCAGCACTGTCCGACGTCTGCAACCAACACAACGAGGTGCGGGCATAGCCCGTGCAGGGGTGAGTATAACGATACTCAGTAGGGACCCCGAGACCCTCAAGGTCTCACTAAAACCAACAAGGATAAACACAAGAAGATCTCAACAGATAAACTCTACTTAGGTATATGCCCATACATATACCTAAGTTATCAAGTAACCCATCTCAATCATGAGGAAACACAAGGATTGTGAAAACGACGGATAACCACTACCCGGGTATATGCCCATACATATACCAAAGTTAGCAAGTGACCCATCTCAATCATGAGGTAAACACAAGGTCAAAAGTCTCAGCTCAAACCAGTATTTTCATTATCGAAACCATAACTGCTGAAGAGCTCCGTCTCTAGAGTGTACAGTGGTCCTGTCACGACTCCGAGGTACTGCTCACTAACCTAAGACTGCTGAAGTACTCCTCCTGTCGAGTACTGCGGGCCAGCCACCCAAACACAGTAGTGCTTCCCGCCGAGGTATGTCACCCAAACACCGTAGTGCACACCCCCTAGTAGCCTGCTGAGGTACTCTCCGGACGAGCACCGCGGGTCTGCACTGTCACACAGGTAGTGCTCCGTCCGCCATGGGTCTGCACCTCAGAAAGTAGTGCTCCGTCCACTGGGCTAGTCGACTCACTCCAAGTCGAGTCGGTCAAGCAGTCGTCAGGTCTCAGCCAGCTACACGGTCTCCGTACTTCGCACGCTCGTCACTGGGAGGGTCCGCTCCACGAGCTACAGGTTGATACTCCAAGTATCTCAAAGCCCCGCAAAGAAGTATCTCAAAAGTCCGTCTCGTCACAGGGGTCTCAACGCAACAGACGGCGCGTCTATCGGACGCCCGGTCTGTGAGTTATTAGCCTATTCGTCCCAGGGGCCCGGTTGGTTTCGTGAGCGAAACCAATCCCGGCCGTATCTCAACTGTACCCCGAACTCCCATAGGGTAAACTCAAAGGGACCGTTACTCAACGTAACCACCAACGCCGCTGACGGTTCGTCAAGCGGACGTCCTGTCTGAAAGATATTAGCTTTCCCGTTCCAGGGGCCCGGTTGGATTTCGAGTACAATCCAACCCGGCCATACTCCGACTGTATCCAAAACTCGGGCGGAGTATGTCAAAAGTTCCGTCTCATCAAGAGGGAGTCAACGAAACAGACGGCGCGTAAATCGGACGCCCGGTCTGTGAGTTATTGGCATTTTCGTCTCCGGGGCCCGGTTGGTTTTTAAGGCAAAACCAACCCGACCGTACTCCACCTGCGTCCAAACCTCGGGCGGAGTATGCCAAAAGTTCTGACTCACTAAAAGGAACACAACGCGACTGACGGTGCGTCAATCGGACGTTCGTAGCTCAAGATATGAGTGTTTCCGCTCCGAAGGCCCTGTTGGTTTCGTGAACGAACCAACCCGGCCGAACTCAAAGTAAACCGAAACCTTGAGTGCGATATACCGAAACGACCGTCTCGATCCAAGGATCGTGTTGCCGCAGACGGTTCGTCGATCGGAGGTCCGAGGCTCAAGTTATGGGCCAAAAACCAAATCTGGTTCGAAACGGGGGGGTCCGGGTCCGGGCCGACCCGGCCCGACCCCCCCTGGGCGGCGCGGCGGCGGCGCGGCGGCGCGCGGAGGCGGCACGGCGGTGCACTGGGGCGGCACGGCGGCGCGCTGGGCGGCGCGGCGGTGCGCTGGGCGAGACCCCCGCCTCCTCGATTTCCCTTGGCGGCGCGGCACGGGCCGCGCCGGTTTTAAGAAAAACCGCCCCCTCACATGAGGGGGCCTGCTTGTGCGGATCCGAGGGGGCCGGCTGCCCCCCTCCTTCAAAGAACCGCCCCCCCTCTCTTAAAGAGGGGGGTTTTTTTTGAACCAGCCGGGGGATTTAATCCCCCAGTTTTATGTCATCCGGCCGGCCAGCTGGCCGGCCGGTTTTTACCAACGGGACCGGAAATTCCAGTCCCGCCTTCGACTTCCGACGCCGGCGGCCCGGCCGCCGGTCTTCTCTTCCGCCGCGGCCCGGAACCGGCCGCGGTCTCCTCGTCCCGCCGCGGCCCGGAACCGGCCGCAGTGTTCGTCGTCCGGCGCGGTGCGACGGCACCGCGCCTTCCGCCGCACTTTAATTTCTTTCAACGCGGCGCGACGGCGTCGCGTTCTTGATGTTTCTTCCATGGTGTGCGCGCGACGGCGTTGCGTAAAATAAAAGCACGATCAACCGCGTGGTGCGACGACACCACGCCACTTGCTTCCACCTGCAAGAACAAACAAGATCGTTGGAGGGGGTTCGGCCGTGTTCGTGCGGTCCGGCCCCCTCACGTTAAAATAATAACGCAACTTTTAAATAATCAACATCCTCACGTTAGTCATACGAACCACGAGCAAGAATGAGATAATTAAATATTAAATCAACATCCCCTACCTTGGTATAAGGTTCGAAGATCGTTCTACGTTCCGCGGAAGACGACGTCGCGGAGGTCGGGCGACGCGGTCGTCGTTCGTCAAATTCAACGACGAAGAGGCGCGTCCGAAGAGGCACGTCGTTGGCGAATCCTTGTACGCCGACGAAGGTTGTCCGAGGAAGGTGTGGTGTTCTCTCTCGTTGACACCGAAGACGAAGAAGAGCGGAGCGGCGTTCTTCGTCGGAAACTTGAGCGTTCTACGTCAAGTCTTGAGGAAAGTCAAATAAAAAGGAAACAACGAACTCAAGAACCCCTACCTTGATAGTCGCACGTTGACGGAGTCGTGGAATATCGGTGTCGATTCCTTTGACGTTGGAGGAAGAGTCGTTGTTGATGGCGTTCGTCGTGGAAAACCGTCGCGGAAGAGATGACGCAGAAGAAGTACGTCGCGTCGCGGATACGGCGTCGCGGATGGATCGTGTTCTTCGGCGGAGAAGTTCTTCGTTGAAGAACGACGTTCTTCGCGTTCTTCGTTGAGTTTGAAGAAGAAGAAGAGGCTCTCCAAAAGCTCTCAAGGAGACAAACAAAGAACCCAAAATAAAATAAGACAACTTCTTATTTTATTATTACAATACACATTAGAATTTCAAAAGTTTGAAATTCAAAAAGGTTAAACTCCCATAATTAATTAAGTAACTCAAGTTGACAACATTTAATGAAATGAGTTTAAGGGGAGGTTTTGAGAGAATTTGAGGAGTTGGGGTTCGTGTGGACCCCACCTCACTTAATCCTCCCAAGGGAGGTTAAGTGGATGTGGGTCCCACTCCCAACTCCCTTTGGTAGGACTTAACTAGTTAAAAATAAAATTTGTTCCTCACAAATTTTATTTAACTTAAACTAAAAACCCAAAAACGAACTGTCAACCCGCAACAAACGCAACTCCCGAAAAGGACTCTTTAAGCGAATATCGGCGCTGCGAGTTCATCGGTGCCCTCGGATTTCAATTCCGAGCACCGGATCAAAAGTTAGGAATTCCCGCTCGTTCGTTCACTGAACGTACCCGAGCCAAACTTCGGAAATTAATTCCGGGCACTCCGGGCCTCGGAATCAGGTGCCGTCTGAAACCGCGCTCTTGTAAAATTCTAAAGAAAATTAAGAAAAAATTTTCCTTGAATTTTAAGGGTCTTTACAGTCTTAATCTATGGATCATTAATTTAATGATTATTCCTAATGAAGGAATTATCCTTGGAATTATAATTTACAATTAGCGCGTGACTAAATATCATTTTAGTGGTGGGAAATTGTCCAACATTTTTTCTCTCATAAAATCATTGATTAATCAGAGATTATTTTTATTTTAATTAATTATTTTTTCCCTATTAGATGATTTTTGAAAGAATTTATTTTTCAATACTATAATTTCAAGCATGGTTCCCATTGAATGAATTACTTTGTACAATTATACTATTAATGCATTATATGTGTGGAGGGTAGTGATAACTAGTGGTAGATGAATCAATGTTTTTCTGCGGTGGATTATTTTTTCCTTTGAATTTTATTGGAGGGATTTTATGTTGTCAGTTAGGAGTTCATTTATATATTTATATTTTATTTATTATTATTGTTTTAAAAATTATTTTTTCATATATATTAAATATAAGGAAGAGTAAAAATGTTTTTTGTTACCTTTCCTGATGTGTTTTTCACTTCATTGAGGATGAAATAATTCTCATGTGGAACTTCATTGATTCCAAGGAACATGTTCTGACTCATTGGGATTATGAACACCCTTCAATCACTATCATGGGATGGATTATATATAAATTGTATTAATAGAAGACTCTGATTCATGATAGGTCTATTATATCCCTCTAATGTATTTGGAATAGATTAATTTTTTATGAGGAAAGAGGGTAAACAATAGTTTATCCAAATCAAAAAAGAGGGTAACCCAGTAGATAAATGAGGACCAAAAAGAGTACGCATAGGGTTATCAAAATCCTAATCCACGTAATTTAGTGGTGAGGAAAAGCCTAACATATAATAAAATTTTCACTGTTTATTCTATGCAAACGATTTCATTGGTTATGATTATTCCACACTTTATTCCACTCCTTTATGGAATTATTTAATAAAAATGTTATTCTCTTATGGAAAATATTTTTTTAATCCATTATAATTAATGTCTTATAAAATAGATTTTTTTTATTCCATGACTCATGATTTTATCTATGACTGGTTGGGTATATTTTTAAATTGTAATGACCATGTTCTCAAACCCTTATTCTCATGTTTTGATTAAAAAATATAATTGACTGATATCTCTATTTTTTATCTATACTAGGAATCTGAGCTAACCATTTATAATGTATAATATTACATGGGATATTTATAATGTTTTTATGTATGATATGTTGAAGAAGGATACTAGTTTTGAATAACTTAATGGGATATTATTTAGATAATTTATGTAACAAGTTTTTATGCATCAATGTTTCTAAAGACACAAAAATAGTTATGGTTTTGTTGTATATTGTAATGATATATAAGGAATATTCATCTAATAAGATTTAATATTTATGTATTAAATTCTTGGGTCATATCACTATTGTTTTGGGAGGAATAAAGGGAACAACCATTTATAAATGGAATCAATAGTCAATTGGGTGTACCATGGTGTTCCTACCAAGATCATGTAGATTGGGTGGCCTCAAAAGATAGTTTATATTGTTATCTTAAGGATTTAAACATGGTGGAAGAAAACCATGAAGGTGTTTAGGGGTTTCCATATCTGGTTATGTAATATGCTATGGGGATCATGACAAGAGGTAATTTACTTCATCCCATTTTTAGGGTAGTAGGAGGAACTATTATGGACATCATAGTCTTTTCCAAATATGTAACGTCTCGAAGTCCTTCACCATTATAAGGTAATCTGGAAACAATTCATATATCACTAAATAACATTCTAACAAGTTATTTTTCCTATCCCTAACAACATAAGCTAATTCACAAGATATGGATAGGATATGTTATTTCACCTGATCAAATTCACCTAGTTATTTGTCAAAATATCACTTAATAATCACAAAAGTGGGGATAATAACTTTCTTGGTACAATAGTGCATAAAAATGGGTGGATATGGGTATATATGACATCTAGAAATTTATTTCACACATGTTGGGGTTCTTATAATGTAGTCTTCCATCGAGAATCTTCTTAATCTAGTACACCAATTAGTATTTACATTAAGGAATTCTCCTAGTATAGTTTACCAGACAGTCCTTCTGGGTTCTCAAATTGTATAACATGATACTTTTCTATATAATTTCACCACATTCTTTATTTGCCTTTCTAAAATGAGTAGTCTCATTTTTTTTGGAATGGGTGGAAAATATTTTCCCTGATATACGTAGTTACACATAGTCATTAGAATAGAATGATCGATCAATCATGAGGGATATTATAATCATATCTTAATATTTCTGGGTGATACTTCCAAGATAATAGTTTATAATGATGTGATAAATATGTTTCATGATGAACTTGATATAATAGATTACTACTAGAATGATTTTTCAACAAATTGGGTACCTTGGGAGCAATCATGTACCAAAATAGGAAATATCATCAAGGGGTTTATTAGGGGTGGAAATATTTATAATATAGGCAGATCACTGGAAGGTTCAATTTTTATAGGACTATCCATTAATGGACAACACATCATGGGATATGATCACCTTAATCCATGAGAGAACATGTTCATGGATTAAACAAGCAATGAGGGAATTAAATATTACATAGGGTTTTCGATTGGGTTGGTGACAACAGGAGTAGTTAAGATTCTACTAAACTGTCTGATCACTATGACAAATAATTGGGTTTGATCACCTATGAGCTAGGAAAATCCACCAGGATACAATTTCAAAAAGTAATGACACATTTGAGTTTGGTGATCTCTTGACTCATTTATCCATTTTTTCATTATTTATTTCTACTATGTAACTATTAATAAAAACATCCTATGAAAATACACATTTCCATAATTTTTATTTAAATCAACATCAATGTTGATTAGAAATTAAAAAATTACCAACATTGAATACATTCTGATCGGTATGAAGGAGGGAAATTCCATTGTACTAATCGGATATCGTGTACCCATCACATGGTCTGTTAATGAGAGTTTGATGTCTATTTAAATGACATAATAGTCAATGGTTGGAACATTATAAAAATTATGGGATTTAGCATTATCTATTCTAGGAATTATGACCACTCATTTAGATAATTCCAATTCTGTACACCCCTCGAAAAAAGCATTTTTTACTAAGTGTCAATCAGAAACTCGATCTTATATACCTATGTTCATTCACCCATCAGTAACCTAGTTAACACTAACCTGATATATGCATCTAGTACGATTTCTAGTTGGTCATAGGAGAATACACATTCTTTTCAATCAACCTGGTTGTGTTTAAGAGAATTTTTGTACTATAATTTCTTCACCTATAGGATGTGGGGATTTCTCCAAATATTCAGGTGATGACCACCGGATAGTTATATAGACTCCCATGACTATTATGAGGAGAATATTTTAAACCATTATTTAAAAATCATGTATCATTCCATATGTAGATGATGAAACTAGTTAAAAATTACTATGCCCTATTGATATCTTCTTTGTGAATAAATATTATCAGGATTGTTAATCCCAACCACCATTATCTTTTCACATAAAAACATCATATTCCATCAAATCTCAAGGGACCTGACAATCAAGACTACAAATTCTCATACAAGGCATCACAATATGAGCATATTCTATCGATCAATTCTCTCATCCCTTCACCATTAATGGGAAACCATCTTCTCATATTGATTAAGATATATTAGATGATGTCTCATTTGAATACCACAACATATGGTAGCTTCCTCATTGAATGTCATCATTCAGATAACAATGAGATGATATGCATCGAATTATCCAGAAAGGAGGTACATCAGGTGGTAGAACAATATTTTCACAACTAAATCTCTATCAGGTGTATTTTAAAAGGTATCAAATTTATTTATTCAACACTGTGGTGTGATATAAGATATGGGGGTTCCTTCGGCTTGGATTAGGGAAGGATGTTTTATGTTTTTTAGTGTTTTGAAAAATTCGAGGATCAATTAAAGTGAGTAGGTAATTATAAATGAATATAGGTTTCACAAAAACCATTCTCATAGTTGTATCTATATTATATGATACATTGTTAATATATGTATTTTAGAATCAAATATAATCCATTTGGTTCTTAGAGTGGTTGGAATTGTAAAGATGAATATAGATAATATCAATGGATCCAAAATTCATGGGGGGTTATGTATAAAGATTTTCATTATCCAGAAATTGTATGGGATAATTTTTGTTAGATTCCATTTATTTCCAATTAATTTTGTTCCATTTAAAGTTGTATAATAAGAGAATACATTCTTCATATTATTGATGTCATTATTGGTGTGAGGGTACAAAAGTTTCATAAGTTGACTATGGGAGATACATAACCTCAATGGCCTCGGGGGTGTCTAGTAAATGAGAATGGTTAGATTAAAAATTATTAATGGGTCGTTATAGAATAGTTATAATTTCTGGACTGGGGTTGTTAATTTTCATGTTTGGAAATTCATTTGGTAAACTAAGATGGATTTCTAGAAATGTACATAATTGGATTTCTTCTCTAGATATGAGATTAATGTGGGTTGAGAGTCTGTAAATTGATAACAATAACATAGTTGGTAAGTGAAAAGTTTGATAAATTTAGTTGTTCTAACATGCCTATGTTAAATTGGCAATTAAGTAATTTTTTTTAAAATGAAATGTTTCAGGTTGTTAGCCCATTCTATATGACATGGGGAAGGATAATATGTGACATGGGATTTATAAGTATAACAACACCCTAAAGATCCCATGTTTTCATTTAAAACTCGACATCTATAGAATTTTATGATTCGGGCCACACACATTAAATTGTTGTGATATTAAGAAATTAATATGAATCGTCCAAAATATGTATGTGATTAAGATATTATATTTATATAGGAAGAACTACTAAAATTTATTTAAGGATGTAACACCCCACTATTTCATAGAAAGTGACTTTCTTTAATCTAATTCAATAGTTTGTGCTACACGCAACAACGATTTCAAGTGCACCATGACTTTCAAAACTATCTGTTCAAAAAGTGGATATGAATATTATTAGCATAATTATGGATTTTATATACTTAATATAATTTTAACATCCATATTATGTTTTTCTTAGACATAATATACAAACAAATTCAATTTTTCAGATAAAAGAAATATTTTTTAAAAATTAAAATTTTTCTTCCTTTTATTGGCGAACCTTTTTTAAATACAATATTTAAAACAATTATATATTAAATTTTACTAAATAATCTTATTCTATATAATAGGGAAATAAAAATTTAGTTTCAATAAAATTTTGGAGCTTTTCTGATAGATTTCATATTTTGATGAATACTGAAAAATACAAAATTTTAATTACAAACATCATTTTTAATCAAAATATTTAATAGTGTTAAATTATACATTTTAATGTGTTTAAGGTATAATTAAATTATTTTTTATCATTTTATATAATTTTGTCCATTGTAAGTAATTTTACATTTAAATTGGATATTAACACAAATCAATGTTTTGATAGTTTTTACTTCTAAAAAACCCGCTTTCTGGTTTTGCCAATGTGAATATTTATTTAAACCAATTAATACAACATCTAGGTTTTTTATTTGGTAAAATATATATCATTTTTGAATTTTGAATATAAAAATTATCTTTGGGTGATTTTTAGGTATTTTTCAAAAAACATTCAATTTTTTATGAATAGTTAAAAACACTACATTATTGTTTAAAAGATAACTTCTTAATTGAATAATTATTTTTATTTTAAATTTATATTAAATTCCAAATAGAGCATTAACATATATTTTAGTCAAATGTAATTCACTGAAGCCATTTTATAAAAATATTAGATATACAAAATTTTATTGAACCTTTTAACATCTTTTACCCACCTTCTAGGAACATTTTCAAATTTGCATAAAACATAATTTTTCTTCTTTTGTGAATTGAATTTCAAAAATTTAAGAGACAATGTTATAATCAGTACATAAAATGTGGTTCAATAGGATGAAAACAAATTTTAGTGAATAGTAACTTTAAAATTTTACTTATCATAGTTAAAAATATTTGTTGAATTTAAAGGTAAAAATGATATTATAAATACCCCAACGCATGTACTAATTCTATTTGATAAATGTTTTTGACACAAATAAACCTTAGGAAAAAAATATTATTCTTTTCTATACATTTTTATTTTATTACGACATTTATTATATTTTATCTAATTAATATTTAAAATTGTTAAATTCAAAATTTGAAAAATAATCATTTTTAATATTTGATTATAAATAAGATAAATTTGTCAATAAATATTAATTAGAAAGAAAAAAATATTTCCTACAACATAGTATTTTATTTATAATTGTTATACATTAGATAATTAAATTTATTTATGACCCAACAATGATGCAGTAATTATCATAGTAAGGAATGATTAAAATAATTGATATTTTAAATATTAAAATAAATGTAAATTGGAACTTTTGATTCCATCAAAATATATTATAGATTTTTATGACATGTTAGGGTTGATTCAATGTATCTGTTTTTCTAAGAAGTCATATTTTTATGACTTTAACAAAAACCAAATAAACAATAGTGTCAAAATTGACATTAATGAGTTTTTACAATAAATAATATTTTATTAAATAATATAATAGTCTTAAAAATATAAGGATCATTCAAAAGAATTATAAAATGATATATATGTCATAAATGAACCACTTGAGGTTTTCTGGGCATTTTATAGTATGTTTGTTAACCATTTATTATAATAATACTAGAATACATGGTAAAAGATAAACTATTTATCTAAGAGGTGAATCTAAAAGATAAAGATAATATAACAACCAAAACATGTCTAAAACCAATTGGTTGAGAGGTTATCAGCCCACACCCACCTTATCCTAGAAATAAATCCATTTGGAGCTATTAGAGACTAAAAATGTTTTATAATAATATAATATTTCAAACGCTTCCTAAAGTTCCTCTCACCTTTTTTATAAATGGGTACTTCCCCTTTTCTCAAATTCACACACGCAAAGCCATTTGGATCGACCAACCCCTTCTCAAATATTCTCCCAACAACCCTCAATTCAACATAAGGGCCTAAAATTTAACAAAAAACGAACCTATAGATCCCTTTTTTACAAATAAAAAAGGAATCACCCGAATAAGAGGTGGTTAAAAAAACCCTCGACTAAAGGATAATATAAGGTAAGGGGTTTTCATCTCACTTTTATTCCAGTGAGATTCATGCTACATTTACCACTATTTATTTTTGTGTGGTGTATGTGCTACCCATGATTGTATTTTTGTTGAATATACTTTAATTTATGTGTATTTACATATTCATTGAATGATCCTTCTATCATGGGTTGTATGTTTCGTAAGTTACCAAATCGGTAAGGGAATTTTTAATTTCAATTTCCACTCATTGGGTTTTACACAAATTTTATTGATTATTTTACTCCAAGATTATGTATGAAATAAATAAATATTTATTTATTTAGAAATTTCCAATCCCCTTTGTGTGGATATACTTTTTATACACATAATCACTCCATTGATAAATTCTCAACTCACCGATATGAACTTGATATGAGTAATCTTAACTCAATTTCAATTCATTGAGTTAAACATCCAAGCAATTGGTGTTGTTTTTACAAAAATAAGTGCTAATGTCATCTGATTTATTTACGATTAATATCAAATCATAATGAGTGTATTTACATTTTTCACACATAATTATGTCACTAATTTATCCTTAACCTATAGATATAGTCTTTGCACGGGAATTTATCTCAATTTACATTCTATCGAGACTTCTTCATTGTTATGCACTAATTCACTTTTATATAGTGTATATACTATAATTTGACATAGTATATAATAAATACCTTTATTATCATGATATTATATATTCTTTATTACCTCAATTATCTGTATCCATGCATCCCTCGTTTGGTTAGTCACTCTAACTAAAATATCATTCCAAATGTTTTAAAAAATTATTCTTCTAAAATCATTCCCAATAATTACTATCTATTAATAACTGTCTTAAGGATTTATTTATATGGAAAAAAATGATTTATAACTAATAATCCATTTAAATGTTTCGATTTTTTATGGGACACTTTGATTTATAAATCTTTTTTAAATAGCTTCGTGATAAATAGTGATACTTTTAAATGTTTGCAAGAAAAAGGGACATTTCTCTCAAATAGTTTTACAAATTATTTTCATCATTTTCAATATCCTTCATTATTATTATTTTTGGTTGATTTTTTATAATAAAATCTTCCAAATTAAATTTAATGAGTTATGTTTGATTGTAGATATTCTATTATTAATCCATTCATGGTTAGTGGTAAAAATATTGACATTTCGTATGCAACTTTTAATACAAATGATTAGATTATGTTTAACCATTTTCATATGAGGAATGAATTGGACTTAGTAAGTGATGGGAAGGGCCTGCTATATCCCCTTGATTCATAGGTAGGTATCATGAGACAAACTACTGTCTTGGAACAAGTCCTTGAAAAAAAAAATTTATTTGTAGTCTTGGCATGAGGCCCTGACTATTGGGTTATGATGTCTGACAGTATGCATTCCATCATTTTGAAATTATATTTTGATGTTACATGTGATTATTCGGCTAGAAGAATATCCATGTAAATATGTAAATGGAATAATTTAATTTATCATTTCCATATTATCCATATGTTTATTTTTAAAGGGATTGTGTGTCAATTTTATTCCTTACCATAAAATTTTATGATGGTTTATGATAGCTCCATCTATATTGTTTATCTTTACTGAGCATCTGAGCTCACCCATTTCATATGTTTTATTTACTCAGGATTCCATGAAGTGTGTTATGTTTTATATATAGGATGAATATAGTAGAATAATGGAATTATGAAATAATTATCTATGTTGTATTTTAAGTAAGAAATTGTAATGTGATGTTCATGTATGTAATCTATTTTCCAAGACTAGTAAATGCATCGGACCTTCAAAACTTGATTCCTTGTAATCAAGAGAATTTTATGTAATAATGCACCGACTCCAGGTAACTATGGTTGGGGTGTTATAGTTGGTATCAATGAAATTGTTTACATAACCTTGGAAACCAGTTTTAGCAAAACTCATATTAGAGAACATTACCCAAAGATTTTATATGAGAATTATTATAGAAGAACTTCCTAGAATATTGTTAACATAGATATTTTGTGAATTTTACAAGAAATACATCTCTGCCTAGATACGAGCATGTCGAGGGATCTCATTTGGGAATGTTATATAATATAACTTTTGAAAAATGACAACACGCAGACCGTGTGACAACCCATCATGTCTGACAAAGCTGTGGGAATTGAACCCAAAAACAAAGTTTGACTGGTATTTATCACCCACCACTAGACTACGTGAAGTCCCTAGTTACTGTGACTATTTTTTTTAGTTAAATGAATTTGTTGATCATTTAAATGTTTATTGGAATCTTATTTTTTATCAAATGTATATCCTTTCTGTACAAAAATTATTTCGTGATTATGTGATGAATGTTATTTTTGAAGATGTTTTCTATGGTGGGAACACTATATGCCTAAGGAAACTAGAAAACATTGGGATTTCGTTTGAAGAGTAATGGTGGATTTTTATTTTTTGAAGAATATATGATTTTATAGAGATCGAGCTTATTAATGGAAATGATTAACCTATCATAGAGAATATGTGATTTGGATAATTACACATCAGTATGAGGCTTTATGAGTATTAATAGTAATTTAGAGATAAATGTTAAGATTAACTATGAAATAATATGTGACTAAATTATTCTATGTTTCGGGTTTCAATATTATTTTGGATTATAATGGATGATTTTAAGGAAAATTGTTTATTGAAAGGTCATTATTGATCATTGGGTATTGTTTGATAAATTTTGCAAATTTAGATTAGAATTTATTTCTATAATGGATTATCCATTTTGGTGATCATCTGATAGTGTAATAACCATTTTGGTTTGGGTAAATCTATAAAGTAAGGGGAAATATATAGTTCATCCCTTGTGAATTATGTGATTATAAGAAAGTTTATTCTAGCACATATGGTGTGACCAAGTCATCTTGAATACTCATCGTTTGGATAAAATATGAGATAGCGATAGAAATTTATAAAAGAAAGAAAAAATACTTCAAAAGAATGTATATCGCAATAATATTTTATCTGGAATCATAAAAATATTCTTTAACATTATGAAATGGATCTTAAAAAAACGTTTTCTGATTACTTTTCTTACTGGGAAACTAATGATCATTTATTCCAGCACATGTTTGGGGATTTATTGTTGTTAACAATCTCCTGATCATGTTTCTATCATTCTCTATCAGAACATGACACTTAGTTTATCTTCCATATCTTTATTTTTCAACATGGAATCATAGAATGGGATATCTTGGGTGACCTTTGAACTTATCATTCATTCTTTTAAAGTAATTTTCTTATATACACTTTTTTGATGTGGGACATTCAATGAAGATCAAAATCCCAATTTTAAAATAGCGAGGAATTAATTTCCAAAAGGTGGGAAGAATGTAACATCCCAAGATTTCATAGTAAGTTATTTTCTTTAATGAAATTCAATAGCTTTGACTACACACATCACCGGGTTTGAGTGCTCCATGAATTACCAAACTAGTCATTTAAAAAGCAGTTATGAATAATATTAACTAAATTTCTGATTTTTATAGAATGAATATAATTATAACATCCATATTATGATATTCTTACACATAATATATGAACAAATTCAACTTTTCAGGTAAAATATGTATTTTTTTTAAAAAGAAATTTTACTGCCTTTTAATGGAGAACCTTTTTTAAATCCAAAATTTCCCAATTTTATAAATTAAATTTGAAAAAAATACATCTTATTTAGAATAGGGGAATAAAAAGTTTGTTTGGATAAATTTTCAGAGCTTTTCAAATAACTTTTATATTTTGATGAATAGATAAAATACTGAATTTTAATTGGAAACATTTTTTTTTCTAAAAACAATTTATAGTATTAAATTATACATTAGAATGTTCTTGAAGTATAATTAGATTATATTTTTATCATTTAATCGAATGTTGGTCTGTGGATGTAATTTTACATTTAAATTGGACATAATCACATATCAATCTTTTGATAATTTTTACTTCTCAAATACCCACTTTTTTGTTTTGACAATAGTAATATTTTCATAAATTATTTAAATCAACTAATAAGTTTTTAATTTGGAATAATAGAAATAATTTTTAATATGGAATATTAAAATTATCTTTGGGTGACTTTTTGGTATTTCTATAAAAACATTCAATTTTTAAAGAATATTGAAAAACACTATGTTATTGTTCAAAAGCTGGCCTTTTATTTGAATAATTTGTTATAATTTAAATTTATTTTAAATTTAATTTATATACATAATACCCATATTAGTTTCATTTAATTCATTGAATTTTTTTTATAATAAGATTAGAAATTTAAAATTTTATTTGAATTTTTAACGTCTTTTACCCACCATCTGGGCACATTTACAAATTTGCATAAAACATAAATTTACCACTTCTGTGAATTGAATTTAAAAAATCCAAGAGACATAGTTGAAATCAGTAGGTAAATTGTTGTTCAATAGGATGAAAATAATTTTGGGTGAATAGTAACTTTTGAATTTTATTTACCATGGTTGAAATTAAATATGGTAACTAAAGATCAAAATGATATTATAATTACCCCAACACATGTTATAATTCTATTGTTTCAGTTTATTCTGACTGAAATAAAATTTAGGAAAATATATGATTCTTTTTTATCTACTAGGATTTGATTAGGACATTTATTATATTTTCTTTAAAGAATAGTTAAAAGTATTAAATTCTAATTTTAAAAAATAAACCATTTTTAATATAGGGTTATACAAAAAGTTAAATTCTATTATAAATTTTCATTAGAAATTCTAAAATATTTCCTACATCCAAGTAATTAATAATAAATTTTAGACATTTGATAATTATATTTATTTATGAAACAATGATGATGCATTAATTATTTTATTAAAGAAAGATTGAAATAAATGATATTATAAATATTAAAAAAATTAAATTGAATCTTTTGAAGGCATCCATGAATTTTCTAGTTTTATATGATATGTCAGGGTTGATTCATTTTATTTTGTTCGAAGAAATCATATTTTTATGATATTCACAAAAATAAAATACTTAATATTTTCAAAATTGACGTAAATGATTTTTTTAAAACAAATACCATTTTATTAAATTATATAATAGTTTAAAAAATATGTGGTTCATCCAAATGACTTATATAATGATAGATATGTCATTAGTGAATCACTTGAGGCTTGGTTGGCATTTTATTGCATGTTTATTACCCATGTATTATAATAATACAAGAAGACATGGAATAAGTTAAAGTATTTATCTAAGAGTTAAATCTAAAAGATAAGGTCAATATGGTGACCTATACCTTTATAAAACCCATTGACTATGCTGTTTTCGACCCATAAGTAACTCATCCTCAAAATAAATCTATTTGGTTCTATTAGAAAAAGAAAATGATTTTATAATAAAATAGTATTTCAAGCACTTCCTAATGTTCCCCTCACCTCCTTTATAAAAGTGTACATCCTCTTCTCTCATATTCACACATCCAAACCATTTGGATCAGCAAACCCCTACTAAAATCTTCTCCCAACTACCCACAATTTAGTCTAGCGGCCTTATATTGTTCATAAAACTATCTTATGGTGCCCTTCAGCACAAATAAAAAATGGAATAACCCAAAAAAGATAAGGTTAAAATAACCCTCGACTAAAGCAAAGTATAAGGTAAGGGGTTTTCATCTCACTTTTATTCCTGTGATATTCATGATATATTTTCCATTAGTTCCTTTTTTGTGGTGTATGTAATGATCCAGATTGTATTCTTTGTGTAATATAATATAATTTATTCATTTTTACATCTTTATTGTATGATGATTCTTTTATGCGTTGTATGTTTCGTAAGTTACCAAATCGGTAAGGGGATTTCTAATTTTCTATTTCCCCTCATTGGATTTTACACAAACATCATTGATTATTTTAGTACAACACTATGTATCAAATCAATATTTATTTAGTTATGTAGTAATTTCTACTCCCCTTTGCATGGATTTACTTTTTATACCCATAATCACTCAATTGATAAATTATCATGTCATCGATATGAACATGATAAGAGTATTCCTAACTAAATTCCCATTCAATGAGTTAAAGATCAAAGTCATTGGTTAAGTTTTTACATGAATTTGTGTGAAAATCCTATGATATATTTACATTGAATATCCAATAATATTGATTGTATTTATATTTTTTACATATAGTTATGTCCTTTATTTATCCTTAACCAAAGGATACAATCTTTACAAGATATTTCATCTCAATTTACATTCCATTGATACTACTTTGTTGTTATGCGCCAATTCACTTTTGTATGGTCTATATACTGTACTTTGATATAGTATATCCAGAATCCATTTATTATCATGATATTATAATGATTTCATTACCAAAATTATTTTTATTCAAGTGTCTCTCTTTTGGTTAGGAACTCTATGAAAAATATTATTCGAAATGTTTCTAATATTTATTCTTCTAAAATAATTTTTCATTAATGTCCATGTTTTCAAAATGTTTTTATGGATTTATTATAATATACATGAATGTTTTAAAATTAAAATTCCTTTAAAATGTTTCAATGTGTTATGAGAAACATTTATTTAAAAATATATTTTAAATGAATTCTTGATATATTGTGAGAATTTTAAATATTTTATAGAAAAACTTGATATTTCTCTGAAATAGATTTACTGATTATTTTGATCTATGTCAATATATTTCATTATTAATTATTTAGGTTTACTTACTATAGTATAATCCTTCAAATTTTATTTAAAGAGTCATGTTTTACGGTTGATGTGCTATTTTTATACCATTTATGATTTGTGGGTAAAATATTGGCATTTCATATGCTAGTTTTAATAAGAATGTTTATATTATATTTCACCCTTTTCATATGTGGAATGCATTGGACTTATAAAGTAAGGGGCGTGGCCCACTATAGCCCCTTGAGGCATCGGTAGGTCTCATCAGACAAAATTATTTCTTTGCACAAGGCCTTGGAAAAATATTTATTTCTAGTCATGGCACTGGCCTTGATTATGTGGTAATGATGTCTAAAATTATGTGTTACATCATTATAAAATTAGTTATTGATGTTACATGTGATTATTAGACAAATATAAAATCTATGTGAATAATTAAATTAAATTATATGATTTATATTTTTCATATTATAGTGAATTTTATGTTAGAAGGTATTTTGTTACAATTTAATACATTACCATAAATGTTTATGATTATCTATAATAGCTTCCGCTATTTTGTTTAACCTTACTGGGCTTCTGAGCTCACCCATTCTTATTTTTATATTTTCTCAGGATTTCATGGAGTGTATTATGTTTTATATGTTGGATTAAGATGGGAGAATAATGGTATTTTCAAAGTATTATCTATGTTTTATTTTATGTTAGAAATTTTAATGTGAAGTTCATGTATGTAATCTACTTTCCAAGACTACTAAACTGATGCGCCATTTGAGACTTGATTCTTTGTAATCAAGCCAGTTTTATCTAATAATACACTAACTATGTGTAACTATGGTTGGGGTGTTATAAAGGAATCCCTAAGAACCTAGTTATTTGATATATCATAGAAAATAAATCTTGGAATCTAGAATATAATGGAGTGTTTTATTAAGAGAGTGTACAACATAATAATTTAGGTGACTGTGTGGTTTAGTTCAGATGAAATTGCAATGCCCTCCTTTGAGTTCCCAATCCAAGAAGCATCTGATGGTGGTACACCATTATTTGTTGATTTTTTTAGGGAGGAAACTGGTATAAAATATACAATCCCCCTTATATACTCTATCATTATTTTGAAGACTAGACATGTTTTGGATTAGTTTTAGGTATACCTTAATTAAAATTTGGTGATTTTGGTACACAAACATAAATTTTCCCTATCTAACCATGGTGATTATGTATATAACCATTATGATAAGATGACATGACTGGAAAATATATTTTCCAAAAAACCATCAAAAGTATAGATTCCTGGGGTGTTACAACCCAACTGCCATAGAGACTCAAAATAATATAAAAATATTATGAATAAAATATGTAAATAAAATAGAGGTTTTTAAAATCTACCAATCAAAATTTGGTCTCCCCCCAATATATTTCTAAAGTATGAAATAGAAAAGGACATAAAACTATAAAATCCCAAGGAAAAGTTATTCAGTATAATGAAATTGGGATAAATAGTAATAGGAAAGTCCACCAACAAACTAAGTCCTCATGATCAACAGAGTAAAACATCAAAAAACCAACATCAAAAAGTGGAAATCACCACAATAAAAAAGGGGAACATGGACTAACAACCATGGAGACATAGTATAGTCTCCCAACTATTTAGACATCATCTAATATAGCTGTTAAACAAAAAAGACACTACTTAAAATGTAAAACATAAAAAAATACATACATTCACTAAAAAATCATATAAATCTCAATTTCTCTATCAAATACACTGATCATCCAGAAAGAAAACATAAAACTCCATAAGGAGACATCCACCAAAATACCAAATGAAAGAAACTCCAAGACATGACTCATCAAAATAATACATGTTCCCCAAACATCGAACACTAAACTCAAATGGGTATATTAGTTCTTCAAATATATAAATATATGTCACAAGAAACCTATAAATAAAAAAATAACCCTCAATTTATTATCTCCATGAATAAAACCTATCCATTTCACCAATAATTGATCATAATTCATTCCTTCCCAATCAATTCATAAACATAACCATGAGGAATCCACAACCTAAGCAACACAAAAAATTAATCTGAACCTCAAAATAATCTCACCAAAATCAAGGAGGCTCCCAAAAAATAAAAAGTCTGGTATCATCTTGAAAACCAAAAGTCACAAACCACAATGCATTACAAAATATAAAAAAAAATCATTTAATTTATCCCTAAATAAATTAAAAAATCACTAATAAAACATAAATATGTTCCTACCTGACATATATGATTAACCTAGATCACCAAAATAAAGTTGGAACACAATTCAAGAATCCTTGAACTCAATCTAAGAGGAGGGGAGATTCAATCCTCACCATTGGGCTCAGAGATTTTGTTGGGCTAGAATCATGAGGAAATACACCTAACAAAGAAGAATATCACAACTAGTATTATCCATTGACATTTGAAATATATCCCTTTTGTGAATTTGTCGAGGGGTAAAATTAAAAAAAAAAGATGAAATCAATGGGTTTAGGCCTCATAAAACCAACCAAAATTTCCCACCAAACCAATGGATTAAAAAATAGTTAAAATAATAAAACAGGGAACAAAAATCACAAATAAACAAAATTACTTTTATATTAAAATTACGTGACCCAATAAAAAAAATTCAAAACCTATTTTATGAAATTGATATATTTAAATACCAATTATTTAAGTATTTCAAGTATTTTAAAATTCAAATGAAATAAATTAAAATATTATTAAAATATTATTAAAATAATTAATTTTAATAACGTGATAAATAATTTCGAAAACATATTTCAGGCTATAAAAATACGGTCATAATGAACAAAAAAATAAAACATTTAATTTGAAAAAAAACACTAAATTAATATTCATACAAAACACACCATAGAAATAGTACACACAAATACAAACAACATCATCATAAAAATCACATCAATTCTTGGAACATTCACCCATCACTCATGATGCCCAATGGGAATCTAAATGTAAAAAAATGAGATATGGAATAATTTTTGATATAGACACCTGTTTTTGGGATGTATTGGATAACCAAAATATAATTTACCATGTTTCTAATGACAAATAATTTTTTCTCTACTCGATTTCTTAGGTATACATAAAAAACTCATGATAGTGATCCAGTTTCTATTTTCACCCAAAATCCAATAAAATGAAATGGAAACACATTATGATAATGTATGTAAACATATTATCATTATTAATATAATAACATTTAAAAATTAAAATTAAAATCTGAAATACAAATATTAACTCAAGCATCATCATAATCAATGGTGATGAAGAACCCACTCACAACCAACCTACTTTACTATAGTGAAATATTATAACTCAACCATAATATTACTGTCTTACAAAATCGATTCTAAAAAATTATGGATCTCACCAAAGGACCTAGTAAAAAATACAATATATACAGGTCTGCAAAATTCTTTAATCAATATCAACACTGGAATTAGTCCACCACTATCATAAGGGGAATTTCTAGTGACCATGGATGGGATATGAGTTCCCATTCATCAGATATATAAATGGGAATGGTTTTCCCATTAAACTAGACATACTACATAAAATAAAGTCCCTTTAAAATCAACCAGGACATTTTTATAAGTTAGTTATCAATTCCAAAATCATATAGGTGGAAATTAAAAAAAATAGATATATGAATTTACATAATTTAATGTAAATTACATCCCAATGCTTACCAAAAAGTCCCTCTCTTATAGATAAAACTACAACACTATAACCTTCTGATCCCCCATAGATTTAAATAACCACCTGAAATTTTGGAGAATGCAATATAGTACAGTTGGATAAATTATATCATTTAAAGGGAACTACACAAAAAACATACAATGATAAATAATTCATGTACTAGAAATAATTTATTTATAACCATATGATGACTTTGTTTTAATAAATTATCTCATGGTATTTGACCAATAAATTACCTTTTAAAAAAATTAGAACTATATGATGAATGGATCATGTAAAACTAATCATAAACTAACCCCAATCCCGAAAGTCAGTCAATTTTTTAAAAGAGGCCATGAGCTATAAAAAAACATGGAATGGGAATATATATATATATCCATCTATATAAACATACAAAATAATCCACCAACTACCCTTCCAAAATATAACATTTTAATTAATGACTCACTTTATGATATTCATAAATAATATATCATAAACTGTTTTATATGTTTTTTGTCATTTAATACAAAAAATCAAATTAAATGCATTTTCATGGATAACATAGATTTCATACCAAAACTAAAATAGTATTAAATCCTTAAAGAAAAATAGTTTTCTAAAACAAAATAAAGCCATTTATTTAAGGTAAATATAATTTACATAGTTTTGGAATACACAAACTAGGAACCACTATTCAAAGGTTGATAACATATAAAATCTATATACTGTAATTGTTCTCTAATTAATAAAAGAAATAGAAATTTTTTAATGAAATTTGAACTCAGATACCATTCATGAAAGAATATTCAATTATTAACTAATTTAGACTCTCATATAATATTGTCCTACACTACTGGAAAACACTATTCGTTTAAAAAAAACTACACATCCTAGTAGTACGTTCAAAAAAAATTGGGCCAAATCACATCACCCCATGAGACTGATCTAGAATATGTAACCATTTTAGAATAATCAGTAACCTAAATCTACTTATGCTAGACACAAAATCTAATACGATTTTTCACCCATATAGAAATCAATATAATGACCAACCACTCCCATGACTAATAAAAGTGTGAGGGTTAGAATGTATACATTATCAAATTTGGAATTATATGAATAAGGATATATAAACCCACATCTAATATCCTTCGAGATAATAAGTACCAACCACATAATAAAATACCTATAATAGAATAAAAATCTTCAATAGGTGTATCAAAAAATAAGTTTAAAATTGAGAAGCACAAGATACCCACAACAACATTAAATATTCTAACTGGGATTTTTAAAATCTACTCATAATAAAAAAAACTATTTAATAATGATTTAAAACTCATATTCATTCCATTTCTGAAAACCCAAATTGAAAATCACACTTGAAATCAATTTAGGACCTTAAGACCATTTTTTTACTTAAAATCCCTAATGGTTCCAAAACCATCTATCATATTATTATTTGACCCAAATGGGGTAAAATCATTTTTAAACCAACTAATTTTATATATTAATTAAAATAATTATGAAATAATTGTAATTTTATATTCCTCATTAAATGGAATATGAAAACATTCCAGAAAAAAATCAAAAACATAAATAATTATCCATTATTACATTTTGTTTTCAAAAATTTGATTTAATCCATTTTAAAATATACAAGAATGAACAAAAAATAATAATAAAATTTTTATAGCGTTTAAATTATTGAAACCCAATACATCAAAGATAAAATTAAATAGAATATATTTTTACATTTATAACCATGCATAAAATTAATCACTATCATCATTTAAATGTAACTACATAATTAAATTTTCTATAAATTTGATGATTCAATAATTAATATACATTTTCATGGGAAAAACTATTTAAAATCATGTCGATCTAGAACATGACTATCCATAATATGTCCCCATTAATGTAGGACTCCAAAATGTAGAATAAGACAACATAATGGACCAATCGTTCACCCTAAAAAAATTAATAAAACTAGGTTAAATTGAAAATCATAGGGTTTAACCTAGAAGGGAACATGACCGTGGAATAGGATGATGTTGGGAAATAAATAAATAATTTATTATGAATTTCTCACCATGGGGTTTTGACCATAAAACACCATGAATCTATGATAAGTGTCTATATAAGTGAAAAGAAAAAAAAGAGTAGGAGGAATTAAAGGAAGGATCAACTAGTGGGAGCATCACATGATGATGAAAGTGGAGGAGACAATGGATTTATTTTTATAAGAAATCCAATATAAAATAAAATAAAATAAAATAATAAATTTCAAGCATCCGATATGGATTAATAAACTATGTTGTCCCATGTCGCCCATGGTAGATTCCCAAAAATAGTACACATAGTTCCTCCGAAGACCCCTCATTATATTCCATACTATGTAGTGACTTTAAAAATTAATGTTTCTTCATGAAATAACTATCAATATGGTCACCATGTAATTTAATAATAATGTATGATAACTATATGCCACATTAAAAAATTTACAATTTTCACATTTTTCCTACAACACGTAAAATATGTCAATAAAATGTAATAAAATAAATTAATATTAAATAAATAAGTAAATAAAAATTTATGTGTCACCTTTTGGTATCATAAAACTTTATTTTTAATGTCATAATGATAAAAACATCTTTTGTATAGTGTTGGGTGAGATCCATTAAATCACTACGCACCCTAAACTACATAATCGTTTTTTAATGGATATTTTACTTGTGAACTATCTATAGAATTGTAATACTCTAAATATGAATTCTTTAATAATATTACCCACATCAGATTTCAAAATTGTATAATGGTATAGATAAAACATTCTAGATACTTTTTTTGAAACAATAATGATTATTTGGAATGGAAAGATGATGGGTGACCCCAACAGAATACAATACAGTCATATCTGTTTAGATCTCGTAGGAAAAAATATATTGTTATTCTGGGAAGCAGATGTGCATATCCCATTATTTGGTCGAAAATACCACCCTAATCAATTAATGTAAAAAAATTATATGTGCCCATATTTTCCTATTTGGTCTCATCAATCATGGTAGAAACACCCTTTTCAAATTCTATTTGGGTGTCGCTGAGGTCATCCTCATGTTCCTCATCCACTTCAATATGATTATATTTGAGGGATTAAGTGCCTTCTACATGGGGTTTATTTACCTATACTTGATGTTATGGTAAATTTTGATACAAAAATATTCAATGGGATGAGTTATCATATCGTGGTGAAGAAGAATATTCCAATATTTGTTATGATTTGAATATATTCTAAGAATATTCTGATTAGATTATCTCGATTGAAACATTTGTTACAATGTAAACGGTGTCTACTACCTCTGTTGAAATAAAATATATATATGGATAGGGATTAATTTCCCATATTATAATTTAGATCTATAAGTAATCATATTGTAGTAAATTCCACGGGTTTTGTGCAGTTCTTAAACTGTAGGGAGTAGTGATTTAACAAGACAACTTTTGATCAAGGCTTCTCTACTTATATCTTGATGAACCCCAATATAGTATATTATTATTTACATAATTAAATTGTGGTGTTATCTCCATATATTACAATATCCATTTAATTGATTGGGTACTTCATGAAGTGATTTCATGATGATATTTGGCCTAACTAGTTATGTTTCCAAGATAATCCTATGAAAATGATAATGGTTGTGTCTTATTAGATTACCATAAACTAATAGTTGTGTATAATATCTCAATATATGTATTTGTTTATGATTTTATCTATAGGATTATTCTAAAAATATTTACCATTGAATGGTCAACATATTGAGAGGAAAATATTTCCTACCATATTCATGAAATTAGGCTATCCAGACTAAGTAAGACTCATCCTATGATGGTTTTCATTCAATGTGAAGTGAATTTTATCAGTATAATGAATTAATGAAATATATAGTTGTCTAATGATTCTTTATATTGAAGACTCCTGATCATTTTCTGTTAATGAGACCACTATATGGACTCTATACATGTAGTCTCAACATGATACACGATATTTAATGAATCATTAGACATAAATTATTAAGGAAATTAATAATCCTTGAAAAGTTAATCCCTATTATATTTTGATAGGTGGGGAGTACCATGAATTGAATTTTTTTCAATGATGAAAAGCAACTATATTAATATATTTTACCATTATTTCAAATGCCAATTATTCTAAACCATTGATTTTTCATTTTGCCTGTGGATTTTGGATTGAGGAATTTGGCCCTATAAATCCTTATTCTTAGACGAAACATGATTAAATTTATGTCGCTGATCAGTTGAGTTGATCTAATGATCATATATATTTGGGATTGTAATTTTATTACACATTCTAATTTGTCGTATAGTACTATTGGATTCGGACATCCACTATAGGGTATATGGGTGCCACGATGTTCATGTTAGGCATAGTAAAGTTGTTACCCTCATGTTTTGGTGGTATAAATGGATTCAATGGTGATGTGTTATGAATACTATGCTCATTCATGATAATAATTTTCCATACATTCTTCAAATCTATGGACTATTCATATTCTTCGTCTAATATGTAGGAAACAAATGTTCACACGTTCATTTTTTAATTAAATAATGTGTCTACCAAGTGGATGACATTATGTTAGACATAATATCACTCTTCATGTGATGATGGTTGATTTTTTTAAAGCTTGTTCCAATGTTTTAAATATTATAAGTATTAAATCTATTAGGGTTGGTATTGGTTTTCTAGTTGTCAAAATATCCTCTTTCTATACACTATTCTTATTTTGGTGGCTAAATTTTTCTCCATAGGAATTTTTCAAGGATATATCATTATATTATGTAGTGTGAAATGGGTCTAGAACACGTTGAATGAGTTTTTCCTAAAGTATTTCTTGAGCCTGATCAACTGTCTTTAAGATCATCTTGTTTTTAAAAATATAATCATACTAGGAGGGGACATCCTACCTGTATCTATATTGTAGTATTTAGGATATTTCCTCTATGGAAACATGTTCTTTGGTATTTCCCAACATCACATATCTATAGTTGACTATTTTTAAGGATATTTACTTAAGGATTATGCAGTAATGGGTAGAGAGAACCATCATTTGTTTAAAATTCTTATATTTTGGATGATTACTAAGGTAAGCATCATTAGGATTACTAGCCAATCATGTCTCGATGGGGTTATTTTCCCAAGATACAATGAATTATCCTAGAACATACTCATTTCTGAATAAATATTTTTTTAGTTATTTTACTAATGGAAGCCTTGGTAATCCCATGCCACTAGTCAATTGAGGTTTTACTATTATGGACAATTTACAGATGGCATCAGGAGATGTGGACCTTTTTTGGTTAAAAAAGTACTGGTACTATATTAAGATTAACTATGCTATTTTACACTCTTCTATAACACTTTTCCATGAGAATAAGGAAAAATGAATAATTTTTCAATATTTCACTAAATGAAATCATATATAATCTATAGAAAATGTACATACTCCATGAATCCACTTGGTTAATTTAATGGGATTAACGTTATTTTTATCTTCATAGAGAATATCTAATTATATATATATATATTATATTCTCTTTTAGTTGCTTCATATTGAGATTATATATTATGATTTTCCAGATAAAAATGAAATTGGATACCCTCTCTTTATCACACTATTTATTGTTTAAGAGGTCTTTGATTATCATCTTCCTTAACATGGAGAAACATTGGTAATGGAACAGATGGTGAAATCATTCGAAGAATGTGATAGATCTAGCTATAAAACTATTGTACCAAAACAATGTTGGTACATACATGATTATCAAAAATTGGTTTGAGATTTCTTATTTCCTATGCATCGAGTGTAACCCTCATTGGGCCGCACTAGTTCACAATGTGTTTTTATGTTCTTCTTTAGATATCTCATGCCATTTATGGTTGGAAATATAGGATTCTTAATGTTTTTGAGAAGCAGTTACATTTACCCATTAATGTTATGGTTTCCATATAGGATAAAATATATGATTACATACTTATATAGATTCCATTCTTTTCGTAAAAAGCTCAATAATACTAATGGGTTTAAAAAGAGATATTTTACGGGCCGACCAGTAAACATAGGTAGTAGGAGTATATTGACAAGGTCACACATATTATATTCGATATTGTATCATTGTTCCTAATTTTCATGGATATATCACATAGAATGAATGAAATATTTTCAAAATAGCGTAAAGTCATGGTTTTCCATAGACATTGGGTTCTATATAATAGTTGTCTATAAAACATTCCAACATAGTAAAAAAACTTTTCTATTTTGGGATGAATAAACCATTCCTCGGTGTGATCGTATCCATTGGATTCTATTCAATTGATTTACATAGTGGGAATATTTCCCCGGAGTAACTCTATATCGACTTGTCAAATATGGGTTGGCTTAACCTCATACTATGTCACCTTCCCATCAGCATATGGTAAATCATCAAACACGATTGTTTACTAAGAAATAATCATATTGATTACATTATATTTAGAAAGAATGTATCACTAGGGTGGACACTAATTATATATAGCATGAAGGTGTTGATCTCTAAATTGGTGTTACAGAAACTTTATTTTGGTATATTTTTAGGAGTGAACCATAGCAAAAAAGTGTTTATCATCTATATGCGTTGGTATGAATGAGTCGATCTACATCTCATTCCAAATTAATTTTATAAACATTCACATACACATACCTCGCATTGGGGTCATTTATGAGGTGAATAATATGGTGTATTTTCATTCCCCATACCCTCTTCAAAGGGAACATCCAACTATCCAGCATTGTCCCCTTTTTATTATGCTTCTTAATATTTATGACCCTCAGAGGTATAATATTCTTTATTAGTTGTTCCCTCGTTAGTTATTATTGAATGGTGACCTTGATGGATTTATCCTCCATCATTATCTAGAATTCCCCATAATATAATGGTTTTCATGGTGTAGTATTAATTATTGGGTTGTAGGCTATTAGAGGTTGTAACCAAACCTGGAGAAGAATGTCTTCCATATAGGCAGAGGTAAATATTACCCAACACATAGGGTTGTGTATGGAATTTTGTTTCCACTAAAATATCCTAAAACCATTGAGGATTTTATGTTTCAATGGATAGTCCTGTTAGTAATAATACCCCTAGTTCTATAGGATAGGGATTCCCAAGAGGTTATTTTTATTGTCTCCAAAGTAATATTCATGATTTGATTTGATTTCACATAGTTACGATCCTAGTGTAATGTATTATTATAATATGAAATTCCCACTACTAGAGGACCTCCCTTGGTGGAAGATTTCACATTCCTCAATAGTTATTTCTTCACAAGATTATTGGTGGAATGGTGGGAATTTAAACCAATTACATGTTCCCTTTAGTCATATTCTCTTACCATTATAGAGACATGAAATCATATTTATATGGTCCAACTAACATGTTAATTATTTGGGTCCCCTATCACCCAAAGAAGTCAAATTCATTGCATGGAACTGTATTTTAGGGACTTTATTATACTAGTAGTAGGTGAAAGAATAATTCTCAATACTCACCCTATCCCCTAATTCTACCATTTGATTAGGATTGTTGATTATCTAAAAAGTTCCAATATAAAATAAAAACATGGATTCTATTGGTTCATTAAATGATTCATTGAATTTTTATTCTAACTTGTAAGGAATGTATCAAACTCAATTAGAAAATATATCTTTCTCACCTCCAAGATTTGGTCACAGTACACCTGGTATCGGTGGTTCTAGACCTTTAGTTGAGGAAAGGCTGCCCATACATTCTAACAGAATTATGGAATAAAAACTAATTTTTGGCCCCCATGATGAAATATAACTGAGTAGAAATGGGCCAATATAAATGTGGGAGGTTATCCTCAACTAGTCCACTATATATTTCCATCTCATATTGTTCAGGTTTGGTGGAAAATTTATCCACCTGACACGAAAAGATTGATTTCATTAAAAACATTCCTCAAAAAGGGGAGTTCTTCTTATTTAATTTAGATGATGTCCCACATGTGGTAGTTGAGGCTATATGATTTTCCAACCTCAAATATTTTAGTTCCATAAATTATATGTTCTTGATGAAAGATTGGTAATGAAAGACATTACATTCTTTTTATATTTCACGGGGATGACCTCCAAATATACAAGTCACTATATAAAGAGGAGGACCATCTGAGTTGAATCTTCTCTAACATTATGATGGGGATTCAATTTACTCCTAATCCCCAATAGAAATTTTTTGTAGGGACTTGAGGGCATTGTTGTTTATTAACATAGGAATATAATTCCACTAAAAATCCATTTTCTACCTCTAGAGGGATCAAATTCTAGATTCTCTTTTTTGGTAATATTGGTGAACAATGGGAATATTCTTGGATGGATCTCATATAATTGGCTAGGCTAACTAATGGAATCATTATCATTTTTTAGGAATCAATTCTTTTGATTCAGTAGTCACTAAGCCATGTCGTCAATATTCATTAGGTTGATTTGGAGAAAGAATTTAATCAATCTTCCAATCCACTTCCAATATACTATGATAATGTACATCTATTATTATGTAAATATAATACCACTCTTATATTTCAACCAAAATGTACCAGATATCCTCTATAGGGATAGTAAATAAATGTACCAACCCATATGTAACTATGGAGACATTGAAGAAGTATTATTCAATATTTTTGGTTACAGATATATAGACCAACTCCTTGATTATTGCTAAATTATTCCAAAAACCTCGTTTTTATGGAACCGTCATGGTCTATCAACAATTATTTTGGTTATGTGTGGGAATATAGGCACACTCATACATTTTATCTAATATAAGTTGATGGATTCTATATCAGGGTTTTTAATATGTGATTAGTCCTTATTTGGATTTGTGATATGAAACCAATCATATTTTATTCATTCTATTGGGATATGGTGATAATATTCTTGTTAATGGGTGGGAATATATTCCTACTTCTTAGTTACTACTTATTAATACTTTTATTCTCATATTGGTGTATCCAAAGTATATAGGTAGTGTTTTTGTGAATAAATATGAATATGTGGATACTCATTATTTATTTATATAGTGTTTTGGAAGGCATCTTCAATGGATGTGGGAATATGAGCCCTCTACATGTGGTTGGAAATTTGTATTGCTAATAGATATTTTTCATATTTATAGGTATAAGAGTTCATGGGAGGAATCTATTATGTATAATAATTAGCTAAATATTGAGGGATGGTTAAGGCATGTTACCAAAGATGGTATAAATAATTACCATACAATATATCTATTTTTAATGAGGGGTTATGTTGTGGATATCTTCCAAATCCAACTTCATTATACAGGGGAAATATTGATGGTAACAATCTATGGATATAGTCTAGAAATGGTTTAAGGTAGCGAAATGTGCCACTATCTTCCTAGTAAAAATTCAACGGTAGGGTTCATAGTTAGAATCGAGTTCTTATAGATTATTTTGTATAAAAACTATGGTCGAACCAATACTATTTCAATGATTCTCTTCAACATCGTATTCCCATCTTGGTTCATGGGGTGATGGTTTCCCTCTATAAAACCGATTAACTACCATAATTAAAATATGTATACATATTTATTTACTATAGGATTTCCATTTATGCCTAATACAAATTAATAGAACAAAATTATTAGTTGTTAGTTTCCAAAACCTTGTAGTAGGGTTTGATATTGTTTATTACCATTTAGGGAGGTGAATGAATAATGAGGTTGGGAATGAATAGTAACATTATATCCAAATTATCCTTTAATAAATATTAATGAACATCCACTTAATTCATGTTATATAATTTAGGTTCATGTGTTAATCAATAATCCATATATTTTTACAAAATATTGTAGGGAAAATAGGGAGAATGATTCCAACTAATAGTTGGTGTCAAACAAATGCTGAGAAACCATTTCTGTAAATCCATATCAGGAATATAACCCAATAATGGGATGATATTGATTAATCTAGATGGCTTTTAGCCCAATACACATATCATGTTTTTCTGGGAATTATGTCATATGAAGAGAGTATAGTTTCATAAATAGTGAACATGATTACATAGATGTGGTAATTGTTTCATTTGGAATATAACCTAATGAGGATAATTCCAAAGTAATATTCCACTAGTGAAAAGTTTGAATAAATGTGTGGACTATGTACATATAATAAATGGTCATGACATTATTTTGCATATATCCCAATAAGAAGAGTTTCCCATGGGATATGGATGAATATAAAGGAATTTATAGTCTCTTTGGAATATTTACAATTGAGGAATGGAAAAAGGTAGTCTCATGTGGTATATGTTATAATAATAATGGAAATATAGGCCCCATATTATTAGGTTTTAATCATGGTTCGGAATACTATATATCGCATCCAATCATTAATCAATTCCTACATTGCTCAGGATTCTGTGATTGTGGAAATTTAGTAGGCTCATTCAATGAATATTAAAATTATGATATATGGTGATTGGACATATATAATTTCATTATGTTGTGGTTATTTCCATTCCATTATTATTTTGAAATATGATTTCCATGTAGGGCTTATGTATAAGAGGTTTCCCTAGGATTATATATTGTCGATTACCCCTAGAAGGTGGAACATCAGCAAAACATTTTTCGTCTTGGTTGGAGGAGATGGGAATGGATAATTAAGGAATGAATAATATAACCTACCACAATAATACATTGGTCTTACACAATTGAGGATTCCATTTCAACTATAGATTATAAAATTTTGTATAAATCAATAAATTAACTGGGAGAGTTCATGTGAGCATCCATATGACTAACACCCTCATTATCAATGAAATTCATTCTTTCGGAACCCCGGGGAGGATAATAACCAAAAGGTATGAACAAAAGACTGGTTATTACCAAGTTAATTCATAATATATGCGGTTTGTGGTTGTTTAGGTTCCCTTATCAAGCATAATGGGTTTCCTTGGGGTGGTTTTAAGATAAATATTTTTGATGATTTAACTATTGTGGATAGAATCTCTGATGGGGTTTTTGGTTTTCTCCATCTATGTACTTATCATGGATGACGGTAACAATGTAGTAGGTGTTTTTAATACTATTTATGGTTTGATATGTGAATCTGTCACAAACAGCTTAGTCTTGACTACACATGGGAGGCTTCTAATAAGTATATAATATGAAAAGAATCTTGATTCATGTCATATTTCCGCCAATTCTATTATCTTGTGTTAGTTTTCTGTACATATAAAAAATTAGATACATCTCATAACCCTAGTCACATATCCTCTTTTTATAGATCATATACATAGTGTTATTTAATTTTATAGCACCTATATATTTTACTAGTCTGGGATAATAATTTTTCTGAAGAGTAAATCACCAATGTTTGTTGAGAGGGAAAGTCATAATATCTAGTTGTTATATCTCTACATGGTGGTGCTCTCAAGTGTTTGGTCTTTTAATAACATCATATTAATATATCTCAACTAATATTATTCATTTAATGTTGTTCGCCTATTAGTTTCTATCTTGAGTTTCTTTTGGGGATAGAACTTGACACTCGAAATTTCATCTATCTCTTTTAACCCTTTCCTAAATGTGTTATTATAAATAGATTAGCATGCATATTTATATGAATTAGTATGGTATATTTTCTTGGGATAAACAATTTTTTTCATAGGAATCATATGTGAATGTACCATAAATCATGAGGCTTCTCTAAAAGGTTTCATGATGCTATCTTTCTGATCCCACATCGGGCCTTAGTGGATGGTGATGAGAAGGATATAGTTGGTGAAGTGCTTGGTGGATTAAATCCTAACATCAATAGTATATCCAAAAATCATGTAATTATCATGTACTTATATATGTGAGATAACCTTTGGATTTAGTGACGGATTCTTATATTAAAAATGTATGAGGATAACATTTCTCATTGGTTTTTTCTTTAGATGTTATAATAATGGATCACGTACCCAATGATTTGATTGCATACAAAAATATTTGTGATTGAATAAATTTCTAGGTAAAAACACAATCTAATTGCCTATTGGTGACGATGCTTGATTGGGTACGAGACTGCATTTCCATTTATGCATCACTTAAAATTGTTTGTCACTATAAAACATAATTGGGTCCGATCACCTACTCAGTTTGGAAAAATTACCAATAGAATTTTTCATGATACAACAACATTGATAATGTAGGAGATAATGGGACCCATCCAACCATGATTCTTTTAAATATAGTTGACCACATTCCTAGTTTGAAATATTCAATGTTAAAATAACATTTTGTTCGAATTTGAAACTCTTGACTACTTTCATGTATGGACGATTTCAAAAAATCTTATGAGAGAGATGTATCCATGGTTATGATTCCTATAAAATTTAATATTTCTAATATGTCATTGCTCTGGATCAATTGTAACTAAGGGTGAAAAAAACATTTTTAGTATTTTAAAATACACATAGGTTTTGTAGTGATATTAATATATTCAAGATAAAAACAATATCTTTTGAGACTACATATTATAGATATTGTGAGATGAATCATCATATTGATGTGATGTAGGTTAAGAATAATATTTATGATTATTTCATTAGAGGAATGATAAATATTAACAGAATGATGAAGGATGGTTTGAATGTGATACTGGATTTATTATTACTAATAATATTTGTATAGATATGTCCCACTACTAATGAAAAGTAAATATACATGCCTCTATATTTACATTAAATATCCAAGAGGGAGAAAACAAATTTGGGTGATTGTCTCCATAGTATCAAATTACATTATGTTTATTCTTGAAATGTGAATATTTTATGTCGCTAAATGATTCGAATCCAATATGATAGCAATATCATGAACCTCATTTTTTAATACAGAGAATCCATAACATTAAATTATATGGAATAAAACCCATCCATATTAATATTATTTTCATCATCATATGGACTTTAAAATTCAATGTTATTTAAATCAATAAGCTTTAATTTGGTGAAAAACATAGGGAATGTATCTGTTACCATTATATTTAGTTAGAAATATACATTACACCATGTTTTTTTGATATTATGATATTTTTAATGTCTTATTTAGTGCTAGAAATAAATAATTCTGTCCCTATATACATAAGTTGGAAAAATTTATTATCACATATTTTTTATTTTTCTATAAGTGTATTTGATGAATCAACATAGAAAAAAAATACTCCGTCGTTGAGAAGTATATTTTGGAGGTGGTGGTAGAGTTTATTACACACTTATTGTCAATAGTAGTGCATGTCGATCATATACACCTCTGTATGAACAAACTAGTTTTCTACAAAAAAAAGATATATGACATGTAAGTGATGTCGATGATAGGTGATAAAATTATTTTTTTATTGTTTATATTTCTTGAATAACATAGAATATTCTCAATTATATATAAAATTTCATATTAATGTATAAAAAATATATCTGAATAATATATATGTGGTTATAGAAGGACTTTTTTTACTATTCTCTTAAGATACCATTCATGGTATATCTGATGCATTATAATCATTATGATTTTTAGTGGGTGGATCAAGTGGGAATGCGATAATATGATTTTGGTTTGAAATTAGTAGTGATACATTATATATCAAAGAGGTTCAGAATAGACATGTAGCCCAAAATAGTTGCGTAATTGTGTTCACATTAGTAATGAATTTGTTTTGATCAAAGGGAAAAAACCCAATATCTAAATCAATGAGATATCATGGGGTTATTAATGATATATTGGATATTTGTTTCTATAAAATTTAATTCCATTTCATGATTTTTAAATGGGTTATCAGTATAATGTTACACATAATGAATTACGAATTAGGATATTAGATATGAGAAGATTGATATACAATAAATTTCTTGTTATCAAGGAAATAAATGATAAATACTATTTCCTTGATCATTATTTTCTCTAACGAATGTAATAATTGAACATTTAAATAAATAATATGAGAAGTTTGAATTATTTGAAAAAAACTATTATATTTTGTACGGGGGGGGGGGGGGAGAGGTGGAATACATGGGAATATTAGGTCGAGACTCAATTTATACGGTCGCATCTGTTATGGACAGTATACATCATTTTTCACATAGATTTATAATTCAATGTATTATAAATATTTCCTTACACAAAAAAAAGGAATCCATAGAAAAAAAATTGGACAGACAAACCAAAAAAATATGAGAGACACCTCGACGGCACATGGGATGAAACTATTGAGTTAGAATATATGGAAATGGTTAGAGGGAAGCCCCTAGAAAAATCGTAAAAATCATTATTGAGGTTCTGTAGCATAGAAGGTTATAGACATAACATTGTTTGGTGTCAAAAAGGGAATACATTTGGAGTGGACCCCTTGCATGCAACTAACGACTCATTCCATGGGTTCACTTATAATCAAAATCCACATCATATGGGAGAACATTTTCTAGAATCATCCTTTATGGGACACTGATCATTAGAATTTAATGATATATAAATAAATATAATAATATAAAGAAATTATTTTTTTCCATATAATCAAGCTCTTTATCATTATCAACCTCTTGTAAACAAAGACTTTTGGAAATAGAGTTTTTGAAGACTGATGAACCAAATATGAGATTGACTTCTTTGAAAATAAAATCAAATGAGATGGAATAATGAAAATGTCCTATGTATTGGTTTTCAAATAATTTTTTAATAGTTTGGTAATTTGGTTTTTGGATATAGATAATATGTTAGAGAACTATCATGTTGAGGTGGAAATGATATGCGGTGATGAAAATTTAATATTAGTTTATAGAAAATCCATTTTTTGTAGTGGATGATGAGTATTCTGAATAATGTACTATGTGTAGAACATGATGGAGATATTCACCTTTATGAATTAAATACCAATATTCAATTATATTGTTTTTAAAAAATCCATGCATCCTTACTACCAAGGTATGTGGATGTATAACTCGTGCGATGAATAATTCTTCCAAATACATAAAATAGAATACTATGTAGATTGAGTATGTGGAAGAAGTGCTTTCTTGGAAAATTCCATTGATTCAATAGGTGATAATTTTTATTGTATGTGGAATATAAAATGATATATATGGTAGAAGTGTTTTTTTTTTCACTCCAAGACATCATTTTATGACCCCCACATAATTAATAATGTTTTTTAGATTCATGTTCCTTTATGACTACCATGTTATGATTGGATGAGTTTGTTAATTAAAATTGTAGTATTTGTCAATTATATGAGAATCATCAATTGGTCAATTAGTATGCGAGAAAATATTTTTTTGTTCTTACACATCATTTTTTGACTCACGCATTGTGGAGCAGTTCATTCCTAAATCAATAAGGAAGCCCGATATACAATGATCCTACGCGACCACTCACTGATGAAAAATTTCATGAAACCAATGTTTTATATGTGGCCACGTGTTTTTAAAAGATTTTATTTACCACAATATATAAATATTGACACCAATTTAGTGGATAATTAGTGTTGTATTAGGATAACAGAGATAGATAATTAGTAGAGTCTCAGACTATACTCCCTCTCGCAGGACCACAAAAGTAAAATAACTAATTTTTATGTTGGTGATTTCATTTACAATGACATGCAATGAATTCCCTATGAAAGTAAGTTCCTAAAAACATTAATCATTCATCAAATCATTAAATTAAAAATAGTTTGAAAAATAGAGATACTTATAGTTCAGGGAACCATTTTATGACCTCTTACATAAATAAGAAATCACATCATGATATTCCAATGTATACCTTCGTTATTGGACCTCCCACATAGGGACCCCTTATGACTAATCCCATGTGGCTTGTTCTAAATTTGTTCCATGTGGTCAATATTAATGTAATAGCATGTATAATGTCACATGAATTTAGAAATATGGGATCCCTCTATGGTATAAGCCCCAACAAAATCATAAATAACCACTGAGTTGAGATATTCCACAAGGTTATATTTCCAATTAACCATGATTTGGGATACTACTCATCATTTCTAAAATATGAGTGTCCTCTAATGTATTAGCCCACTCAATATCTTAAATGACCATTATGTTGAGATAATAATCATTACTAAATCTATAATGAACCTTTATTTGAGGTACTCTTCATTGTTCTTTAAATACAATAATCCTCTTTAGTCTATGCCCTATAAAAATAACAAATAACCATTTAGTTGAGATACACCAAAACTGTAAATCATAAATAATAGTTTATTGTAGATAAATATCATGTTTAAATCATCTAATCGACTGTTTGTTGAGAAACTCCACATGGTTCTATAAAATTGATAATCCTCCTATGTATAAGACCTATCAAGGGACCTTTTTTTGCTGCGGGAGGGAACCCTAGAAACTTTGAACTCCTACAGTGACAACGGTGGCAGCCACGACGGATCCACTCCCATCTGCGAGGGAGGGATCCTTCTCAAGGAATGTCGCATCTCCATTTCATCCCTTCTCCAACCCTGACCATATTCCACCATTTCCGAAAGCTGAGATAGGTCCGAAGGTGCCAGAGCTCATCGATGACTGCCAAAATCTCCAGATTTCATCCTCAGAGTTCACTGAAGCCTCCACACTTCTGAATTTCACCCTGATTGCAAGGTTCAAACACCGAATGCCATCGGTCGATGCCTTTGATAGATTCGTCTTCACCGCTTGGGATCTCCAGGAGCAGGCAATGGTGGGATTACTCGATAAGCATCATACGATGATCTGGTTTTCTTCAGAAGAGGACCTCATCTGCACCTGGTCGAAGTCACCCCAGCGTTGTAGTGGAGAAATTTTTTTCTTGTTCCGGTGGTCATTAGATTTCCACATGAACCAAGACTCGACGTCCGCTGAAATTTGGGTTAGTTTTCCTAACCATCTGTTTCCATTTCAAAACCCCTCAATTATCTGTATGCTCAGCATTCTCCTCGGTCAGTACCTTAGTTCGGATAGTAGAATGGCATCAGTCTGTCACCCTGTTTTCCCGAGGATATGTGTGGATATAGATGCATCTAGGGTCCCATTTGACTATGTATAGATTAGAATCAAAGAAGAATACTGGTGCAGGTAGAGAGTTATCTATGAAGGTTGGACAGATTTATATTTATCATGTAAGTGGTAGGGGCATGCTGCTGAGTTCTGTCGATAGAGACCATCAACATTGGTGTGTTGGGGCTCAGGCTCGCATTTTAGGGATGGTTGTCTTAGAGACGAGAAAGACACGACTCGGACGGCCGGTAGTGGTATAGTTACACTGGTTTGTGATCAGTTGCGACCAGTGGAGGAGGAGAGAATGGGTAGTGAGGCAGATGGCTGAATTATAGAGGGTGTGTAGGAGGCACGAACAGGTAATGAGGCAGAGGGCAGAATTTTAGTGGGTGTGGAGACCCTTGACGCGGTTGTGGTAACTCAACATGTCAATCCATTGGTGGTGGATGTGTTCAGTAGGCTAAAAATATATTTGGATAGTTCCTCCAGCCAAGGTTCTAATGATGGAAGGGGAGATTACCAACCAGAGGTGATTCATGCAGAAGAATATAGGAATGCGAGTAAAATAATTCTTGAGTTGTCACCTGTTGAAGGGAAGGTGGACATCGCTGGTTCGGTGGCTGAGAGGGCATGGGTTGCCAGTGCGAAGATAAGAAAGGGGTGGCAAGGGTCTAAGATGGATGATGCTATTCTATAAAAAGGTAGGGAGGAAGGAGAACTGAGTGCACTTGCCTTGAGAAACAGATTTGAAGGCCTTTCAGATGAGTGTTCTGAGATCGTTATTGTAGGCGAGGGAGATGGAGTCGATGGGATGGCTCTTAATGGGTGTATACAATGACACACTGATGATGAGGCTCTAAGTTCTAAGAGCACTAGAGGTCCCATAATAAGGAAGGGTTTGAAGGATTACTCTTCACTACCTCATCCTATGAAGACTCGCTCAGTGAGGAGGATGGACGACAAGAGAACTGCGATAGAGCCTTTGAGTCATTTGAGACCGGGGGAAGAGGATTTTCAGCCCTTGGTCTTGATTTTAAGCTATAAAGAATAAGTGATTGAACATGTCCTATTACCCAATGCTACTGAGGAGGAGGCTGCTAGGATGATGGGGATATCTCTTGAGGTGCCCCTTACAGAGGAGAAATATTCCTAGATTGAAAAACAAGACTCAATTTTGGTAGTCGGATTCAATCCTGGAAAGATCAGTGTTGAGGAATACATCCAGACTTGGGATCAACTTGTGTCACCCTTTGAGAAGCGTATATTGGAAGAAGAATAATTAATCCTATAATACTTGACATGGAGGATCTTTAGGGAAACAGAGACGGGTACTATTCAATTTTTCGTTAGCGATATTGTTAAAGCATGTGGTTTTGGTTGGCTCGTGTGAGTGTTTGGGTTGTGTGAGCCATGGTTTCTTTGGGTTACATGCAGTCCAGTTTGTGTTTGTTTCCAGCACACTTTTAGACCAGCTCTGGATGAGGATTGGTGCACCGAGTCTTCATTGATGCATGTCTTTTGGAATTGGATTCTTGAGAGGGTATGGCTTCTCCATCGGTTCCATGCCTGTGCATCTGCATGGGACTGCTTGCCGAGGGGTCCTGTGTCGGTGAAGATTTTTTGTTGGTACACTTGCTGGGTTGGGGTGGCCCAATTGTTTGTTTTGGTTTTATGTGGTTTCTCACTTTCCCATTAAAATGTTTTTAATAATAAAAAGTAATTTTCGGTCTGTATAAGCCCTATCAAAATATTAAACATGAATTGTGTCAAGATACTCCTGCTTATTAAATATTCAATTCTATATGAGCCCATAGACTCTTCATCGGTCCATAAATGTTGGAATCCTACAATGTGTAATCCCATAAACAAACCCATAGTTGATCCACATGCTAGTTCACGTGTCTAAGGGTATCTCATGAGTGAGTCCCCAATTATTTATTATTGTTGCCACATTCTCGGCATAGGAACCTCCTCAAGGATACCCTAATGAATAAACCCTTATTTCAAATCTAATGTTTTTCCCCATTAAATGTGATATATCTTCCATTGGATCTTGTTTATCATAATAATAATCACCCATGAGGGATCAAAAAATATATAATGACCATAAAATTAGTATAAAGAAGGATACTCCATCATATGCATCCTCCTAGTTATAGTCAGTAACCATACTGAAATCTCCTTGAGTTGGAATTATCTATATTGTTTCAACATATATGGGCATTTTCTTAGGTGAAATCCCCATCCAAACATATAATATAATTATGTGGAATTTGAATAATATTCTTAGTAGGATACATAGGATGCCTCTTTGAGATTCAAATAGAGTTTCATTTCCCTTCATCATATTCCATTAAAGTACATGGGTTTTGATTCCTAATTTCCCTTGATACAAAGGATGCATCATAGAGGTTCGAACCAAATTTCACTTCCCCTTTACCAATTCCATAAAAGTACACCAGTTTTGATTTGTTATCTCATAGGATATTTTGGACCTCTATTCATGGTTCAATCCCAACTCCAGAACACCAACCTCATATATGGATGAAAATAAACACCATTAAGACCGATTAGATGGATTGAGACCAATGTATCATTATTTAATAAGGAAAAGATATGGAATCCATACATAATATATATTTTTAGATAAAACACATGGTTTCAATCAGATCATTAGCACATGCGTCACTAGTCACATAATTTGATTTTGGAGTTCTTCACGAATATGTTCTAAATATATAATAAATTCATCGAGTTTCAAAAAATATCACCCAAAATGGTGTGACGAACCCAACCTTTAATCCTCTTGGCCATCACATTTTCTAGTGTCATTTGAAAAATCCATGGGACTAACTAAATTTATTAATTAGGTCTTTATTAAGTAAAAATGATTATTTTCACAAAATCTATAAAATCCAATACGGTGAACCCAATTTGGATCATTCGACTATTATATCCATTAACAACATAATGTCATGCCACTATTATGTGAAAAATATTCTCAATGATAATCCATTATATGGGAATGAAATAGATATACCATGAAGACTTATATGTGTTATTTCCTTGATAGGTGTTGTATTTTAAATTCCAATTCTATGAAATAAAGAATTAATCCTTAACGGAATATATAACAACACCCATTAATTTTAGGCACATCAGAATTTCTTTTAGCATCTATAGGATTCTTACAGAAATCCAGTGGACATTCCAAATGTATACCTTTTATCCATACAAACCATGGTCTCACATCCAAAATGTACATCTCCATAAACACAATACACTTAGTTTCAGGTGGAGAAGGTATGAGTTATGTGGAGTCATTGTGATGGGTACATACCAACAATGGAAGTATCTCATGAATGAGCCTAAATTATGTATCCTCATAGTTCATCATATCAAAAGAGGACTATGAGGATGAATGTGTTTCATAGCACCATATTCAATAGTTTTGGAATTCTATCCCCAGAGAGTATAAAACCATTCAATCCTTATCTTGGGGATGTGGATTAAAATGTGTATAACAACATGGAAACCACCCAGAAGATACCTAAGATGGTATGTACCCACTAGTATCATCATCAAAGGCGTCAGACCACAATTTTACAAGAAACTATTGATGAAGTAGTGCATATCATGTTCATCTAGACTCATGCATCCAAAAAGACATCCCAATAGGGCAATATTCATTGAATCTTTAGGGCTTTTACATGTCATTACTAACACCTATGAATCCCATCAACTCATCCAAAAAGTGTATATGGGCCAATGGATGGATACTTTTCGATAGTAGGTTAAAAAACATCATATATATCTTTCTTGATAGTAAATTCCAAGGGAAACCACCATTCAATATATTTGTTGGAATAAGAATCATTTTTAGGACTATACTCACCACCACTGTGATAATTTTAACAAGAATAAACTATGATTCCAAATTCACTTCTATGTGAATCCTTATATCTTATTTCATGCTCTGAATCATTAAACGTCCTCAGTAATATACTAACTAACGATGAATACCAAAAAATATTCAAAATAAGTTCCACGTGGAAACACTCACTACCCCCATTATCCTATATTTTTGGAACCATCTCATTATAATAGAATATTGATCTCTTTAAAAAATCATAGTAAAACTTTTTGAAATCAACACGGCGTTTCTCTAAGGTAAAAATCCTTTGGACAACAGACATCTTATTAAAGGCACCATACTTTGTTCCACATGACCTCTCCAATGAGATAAGGCTTATCAACCATTAATGGTACAATCCATCCAAATAAAATCATTGAGATCCAATAAATCAAACCGTTTTAAAATAGTGTTGATTGATCACCAACTGTTATGACTTATTGAAAAACATTGGAAACTAGTTCAAGAAACACATCTGTAATTCACTCAAACCAGGGGGAATAAATAATTAATGGATTCCATTATTTCATGGATGTATTCTCATGATGTTCAACATTCATTGGTAAACCCAGAGAGGAGTATGTATCCTGAGTGGGTTGATTCGACTCCACCAACACCCAACATCAAGAACCCAAATTTATGTACATTTTATAGAGTGGGTGATATAGAACACCATGCATGCTACCTCACTTCCAATTCTGGCCCGATGCTGGGAACCCCATCCCAACAATATGCTTCCATGCCCAGATATGTTGTGCATAAGTTATAAAGAAGGGACTTTGTTTTATATAGTAACCTTATAGTAGAGTCTATCTCTAGATGGGAAGATCTCAATTATAAAATCCTCATCCATTTCATATATATAGAGAGGGATATGAATATTTACCACATAAAAATTTTAATCTTTAGGATAGTGATATTTTAATGGATTTTATAATAGTATGGTATGTTGTGACATATTCCATTGGAACAAAAATTCAACATGAATAGTTATTGGATATTTTTCTAGACAACCTATGATGAGTTTTCAAATACTCATATTCTTATGGTTTACCATGATTTTTTCTTATAGTTTGAGACAATAGAATGACATATAGTGTCTTCAATTCATATATCCATGTAAATATATTATTAATGAACACTAGAAAAGATATAGAATCTAGGTAAAGTCAATGAAAATGTTTTCATCCTCAAACAAAAAAGTATGATGTGATGTAAACAACTGGGTTGGATGAATAATATATATTCGATTCATAATGAGAAGATCCATGATTAAATTTCAATTTATCTATAAGAACACATATTAATTATTTATGAATTTAATAATATATATGAGGCAGGGAAAGATAACAATCATAATTAATATCTTTATCATCATATATTGGGACACTTTGTCTAATGGTTACTCATCAACAATGATCTACTATAGAGAATGATGCATGAAGTTTATCTATTAATAGATGAACTGAATTCACATTTAGAAGGTGTTTCAACAATCTTCCCTAATAATGGAATAGATTGGTAATGGGAACCAACCAACCAAATGAGAGAACGATTACCAACCGATAAAATTAGTTAATGGGATCCAACTGACCAAATGAGTGAACATGAATCATCATTCCAAATGGGACACCACTAGAATTGATGAATAGGCTCCCCAACATCTCCATAAAATGGTATCAACCATGTCTAAAAACATCTCACCATATTCTTATAAGCACACTATTGATGAGATTGTACAATAGTATAATCCTATGATACCCAGTGGGTTTTCTCGACCTCTGCTCCCTGAAATAGTGAAGAATGGATCAATTATACCATTAATACTAATTTTGAAAGAATTTCCAACCATATTTAATCCTCACTGACATTTGGTTCCTCTAATTCTTAATCTTCTCCTATAGAATGGATAAAGATCAAGGAACTTCCCTATATATCCCGAATTCAACCCCCATTCCCATACTAATAATGACATATGTAATAGAAAGGGGAATTAATTTTATTATTAATAACATGATGATAGACAATGGAATGTGTAATCCTTCCATGTGGAGCACATCTACAAATATTTTCATACACTATGGAAAATGATTTGGTCGAGCTCCCACGAATTAAGATATCTGAAGTGGTTGTCTTGAGAGGACATCCAAAATAATGTCCATACCATCGATTTTTTCAGAAATATATTTGAGTATTTCATTATAATATAGATTTGGATTCAGATGAAGATATATGGGTGGATATTATAGCCATAGTACCTAAAATCTCTACAATAGCCATGTAAAATTTCAAACAAGAGCACACAATGTGTATCAAAGAATCTGGACCACCCTTACCTAAATGATTGTAAAAGTAATGCTTATTCTTTTAAATATTAGGATATGGATCCATACATCACATACTCATTGGAAAACACAATTATTGAGCTTTTGTGGATCAGAAAACCCTTAGGGTATGATATGAATTATTGTCCCAATTATTTTCACTAACACCACGTTTTTTGATACGTAATTAAAGTATTATTCATTAATAATATTGAAACTATAATCAATTAGAAAAAGTATAGATTGTGTTTTATAATTCAGAGACTCATTGTACTTGAATAAATGTTATTCTAACCCAATTATAATTTCATTAGTGCTAGTAATTTATATCACAATTGTCCTTATCATAAGAACATAAAATGAAATGCATTATGGTCCTATTCTTAAGACATTAATCTATATGACACTATCCGGATTTTCAGAATACCCTAAGCGAAATGTTAATATTTTCGTTTCTGTATGACTATAAATTAAATAAATGTCATAAAAATATTACTATAAAACTCATGAAATAAAGTTCTTGTCATAAAACCTAAAACTAAATGAATCTATAGTCAGATCTGTTATAAATTAATCTAAAAATCATAATTTATTATTCATAAGATGTCATATTATCTGACAATTTCTTTAGAAAAGGACATTATAAATCATGTTTCATTGCATTTTTTTCATAGTGAAATACATCGTAACATTCTGGTACAAGACTAAGCTGATCAAAAACCTTTGTGAAGGTCTCCAATCACACCCTTGATCCATAATTACTTGTGTTTGGATTTTCAGCTCAATGGGATATTTAGTGATTCCCATTCCTTATTCCTAATAAAATCCAAAACAATATGAGATATGGTCACTCTCCTACAAATACAAAAAAAAAATAATTACTAAAGGTAACATCATAATCCAAATTTAATTATGGTCCAAATGATTCCACTATTCTTAGAAAGATTTGATCAATACCTCACACTTTTTGTGTGGAAAATTAGGATCTCCATAAAATTTATCCATCCATTGAATAAACAACCTGAAACTCCAATGTACAACAATTGTATTTGATGGATTGTATGACATACAACAATAACAACCTAAAAGAATATAATATCCTAAGACATTATAATATATTTACTATTTTATATAAATTATATATAGGATATATCATTATATGAATACAATATTGAGTTAGCTTATGTCATATAAATAATGATTTTGTTTGATATATTGTGTTTCACTTAAGACAGAGTGTTACTGAACAAAAATATATTATTGAAATATTTTTATTAATTACAATATGATATATCCAATATATTAAATTATTGGTTATGAGAATAATTAACTAACTTAAGAAAATATATGTTTTACAAAAATATAAAATTAATTCATTTTTTACCAATTAAGTTTAAATACATATAAAAACCAACTAAATATAAATGAAATGATTTTAGACTAAATTTTTTATCCTTTTTAATTAAATTAATACTATTAGTGAATTTTATTAATGTAAATTATATATCATAACTAAAATAATCTTTATATTCATTCAAAATACATGATAGGCATAATATATAAACAATCCCAATTTTACACATAAAAAATATATATTTATAAACGCAATTTTCCATGTTTTAATGAAGTTCATTTTGTAAATCTAAATTTTGGAATATTTAAAAAATTAATATTTCAAAATAAATTTTATTTTGGAAATATAAACATCAATAATTTGTTATGGTGATTTTTTGGTATTTTTATGGAAAGTTTCATTTTTTCATGAATAGTGAAAAATAGAGAATTTTTTTTCAAAACAATATTTTTCTAATTTATTTATGAGGATAGGTTAATTTTATTACTATTTTTAAATATTATTTAGTTAAATTTTGAATATATTAATCCAATTCTTTTAATTGGAATCCTTTTTTTAAATTGGAAATAAAAAAATGAAAAATAATGAACATTTATGCTATCAAAACACCCTTTGTCGTCTTGTCTACGGGATTAAATTTAAGTTAATTTCGTCCAATTTTGTAATTTTAATCTATAAAAATGTATTAAATATCTGGAATCAACATAATAATTTTTTTTATATATTTGAATAAAGTTTTTGGTCATGTTGTTTTTTAATTTAATTAAAAAATTTATAGTGATTAAGTTAAAAATTAGCTTAACAATGCAGTAAAACATAAACATAATGGCTAAAATGAAATAGAAACATGTAAAAAGCCCATTTTATGTTCTTATTTTTACACTATATTCCATTATATCAAATACAGAGAACTATGGGGGTCACATATCATTTGAAAAATGAGGGTTCAATTTCCTTTTTAAAAATATATAATGATCCCACTCCTCTATTTTAAAAAGTAACTCACCCATAATAAATATTTACATATCTAAAGCACATTTTGATTTCCAAATTTAGATAAAATATTATCCCAAAATTCCCCAAAATATCCATCGTGCATCCCTTCTATCATAAATCCATCCACAAAAATTCGTTGGTGGGATCCAAAAAGCGATACCAAAAGAAGAGGTAACATCCCTCTTGAACATATTTTGTTTTATTTCCACTCTCCACCACCTAATCTATTAGTATTATATTCATGTATAATAAACTAAATATATAAAATATGTTGATATTTTTTTATTCTAATATTTAATACTACACTTACCAAGACATCTATATGTTGGGTAAATAAATTTTTGTTCGTGTGGATGACGAACTACCACCTCCAGAAATGTGGATTGTTAAATTTTACTTTACCAGCTCTCACGGTTGGGAATTATGATGGAAAAAATAATATATTTATAGTATAATTATATGTTAGTTATTATTTTTAACTCTAATATATCTATTTCTCGTTTCCATTCCATTTTTTTGTAATACAATAACAACATTTGTGGACGTGTGTGCTATCGCATCCTCAAAGTGATTATTCCTTCTTACTATAAATTAAATGTATTAAATATGGTATTAATAATAATATGTAAAATAGATGAAACAAATATGGAAATATAATTATCATATATATATATATATATATTACTTTTCATTTTTTTAATGTGGAAATGAAATGAATGTATTATCCATGCGTTCGAATGACCTCCGGTCTCTATGAAAGGTGAATTTCATTTTCTATCTCAAAATTTTAGGGATTATTATAAAAATATATACAATTAATATATATGATATTTAAATAATATTTTAAATTATGGAGATTATGAGACCAAGAACTGATTAATAAGAACAATAAGTAAAAATTCAAAACATTATTGAAAAACGAGATAATTAACAACCGAAATAGTAAAAATAATAAATGGTTATTAATAAACTGATAATATGATATTTAAAGAAGAAAATATATGATATTTAAAATATAATTATGATTCTATTATATATTATTGTAATTGTTAGAGCTATTATACCATAGGTTAATTAATTATCTCTAAAAGGAAATGCATGTTAAGGTGTTTATATCTAAGTTTTTACATCTGTGAGATAAATATCATATTCAACACTTACTTAATTTTTATGGTGTAGGTACTACCCATTCAGTTATATTATATCATTAATTAATTTAAATTCATGTTATTTTGAGTTTCAATTTTCATTATTTTATCTAAAGGAATTCAAATAAAAATTAACTAAGTGCTCAAGAGTTTCATAACTGGATTCATTTTTATTGGGCTACATTACATCCTCATTGTCATCAGTATTCTATGATTATGCATATAATTATTTTTACAATATATTTTTTAATTGAATCTTCACTCAAATATATTTAGTTTTTATTCAAATAATAAATTATTTGTTTCAATATCTCTTAAATATTATGATCTTTTCAATTGTATACTATGCAATCTCATTTTTTCTGAGATTGTTTACACCTGAATCTCAATTAAAGTAAATTATTGAATCATTTTTGAATAAACTCTCTAATATTTCTATAATATAGTAATTAATGACCCTTTTTATGTAATAGTAAAATTTTACCATTCCGGGGTACTCAATATGTTTTAAAAAAATATGCTAAAGAAAACGCGACATTATTTCACTATTTAGCCGGAGAACTAGTTTTATTTCAAAACACATTTCTCAAAAATATCGTCAAAAATGTTATCAAAAAGTATAAAATTATTTATTAAATAAATTTTTACAATTTTGGTCTTTATCATATTTTTAATGTAATATTCTTTTGTCTTTCTAAACAATGCACTTTTATAACCATTTACCCTGTAAAAGATTATTCTTTTTACCTTGTACAACATGTTTGAATATACCTTCCATCGTTTCATTGAGGTTTAATTTAAATATTTAAATGGTTAATTTTTTATAATTTTTTTAAATATAATTTAAATTAAAATTATTTTCAATTTTTTTCGAAAATAAATAATATATATTTTGTAATAATTTTTTAAACAGAACTTTTTATAGTATTCCAAATCATCATTGAAAAAACACCTTTATTTTTTCTAAAAATGTGATATGGTGTGTCAATAACATCATTATTTATATATTCAATAGTTTATGACTTATTTTTCCAATGAGAGTCATGAAATTCACTCCCACGATTAATTTTTAGCCCCCTTAAAATATTCAATTTCCTATGATCATTAGATATTGAATTTCCCAAATTATCCATATCATTTTTCAAAGATATGTCTATCACCTAAATTTTATATATTTTATATATATGGGTTTTACTGTTACAATTATTTTATTTTTTGGGAAATATTGATAAGTATTTATGATTTATTCTATTCAGATATTTGATAATGAATACCATTTATTAGTTAAATCATTTACTTGATATGAGGAATGCATTGGAGTTATATTGATAGGTTGGGACCATACATTATATACCATCTTGAAGCATCGACATGTTCCCATGTTACAATTTTTTCTAAAATTAAATAGAGTTGTACCATTATTATTAATACTTATAGAGGATAGATAATGATAGAAGAGGTTTCCATATATCTTCTAAATAACCTAAAAAATTAAGAATTGGATTCATTTGGATTTAGTATAACTATAAATGATATTCACACTTTTAAATATTCAATAGATTCATTTCATTCTTAATGTTTTTGATTAAATGGAATGTGATTTCAGTTTATTATCTATTTATATAGATTATTACTTATCTAGTTATTTTTATTTCATGTGTTTTTATTTATTTACCTATCCATATGTTCTATGTAATTCCTTCTCAATTTATTGATAGTGAGGAATGTGGGATCAGTTATATAGCTTTCTGAATTGATTATTCCCATTGATTCAATATTTATTCCTCTATACTTATCCATTATAGAGAATTTCATCTCATCAATACTTTTTCTCCTTTCCCCGAAGAATAAAAAATTATACTAGAAAAAATATGAAAAGAGATGATATGTAAAAATAAATATATCATTGAAATAAAAACGTTATTTTTTAATTAGTCAATTAATTTATAGTGCAGGGCTCATGTGTGTATCTGGTCACCAATACTACTATATAGACCGGTTCATAAAGATTTAATACCTTTTAATCATTCCAAGGTAGTGCTATTATACACCAGATCCAAGATTACTAGGGTTTGGTCACTATAGTTGGTTTAAGTGGAAATTTGGTAGAAACATTGGGAAATAGATTTAGGATAATATTGATATGAGAACCTAACACTAATGTAGAATATGAGGATGATTATTGAAGAACATCATAAAATTTGTGTTTGGTAGATATTATGGGGTTCTTCCTAGATATACATCCATTTATGGATACTACAATTGGATATTGTTATAGAATAGATGTATTATGGGGTAGAAACTCCGAAAACATGTTTCAGGTTTCACTAGAGTGTAACCTAGTACATGGAAGTGAGCATTACAACACACTTGCTTTAACACTACCACGGGATATGCTTAGGATAATTAAAATTATCTTCACAAAAATTTATGATGTATTTTAATATATAATTACTATAAATGGCCTACCATAAACAATAAACCAATTAAGGAACTATGTTGAAATAAAACAGATAAAGTATTTGTGTATTGAGGTTGAATATAAAATAATAGTTAAAAGGATATTTAGTGATTAAGTATTTTTCATGGATATCCATAATTTTTGGAATGGAAATAATTTTAATATAATTTAGAAAATGTGTGACATGGATTTTGTCTAAAAACCCATATTGTCCTTAAATATTGCAGAACTTGAACATATGACAGAAGGACGACAGGGGTTTAATTCCAACCGTGGACCAACACAATGACCTAGTTAATATGAAATTGATTTTAGTTAAACCACTGGGTGAATTAATATTGATTATGAACATTTAGTTTTTTTATTTAGTTTTATAGATAAATGCATTAACCATATTGGATTTGGAGAATAGTTATAGGAAAATGGAAAGACATGTCCCCTTTTATAGATACTACGATCTAGTAAAAGTATATTTTAGTGCTTTAAGAATCGAAGTTAATTTTTTGATATCAATTTAATAAAGTAAGTAATTAATTATAATTTGATAATAAAATAAACAAAAGATGAAATTGATCATATGATATTTAAATGTATCAAGTAAATATTTTTCATTATATTATTTGTTAATAAAAGGATTCCTCAATATTAGGAAAAGAATCAAAAAAAATGTCATCCATATAGTGTAATTGTTTTTAAGAAAATGGTCTTTCAAATCAATATATATTTTTGAAATTGAGGTAGTCAAAATTCAATTGTTCATTAACCAATTTTTGATCAATGACATATATCAATCCCTATAAATACTTATGTTTTTCCTCCATGAATTTATCTCGACATTCAACTAATGTCTTCTAACTTAAAGACATAGTCATATGTTAGTCCATGTGACATGTGTAAATACCATTATCTCTTTTATAGAGGATGTTTTACTAGTAATTCTCATGACATGGGATTAAAATATTAGAAATACCAAACAATAAATTACTGAGTTCATGATTAAATTATGAGGACACAATTTAATTTTGTTATTGAGAATATAACTACCTAAAAATTTAATGCAATAACATTGTAATCGATAGTGCATATAACACACAAAACCAAGTGCATAAAAGAATACAATATCTCAAGACATTCCAATATATAATAATTTAAATAAATTAAATCTATGATATATGTTTCAATGCTTTTGATTATGTTTAATATTATATCACACTCAATAACATGTTTCTTTTATAGTTTGTGTTTCATGTAAGACTGTGTTTTATAGAAATACATCATATTATTGATGTATTATTATTTAATATAATTAGATATAACATAGTCAATAAATTGGAATTTGTGAATATTAGAATGTAATATATGAAAATACATGGATTACAAAAATATAAAAATAATTCATTGGTAACCATTTAATTAGAAATTAATAAAATACCAACTGAATATAAAGGAATTGTTTTTCTTCCCACAAAGGTGTTTTATCATAGAAAATTAAAATAATTAATATTAGTTAATTATATTATTGGAATTCAGTTATCATATATTCAGAAAATAATTTTTTATATTCCTCTAATATATTTAATATGCATAATATAAAATAATCCAAAATTTATTCATAAAAAACTATATTTTTATAAATTTCATTTTGCCACCAATCAATGAAAAAACTATTTAAAAACAAGGTACTGGAATATTTATGAATTTTATATGTCACAATACACATTAGCTTTGAAATATAAACATCTAAATAGTTTTAGGGTGATTTTTTGTATTGTTGTGAGATATTTCATTTGTTTTTTGACGAATAGTGAAAAATACTAAATTTTAATTCAAAATTGTCTTTTAATTTAATTTATTAATAAGAATAAACTAAATTTCATTTATTGGTTTCAATTATGTAATAGTTAATGTTTTAATATATTAATCCAAATTGTGTAAATGAAATCAATTTAACATTGATATTCTATATATAATTATGAAACTTTTAGTTAATTTTTCTATAAAAATTTACTTTATTATCCCGTGTATGGGATTAAATTTTAATTATTATTGTCCACATATGTGATTAAAATGTAAAAAAATGGATTCAATATTTTGAATAAGATTATTTTATAATCTATAATTTTTTAAAATTAGTTTTTCACCCAAAATATTAGAGAATATAATTAAAATGAATTAAAATGATTAACTGATAAATTTGTTTAACAATGGAATAAACCTTAAATATAAGATCCAAATAACCTTGAAAATTATAAAAAGTACATTTTATTTTCATATTTAAAGAATATAATATCTTTGATAAAATTGGTATTATTATTGGATCCACATTTAATAGTAAATATTTTAGTGGAATTCCCATTTCAAAAAATTAACATGAATGCCTCTCCTCCCACAATAAAAAACACTACCAAAAAACTGGGCAAGGCCATTGCCATCCCTTTATCAGCACTAACAAAAAAGCTCTGATAAAGGGGGGTGCCTTTATCAGTTCTAAAGAAAGCTCTGATAAAAGTACACCTTTATCTGTGCTTTTTTCACGCTAATAAAGGCCCCCTTTATCAACGTTTTTTTAGTAGCGCTGATAAAGGGGAGCCTTTATCAACGCTTTTTTTTTAAAGCGCTAAAAAAGGGTTCGACACAAAAAAATTTAATTACAAATAATATATTAATATATAAATATATAAATATAGTTATATTGATATAAATATAACATATAATATTTAAATATATTTTAGATAAGTATAAATATACATTTACAATTATTATACTTAATATATAAAATATTTAGTGAAAATGGCTTATAAAAAAATTTAAAAAATATTTTTAATTAATAATTTTCTAATTATTATAGAGTAATAGCAATTTAATAAAAATTTGAAGACAATAAAAATTAAAAAAAATTAAAAAAAGATTCAAAATATGTTGAAAACACCACTCAAACATCAAACGGACATAACTTTTAATCCGGGTATCCGTTTGAGCTCTACCACATATAAAATCGAAGCCTCCGACGAGCTCTATGGCATTATGACTTGGGAGAACCCCGATCAAGGTTTTTTCAAGGCCAAAAGAGGGCCAGAACACGTCCAAAACTGAGTTTTTAGTCAGGGTTACCTGATTTTTTAAAATTTAGTGGATTTTCATCCTCGTTTAAGGGGTATTATTTTCTTTTTTTTGTGGGGACTGAATTGATTCCAAGGTATTACTTTCATATTGATATTATGTCTTTGAAATTTTATCATATTTTATAATGCACTGCTATTTATAATCAAATATATAATTATATGTACATATTTTTTATACATTCACACCTAAAAATTAAATTTTTTAAATAAATAAATAAACATATTTACATATAAAATATATTAGGTTTATCTAAAAAATACATAATATCCATTTTATTTAAAATACCAATATATTAATATTTATATAACTATATATTAATATAACTATATATATTAATATAACTATATATATATATATATAATAATATAACTATATATATTAATATAAATATATATTACTATAAGAATAAATATAACAATATATATATATAAATAAATAAATATATCATAAATAAGAGAACAAATCAATATAGGGGAGCGGTAAAGGCATTAGGTTCATAGGGGGGAGGTCTCGAGATCAAATCCAGGTGGAGGTAGGGGCGCGTACACATTCGTTATTTAGAGGGGATAGCTCTAATGAAGGGTATAGGTGGTGTGTGTAGGTGCTGGAGGTGTGGAAAAGCACTTATAAATGGGGGTTCAAGAACTTTAAAAATACCCCCTGCGTTGGCTATATTTTTTTATTTTTTTAAATTTTCCCCTTTTTATCAGCGCTTTTCTTAGTGCTGATAAAAGGTGTCTTTATCAGCACTTTTTGGATCATTGATAAAGGGGACCCCCCAATCTTTGCCGGCATTAAGACCGCTTTTTTAGCACTATTAAAGGCATTTTTTAGTGTAGTTAAAAGCCATATTTGTAGTAGTGAAATGTCACACACCCCTATTAGTTATTAAAACTACTAAAGCCATTTAGATCACCCAAAGTATCCTAAAATATTCTTAAAACATCCCTATGCTCATACTAGAATCCATGATTTTGGATGAAATCTATCCATAAAAATCCTTTAGTGGAAACAAAAAGGAGTTACCCAATGAATATGTAACATACCTTCTTAGGCTATTTTTTTCTTATTATCCACATATTAAACAATTATTATGAAATTATTATATAATAAACTATGTATACAGAATAAACTAGTATTTTTATATACAAAATGTTTTGCATACACCTAAAAACACTTCCATCAAATGGATTACAAACATATAGTTTGTGTATGCAGTGCATGCACAAGAGCCTCATCCTAGTTAGTGAGGACTTTGTAAGTGCATTCAAGATACATAAATTTTAAAAAATGTGTGGATACTTAATTTACTTGGGTTATATAGTAGGAACTGCAGTAAGTACTGTAACATGTACTGTAACAGACATTGTTCCATGTTGTTTTAGTGGAAACTATTCATCCACTTGGGCTTTCAGAACATCTTTTTAGGCCTCAAGTCCTTTAAGCTCTTTGGGCCACCCAAGGCCTCCGGGCCAGTAAGGATTTCGGGACACATTAAGGACTACGGGCCACCTCAAGGCCTTCGGGCCACATGAATTGTGCTTTATGATCAGACTGACACTACAAGGAGTAGACTCTAGATGAAGATTCAGTGTAGGCAAATTCCATGGAGAAAAATCTAAGAGGATTTTTTATAAAGAGAGGGTATGGAATTGATATTGGGGAAATCTTGTGCATGCATCAGAAGCCTAATCTTACACGCCATGTGAAGGTGGAGAGCTGATGTCACAATGATGTAGCTGGGGAGGATCTATTCCAGGTATAGTATATATATTTCCTAAGACCTACAGGTCATGTAATCCTTAAGCCAATGGGCCTTGTAAGGGTTACCCCTCATCTCATGAAAGGGGGGTTATCAAAAATCAATAAAAGAGAAGGCCTTCAGGCCATTCTAGTGTATGTAGTGCACAACTGCATCGCGAAATTATGATTGTTTATTTTTCCATTACCACCTCTCAATGTTTCACATCATGATAGAAATTATATATATAGATATATATTAAACGTATAATTTATTTAATATTATATAATTCATATATAAGTCATAGCTTCATGATTTCCATTTTCTAGGCATACGATAACTTCATTTGTGGATATGTAGACTAACACCTCCTCAAAACGGTGTGAATTTTTCACACAATACATTGAATGGATTAACAATGATATTAATTAAAATATGTTACATATATAAAATAAATATGATGCTTTAATTATTATATATATATATATATATCATTTTAATTTCATCCATTTGATATTGAAATGAAATGAATGTAGCATTTATGCATATGTACGGGGTACTGTCTCTATGAACGACACTTTTCATTTCTTATCTCTATGTTTTATGGATTATTATGAGTAAATATATAAAAATGATGTTTGTTATGTAAATAATTTATAAAATTGTTTTGATGATGAAATCATGATCTAATTAATAAGAATATCAAGAAACAGGTCTAAACATACTCGAAAAACTAGGTAATTAACACCCAAAATACTGATAATAATAAACAATTATTATCAGAAATGTAATAAGATATTATCATAATATAAAATTTGATATTAGAAAAACTATTATGAATATGGTCTATGTCAGTGATTGTATTAAATCTATTCTATATGAGGCTAATGGATGTTCACCCAAATGAAACACAATGTATGGGATTTTCATCTCACTTTTTACATATGTGAGATATATGTAATATTAACCACACAATAATTTTTCATATTGTATCTAAATCCCAATATCATATATTATGTCATAAATTATTTTATATTAATTTTTAATTTTTATAAAATTTGAAATTTTTATTCTATGTGAATTTGAATTAAAATTTTACAACTGGAAATGAATTTCATCACCAAGTTTATTCTTATTGGATTATATTACATAAACATTATCAATAATATTTCATGAGTATGTGTATAGTGATATAGAAAAGTATTTATTTATATAATCTTGTATTATTTTTTTATAATTTATATATATATAATCAATTAATTTGATGAGTCTCTATTCAGTGTTATAGTCTTTTCAAGGGTTTACTACTCCATCACAGTTTTATTAATATTTTTTACACATAAATTTCCATTCGAGATATTTTTTATAAACATTCACTAAACCCTACCATTTCATTCTCCTTTGCTTATTTATGAATAGTTTCTTGCAATATTACATTTATCTGCTCTTCGGTACTCACAATTTTTTTAATAATGTTTTAAACAAAACACAACATAATTTCTCTCTTTAGTTGGAGAACTTATTTTTGATTGAAACACCTATTTTATAAAAATAGTTTTAAAGATGGGTTTTAACCCTTAAAAATGATTTTTTAATTAAATTTTAACCCTTTATTTTATAAATTCTTTCAAAATAATATTCTTAGCTATTTCATAATATGGAATAATTCTAAAATTTTAATCATGAAATTTTAATGTTCTTTTTACCTTGTATATAATGTAAGGAATTACCCACCATCATTTCTTTAAGGCTTACATAAAATTTTTTTAAGGTCAATATTTATCAAAATGTTTTTCAAAAGTGACTTAAAAATATTTTTTTGATATATTTTCGAAAATAAAACGTGTATTTTCATCATGAATGTTTTCAAAATATATTTTTATATAATTTTAATTAATTAATGATGAAGACAATTTAATTTTACTCCAAATAAGATATGTTGTATTGATTCTATCCTTATTTTTCATCGGGATGGTTTATGAGTTTAATTTACTAGAATATTATTTTCATTCACTTACTTGATTCATTTTACATTCCCCTTGAAATATACAATTTACTATGATGACTACACTTTGAATTTTCCATAATTATCCATATAATTTATCTTCGATATATTTTTTTACCAAAACCATATATCTGTTCTTACATATGGTGTTTATATTAATCAAATTTTACTTTTGGGATAAATATTGAGAAATCTATATTCCTTGTCCAATAATTTTTTTTGATAAGTCATAATTATTATAATTAAATTAATTACTCAATATGATGAATGATTTGTACAAGATGTGACAAGTGGGACCATATATTATAAATCCCCTCAATGTATCAATAGGTTCTCATGAAAAAAATTAGTTGATAAAATTAAAAAGTTTCCCCTTATAATGTTAAAATGTTTTTAGGATTGATCTTAACAGTAGTGTTTTTCATGTTCTTGAGATATGAAATACAAAAATTAATATTTTCATTAATTTTTATTCAGCATTTATTATTAATGATATTTCCACATTGAAAATTCTTATAGATGCATTTGATTATCAATTTATCAATAAAATGAAATGAGTTTTCAGTTTATTACCTTACCATATTCACTATTACTAATCCATTTATTAAAATGGTATGTGTTTTAAGTGATATACCCTACCATATTGTTTTTGTACTTCCTTCACACATTATTGATTACATGGATTTATTTACTTATTTACCATTCTGTCTTAATTATTTTCATTGATTCATTATTTATTCCTCTATACATAAAACTTAATGGGAATTTTTAGCTCACCTTTATTTTTTTCATTTCCCTTATTAATAAATGAAATTTACTACGAATGATATGCAAGGATATTAAAAGTTAAAATAATGTTATCCTTCAAAGAAAAAAATATGTTGTAAATATTTTATTCATTTTTAATATAAGATTGTTATATATATGTGGTTTGCTAAGATTTTAAAACTAATTGGTCCTTTGGGATTGGATTTGATTTAATCATGTAAATATAATGGTATTAGACATTGGATAGAGGATTATAGGGTTTTGGTCGTGATAATTGATAATAATTATTCTAATACCAGAGGATGTGTTTTTTGAATATGCATTAATATTCCACGGTGTATCTTTTCATGTGTTTCTAAAAAAATTAATATCAACCAGAGGCACCTATCATCCTCTGGAGAAACCTCTAAAACCTCTATAATACCTAACAACATCATTATATAAATCATTTTTCAGAAATAGTTTGTGGTCCTTCCCTAAATAATTATCCCATAACCCTTCTCCTAATATGAGAAACCCATTGATCATGGTTCAAAATTTACATTTCCGCATCTAAAGTGTTCCATGACATCCTTCACTTGGTAATCCCTCTATCACTCAATGTTTCCATATTTATTGTACTAGTCGTATGAACTAAAACAAAAATAAAAAATTCGTTATTACCAAATGATGTTAAAATGTACGGAAAAGGTACTAGAAGCAATAATATAAACTACACAACGTCCCAAGTACTGGTATAAAGACTTTAAACTTCATGAAATCTTTTAACATTTCCACATGATGATAAAATAAAATGATAAAAACCCTCATATTACATGTAAAGAATCTCTAAGAACTACGATTGTCTTGAGTCTGGCCCCTATGAGATAAATAATTTTTTTGAGTCATATATATTGTCTCAACACCCACATGATAAAAATTACAATATATTTTCTTTTAAATCACCTGTTTGTGGTGAATGAAGCTTTTGTCATTCCTTATTTATCACACTAAGTAGTTCTCCTATGTGATTATGAGTTTTTGAGAAGTCTTCCCCTCATGATCATGGAGTATCAGGTCACATCAAGTATAGCATGGTCTTGGACATAGGGAATTAAATGGAATAAAAAAACTACATTACCTTATGTTGTAAAACAAAAAGTTTGAATACTCTAGAATTATTTAAAATAATATAGTGTTATAGACCTCACCTGAGAGGACTAATGTCCTAGGTGTTGGTCTCCTACCACACATCCATCCAAAGCACAATATGGGGATAGTCTATAATTCTAATTAGATATGTAGTAACAACCAGTTCCTACATTCTATTCTCTCCCAAATAAAAACATTCGCATTTATTTCTATATGATATAAATCTATATTAGAGTGTCCAATGAGTTTTCTATCCCAGCTCACGAATCAGCAATAAAAACATTCCCCTCTCTACATGTGGGTTAGAACCATGCAAGGAATGTTCATTATAATAATTACAAGTGAAATGATTATTATCCTATTTGTATACATAACGATTCGTGGATTAAATGGCCCGACCCAACTTCAATTTACAATGAAATTTTATCCCTCTCATGTGTGGGTCTGTCATACATAGGGAACATTATACAAATTTTTTTAGTTAGGAATTTAAAATCCATTTCAAACTTTAGGGTTTTAATTTCAAAAATAAAACAGTACATTATTTTAATCATTTATCTTTAAAAGAATTTGTTGACCATCAATAATATAATCTCTTATACTGAAAGACACCTTCGTTTTGACTATGCATTGATATTCCCAAGTCTGGATTTTCATTAGTCACCCCAAAAGGAATGTCAAACAAAATAAACCCTTTTTCTAAAGTTAAAATGATTATATCACTATATTCATCAACATCATCATAGTTGAAAGCCTCTTTATAGATAATCAATACATTTATTCCTTACATGATTACCCCATGTCACTCATTTGATAAGAAATCCATTATATTGTTGGTTCTAACATTCCAAATTCATGCATAAAATGTAATGGAAACTTCTTGGTTAGATGAATAAGAAATGAAAATTCCCACATATTTTGATCAAATCTAAATGAAAAAAAATTCATCTCACCACATCCTTTTGAAAAGAAATTAAACTATACTATCCACATCAAAATTTCATTAATCAAAACAATATGATGCTATTTACTATTCATGATAAGAAATACTTCAATCATAAGCCTCTAACTAATCCATTTTTATCACTATGTGATACTTGACTCATGGTTTTATGACATACGTAGTCACTCTTTGAAACTCTATATTGAGAAAATATTTAAACATATACCATATAGATGAAAATATATTAACTAAAATTGGGACTCTGAGGGAGCTATTCAGGTTGGGTTTCTTGCAACTAGTTGGTGAAGTCATATCACCCTCTCCATTAGTCAAATTTATGTGACCCTAAAATATAAACTCTATTCATCCCCATTGTATGAAATTGAAATGCGTGAAAATTTTCTGAGTAACATGAACTTTAAATTATATGGTGCATGATGAGTCCTCTATAACCATGTTCTTCTTGAGGATGTCACTCAAAAAATTCAATTAATCAATATCATTGATAATATAGCTTCCCGCCATTTTTTCACATAAACATTCATTAAATTATACAAAACTGAGGATCTTTAAGTTTAGTGTCTTGGAAACCAGGAACTTAATACATGAAACAAAAAAAAATTCTTCTTAAACTCTTGAAAGGATCTCTTTATGTTCATCCTAGGATCATTACTGCATCTCATAGCCTAGGTATATACATCCAAAGAAAGGGTGAGCAGAAGGCCCAGTACGGGAAACAAGGGAAACGTTTAACATGTGAACTTGAGATACATCAATAAAGTCATGAAAAGAACATTAAGGCATGAGAATGAAATCATGAGGCATATCATAATAAAAATAAATTATTTCATAACTTAAAGATGTGGATACAACATTTAATATTGAAAATCATTTCTATTTCACCAAGGTCCATCCTCAATGTGTCAATAAAACTTACCAAGTGTATTCACCAAGGCGTCGTTAAAAATAGTCATCTCCATAGATTAAGTCTATACCCAAAGCATTGGAGAGCTATCAGTGTGCACCCTTGACATGCCATTATTATCATGTGATACACATATATCATAATCAATCATTTAATAAATGACCCATATAACATTTAATAAATTGGTTTCATTTCATAATCATAACGTTTTAAAACAGCTTTAAGGACATGATCTTTATGTCACTTAAATTCCCACAGGAAAGGAAGGTGGGTCACATGTATGTAAATCCCAGAATTCCAAATATAACAACTTGGTATATATGTGAATAACCCTATAGAAGAGATAGCTTTGAGTATTCACTTAATAATGTAAAAGAACTTTATAAAAAGAGAGACATTTTGTGATGGAAATTCTGCAGCATTACAACTATATTTCGGGGCTTTAGAAAACATTGAAAAGGGATGGGAAATTGGTCAAACAATAATAAATGACCCATAAAACAGTAGAGGAACAGAATATAAAGGATTCAAGAACATGGGAATTAAATTTAAAAGAAATAACATATGAAATGAAGAACATGAAAGGAAGACAAAAATAAGATTTCTCTTATAATAATCTGGCAGCCTAACGGTGTCACTTAAAATTCAACAAAAATGAATTGATGAGATTTAATAGGGTCTCTCATAATATGAACATAAAAGATAAGTATGATATATTTAGATTTCATACCCCAACATAATAAAAAGGAACATGAAATAATTGACATGAAAATAGATCTTGAAAACGAGAAGGGTGAAAGAATCCCTTAAAAATTCTGCAGCCTAACGACGCCACTTAAACTTCAACAAAAATGAATTGACGAGATCAAATAGGGTCTCTAATCATATGAACATAAATGATAAGCATGATAGATTTAGAGATAATAGCACAACATAATAAAAAGGAACATGAAACACTTGACATGAAAATAGATCTTGAAAACGAGAAGGGTGAAAGAATCCCTTAAAAATTCAGCAGCCTAACGGCGCCAGTTAAACTTGCTTAAAACGAATTGATGAGAAAAATAGAGGGTCTCTCATCATATGAACATGAAAAGGTCTGTAAGAGGAATATAAAAGAACATACTCAAACATATGATCATGCAGCATAAAAGAAATTACATAAAAGAGAGTACTTGAAAGAGAGAGAGAGGTAGGATCCCATACCTTAAAAGTAACTCTAAAAACTCAACGGTTGGGACCTTGATGGCTTAGGGGCACCTTGGGTGGACTCCTTAGGAGGTAATGAGACCATATCCTCGTTGGGGGAGAGTTGGGAGTCGAATGGATGAATGGACGGCTTGGTATTTATAGGGAATGTGAGGGGACAAGGCATTAATGGCCAAGGGGCACCTCATTGGTGGTTTTGAAAAAACCATGGGCTTGCCCATTGTATTTGCCCATGGTATTGTCCACTTGGGACACCTCGTACCTTATATTACTATTTATAAGTCCACCATATTGATTACATACTTAATACATCATTTAATGATGTCATTAAACACCCATAACTTAAATACTGTATTTTCACTATTCATCAAAAATTCAACGTTCTCAGAAAAATCCCAAAATTTCACCTTAACCAAATATCGATGCTGTGATTTCAAAACTGAACTCCATTTTATAAAAATAATTTTCTAAATATTTTTATTTAAATATTTAAATAAATACACTATTCATCGAAAATTCATTTTCTTCAGAAAAATACCCAATAGTTACCTTAACATAAAATCGATGCTCTGAGTTCAAAAATGAAATCCATTTTATAAAAATATTTTTCCAAATATTTTTAATTTAATTTTTAATTAAAAAACACTATTCACCCAAAAAAACTAATACATGACTAATAATTTATGAAACCATTATTTAACCATTTTATTGAATCACATTACTTAGTCAAGGTGCCGAGATTATATTAATACTTTCTTTGAGTGAGATTAATAATCCATTTGGTCACATTACTAATCCTAAGCATAAAATCACTATTCATAATTTACTATTCATCAAAAATTATGTTGATCTTATTAGACTCTAAATTTGGTACTGAACATAATTGCAGAAGACCATTTTTTTGAAAATCATTACAAATTTTTAGTTATTTAAGGTTTACATAAACATTTTTAAAATATCCTTTCTCAAAAATTCATCAAAAATATGCATACTATATTTATCCGGACATTTTAGAATTCATAAACTTCATCATAAGAAGAAATAAAAATTTTTATTTCAAACAAATGATTACACAAGGCAGTTACGGTCTCCTTACATTTCCCCTTATCACACCAGCATATGACCTAAGTGTAAGGTGTGTTAAGGTGAGAGAATCCGAGGGAGGCTCGGCCAACAACGCACGAGCAGTAATTTATATCAGTTTGAACTTCTCATGAAGGAGATTCCATTCTAGCTTCACACTATGAATTTCGGCTTGGGTTTGGTCCAGAGAAAAGCATAGTGGTGCTACCTCCTTCCCAAGTTCTATTAGATGGGCTTCGATCAGTCCAAGACTACTGGGCGAGGCCATCGAATCTATGTTAATTAATAAGGTCACTTGAAACATTCAGTTTTCAACGTTCATACTGACTAATGGTCATATAATAGTCAAAACCCAAGAGTCTCATTTTAATTATACTCATGTTATCAAATGAAACAGTTTTGTTGAGTATGAAAAACAAAATAACACACAAAATTAGGAAACAAGATTTATTCTAAATTTCAGGTCGTTACAATCTTCCCCCCTTAAGAAATTGCGTCCTCAAAATTTTTAAAATTGGGTTCTTAAATTTCATTGAAAGTACCACATCAGCAAAAGAGTTAGTAAAAATATTACATTAAAAGAAAGAAAAGGAACTACAGAGGCCACCCGAGTTAACCCATACTAGGATTCCATATAGGAAAACATGGATATGGAAGAAAAAACAAAGGGTCAAGTTCTAAGGGGGAGTGATAGAAAACATGATTAGGGAATGTTAACCACAAGAAAATCACAAACATATGATGTGTGTAAACGGTCTTTGATTACCCAGTATGAATCATAAACCAAAAACGTTTTTGTTTTACGTTCCTTTTAATAATTTTGAGGATTTCATTTACTACATAGAATAAAAATATACGACCTTCCCGTAAAGTTTCATCCTTTGATAAGTTTTTACCAAAAATAATCTTTTCTCTAAACGATGAGCATTCAAAACTACTTGGTCTCATCAAATCACAAGAATCATCTTATAGAGAATCACATAATCCATAAAATATTAACTATTTATTTCTTATATCTTTAAACATTATCCCAAAAACAGAAAGGGTAAGATAAAATGACTCTTCCAAAAGAAATAACCCTAGAGGAAGGAAAACTAATTTAAATCTTCAAAGTTCCACAGTACTACCCAAAGTTCACCATAGACCATTCCATAAATAACTGTTCTTAAAATTATTCAAAATAAACCAGACTATGATTTAAACCCAAATACAAGAAGGATTTGATTACATTGTCTTCCAAAATAAACTTCATTGTTCATCTCCAAACAAAATCAACCACTCCAATCATCTTATAACAAAAGTATCTAACCTAAACATATTTTACCCAAGATAGGTTAATCATTTCCCTATGTAACCTAAATTACTATAAGTCCACCTTAAATTCATCGATTCTTCAAAATATAAATCAACCTTTAATCCTCAACTAAAATACCGTAGTAATCTATTTACCTCGATCATACAGGGTCCCCAAAATAGTGAACATCTTCCAAAATAATAATCATCTTTTAATCCCCTAATCATATTTGTCATATTAATATGACAATCATTGAATTTCCTATCTCATTTGTAATTGGGATATGTTCTTTCATTTCCCACCATTAACTAAGAAAAGAAAGTATAATTAAGGGCTTAAATACATAACCAATAATCATGAAAAGGAACATAAAGCATATAAGTATAACTTGTAAAAGAAAAGTATGCCCTAACTTGTAATCCCCTAGGTTTCAAACTAGGTTATCCATGATCATATATTCTTATGTGAATCTTTATTTTTTTTTCTTTAATAATGGTTCATACTATGCTTATGAATTTACCAAAGCATATCCCCCAGGAGTGTCGTAACCAAGAGTGCAGCAATGCCCTTTATCGTGTACCAGTTCCAGTTCGAGACTAGCTCAAAGTGGTGTTTTCAGGTTTTAACTCTATGCACATCTATACCAGAGCCACCTGTACCTACTCATATCCAGATAGGGATGTATTTGCTTGGAAACCCCTTAATCAATACACACCAAAATACCAGGAAGATTTTATTTATTTAAACATTTCTATAGGGTTCTTCCCAAAGTTTTCATATCCTAATTTCCACAAATAACTAAACCATCTTTTGATACCAACTATATAATCCCGCCTTTTTGTCACATAAACATTCATTACATTATACAAAATTGAGGATCTTTAAGGTTTAGTGTCTTGGAAACCAAGAACTTAATACATGAAACAAAAAAAACATTCGTCTTAAACACTTGAAAGGCTTCTCCTTATGTTCATCCTAGTTTCATTACCGCATCTCATAACCTGGGTACATACATCAAAAGAAAGGGTAAGCAGAAGGCCCAGTAAGGGAAACAAGGGACACATTTAACATGTGAACTTGAGATACATCAATAAAGTCATGAAATGAACCTTAAGGCATGAGAATGAAATCATGAGGCATGTCATAATAAAAATAACGTATTTCATAACTTGAAGATGTGGCTACAAAATTTAATATTGACAATCATTTCTGTTTCACCAACTTCCATCCCCAAGGTGTCATTAAAAATTACCAAGGTTATTCACCAAGGCGTCATTTAAAATAGTCATCTTTAGAGATTAAGTCTTTACTCAATGCATTGGAGCGCTATTAGGGCGCACCATTGACATTTCTTTATTATCATGTGAGACACATATATCATCATCAATCATTTCATAGACAACCCATATAGCATAAAATAAATGGGTTTCATTTCATAATCATAATGTTCTAAAACTGTTTTAAAGACATGATCTTTTTGTCACAATAATTCCCATAGGAAAGGAAGCTGGGTCTCATGTATGTAAATCCCAAAATTCAAAATAGAAAAACTTGGTATATATTTTAATACCCCTATATAAGAGAGAGATTTTATTATTCACATAATAAAATAAAATAACATTAGAAAAAGTGAGATATTTTGAGACGGAAATTCTGCAGCATAATGGCTATGTTTAGGGGTTTTAGAAAACATTGAAAAGAGAGGGGAATGGGTCAAACATTCATAAATGACACATAAAATAGTAGAGGGACAGAATATAAAATATTAAATAACATGGTAATGTAATTTGAAAGACATACCATATGAAATGAAGAACATGAAAGGAAGACAAAAATAAGATTTCTCTTTTGAAAATTCGGCAGCCTAACGGCGTCACTTAAAATTCAAAAAAAAAATGAATTGACGAGATCAAATAGGGTCACTCATCATATTAACATAAAATATCAGTATGATATATTTATAGATCATACCCCAACATAATAAAAAGGAACATGAAAGACTTGACATGAAAATAGATCTTGAAAATGAGAAGGGTGAAAGAATCCCTTAAAAATTCGACAGCCTAACGGCGCCGCTTAAACTTAAACAAAAATGAATTTACGAGATCAAATAGGGTATATCATCATATGAACATAAAATATACCCATGATATATTTAGATATCATAACCCAACATAATATAAACGAACATGAAAGACTTGACATGAAAAAAGATCTTGAAAACGAGAAGGGTGAAATAATCCCTTAAAAATTCGGCAGCCTAACGGCACCACTTAAACATTCTTAAAACGAATTGATGAGAGAAAGATGGGTTATCTAATCATATGAACATGAAAAGGGAAGTAAGAGGAATATTAAATAACATTCTCTAACATAATATCATGGAGCATAAATGAAATGACATAAATGAGATTACTTGAAAGAAAGAGAGAGGTAAGATCCCTTACCTTAAACGTAACTCTTAAAACTCAATGGTTGGGACCTTTAAGGCTTGAGGGAACCTTGGGATGACTCCTTGGGAGGTAATGAGACCATAACTTCGTTTGGGGAGAGTTGGGAGTCGAATGGATGAGAGTATGGCTTTGTATTTATAGCGAAAGTGAGGGGACATGACATTAATGGCCAAAGGACACCTCATTTGTGGTTTTGGCAATACCATGGGCTTTCCCATAGTATTTTCCCATGGTATTGGCCACTTGGGACACCTCATACCTTATATTACTATTCATAAGTCGAAAATATTTATTACATACTTAATACATCATTTAATGATGTCATTAAACACTCATAACTTAAAAACTGTATTTTCACTATTCATCAAAAATTCAACTTTCTCAGAAAAATCCAAAAATTTCACCTTAACCAAATATTGATTCTCTGATTTCAAAAATAAACTCCATTTTATAAAAATAATTTTCTAAATATTTTTAATTTAATTTTTCAATAAATATACTATTCACCGAAAATTCATTTTTTTCAGAAAAATCCCCAAAAATTACCTTAACATAATATCGATGCTCTATGTTCAAAAATGAAATCCATTTTATAAAAATAATTTTCTAAATATTTTTAATTTATTTTTTATTTAAAAAACACTATTCACTTGAAAATCTAATACTTGACTAATAATTTATGAAACTGTTATTTAACCATTTTATTGATTCACATTACTTAATCAAGGTGCCTAGATTATATTAATACTTTATTTAAGTGAGATTAGTAATCAATTTGGTCACACTACTAATCCTAAGCATAAAATCACTATTCATAATTTACTATTCATCAAAAATTAGGTTGATCTTAATAGACTCTAAATTTCGTACTGAACATAATTTTAGAAAACCATTTTTTGAAAATCATTACACATTTTTAATTATTTAAGGTTTACATAAACATTGTTAAAATATCCTTTCACTTAAATTCATCAAAAATATGCATACTATATTTAACCGGACATTTGAAAATTCATACACTTCATCATAAGAAGAAATAAAAAATTTTATTTAAAAAAAAGGATTACACGAGGCAGTTACGGTCTCCTTACAAAGCCCCTTATCACATTAGTATAGGACCTAAGTGTAAGGTGTGCTAAGGTGAGAGAATCTGATGGAGGCTTGACCAACATTGCACAAGTAAAATTTCTATCAGTTTGAACATCTCACGAATGAGATTCTGTTCTAGCTTCACATGATAAAGTTCGGCTTGGGTTTGGTCCAGAGAAAAGCCCAGTGGTGCTACCTCCTTCCCAAGTTCTGTTAGATGGGTTTTGATCAGTCCAAGACTACTGGGTGAGGCCATAGAATCTATATTAATTAACCAAGGTCACTTGCAACATTCAGTTTTCAACGGTCATACTGACTAATGGTCATATAATAGTCAAAACCCAACAGTATGATTTTAATTATACTCATGTTATCAAATGAAATAGTTTTGTTGAGTATGAAAAATAAAATAACACACAAAATTAGGAAACAAGATTTATTCAAAATTTCGGGTCGTTACAGATACCCCTATATGTCTTGAGTTATGTCAGCACAATATTTTAGTTTTAAATGAACCTTTTGTTAATTAATGGTTCGTTCCTCCAACCCATGTAGCATTTTTATAATATGATGGTCTAACTATATAGTTTTCCAAATAATTTTGAACACCCCTTATTCAATAAAACCTATATTAAAAGTTTTTTTTGATGAATCATCACACTACTTCATTTAATTAACCCAATTGGTATTCTCTCACATTGAAATTATGGTAATAAGGACTGATTAATCTGATGATACCACCTAGGAAATGAATGTGAATATTAATGTTTTCCAATAATCCCATAATGTGACATATAGTAGAAAATTATTTCCCATAGGAAAAGTCCACATAAACCCCATACTCATTTAAACATATTGTGTGTGGTAATGTCCATCCTAGTACCACCAATATGAAGTGACTATATGTGGAATTAGATTTTCACTATTATATATGGTTAATGTATTCCCGCTAGTCCCTAGTCCAAATTCATAAATTTGAGGATATTATTTAATTTATACTTCATTTTATGTTTAAATAGGTCATGAATGTCTTTGTGTTCCATTAAATCATAATCTAAAACTACTATTCATGCATTGGGCACAACCATGAACTACCCCAAATTGATGGGGTAACTTGTTTTTGAATTTGATACACTTGGGTCCCTACATGCACATTATGTTTTCTTTACATTGACAATAGTTTCATATCCTCATGTTCTAGGAATTAAAAAAACAAAAACCTTTGGTCTTAGATGCATAATGATAATCGCTTTGGATAAGAGACATGAAATTGAACAAAAAAAATTCAATATTGTGTGAACAAAAAGGAAAATAATCAAAAATATGTTTAGCAAGAGGATGAACTATACATCCAATTAGCTTGTAAAATTTACACTAAAATATACGACACTTGAACATGTCACATGGAATTAAATTGGGGAGAACCGACCTCATAACATGTCCATAAACAATAGAAGTTTTGATTCCTTTTATGATGACTTTAAACTATAAGAAACATGGTCATTTCTATGTTACCCAATGCATACCAGATATAAATCCTTGTAATGGTAGATAGTATATGATCTCTATCTATAAATTAAAATTTGGGTTTATTTCTTAGCTTCTAAGAAACCTTTGGTATTTTCACATTAGTTACTATATTTGGAGACTCACATTAGTCCCATCCCATATAAAGATGATATATGAAATCTCTATTCTTCTATTTGAGTGCCTGATCTATATACGTGCCCCATCCTTTCACATGGATTCATTGGTTATTGATATATAGCCTAACCATAATTCCATGGTCAATCCATACTATGACCTAAATTTCCCCAATTCCTTGTATTCAATTTAGAATAGTGTAAGAAAATATTTAACAAGAAATATTCAAGGATTGATTTTTATATTCTGGGATATGTATTAATTTCTTGAATCTTTTATTTTATGTCCAACCAAAAATTTGAATCACTTTCAACGAAGTTCCTTCATGACATTCATTTCCTTGTTGAGATTTTCAATTTCATTAAAATAAAATTCCACCAAAATTTCCCTAACAAGGACTATCGTGTGATTCTAATGATTTTTATATTGTATATTATGCTCATAAATTTCATTACCCACGTGATATTAGGGCTCTTAAATACTCACACTAACTATTAAGATTATTATTCTTGATTTAATTAATATTTCGGAAGATAGATTGGGTTGTAAGAGTATAAACTCTCTAGTTCTGATCTATTCAGTAAGACTATAAAATTTATATCACCAAAGTCCATATTATAGGACATTAAACTAGTGGGTCACTATTATGAGAACCATGAAATTAATCTATGTGTTCATACTCATGTTATCATATATACTAGAATTGTCCTCACTCTTCACATGAGGTTTTTTCGGTAACATTCCTTTATTTACACTACCAATCCACATTTGGGGTCAATGTTTTTTGACGTAAAATAATAGATACATTGGCATGGATTGAAATACATTGAATTGTCCAACGAAAGATATACCACAATCTACAGGTTGAAAACCTACATTTTGAAATCTGTGAAAAATTGAAGTTTCTAATCTCTAGGCATGCACCCAACACAACATCAAAAAAATATCATGTGAAATAGAAGGAAAATGCATAAAAAATATTACGAAAAAACCTCATAATGGGAGGCCTGAGAAAAATCCAAAATCCTACTTTCTTGTATATCCCATCAAATGGGTTTGGAAAATGTTGGTCAAAAATAAAAGGAACAAAACTCATAAGGGATATCATTTGGCCCTAGAATAATCTAAGATATTATCACTAGGACCCCTATCCTAGGAAAAAATTAAATCACATTTTTATTTCTTGGTACCTATTTGATGGTACATATTCCTATCATGTCTATGAAATACATCAGACACTTTATATCCTACATCATAAAGCGGTCTATGCCATTTAGGTTGTTTTTTATGTGGGAGGTCTAGATACATGAAACAACCACATAATTATATGGGTCCATAAAAATGAAATTACTAAAATACATTTAAATACAAGTGGATTAATTATTATTCAATTGGGTTACATGGTTATGTCTAGATCCCATATCATAGTACAATCCATAATGTCCTTAAAAATTTCAATCCCTTTTCATCATTCAATTTGTATTAATCCTATAATTAAATAAATTAATGCCTTAACACAATATTTCCCCTCTTCAAAAAATAACTCCTTCGTAAGATTATTCATTATAGAAACAAAAAGGTTATCCCTCTTATAAACCAATATTATTTCATCCAAGACTCTCCTCACGGAGGTTCCCAAAAACCCTCAATGAAAATAATATTCTTAAATGAATCCTCTCATAGGGTTTAGTATCAAATTCCACAATATTTTCATGTATGTGAAAATGTTTTCTATAGTTTAAAATAAATTCAAAATAATTTTTTTCAAAATTAATCCCTTTCTATGTGGGGTAATTTTATTTAACCCAATACTATTTCTATCAAACATTTCCATTGAGTATTCTAGAAGAGTAGATCCGATGAAAGAATAACTATATTTTTTTATTAGGGAAAATGCGGAAACCCTAAAAATGATGGTATTGGACTCATTTTATAATTAAATACATTTTCCTTATAACTCCATAATTAATATTATTTATTATTATAGTTATATTAAATATTATCTTTTATTAAAATATTGGAATCCACAGAAAACCAAACAAGAGATCTTAACCCTGTATATAGTGGATTCTCCTCAACAGCACCTGGGTGTCAGCCAACCTTTTGGAACATGTGGTAAGGGCTTGGTTAATGTTCACATATAGAGGGAAATTATATAAACTATGGTAGGGAAATAAAATAGAAGATATTATTGGAATGGTTCATTGTCATTGAATGAAGGCATAGGCTGGGAGTGGAAACCATTTTTGCAATAATTTGATAATTTCATAGGATTACTTACAAACCGAATACACACTATGTGGGATATATAATATGGGCCTTGAACCATACAATGAACTATTTTTCCATTATTAATGATACGAAAGTGACCAGAACAATTGAAATTGATTAATTCAAGCCTTCATATCAATGACTCAGTCATCTTCCACTTCATGTGTACTAATCCTTTTGTGACTACAATGTTTTCTAATCAATAAAACATGTAAGAGAATGACTATGATGAAAAATAAACTCTACCATGAAGGAATTATTAAAATCATGTTTTTATGGTTTTCAAAAAACTATTAAAATTATTCGTGAAGCTGTAGAGCGAATTTAGATTCTTTGTAAAAGAACTTTCTTATAGAGTTAAAAAATCATTGCGGTGACGAAATCTTCATGTTATTTCATGGATGATCTTGTTAGTTTGTGTTGAAAAATTATTTTTATATTAATGTACAATGAAATGAAAATTTAATAAATGTGTACCTTTTGGAAAGAAAATAATTACTTAATTCAATTGTTTAAAAAACAACATGTGTTCTAGATTCCATACAAAGTAGATGTGGGGATCAAAAAATGAAGAGTTATTCCCTATACAGAATACCAAATAATATGATGATTGGTTATATGGATCAATTTGAGTATATATTAAATGAATTTTCATTAGTTTGAAAATATGTGTGCAGTTAGTGGATGATAAAATGAAATACGGGGGAGAATTGTATTTTATGGTCTGTTGCATCATATTATGACCCCAGCATCATGAAAACATTCCTATGTTAGTGAATGTGGCACGTTCACCACCATTATATATTGGTATGACTTCTGGGATGAAAATAATTCCATGCATAAATTATTTTAAAATGAATTTCATGTGATTTATTAGGTGGTTCAATATCATTTTTGATCTGAGGAATCATTTTTCATAAACCACATTTAACAAAGTGATTACTTCCCATATACCATTATGAGCATGAAATATGGATCTCTTACGCGACCATACTCCAATAACAAATATTTTACGTCCCAATCATATACCACTAGATATTTTTTTAAATTGTTTATTTAAATAGTTAATAAATACCAAAACCTTTTAAATGTGGATTAGAGGTAGAAAATGACATCTGATACATGATGAAAGCATAGAGGCTTAGGCTATACTCCCTCTCTAAGAAAGACTCAGTTAAAATTATAGAATTCTGAATTTGGGATGTATTTTAAAATATAGTCCTTTGATATCCATTTATAATGAACTAACTCAACAAATTAATAATTCCACAATGAATGAAATTTCAAATAGTAGGGAAAACCTAGGTCTCTTGTAATGTAGTGCTCCATTTTATGACCTCTCTGTTAAATAATAAATAACATATTGAAGTTCTTATGGGTAAAGTCCATCGAGAAGCTCCTTTTGGGGATCCCTTATTGCCAATCCCATGTGGTCATCCCTCATAGAGTTCCATGAATCCAATATTCTTATAAGGGAAAGTAGTACACCATGAGGTACTAGAAATACTGGCTTCCTTCAGGGTATATGACCCCTTAAAATAGAAAATAATGATTTAGTTAGGATATTCTTCATATAAAAATAATAAAGTAACAATGAGATGTAATACCCACTTATGGTTCCACAAAAAAATCCTTTTACGAGGTATAATCCCTATCGAAATTGAAAACAACAAATATGTTGAGATAGTCCTCATTGTTAAATATTCAATCAAAAATGAATTGAGATAGTTTTCATGGCTAAAAAAATATGGGCATCATCCTTGGTATAAGCCTTGTAAAAATATTAAATAACCTTTGATTTGAGATACTCATCATGGTTTGATCTAAAATAACAATTATTTCAAGATACAACACAATGTTAAGACCTTAATAAACCATGTGTCGAGATACACCTCTTGATTATAGAAATATTGGTTTCCACCTAGGTATAATCCCCATCAAAATCATATAACAACATCGATTCATGTTTTGTCTCATTGTTAAATCATCAAATTAACTTGAGTCGAGATATACCTAATGAATCAAAAAATATGGTAATACTCCTAGGTGTAATCCCCATTAAACACTTATATGATCTACATGATATGTTAGGTATCTTAGGGAAGCTCAAGAATATGTTATTCCTTACATCCTATTATATCTACATTCATTAAATATCACTCTAATCTGGGTACACTCTATTCATAGATTCTCCACTCAGAGTTAACTGTATTCTCTAATGTAATGTGATTGATCTTCTATCGTCTCTTGGGTCTGACATTGAACATGAATCACGTGAGCCTAGAGATCTATAATGATCATCCTGTTGGCATATAGAATTATCACCCATTATGGAAATCATCCTAGGTATAAGCCCCAACCACACCCTAATATCCAAGTGTTAAGATTCTCCTCATTGTTCTATGAATATGGGTTTCCTCCTAAGTGTATGTCCCAAGAAATTCTTCCACCATGCTATGTGGGATCTGATTCTAGTTCATAATAGGATACATAAGATGCCTCTTATAATTATGAACCTAAATTCATTTCCAATTTACTCATTCCTTTGATCTTTTTGGATTATGATTCCAACATTCACATGATTCAATGAACGAATCATGGAGGTTCGAACCCAATTTCCCTTCCCTTTTACATTGAACAATATGGGGACTGATTCCTATATTCACATGATATGTAGGATTCCTTTTTGATGATTAATCCATACAACAAAATAAAATAAGCCTACATGGATGTAAATGAACTCTAGATGCCCAAATTATATTTCCATAGAAGAATGTATCATGAATTAATTAGAGAAAAATGTGGAACATAGAATGCATATATTGGTTTACATCAAACACATGGTCTTGATAAAATCATTAGCATAGGGTAAACAATACTTACACTAGGATTTGTGAAGGATTCAAAAATGTGTCTTAAATATATAAGAGACTCTCAAAGTAGGAAATAATCCCCCCTAAATGGCGTAATGAGCCTAACCTCCCATAATTGATGGTAATGTGTTTTATATGATGTCATTGAAAAAATATAAGTGATGGGTGTCCATTGTTACGATTGTCCAATTTAGATGGATTGATATTTGGTGTGAAATCCATTTAAAAATGTTATTCCAATTTATAGTAGTATATCATCTTTCATGGAATAAAATTTCATTATAGTGATGAAAAACTAGATGATGATGACTTGTAACATGAGATCCCTAGTTGTGAGGAAATATTATCAGAAGATGCTGATTACCACAACTTAGATACTCTTTATTCTGTATAGACTGATCATAAAGATTTAATATAATGAAAAATATTATAGTAACCTCTTTATATTTTTGGTACTATATATTTAATTTATACTTAAATTTTAAATTTTTCGAAATGTCTTATACATTATATAAATCAGTATTGTTACTTTTAGAGAAATATATTAACTATTAAGGTACATGTTTAATTTAGTACTCAATACTGCATTACATTTTACCGTTAAATTTTTTATTATATTTATAACATTTTAAATATTACAATTTTTTTATTCTGTCTATATCATTCAATGTTTCATAAATATGGTAAGTATTATTTTTAATTTCATTTTAAAAACACTTTTTCAAAATGGGATAATAGTTTTTTTGTTTAGTTATTTTATCTTTATATAATTTTAATATTTCCATTCAATATTATTTGTAATGTTAGTATTTCCTTCATGTTTCAATAATTTTTAACGAATTTTAATTATTGAAATTTTTGAAATTAAATTTCTCAATCATCTCATTATTATAGGGAGTAAAAACCATTAACTTATACTGAAGATCATCCCCATTTATCTTCATAGGATCCTTTAAACTATTTATGGAATTTGATGAGTTCTATGGATGGTAAATGTGGTTGCATATGTTTACCCAAAATATCAGTTTTCCATATTAAGAATAAATGGATAACTATAGAGTGTTATTATAATGGAAATATTAAAGGTCAATACTCAATGTAATTTTGTATTTTTTACACTATTTTATATTAAAAAAATTATTATATAGATTTATAACTGAAAAAGTGTCAACACAAAATTATTAGGTCAAATATGGGAGACCATTTTAGTAATCTCATTAATCATTATTAAATTTTTTATGAGATGTTCTTAGTAATACAAAATAATTTCATCTCAATATTACATGAAATATAATTAAATTGACACTAAATAATCCTAGATGAGTTTTTATCATTTTATGTGAGGTGAAAGATATATTTTAAATCCACAATAACTTTATATTTCTGGTTTCGATAAATAGAAAATTAAAATAAATGTAAAATATAATTGTTTTAGATGAAGATACATATTTTTTTGAATTTAGGTAGAAATAACTATTTTGGTAGGTGAATTATTAATTCATTGAGGTGAATTTGAGTATAATTACTAAATATGGTAATATTAATGATTTTTTCCTTTATTAATAGGTACTAAGGAGATCATGATTGGAGATACAAGAAAAGAACATATACTCTCATACATTTTCTCATGGGGAAAAATTTCTTGATGAACATATGATTACTAAATTTTATGGGTCTATTCAATAGACTCCATTGAGACACCAAATCCTTCCCCCATCATGAAGTGAAAAATTAATGGGCAACGACTTCATAAAATCCAAAATATATTATAGGAGAATGAGAGTCTATCTTAGATAATATTATAAGAATTAATATAATTTATTTATAAAAATTTATATGTTATAATTAATATGTAATTTTTTCCAATATTATTTATTAAGACCTATTAAAGAGTATATACTATTTAGTAATTCTATAAATGATAGTAGGAAGCATATTTTTTATGTTGCATTAGGAATGCAAGAACACCAAGTTCACATGTGGGGATTTGAGGTTTGTTTATCTATTAGAAAAGTGTTCAGTTATCCTAGTAATTCTATTACGGAGGATGTATATAATCAAAAAATAGACTATATAGAATCAATTTTATGATATTTGATAGACGGTGGAGGAGAGTAATAGATCATCTATAGAGTTAATTTAAAGAAAACTAGAAGTGATATATTCAATTTAATATCCTAATTCGAAAACTCTTTTTTCATATCATACACCTCCACCACTACATATGTATCTCACATATTTACCTTATTCTACAGATTTACGATATATTATTAGATAAATATTGAGGATCTCTATAATAAAATTATATCATATGGGTATTAAATTATATTTGAGAATACTTATAACATTAGTAGATAGATATGAATCAGATAAGGTAAGAGTAACACATATTATACATGTACTTATTAGAGTATTATAACTTATTTATGTGGTTTTTATATTTTGAAAAAAGTCTCTGGAATTTTTTACATTATCAATCTAGACTTTTCTGAAAACATAACACATGATATAAATACATTATATCACTTATTGAATATTTCAATTAAATTTTATAATATATATATTATAGTAGTACATTAATGGTAGAAATAATCAATATAAATTGATATCATTTTATGGCCCCTTCAACATCACACACTAATATTTATAAAGGAACTCCCAAATTATCATTTTATGAATTTATTTCATTCGATGTCTGTAAGTTGTTGATGAGTGATGATGATTATAGACATTATTATCTATTAAGTATTTTTAAGAGGGATATCATAGATCCTACAACTATAAATATATTGTTCATTGATGTGATAAAAAATAATACCATGTAAGTCAAATATAATATTTTCTCAATTATATTAATTTTATTTAACTTACTATGTCTGTTTTTTTATATGGTATGTTCATACATTTTGTATTTAGTATGATATAAAATTTGTATATGGATTCATGTACCCACAATTTATATTTCTGATAGTGATGTAAATTACATATGAAGAAAGAACTACACAATATTCACAATGTTTTCAAAAATAAAGAAATTAATTGTTAGATACATGCTTATATTGATCTATATAAACCATATTTTCATATAAGATTACATTTCATAATTAATGATCCCCTAATAATATATATATTTATATTTGAAGTAATTTTATGATGCGACTATGTTATCTATATGAAATTATCACATACTAGTTATGATCTAAAGGTGGTTAAGTGTCTTAAAACATTAATGAAATTTTAGAATGTTTTGTTTTTATTTATAAATATATAATATAGTGACATTTTATTTTATTTCATACCTTTCATTTTAAAATTGATCCTAGAATAATAGTAAATTTTTGATATATAAGATGAAAATAATGATTTAATGTTTTTTTCAATAGTGTATAATATTAAAAGTAACACAACTGAGAAGATACATAAACTATTATTTTTAATTTATAGATTCTTTTAAAATTGAATGAACATTATCGAGAAGGAGTAATCAAATGTTATTACGATATTCTAATATTTACATATCATATAATTACAAGTGGTACTATTAAAAAATTAATCAATTTTAGATTTTATTTTAATATTTCTTTTTTATTTATCTCATAAATGTATTTATAATATATTTTGAATATTTTATTATTTTGGATTTGTATATTTTTTATGATACTTTCTCTTGTTATAGAAACTCGATAAGGATATATAAGAAGCTATGGATTAATAATTTAAACGACTAAATTGGAATTATTTTAGTCATTTTTATTTGTAATAAAAAATTAAAATTATGAAGTTGAAATTCTAACAATGTTATGACATAATGAGTTATTATTGAACTATAATGGATCTTACTACTTTTATCTTTTCTATTTGGATATAATATAATGCATGTTGTCCCTTTGTAAGGATTTGATAGTGATATTTTTAAATAAGTCCCTTAAAATTGTTATTTCTTAAATCATTTTTATTTATAATCTATGTAAAAAAAGAAACTTCCATATCAACTATTTTGTTATAGATGTGAAATGTAATGTAATTTTATTAAATATGTTATAAATCATAACCGACATAAAAAGTATTCTTCTACATTGGTGATTTTAAAAATTATATCGAAAATACCCATTGATTTTTTTCTTTTGGAAGGGTCTTCGATGTAGAATATCATAATAACAAATGTTAGGTTTTTCTATTCCGTAAGTTAATAAAAGACAGGAAGTATTTATTTAAAATATCACATAAAAAGAAAAAAATAATTAACTACTACTAAAAATAAAAAAGATTGACAAGAAAAAATAATTTTTTATACGTGTGTATGGTATCGACATATGTAATTATAAACATGTGTTGATTGAATTATATTCCACATTATTGGTATTAAATCCAATTAAATGTGAAAATAGTTGGGTTGTTTCCATTTCATTGTAGAAATAATATAATCTCCAAAAACAAACTAATTTTTTCAGGTCATCCACCCTTTTCCCAGCCATTCTCTACATTGAATTTTATTTTTGTAAGTTTCATGTTTATATTGATTCAAAGATTACGATAAATGTCTTTATAGAAATTTATATATTAAATGGAGTCTCATTTACTAAAGAGTGTTCTACCAACTTATATAACAATTATTTACCTTCAGTCACCATCTATGACTCAAAATGGATGTCAGAATGAAGGATGACAACCAATATAGTTAATTATATGGATAACATGGGATGAAAAAAAGTAGTTTATTAAGATGTAGAAACTATTTTCAATCACTTTAAAATTTATAATATTTAAATATATTTTAATTATTTTATGAATTATTTCATGGATTTTTGGAGTTGAGACGGTTCGATAATGACAAATGAGGTATTATATAGATTTTATTGTATATTTGTATGATCATTCAGAAATTTCATTTTATACATTTTGGGTCATTATATTGGAAAATAGAGAACATGGTTATATCTAGAATGTGGTTCCTTCCAATGTATAGACCTAAACATTAATTACATCTAGATCCACGTGTATAAGCCACTACATGTTGAATTTGCCAATTAAGTTAATCAAAAAAATTATTTAATTAATTATTTTAATATATATTTTAACAATAATCTACAATATATTTTATTTTACCTACCAATATATGGTGTGTGTCCATAAACCCTCACTATAGAGAGGGTGTCAGAGGATGATATCATTGGGGGATCAAAACCAAACTATTCAATGAATATGGTTGACGAAGAATCAATAAAAATTCCAAATTTAGACACATTCTTCATATGAGATATATCATTTTCATAGTTATGGATTTGTTATTTTCCTTTTTTCAACCTTATTTGTGGCATTAAGAATAAATTATTTTTTATTTGATTAATTTCCCTCCTAAATATTCATATTAATGTATTGTGTTCTAATTTCCTTAGAGATATTATTTATTGATTGGATTCCCTTTTTATTATTCATCATTAGTGAATGTATTCCCGATTATTGTTTCAGTACATTCACACATGATTCTCATTAATACATTAAATGTTATTTTTCATGGTGTTATTTTTCATTTCATCACAAATGATCATTCTAGATGATGAAAATTAAACAAAATTTGCCTTTGATGGTAATTTTTTTTGTGATACACTCCACTCAATTGATGAATCTAGATGTAATTGGGTTCTATGTAACATCCTAGGTAAATAAAGAATATAGGATTTTCATATTTATTAATATTTGTGAATTAAATTTTAATTTTACATTAAATGGGATTCTATTTTCGATGGTGTACCTGATACCCAATAACGAGTTTCTTTGAAATCTTACATTGCACGCAACATTTAATTATTCAAAAAAATAATAATATAATATTACTATTTTAAATGGCAGTTAACGCATATTTGTTGTATTGGATGGAATAAAAATAACTAACTTCAATATGACTACAAATGTGGGTTAATTTTTTTTTAAATTTATCTAATAAATGTTTGAGGATTAAAATTTGATTGAATCTAATTTTGAGCACAAATCATCTTATATTCATTAAAAGGTTGATTTAACACATTTTGATAGTGAATCATTTTTAAACCTATTTTTTCACATTTACATGTTATATAATATGAAATAATATTATTTTTTATATTCGAGTCATCAATTTTATCTTTGGATGAATTTTTTGTATTTTTTATGATAATGATCATTTTTAAATGAGTAGTGGAAAATAGTGAATTTTAATTCAAAACTTCATTTTAATATAATATATTTAAATTGTTATATTATATTTTAAATTTTTTATAATGTCTAAATAAATTATATTTTTAACATTTAATACAAATTTTTTCATTGAAAGTTATTTAAGTTTGAAATTGGACATAAACCACAGTCAATATTTTGTTAGTTATTATTTCTTAAAAACCCACTTTTTTGTTTTGACATCATAAATTGATTTTAAATCATATTCTATCGATTCGGTGTTTTAAATTTGGAAAAATTAATTCCTTATTTTTTTACAAGAGGTCCAAATTTTTTAAATATGTATCTTTAATTTTTTGACATTATGAATATTTACTTTAGTAAATATTTTATTTACCATTATTAAAAGATAAATCAGGTAAATAAGGGTAAAAATATTATTATAATAATATTTAATTACCCTACCATGTATCTTAATACTTTTGGATGAAAAATATATGACCATGGGCATCCTTTTACCAATCTTGGGACCCCATGGAGCAACTTGGTAGTGATAATGACAATTTATATTAATTAATTTAATGTTAGGACCAAAATAAAATAAACATATATCTTTTAGTAAAAGAAATGTATATGGGCTTAAATATGTGATATTTTCAACTATAAATATTAATTTGAGAGATACAAATATTTCCTACATCCTGTTATTTTATTTATATTTTTTGGACATAAAATAAATCAATTTCATTATGACATAATTGTAATGAAATAATTAATTCATTAATAAAATATTGGAATAAATGATATTATAAATGTTAAACTAAATTTATTTCTAAAATTTTTATGCAATAAACTTATTTTAGGGATGACTATAACTATTTATTGTTGAATGAATTTCATTTGTAGGAAGTAATCAAGATGTTATAGATTTTTTTAAAAGTCTTGGTATAAATTGTTTTAAATTGACCAAAATGAGTTTTTAAAATGAAATACTATTTTATTAAATGATAAAATAATACAAAAAAATATAAAAATCGGTCAAATGACTTAAATAATTTCACATAATTCATTAATGATTCATTTTGGGTTTCTTTGTATTTTATTGTAAATATATTAATCATATGGAATTAATATATAAAAGGACATTGTAAAAGATAAATAAGTTAACAGAGGGTTAAATATAAAAGATAAGTGTTAAAAAAATATCCAAAACCTGTCCAACTCTAATTGAAAGATTTTATTTCGACTTATATATACCTTTCCTTTGACGTAAACAATGTTTGGACCTTCTAAAACTGAAAATCATTTTATAATAAAATAATACTTTCAAACATTCATAAAGAGCCCATCCTCCCCCTTATAAAAGGACATCACCTATAAACCATTACACTTGCCTTTAAATAACCTTATCTCATCTACAATCTAATCAAAGAATCCTCCAACATCCCTCTCTTCCACCTAGAGGCCCAAAACATAGGCAGAAGGAAATTTAGTAAAGCGTTTTGGTTCAAACCAAAGGATGTTACCCGATTTAATGATATTTTCTTCCCTCTTGTTCTCTTCTTTTTATTTTACTTCTCCACTCCCTATGCTCTTATTATTATTTTTTAAAATAACAACTCCATTATAATTAATATACTCGGTTGTTTTTATGATAAGCATTTGAACTATACATACACACCTACGTCTAATGGGTAAAAAACATATTGTTTCTATGGACGACAAACTACTACCTCACGAAACATTGATTGTTCAATTATCTCCTACCGCCTCTCATGGTGTCCATTAAGATGGAAATATAATTATAAGTGATATATATTATATTTATATTGTCTATATACTTCTATATTTTTCATTTATATAATTTATTTAAGGTTTTTAAAAAGGGTAAATAGGATAATTTCATTTGAGGAAGTGCGCACTACCCACTCCTCAAAGTGATATGACTCGTTCATGACATACATGGAACATATAAAGGATGGGGTGACTGAAATTATATATGATATTATACTATAATTATAATATACCTATGTATCATTATGTTTTCATTCCATTAAATATGAAATAGAAATGAATGTAGTGTTCATGCATACGTACGACTAATCGTCTCCCAGAACGATGCATTTCAATTATTACCTCCAAATGTTATGTACAATTATAAATACTAATATATAATGGATATTAATGATATATGTGATACTTATATCATTAATATCATTTTTTATGTAATTTAATTTTTTCCATTTGGACAACTTGTAATTATAAGAAGATTATTTTTGACACAAGTACCAAATATCGAAAAAAACTGGTAATCACTTAAATTATTTAATAATGTTTATAAAATGGTAATAAGTGATATAAATTGAATAATAAACTAGAAAAAGGTTTTTAAGAAAGTATAAATTAACTTTTGTTTATTATTCAAGATATTAAAGAATGAACGAGTCATGTCGGACATGAGGTAGGGGATTTTGTCTCATTCATCATTCATTATAGCGTATTTTAATTTATAAAAGACATTATTTTATACGGTGTATACTACGCATTTAAATTTCATTTCATTCAATTGGAATATTTTCTCTACAAATCGTTTTACTAATCGACAAAAAAATTGTATCTTTTTAACAGAAGCGGTTACAACGTCTTTCCACCACCGTGAACATTATTTGATATTTGGCTTCCATAACAGGCCATAATGTATTTTAAAAGGAAAATAAATTCCATATACTATTTAATTTTTTTTGGAATTGAAGATGGTTTTCATAATGGATCAATTATTTTAATATATTTAAATTATATTTTGTGAGTTCAATGTGGAAATGTTTTCTTTCTTTTATGTTTTGTTTATGTGTAGTGAAAATGTTATGGTTATTGGGAATTGTTTACGTTTATAGGGGTTCCGTGATAAACCTAAGGCGGGTGAGCCCGAGATAGCTCTCTAATGCATTGGGTAACATGAAGATGGTAAATGTTAATGTTAATCCCAGGAGATTTAAGTAATATACTATTATGGGTATTCCAAACATAACTCCTTATATAGCTATGATGGCTACAATTTATATATGTTATATATTCCACAAGTTAACTTTATGATTTATTATTTCCAAGTATTGTTCTTAAATCCTATAATCTTGTGTGGTATGATAAATATTGAAAAGTATTATTTCATTGATTTGTATGTATTGATTGACTAATGTTTTCTTTCGTTATTCTATAACCCTTACTGAGGTTTTTATGCTCATCCCATGTTTTGAAATGTTTTTCCCAAGGCTTAAAGTTGAATTGGGTCGAGGATGGGATCAATGAGAATTCATGAAATATGAAACATGTAACTAGACATGTTTTTTTTCTTAAGAGATTTTATTTTATGAAAAAATGGAAACTGAGTAGAACTATATAATTTTTAATTTTTGAAATGTAATGTAATAGTTATGGGCTAATTCTCAAAAAATATAAACCATAAAATATCCTTAATGTAAATTATTTACTTAACTCAAGATTATGTAATGTTTATTATTGGGACCTTATAATTGGTATCAAAGGTTGTTTTAGAAAATATTAGGAGTTAGGGTATTGTTAAATTAATATCCATAAATAATTTTATGGTAATATTGATATGATATAGAAATTATAGATTACTTTGTGTCTTAACCTATGGTATTTATGTTTTCATAATGGTTTTTCATAACTACGACTATAGTTTTAATTATTTTGCAGGTTTTTTCCAAATGATTGTTGATAATTTTTAACGTTTATCTAGCCAACTGACTAAATTAACTTGAAAATGTGTTAAGTTCATGTATAGAAAAGAATGTTATTAATGTTTTTTGGAATTGAAAATAATATTGGTCAACACTCCAGTTTTGACATTACCATTAACAGATGGTGAGTTTGTTATCTATAGTGATGCTTCATTAAAAGGACATGACTGTGTCCTAATAAATAATGATTAGGTAATTACTCATGTTTTATGTCAGTTGAAACCACAAGAGTTAAATAACCAAACCCATGATTTGGAATTATCTGTTGTTTTTTTTGATTAAAAAATTTGAAGTCATCATATGTATGGAGTAAAATGTGGAATATATACTGACCACAAATGTTTGAAGAATATATTCACTCAAAAAGAATTGATCATGGGAGAGAGTAGATGGTAATAATTAATAAATTATTATGATTGAATGATCCATTACAATCCATGAAAGGAAAATAAAGTATCCAATGATCTGAGTTGAAAAAGTAATGATACATTAACCATGTTACGTTTGGAACAAGATGCTTTGATTAATGATTTGTTGAAATTTTGTATATAAGTTGTAGGTGCATGAGATTCCACTATTTTTTTAGGTTTCAGTGAAATAATCTCTATCAGATAGAATTAATCAAGCATAGAAGGAAGAAAGTGAGTAGCAGAAAAAGGTAGAATTTTATCATAAGGGTAACTTGCCAAATTTTAACAGTGATAATGATTGTATTTTGAGATTGGGGATGAGATTATGTGTGCCTTATAATTCACAGTTGAAGAATGAGTTGTTATATAAAGATCATTGTTCTCCGTTTTTAGTTCATCCCAACAGTACTAAGATGTACTGAGATCATAGGGAGTATTTCTGGTGGGGTGGAATGAATAGAGATATTTTCAGAATTTATTGTGAAGTGTTTGACATGTCAACAGTTTAACGTAAAGAGACAATTACTGAAAGGGATTCTTTTGCCTTTAACGTTTCTAAAGTTGATATTAGATAATGTGTCAATGGATTACATCGTGGGATTACTAAAGTCTTCTTGAGGTAATAATGAAATTTGGGTTATTGTTTATCGATTGACTAAATCTGCTCATTTCCTTCCGATTTGAGATACTTTGTCTCTATATAAACTTTCTCGGTTGTATGTTTAATATATTTACAGGTTTCATGGATTTCTCCTCTCTATTGAATAAAATCATGATCCCAGGTTTACTTATATCTTTTGGAAAGGCATTCAGATGTCGTTGGGTACTGAATTAAATTTTAGTACAACATTTCATCCAAAATCAGATGGGCAGTCAGAGAGAACAATTCAGACATTGTAAGATATGGTATGATCTTACTCAATGAACTACCAGATAAGTTGGGACAAACATCTTCCTTTGTTGGTATTTTCTATTAATAGCAACTTTCATTCAAGTATATAGATGATTACATTTGAGGCATTATATGGGAAGCATTGTCGAACTCCACCTTTTTTGGATTAAGTAGCTGAAAGGAAACTGATGGGACTAGAATTGGTAGAATAATGGGTAGAAAAAAGTTCAATTGGTTCAGAAGCACATGATAACAACACAAAGCATGCATAAAAGTAATTCAGATAATCAAAGGAATGATCTTTCTTTCGAACTAGGTGATCATGTCTTTCTCAAAGTTACACCATGGAAATGTGTGATGTGTTTTGGTAAGAATGAAAAGTAAAGTATATGGTTCATTCGACTATATGAAATCCTAGATAATGTTGGATAAGTTGCGTAAACAATCGCTTTACCTCCTTGTTTATCCCAGGTACACAATGTTTTTCATGTTTCAATGTTAAGAAATTATATGCCAGATCGATCTCATGTTTTAATTCTAGAGGTTGTTCAGTTGGAAGACAATATCTCTTATGAGGAATAGCCAGTCCAAATTCTTGACCATTGAGCAAAAGTGTTGCAAAATAAGGTAATTCATGAAATAAAGGTTTTTTTGGAAAACCCTTAAGGTTGAAGAGGCAATGTGAGAATTTGAAAATGTGATGAGAGATAAATACCCCCACTTATTTGATAAGTGAATAGAAATGTGGGGACATAATTCCAAAAATTGGGGAAGGATGTAACATCCTGGTAAATAAAGTATTTATCATTTTCATAATAATTCTTATTTGTGAACTAAATATTTATTTTACTTTAAAGTGGATGATATGTTCCATGGTGTACCTGATATGCAACAATGGGTTTCTATGAAATATTTTGTTGCACACAACATATAGTTATACTGAAAATTAATAATATAATATTATTATTTTAAATGGTAGAGAACACATAGCCGTTTTATTGGATGGAATAAACATAACTAATAAATATAAGATTAAACATGTTTGTTAAATGTGTTAACACTTATCCAATAAAATTTAGAGGCTTAAAATGTGGATGTATCAAATTTTAAGCAGAAACAGTCTAATATTATTTAAAAGGTCGATTTACAGCCTTTTAATGGAGGAATTCTTTTAAATCTAGTTTTTGTATATTTTATATGTTAAATTTTATGTAAATAATATTATTCTTTAGAATTGGGATATCAAAATTTACATTGGATGAAATTTTGGTATTTTTCTCATAATGTTTATTAGTTAATAAATAATGCAAAATACATCGTTTTTATTCAAAACTGCCTTTTAATCTAATATATTTATATAGAAGGATTATCTTTTTAATTGATTTTAAAGGGTAATTATAATATATTATAACCATTTAATCCATTTTTGTGCAATTGAAGTAATTTCACATTGAAATTGGATATAAACACGTGTTAATCTTTTAATAGTTATTATAAAAACATGATTTATGTTTTGACAACATGACTAAATTTTAAATTAATTTCTACCACTTCTATGATTTGAATATGGAAAAATGTATTCAATATTTAGAATTAGGAAGTCCAAATTTTGTAAATAGGTAACTTTTTTAGACATTATGAATATTTACTTCAGTAAATATTTTATTTACCATGGTTAAAAGTTAAATTAGTAAATTATGGGTAAAAAAATAATATTATAATTATATCAAATTACACTATCATGTGTCTTGATCATATTGGATGAGACATGTCTGACCATGGTCATCCTTGCACCGATTTTGGGACCCCATGGAGCCACCTGGGAGTTGTCACGAACTAAATCTGGTCGCCATCAAACCGGAACCATACCCGGCTCATGGAAAGACCCGAAGGGTGTTCCCCATCCCCACGGGCTGGCACAAGTTCCTGGGTATCATAAAAATTCATTTGGGAATGATTTACCCAAGTTTGGGTTCATAAGATAACAAAAAACAAACAACAAACCAAATCTGGAAAATCATGCCAAACAAGACTTAATAAAAACTCAGAACTTAGCACATGAGTTTAAACAATACACAATAGGTCCAAAGGTACATAAAAGTAGCAGGAAACATCCCATGAGACTCCACACGACAAGGGGTCATCACCCACAATCCGTCTCCACAACACCGCACCATCGAGAGAAACTACCAACCCGAACCGCCATCGCCCAAGGCTTTTCCTTTTCCTGTGTCAAACATGATCAAGTCTACTTACACCCAATGGTGTATGTAGGGTGTGAGACTGAGCCCAATAGGATATCACCCAAGAATTTCAAGTGATAGGCATTGTAAAATAAAAGGCTTGCAAGAATTATAAATAGATAATAGTGGCATTTATTTCTAGAAGTGCAACTTTGAAAAGAAAATAACTTTCAATGGGGATAACAATAAAGAAAGAGTGAAATTGAATAAAACATTCAATCTTCTGGTTTTCACATCCCAAAATACCATAAAGAAAGTTTAAATTCCAAAAAGGCCACAAGCACCAAGTATAGGAACACCCCTAGGTACTAGTTTGCTGTGAGCCCCAAGTACCTCGTACCTCGGTGAAAGTGACCATGATGAAATTCGTTCTCATGCACGAGCCACTAGTAGGGAGCATACCCATAACCTAGTGGTCTCCAATCATCTCCATTATAGTTTTGTTAGTGTTATTCATTTCAGACTTTCTAAGTGAACCATGGTCAAAACCCCTCTGTTCACTAGCGTACTAGTACACGTTAGCCCACCTAGATACCCGGGTTTCCCGTATTGTGCTCAAATAGTCACCACATGCTACCAAAATCAATTTTCACATATAAATATCAGTTCTGGTCACACACATTCAAAACAGTATCTACACCTTTTTTTCACCTTTCGTATAACTCAATAAACCATTTATAATTTCCATAAAACAATTTCAAGAAAATTAATCAAATGTTGCACCTTAAATTCATCTAAAATACCATATTTAAAACCAAATGCAGGCCAATATTATAACAAAACATAAATTTCAGCATCAAAACATTTTTATAAATCCAATCTCTGAATTATAAAACAACACCAAGAGGCACAACATTAGTTACACATGTAAAACACCCATTTTCACACAAGATTGACACTTAAAAATCAACAACTTTTAAAATGCTACCCAAATAAATTCTTGAAATCAAAACTCTGAATTATGAACATAATTGAAACATAAATACAGCAATACAACTCATTATACAATACCTACATATGAAATCACCTACCAAAAGAGTCAAAACCCCCAAATCCTTGTGCGTCACTTCAACCGCACCTCCGCCGCACCACAAAGGAGTAATATTGAACCTAAAACCAGAGGATTGGACCACGAAACTCAAACCTAAAACCCTAGGTACGAAACCCCATCTTCTGGACATTTGGGGATTCAATAAAAAAGGAACAAACCCTAATAAGAAGGGTGGAATAAGGAAGAGAAACAACTTACTTGAGAAATCTGGACGTTTTTTGGAGCTTCAGAAGTTCGCCCCTAAATCGCGATCCATATGAGCTCTAAAGTGGTGAAGACGAAGATGGGGGTGTGTCTGGGTTCGATGGGAATGTGTGAGAGGTGGAATCACAGAAAAATGATAAAAAATTAATATTTTATGAATGCATTACAAAAATATTTTAAAACTGGAAATGGGCTTTCGGGTTGACCCAATACCTAATTTGATCACCCAAATCCAAGTTTCTAATGAATTTTTAAGGGGCCCAAAATTATTTTGTGTTTTTATTATTCAAATGAAGGTCATTTTGGAAGTTTAATGGTTGAAAAATGTTGAAAAACGAAGGAGTTATTAGAAAAACAAAATATACTATAAAAACTGGAAATGGGCTCTCAGGTTGGCCCAAATTTTGGAAACCCACTATTTCCTTCAAAAATGCATGAAAAACCACCAAAACCAAGCAAGTATGTAAATAAAATGAAAAATAACTCTAAATATTTCATGTATGTGACAATTCTCCCCCCCATGAAGGACTTTCTGCCCCGGAAAGTCAACATGAGGCTTGATTGGAAAACAAGAACTGGTACTCTTCCTCGACCCACGACTTTCGCTCCCATGTCTCTTGTGTATCATTTCCATGCTGCCATAGAACCCGGAATAATGGAATAGACTTCCCCCGATGTATCTTCTCTTGGGAGTGCACTGTTTTCACTGGCCTCTCAACAATAGACAAGTCAGGCTCTATCTCCAGTTCTTCCCAACTCAACACATGGGACGGATCCGGGTAGTATTTCTTCAACTGAGAAACATGGAAGACATCATGGATGGACGTCAACTGAGAAGGTAAGGCCAACCTGTATGCCACCTTTCCAATACGTTCGATGATCTCAAATGGCCCGACATACCGCGGAGTCAGCTTACCTTGCTTCCCCAATTGACGATGACCTAAACGAGGGGCCACCTTCAAGAATACTCTATCACCCACAGAAAACTCTAGCTCTCAATGCCTCCGGTCAGCATATGATTTATGACAACTCTGAGCTTTCAATAAACGTTGCCTGATTAATTTTACCTTCTCAGATGTCTCCTGCACCATACTCGGCCCTAGTAGTGAGGTCTCACCTACATCATCCCAACAGAGGGAGGACCAACAAGGCCGACCATAGAGCGTCTCAAAAGGAGCCATTCGAATCGAGGATTGGTAACTGTTATTATAAACAAACTCAACCAATCCCAAATGGGTATCCCAAGAACCTCCAAAATCTAGGACACATGCACAAAGCATGTCCTCCAAAATCTGATTCGCCCGCTCTGTCTAACCATCTGTCTGTGGATGGTATGTTGTGCTCTTCTTAATCTGGGACCCCATAGCCTTCTGAAGGCCTTCCCAGAACCGAGATGTGAAATGAGGGTCTCTATCTGAGACAACTGCTGATGGTACACCATGGAGTCTCAACACCTCTTGAAGATACAGACGGCCCAACTAATCCACTTTAGATGTATCTCTGATCGGAACGAGGTGGGATGATTTGGTTAGACGATCAATCACAACCCAAATGGAATTCTTACCTCGAGGTGTATGAGGTAATCCAACAATGAAGTCCATGGAAACCTCCTCCCACTTCCAGGCAGGAATGGGTAGTGGTTGGAGCAAACCGGAGGGCCTTTAGTGCTCTTCTTTCACCTGCTGGCATGTGTAGCATCTCGACACAAAGTCCGCTATGTCCCGTCTCATACCAGGCCACCAAAACTGCTGATGGAAATCATAATACATCTTAGTGGCACCCAGATAGACAGCCCACTGACACTGGTGGCTATCCTGCATCACCACGTTCTGTAGAGATAATGGCACTACCGAACGACCCTTGAAGCACAATATGCCCTCGGGAGACGACGACCAATCAGAGGATGTCTCCCCACCATGAAGAAACTGCTTTGATCGCTGACAAAGCTCATCACTAGGTTGTTCCCGCTGAATCAACTCCAACAGAGAAGGAGTCAACTAGATGCTCACCAAGAATGCCCCTCCACTATGTTCCTTGGTCTCCACATGCATCTGAGAATGGATCCCCATCAATGTCCACTCATCACTGGACTTCCTCAAAGCCTGCACTGGAACCCTTCTGCTCAAGGCGTCAGCCACTACATTACCCTTACCTGGGGTATAGACAATGTCAAAATCAAACCCCTGCAAGTACTCGATCCAGCGACGCTGCCTCAAGTTGAGGTCCTTTTGTGAGAAGATATAAGCCAAGCTTTTGTGATAAGAATAGACCACAAACTTCTACCCAAAGAGGTAGTGACGCCACGTCTTCAAAGCATGCATCACTGCTGCCAACTCCAAGTCATGGGTTGGGTAGTTCTTTTTGTGTGGCCGAAGTTGGCGAGAGCCATACGCCACCACTTGATCATCCTGCATAAGCACGCACCCAAGACCCATACCTGAAGCATAACAATAAACCACATATCCCTTTCCAGCCTCTGGTAAAATCAGCATGGGGGCAGTAGTCAATCGCCTCATTAGCTCCTCGAATGATTCCTGACATTCTGGACCCCAAACAAACCTAACCCCTTTCCGGGTGAGGGTAGTCATCAGTGAAGCAAGCTGAGAAAAATCCCGAACGAATCGCCTATAATAACCAGCCAGGCCAAGGAAACTCCTGATCTCGAACACATTCTTCGGCTGCTCCCATGACATAACCGCACTAATCTTATCAGGGTCCAATGAAACTCCATTCTATGAGATCACATGCCCGAGAAATTTCACCTCCCTGATCCAGAAACTGCACTTTGAAAACTTTGCATAGAGGCGGCGATCCCATAATGTACCCAAAACGAACCTCAAGTGATGTTCGTGTTCCTCCTCAGAGCTAGAGTATACCAGAATGTCTTCCACGAACACCACAACAATGGAATCGAGATATTGATGGAACAACCTATTCATAAGTTCCATAAAGACTGCTGGAGCATTTGTCAATCCAAAGGGCATGACCAAATACTCAAAGTGGCCGTACATACTTCAGAAGGCTGTCTTTGGGATATCTGACTCCTTCACCCTGAGTTGATGATACCCTGAACGAAGGTCTATCTTTGAGAACCACTTTGCCTCCTTCAACTAATCAAACAAATCTTCTATTCTGGGTAAAGGGTATTTGTTTTTAATTTTTACCTTATTCAGCTTTCGGTAGTCAATGCACAACTGGAGGGATCCATCAGCCTTTTTCGCGAACAATATAGGAGCAGCCCAAGGAGAGACGCTCGGGCGAATGAATCCTTTGGATTCTAAGTCGTCCAGCTGTATCTTTAATTCCCTTAGATCGGTGGGGGCCATGCGATAAGAGGGAAGAGATATCGGCTGTGTTCCCGGCGCCAGATCAATTGAAAACTCCACATCCCGCTCCGGGGGAAAGTTGTAAAAATCATCTGGGAATACATCCAGAAACTCATTCACTACATGAGGTAGTGCACCTTCAGGGGAAAGACCATCCTCTAGCATAAGAAAAGATAACTGGAAGATAACACTTCCCAACTCTGGGAGTGGAGGCCCTGCGCGACCTGACCGAGGATCCCATTCTCCATGAAAAACCTGACGACTCCCATCAGGTGCCGTGAAACTCACACACCGTCTGTAGCAATCAATGTGTGCCTGGAAGTGTACTAGCCAATCCATCCCGAGTATGACATCAAAAAGGTTCATATCTAAGACCAAGAGGTCCCACTCCATCTCAACGCCTGACACAGAAAGTGCACATGATGGGCACCTGAGACCCTGCTCCTTCTTCTTTCCCAGCGGTTTCACCAACTTCATTGAGAATGACATCAAATCCGTTGGCAAATTCAGAATGTCCACAAAATGGGAAGAAATTAATGAAACAGAGGCACCAGTATCAAAAAGAGTATCACCTATAGAAGATGAAATCAAAACGGTACCTCGATCAATCGATGGTCCCGCCTCTGATCCTGCTGGTGCCAGATCCACTACATGGAGATGTCTAGTCTCTTCCTGAAGATGACCACTAGTCTGTGGTTGTGCCCTAAACTGGCTCTGCCCAGAAGATGACCCAGCCCTACCACCACGGTTTCCAAATCGAGATCCCCCAGTCCTCGATGGCTCAGACTGTGCTGGCACTCCTCTGGGAGCCATGGACCCTGCCCCACTTTGAAGTAGACGCGCTATCCCACAAAAGCGTTGCACGTGTCCCATACCTCCACACTGGAAACAAGTCTTTGGAGGATGAGGGAATGCTGGACGGATGTGCCCGGGCTTCCCACACTGGTGGCACATGGCCGATCTCGCATCAGAAGCCGCTGATGAAAACTGCATGGAAGAGTTCTCTGAACTGCCTCCTCCTTTCTTCACATGATCCTCCCGCTTCCATTTCTTCTCTAAGGAGCTTCCACTTCCCACTACTGATACAGAACCATAGAAACCAGCCCTGACTTTTCTATTAATCTCCACCATGCACGCCCGATCAACGACCTCAGCATAGGTCCCCAACTTAAACAAGAACACCTGGGAGTATATCTCTGGTCTCAAGCCTTTCTCAAACCTCTGGGCCATTGCTTGCTCATTAGAGACAATTTTTGGAGCATACCGAACCAACTCAGCGAAACGGTTGGCATACTCCATCACAGATAGATTTCCCTACACAAGTTCCATGAAATCTCTAGACCTGGCATAAGCCAACACCTTAGGGCAGTACTGTTCATTGAAGACAACCTTGAAATCTCCCCAGCGCATCTGCTCATTCTTCCCAGCCTAAACCAATGACTCCCACTATTTACGGCTGGGACCCTCCAACAGAAAGGAGGCACACTTCACCCTAAGTTCCTCGGGTGTTTCCAGGAACTCAAACATACGCTCGATCTTCTCGATCCATTCCTCTGCTTCATGGGGTTCTGAGCTGCCTCGGAAGGTTGGAGGCTTATTTTTCAGGAACTCCTGGGCCTTGTCCTTTCTAGGACCAGTCTCATCCTCTCTAATAGGAGCTGGAACTGGAGCTGGTTCATATCCTAGAGCTTGGACAGCCCGGACCACGACCTCGACTAGCCTCTGATCAATTGGTGTGGGAGAACACTCTCCGGCTTCCTCCCGTGGGTGCGTGAGAGCTTTCTGGGGAGGCATGTTGCTACAAAATGTAACAGTCACAAAATAATAATCAATACCATAATTCTGAAACTTTTAATCAAATAAATCAAATATAAATAATCTAAACACATTTAAGTAATACAATAAACAACTACAACACATCCGCATGATGTCCACATGTGGTCTGCATCCCACACGTCTCACCTGGAAGTGAAGTCAATCTTTAAATTCCAACATCCCCTGGTGACTCAGGGTATGCCATGAGAGGTGCGATCCAGACACCCTACTCACAACCAAAACCCCGATCCCTGACAGTCCTAGCACCTGTCTATCTTGACTCATCCCAAAATAACAATATAACCCAAAAACATTAACCACCTCTGATACCATTTTGTCACAAACCGAATCTGGTCGCCATCAAACCGGCACCAAACCCGGCTCATGGAAAGACCCAAAGAGAATTCCCCATCCCCACGGGCTGGCACAAGTGCCCAGGTATCATAAAAAGTCATTTGGGAACGATTTACCCAAGTTTGGGTTCGTAAGATAACCAAAAACAAACAACAAACCAAATCTGAAAAATCATGGCAAACAAGACTTAATAAAAATTCAGAACTTAGCACATGAGTTTAAACAAGACACAATAGTTCCAAAGGTACATAAAAGTAGCAGCAAACAGCCCATGAGACTCCACACGACAAGGGGTCATCACCCACAAGCCATCTCCACAACACCGCACCATCGAGAGAAACTAGCAACCCGAACCGCCATCACCCAAGGCTTTTCTGTTTCCTGTGTCAAACATGATCATGTCTACTAACACCCAATGGTGTAAGTAGGGTGTGAGACTAAGTCCAATAGGATATCACCCAAGGATTTCAAGTGATAGGCATTGTAAAATAAAAGGCTTTCAAGAGTTATAAACAGATAATAGTGGAATTTATTTCTAGAATTGAAAATTTGAAAAGAAAATAACTTTCAATGGGGATAACAATAAATAATGAGTGAAATTGAATAAAACATTCAAGCTTCTGGTTTACACATCCCAAAATACCATAAAGAACGTTTAAATTCCAAAAAGGCCACGAGCACCAAGCATAGGAACACCCCTAGGTACTAGTTTGCTGTGAGCCCCAAGTACCTCGTACCTCGGTGAAAGTGACCATGACGAAAATCGTTCTCATGCACGAGCCACTACTAGCGAGCATACCCATAACCAAGTGGTCTCTAATCATCTCCATTATAGTTTTGTTAGTGTTATTCATGTCAGACTTGCTAAGTGAACCATGGTCAAAACCCCTCCGTTCACTAGCGTACTAGTACACATTAGCCCACCTAGATTCTCGGGTTTCCCGTATTGTGCTCAAATAGTCACCACGTGCTACCAAAATCAATTTTCACATATAAATATCAGTTATGGTCACAGACATTCAAAAAAGTATCAACACCTTCTTTTCACATTTCGTATAACTCAATAAACCATTTATAATTTCCATAAAACAATTTCAAGAAAATTAATCAAATGTTGCACATTAAATTCATCTAAAATCCCATAATTAAAACCAATTGGAGGCCAATATTATAACAAAAAATAAATTTCAGCATCAAATTTTTTTTATAAATCCAATCTCTGAATTATAAAACAACACCAAGAGGCACAACATGGGTTACACATGTAAAACACCCATTTTCACACAAGATTGACACTTAAAAATCAACCACTTTTAAAATGCTACCCAAATAAATTGATGAAATCAAAATTATGAATGATGAACATAATTGAAACATAAATACAGAAATCCAACTCATTATACAATACCTACATATGAAATCACCTACCAAAAGAGTCAAAACCCCCAAATCCTTGTGCATCACTTCAACCGCACCTCCGCCGCACCACAAGGGAGTAAGATTTAACCTAAAACCAGAGGATTTGACCACGAAAATCAAACCTAAAACCATAGTTACGAAACCCCATCTTCTGGACATTTGGGGATTCAATAAAAAAGGAACAAACCCTAAGAAGAAGGGTGGAATAAGGAAGAGAAACAACTTACTTGAGAAATCTGGACGTTTTTTGGAGCTTCAGAAGTTCTTCCCTAAATCGCGATCAATATGAGCTCCAAAGAGGCGAAAACGAATATGGGTGTGTTTCTGGGTTTGCTGGGAATGTGTGAGAGGTGGAATCACCAAAAAAGGATAAAAAATAAATATTTTATAAAATAATTACAAAAATATTTTAAAACTGGAAATGGGCTTTCGGGTTGGCCCAATAGCTAATTTGATCACCCAAATCCAAGTTTCTAATGAATTTTTAAGGGGCCCAAAATTATTTTGTGCTTTTAATATTTAAATGAAGGTCATTTTGGAAGTTTAATGGTTGAAAAATGTTTAAAAACGAAGGGTTTATTAAAGAAACAAAATATACTTTAAAAACTGGAAATGAGCTCTCAAGTTGGCCCAAATTTTGGAAACCCACTATTTCCTTAAAAAATGCATGAAAAACCACCAAAACCAAGCAAGGATGTAAATAAAATGAAAAATACCTCTAAATATTTCATGTATGTGACAGGAGTGATAATGACCATTTATATTAATAAATTTGAAGTATGGAAAAAATAACCTAAATATTTATCATTTAGTAAAACAATTGTATATGGGGATAAATATGTGATCTCTTAGAATATAAATTAAAATAGGAAATCTATAAAGTGTTATTACATCATGGAATATTATTTATAATTTTTAGACATTAAATAAATTTAATTATGACATAATGGTGATATGATAATGACATGATTAATAAAGGATTCAAGAAAATTTTATTATAAATATTAAAATAAATTTATTTTGAAACATTTTATGTTATAATCGAATTTTATGGATGTGTATGACTTGTTATCATAGATTTAATGTTGTTTTTTTACATAATCATGTTGTTATATATTTGTTTATAAACCTTGATATGAATAGTTTATAAATTGATTAAAAATGAGTTTTTAAAATGAATTACTATTTTATGGAATGATAAAATAATCCTAGAAATATAATATTAGTCCAAATGAATTAAATATTGTTTAAAATGTCATTAATGATCCATTTTGGGTCGTTTTGAATTTTATAGTATATATATTAACCATACATTTTGAATATATAAGAGGACATGGTAAAAGTTAAATAAGTTAACAAACTGTTAAATACAAAAGATAACGATTAAAAAATATCCACAACCAGTCCAATTGTTATTGGATGACTTTATTTCAATTTATATGTTCCATATATCCGAATTTAATATGTTTTAGACAATTTCAAACTGAAAATATCTTTATAATAAAATAATTATTTTAATCTTTCCTAAAGAGACCCTCCTCCCCCTTAAAAAGGCCATCACCTCTAACCCATTACACCCACGTCTCAAGCCCCTTAGCTAGTGAAACCACTAATACAATAAGTTCCAAACATCCCTTTCTTCTACCTATAATCCTTACCATAGGTAGAAAGAACTTTAACAAATCATTTTGGTTCAAACCAAAAGGAGTTACCTGATTTTAACGTAACGACTTCCCTCAAGTTCTCTTTTTTTTACATCTCTAAACCCTATGCTATACTTATCCATTGTTTAAATAGAACCAAAAATATCATCAATATACATGGTTGTTGTTATGGGATGGATTATAACTACACTCACACACAACACCATTTAATGGGTAACGAACATACTGTTTCTGTAAACGGTGAACTACAACCTCACCAAACAATGATTATTCAATAATATCCTACCCCCTATCATGATGTCCATTAATATTGAAATGTATTTATATGTGATTTATATTATATTTATATTATCTATATACTTCTGTATTTTTCATTAACATCATTCCTTCATGGTTTCCATATTGGGCAAATACGATAATTTCATTTGAGGAAGTGCTGACTACCGCCCCCTAAAAGTGATACGACTCATTAATTCCATACATGTCACATATAAAATATGGATTTAATGAAATTATATATGATATTATACCTGAATTATAATATAAATTTTTATTATTAGGTTTTCATTCCATTTAATATGTAATAGAAATGAAAGTAGTGTTCTTGCATACATATTTCTTACCATCTCCATGAACAATGCATTTCATTTCATATCTCAAAATGTTATGCAATGTTATACATACATATATATATTGGATATATATTACATATATTATATCAAAATCATGAATATCATTTTGAATATAATGGAATTTTTACCACCTAGCAAACTTGTAATTATAAAAATTTCATTTTTTAATCAATTACTAAATATTGACAAAATAACTGTTATTAAAATAAATGATTTAATAATGTTTATAACATGTTAATAAGTTATATAAAAAGAATAATAAAGTTTAAAAAGGATATTAAGAAAGTATAAATTTACTTTAGTTTATTATTCAGGAGATTAAAGAATGAACGAGTCTTGTCAGACTCATGGTAATGGACTTTGTCTCAATCTCCTTTCATTGCGGCATATTTTGATTTCTACACGACATTATTTTAAATAGTGTATAAAAACCTATGACATTTTATTTCATTCAAAGGAAATATTTTCTCAACAGAGAGTTTTACCAAATGAAAAAAAGAAGGTTTCTTTTTATCATATGCGGTGACAAAGACATTTCCATCTGTAGGAGAATTATTTAATCTTTGGCTTCCTTAAAAAGCTATAATGTATTTTAAAAGAAAAATAAATACTATATACTCTTTTTACTTTTTTTGGAGTTGAAAATGGTTGTGATAATGGATTGATTATGATAATATATTTATATGATATATTTTGATTGCAATGTGTAAATGTTATCATTCCATTTTGTTTGTTTTATGCGTTGTGAATATATGTAATGGTTCTTAGGCATTGTTTATGTATATGGGTGGTTGGGTGATAAACCTTGGGAGGGTGAGCCTGAGATAGCTCTCCAATGCATTGGGTAACATGACGGAGGTAAACATTAATGTTTCTATAAATATATTTAATGAATATACAATGGTGGTTATTCGAATCATTACTCTTTATGTAGATTTGAAGTCTACAATGTAATTAATTTATGTATGCCAGAAGTTACCTTTATGATTTTTGATTTCCTTGTCTTATTCATAAATCTTATGATCTTGTGTGGTATGTTAAAGATTTAAAAGTATGATTTCATTTACTTCTATGTATTGATGGACTAAAGTTTTCTTTCATTATTTTATAACCCTTACTGAACTTTTCATGATCATCCCAATGTTAGATTTTTTTTCCAAAGACATAAAGATGAATAGAGACAAGGATGGGATCAAGGAAAAGTCATGTTTTGTAAAACATGGAAGTAGAGATGTTTCTTTTTTTAAGAGTTTATATTTTATTAAAAAATTAAAACTGATTAGAAGTGTCTACTTTGTAATAATGAAATGTAATGTAATATTTATGGCCTAATTATCTATAACTCTAAACATGGAAAGATCATCAATGTGAATTATTTACATAACTCAAGATTATATAATGTTTGTGATTAGGGCCTTATAATCTAGGACTATAGATTTTATTATTGTAGGAGGAAATAATTTTAATAGGATATAATATGGGTTTTTTGTATAGCAATGGGACTGGCATCAGAGCTGAAAGAATGTAAATTATAAACCCAATTTCTAGAGAAAGATGTATGAAAATTAACCATTGGAAACAAAATCCTTTTAAAAGTTATTTAATAAATAGTTAGATTAAATTTATGGTGGGAACAGTGATGAATGTAGCGATATTATAATTTTATAGAATCTTTCATTGATAAAATGACCATATGACATGTAGATCAAATGAACACATTCCATATACTTAATTGGATAAATTTGATAGGACATTAAATCTATTAAGGATCACACTCCATGTGACCTTAATAGACATGTATTGTTCTTTTATATAAACTGACAATGTTTATGTCCGGACTACAACCCAAGGTGTTTGTTTGTCCATAGATTCCATATGGTTCATCACTACACATCATCTACCCTCAGTGGTACAAAACTCATCCTCATTATTTGTATATGCAGGGTGAGTTGATAGAGTCTACAGAACATGTTCCCTTCATGGTACATCACATCCTTTTTCCAATACATGGTAGTAGAGATGGTGGTGATAATCGCTATTTTTTATGATATAAATGAAATGTACCAATATATTTAATGTCTCGTACTTTCTTAAACATAATTAATTTTTATATGTCCTTGCTAAGGACTCTGATATTGGAACATGAGTGGTCCATGTTAAGCATTTATCCTTATTGGAGGTAATGGGGTAGTTCGTTTTCAACTAAAATTTGAGATATAAAGAGATAATTATAGATATCATCTTGACCATTGTATAGAGAGGTATTACAAAAAGCATTATTGTTGAGGTTATACTCATCATGTTCCCTAATAGAACATGTTATTCACTTTTCAAAATTTAATGAACTTTCATATCTCATTTCCTACGACTCAAATAAAGAATCATATGTATACCATCATGAGTAATTTCTCAAGTTGGATAAAGTTAGGAATTTCTCTTTAGCACCATAGGTTCTATTTAAGTAGTTAAATATATATTTTTTATTTCATAATATACAGATGATGATGGGGTTTTGTAATGAAAATAAAAGAGATCTAATAGTGGGTACCCATCGATTGTGTGTGTGTATAAGGGAATGTGATAGGACTAATTAATGATATTCTCAACTCCGAGACTATGTGAAGTAGGAATCTTGTTATTTTTATTTCAATTTACTTAAATTAACCTCTTTACCACTTAGACCTATTATGATCTTGATTCTCTTAATCTCAATATTTTCCTTCACCCACTAGAAAAATAATAATGTGAATGTGATATTTAGAAGGTTCTCATGCCAACATGAAATGATAGACCCTAGAATAGCAAGTAAATAATTTAAAATCTCATAGGACACTATAATGACATATATGTTACAATGGGTCAGATATAAAGTAGTCCTAAAATAGATGTGTTCCAACCATTACTCAAGTGAGATGAATGAAATAATCCTAATTTACAATACTGGTGATATCTTGGTCCAACTACATCACCTAGATGTATCATTATACTTTCTATATAGATAGTCTTCAGTTTGATAAATTACTCAGAAACATCAAGAATTTCCTTTTCCAGTTAATCTTTATTTGGAATCTTTATGTTATTATTTTCACTAATCTTCATTAGTATTCTATTAATTTTATAGTAACATTCGATAAACTCCCCCTATTCGTATTCCAATTTATTCATTTAAGTTAACACAAACTTCTTATTCTTTACGAGAAAAAATTACCGCTCATCATTTCGTATATATATCGAAGGAATATTTCTTTAAATTTTCTTGTTATCTCATACAAATTATATGACCCTTCATTCTTTACACAAACCAAAATGCATTGTTCCTTCATCAAAAGATGAGCTTCATGAAGAAATCAACCTAATATCCTTTCTATTATTATTATTCCAATGAAAAAATATGCATAGTTGTGTATTCTCTTCTTTTATATTATACTCTCAATATCTTAAGTGAAAAATAGACTACTCTTTATTGAGTCTATTTTTTCAACACACATGTATGTATATTAATGATTAGAGTCAGCTATATCAACTCAAATTTTAATCCCATAAAATATTCTCTCAAATTTTGTATCAAGTCATCAATAGATAGTTTTTTTCATAATCAAAAATCATTAAAATATAAGAAATAATAATAATACTATTTTTGGAAACATATTTTCTCTATCTCTCCCTTATTTATTTATATATCTATGAATCCATGTAATTACATAATTTTATTTACCATTACTTATGGTAATTAAAATCCCCATTGATCATGAATAAATTATATTTACAAGACCCACATCTTATGTCCTCATCTCATTCTCATTAAATACTGCATTTATTATAATTATTTTTAACTATAAGAACATGATGTAACATTCATCTTTTTTCTTATCCTTATTTGATTTTCATATAAATTTAAATACCTAATATTTTGTAAATTTATAACATATAACTAATTTTATATGATATGAAAATATCATAACATCATACATACTACATCTATAGTAATCAAATATATTAATAGGTTCATGAAAATATACATGCATGAGGATATGGGATGCTTTATTTATGATACAAAATAATCTATACATTTTTCCATCAATAAAAAATCCTAATTGATAAATTTAATATGATGATATTTGACATTAAATAGAGAACACACCACCAGGAATAAACTGATTCAAATACACGATGGGATGAATTCTTCTAGACAACCCCATGTGGTTACTGATGACCATAATATCTCTATCCTTCATTATTAGCATGAAAGATAGACTTTTAATGTTCATCCATGTATAAAAAATTCTTATCCAGTGATTTATTAAAATAACATGTATTTTCTCAATGATATGTAACTGTATAGGATACTACTTAATTCATTTGAATTTCACAAAAGCATGTAAAAATATGGGTCTGAATCACCATTTTTATCTCACCAATTTACGGTTTAAACCATCCATGTATTTTGATATGAATAATCTATTTTTTATAAGATAATTTTTTTAATCAATCACTGTTAATCCAATATTTGATCATGTCTTTGATCTGATAATCACATTATGTTGAACATTACATGACCGATTGACGAGAATTATACATTTAATCAAGCTATTCTCAATATTTTTATCATGGACCCTTCATGTGGTTGCAAAATTCTAATATGAGGGAGATCAGTCCTTCGTGACATCACTCAACCATTCTCTTGGTAACAATATTCCAATTTTCCTACTCCAAATCATGTACGGTTGATTAAATGTCATATTACATTCTCTCATTTATTCAAGGATTCGAAACATTATAATAGGTTTTTCAACGTCCCATCTTATGGTCACAGTGTTCTAATGTATAAACATATGGTATATCATATAGTCACAATATTCTGATTGACAGTTTCACTAATCCAATGCACAGTCACACCACATAATTTATGGTCAAATACCTACTCATATTAAGTCTTCTAGTCTATTAGAATGACACATGTGTTCAATAAAAAAACATGGCGCACAACTAGAATTCCTATCCAAAAATTACTTTTTCAATGAATAATAGTTGAATAATTGAAATCTACAAATGGGGTTACATTATTAATCATCCCTGATGTGTAACATGAATCATAACTTAATGTTAGGTCATAAAAATATTGTGAATGTTATATTCTTCATGCATGGATTATTCAAAATAATATCAAAGAAACTCTTATTCACTTCAACCATATTAAAAATATTATTTTAAAAATTAAGACACAGAAATGTGGATTCAAATGTATTTGAATCCCATATCATATATATGGTCAACTACCCCATACACACTATGATAGTGGGTTCTTTTTATATGGATTCTATCACACCATGTCTATTATATTATATGGGGTTGTGGTCTTCCATTATAGTAAGTTATTCCCTTGAAAAGTAATTTTTATTTGAAAAGGAATGGGACTATCAGTCCAATTCTTGAGAGGTAAAAATGGATGCATAGTTCAGTGAGATATTATTATTTGGGAATATTTTTGGTTTCTCATGTGAATTATTTAATGTAGAGTAGGAAACTATACTATTTTACTTCTTCAATATCTACTGGATATATAGGTTTTTTATTGATGTGTTTAGCCTTTCTCTATATACATGTGGTTTTAAATTCCTGGGTGTTTTTTTATTGTGTTTTGGGGAATCCCATCAGGTATGTATACACTCACTCCTATATGGGAATCTTCACCCCATGTGGCATGAACTTGGTAGATGGTGGGATTTTTGGTTCAAATCTTGGTAGTCCTTGTGTTTTTTGGAGCATAGTGTTATGTGGATGAGGTTCAAAAAAAGTCGTTCATGTGAACAGATATCTTATTTTTGGAAAAAAAATAAACCTATATGGTTAAGTTAGTTTTACCATTTCGTTTATTGAGAATGTAACATTCCCTTTATATATTGACGTTTTTTACATTGGGTGTTCCATTGTAAATCCTACTTGTTATCACTAGAAAAATATTTTTGATTCTCATTTTTTAATTATATATATACTATTATTTATTTGGTGATGTTTTTTGTGTACATGGTATTTAGACTATATCCTCCCATGATGTGAGATATGGCAACTCAGATCTAGTCACTAGTATGAGGATTTTAAGATATGGTTTTGTGGTGTCATATTAAACATGACACCACCTAGGATGGATTTGTATGGGTTAATTCATGTTTTTCTAGTGTTAAATAATGCTTTTTCTATAGATGATATGTTGAGTTATACATTTAGTAAGGGTTTGATTCGATAGTTAGAGAAACTATGTTATTGTTTCTTTAGTTTAGTTTTCTAACTAGGGAACCTAGTTTTGGTATGATGACTATAAAATCCTTTAATGAGGAAACTTATTAAATTTTTTATGACCCATTTCACTATAACACTAGCTATAGTGAATAGATAAATGTCACTTACATCTTATTAGAATGGGTTATAGATATTTATACGCTTATTTTGTCACCTATCTAGATAGTGATTGATGATATTGTTACATTGTATTAAATTATTGTATGCCTATATGCCTACAAAAATCAAGGACCAGGTTGCAGGGTATTGACATGAACTTGCTACTGACTAAGCCCCTTAATTATGATTCGTTGAGAAGATAATATTTTATACAAGGACTAAATCATGAAGATATTCCATCATTTGTACATAAATTATTACTTATATATGTTATTCATCAAGAAAAATAAGATCCCATTGTGAATATAGATGTCCCTCCACACATTTTTTAGAAATTTATTCATGTTCTATTCAATGAGGATGAACATAGACTGATTGTCCTTCAAAAGATTCATAAATAGTAACCTCCAAGGATATAGGGTCACATGATCCCCTGGGTGGCTAAGGACTAGATTTAGATTGTGGTATGAGTACACTACCTTGTATGGTTTCCTACTGATCATATGATTTTTCTTTCACCATGTATTCTTTAAGGGGTAGTGATCCACCAATGGTCCTTTATCATCTAGACCTATGATGAGGTGATAATTCCATGGATATATTTGAAGAATATTTTCCATGATATATATTAAATTTAAAATTTAAAATTTATACATATCCATGATCATTTAGAGTAATGACATGATTCCATTTAAATAGATGATTACACATTATTATTAATTTATCTTAGAAGACACTCCATTGACATATTCAATGACATGTTTTCTGAGCATGAATTTTTGACTTTATCCTGTATTGATACATCAGATTAAGAGTCACCCCTTTGTATTACATCCAATAAAAAGTTCTGGGATCAGACATAGATATTTAGAGCTTCTTGAAGAGGGGGAATGGGTAATGGATTTAGATGGTAGCCACATAAGAGAAAATTCATTAACTATAGTCAGATAACATAATCCAATAGGGTCATAAAAAATATGAAATCAATATTCATAAAACATATACTCAAGGATCATACACTCTTGGGTTATACATGGGATTCTGTCTCCCAGGTAATATGTTTTTCTTCTAGTGATGTATAAAATCATTTGGTTTGTGACTATCCAACCTATTATATACTATGTGCTAGTCAGGTAGTTGATGAACCTCACTTTCAGAGAAATTATTATGATCAAAGAACTCCAATTGGACAATGGCAGGGTCCCTCAAGATATTTTTTTGGGAAAATATTTAATGGTTCACCATGAAATGTAGGAAAATATGATCAAATTCCACCACCACACCCTAGAGGTCCAAACCCATCACATAGGGTTCGAGGTCATAGACACAAATAGATGTAAAAAAATAAGGTTTATGATTAGGATTTTCAGGATATAATCTATGGTATGTTCATTTTGTACTCATCATTTGAACATGTACTCATAGAAACTAAATTGATCCATTTTTTTGGTACATACAGAATTTTGGAACTAAAAACTCTAGTGGGGTACTCTATCCAACACATACAATTATTGAGTCCTATAGAATGTTATCAAATGCTTATCTACTTCTATTAATGAAGTGATATTTCTCTTAATGGACATAGGTTATCATGGTTCCCCATTGTAGTTTTGTTGAATACCTATAATTTTATTAGTAAATGAATCAAAATATATTTCTTTAATTCCCAGATAGAAAATTTTCATTAGGATGTGATGTGATTTCGAGATGACTAATCAAGATTGTCCTTCATCATTGAGTAGGGAATTTAGATGACATTCGAATGTTTGATTTTTTTGTTGACCAACCATCAACTTTTATGTTTTTCCCATGTTTCAAAAACACCACGAAAGACCAACTACCTATTTTTGCATAAAGGTATACTGGAATTTATAACTATGATGATCTAGGGTTTATTATTTTCAATGGGGTAACTTATCACACAATATATAGCTCATGTACACAAAAATATCTATTGAAACATATCATATGTCCCTTGATGAGCTCAGGGGGAGGAATGTGTATTTGCAAGACATTATGACTGTTAGTTTCATCAATCCCAATGTACCCCCTTCTGAAAATCTAGTGTTGTTAATCAAGAAGGTGGATCAGATTGTGGGGATTTTTTTTGAAATCCATCACTTGAATTTGGAGAAAATTAAAAAATTATAAAAAATTACGATTTGAGCTCCTCAAATAGATTAATGGTGAAAAGTGGTTATCAATGATTAATCATCTATCTTGAAATATCCCGTGTTAGGTTAAAAGGGATTATGTTATAAGGGATTTATTTTGATAATTCCATTTCCATTATGAGTTTATGGTTATTCCCTTTAATATGATTATCACCATCCAAATTTCCATGGTCTATATGAAGAAAATATTAAAAAACATATTATATTGGATTGTTTGATTTTTTTGTTGATGATATCCCTTATTATTAACCATCATAATAATTTCATACTGATAAATTGAGTGTTATATTATCCTTACTTCAAGGTAACTAGATGTATGTCATTTTCTTGATGTGTTAGATTTATATAACAGAGGCCCATTTCTTGTGGAATGTCACCTTAGAGGGAGGATTAGTTATGGACCCATAAAATATTATCCTATCATTAGCATAGTATCCACATAGGATAATTTTCAAGATGAAGATATTTATTGATTTTCTGTATTTTTGTAAAATAAACCAAATTTATTTCATATGTTTTGAGGGAACCATGATTTTCCTTACCAAAAAGTGATTCAATTTTTTTAGTTTAAAAAAATATAAAGTTATATTAAAGAAAGAATGCAGAGGTTTATGTGTGATTATATTTTCATTATTAAAAAATACTGATTCAAGTACATGTTGTTATATGATGAGTTTAGATCCATGTTTGGGTTCATATTAATTCATAGGAGCCATGTGATAAATTATGGGTATAGGTAGTTGAGATATCATCAGAAAAATTATGTAAATAATGATTTAGAGTTTTGGGGTTATTTTTCAGCAAAATTAATTGGAGGCACATCAATATTGTTGAGTACATGAATGTTAATATAGATTCCAAGATTTATACATACATATTTACTCAGAGAGACTATAATCACATGTTGAAGAAGGGGTTGGAGTTGATATAGGACTATGAATATTTAATTTTATATAATCATGGGAATTATAATGTGCTAGATTATTCCATTAATAGAAATTAAAATCCTAATTCATTATGGGTGGAATCAAAATAGTTATCATCATTATTTTTTTAATATTAAATGACTGAGAGGTAGGTCACCTTTAATAAATTTTTTGGCCCATCTAAGTCTTCCAAACATGATAGAGGCCCAATATATATATATATATATATATATATATATATATTCTAATGTTCATTGAGATATTATATCCTCAAAATTTTGAAAATCTTGGTAATATCAAGATGTGGTGCATTCCATCCACTTATGATAATGGATGGTGGTGCATCTTTCACTGTGGGAGGAGGTGTGGAAGGGGATCCATAATTGTCTCTTGGTGGTATGTAATGCTATAAGAATGTAATAATAAGGCCTCATGTGACTATTCTAGTCATATTGAATAAAATAAAGTGTCTCAAAGTTTATCTCATTATGTCTCATCATTCAAAAGGTGAATGTGAGCATTGTGTCCAAAAAGGGTTGAAAAAATACCGAAATGTTTTGATGTGCACATGGGATGTAATATAAATGAATTTGGTCATTGGATTCACATGACTAGTGAGAGGCCATGATGGTATCTGTGTGATCATTAATCGAACAACCACATAATCATAATTTTATTTTATTCAACAGAAAAATTCAATGGAATGATTAGGATATCTATTCATAGAGGGGATCCTAATGTTCCATGGGAAACCCTTTAAAACTTATTTCTATCTATGATAATAAATTTATACCACAATTATAGGGGATATTTCGGGAGGAATTCATGACTAATTTGGATGTCAGTAAAATATTACACACTCATATTGACTGAACAAACAAGTGAAATATTTTGGTCTTAAAATATATGTTGATTGATGATGGGATTGATTTTAAAGGACTCATAGAGGGTAGATATCATTTGGATATGATTACATAGAAAATAGTTATAAAAACCCTACTAGAATTAAATATTTTGTTTCCCCATATTAGAGACCCTATAATCCCCTCTATAATATATGAAGAATGGAGATCCATACCTAATGCAAAGAGAGTTAGTACATGTGATGAGAAAGTTGTGAAATGTGATCAAGGAGAATGTGAGTACCACTCATACCCAAAATAACAGTCTATTCGTACTAATAGAGAATGAAACATTAGTTTAATAATGGATATAATGTTTTTCGTAATGTTCTCTCTATGGAAGGGTGTGAGGGTATTGTTTCAAGAGTAAATCTATCAATGAGTAAAATTTTTATATTTAATATCCAGAATTTGGAGGGTGAGGTTCCTACCATCTAGAGTTTCCTCCATTGTTTTATCAAGTGCACAATATCTTCCATGTTCCATACATGATGACATACAAGAGTGATTTGTTTCACATAATTTACTTGGGTGATCTGAGTGTTGAGTATAGTTCACACTCATAGAGTACCCAACACTGAATGTGGACTGGTATGATATAATTCATCATGTATAATCTATATTAATGGTGCAAATACTTTTGAAGTGTAATAACCATCTGGAGTGTCCATGTGATCCTAAAGGCTTGGATGTGAAAATTCATTGAATGTGGGAAATTTTTAGGTGAAATGGCCCATGTTTATTATATAAATCAATTTATAACTTTTTAAATGATATTTTTTGAGGTGTGTTGTTAGTCTATTTCTTCGATTTTTTGTTGTGAGGCTTTGAAAATGATATATTAAATATAATTTGTTAATGTTTCATTTATAAATAAATGGTCATAGGCTAATTCCTTATTTTTATCATATTCATAGAATGCAAAATCAAAACAACTACTTCATCTAGAATAATTGATTAAACTAGGGAATGGAATAAAATTCATTCGAACTAGGATTGTTTTGTAAAATACACCATGGGAGGAATCAGTTAATTAAGTTAATAAAATATATTAATTCTTTAATTTATCATAAACATAATAATATACTACATAATTATCACTGTACTCTCTTCCTCTTATTATTGGTCTTAAAACCAATCTATAGAGAGAGAGTGAGAGTAGGGGATCATTGGGTGACTCCATATTAGGATATTCAATGAACATGATTGATGAGAAATTTCCAGCGAAACCCACTATGGACTCATTATTAATCAATTATTGATCTATATATGAGGTAGGGATTGTTTATTTTCCCTTTTTCTCAATTATTAATGGTTCTTTCTATAGATAATTGGTTTATATGATTTCTTACAATAATTCATGGCCCTATATCATTAATGTTTTTTTCATGAGATATTTTTTCTCAAACCCATTCCCATTTTATTATTTATTATTTGAAAATAAAATATTGAAAAAAGGCCAATATTTTTTAACTACACCTAAATAATCTTTTCATGATTATTTTTTATCATTTATCATTTTTTGATTTGGTGATTTCCATAAATCTATATTGGGGACGAAAATTTAATGAATAAATCATGGATCAAAAATTGATTTTGATCATGTAATTTTAATCAATTACCATTGATGTTGATAGAGATGAGGTATTTTGATTCACTATTTTTTGAGAGAATCTTAATAAGTGGATCTTTGTGGAGGTATTTAAATCAGTGGTGAGTGAGGATTCACGATTACAGTCAAGTCTATTATAAACAAAGTTTATGGGAATGATTTTTATTAATCTAGATTTAGAGACTTTAAATTATTAGATAATTAATTTTGAAAACAAAATTTATATAAATTGGAAGATAGAATCGACACAACAACATATTTATAAAAAAATTCTTAATGACATGAGTAAATGACATTTTCTTTCACAATAATTCTTGTTTTGTACCTCTACAGTTGAGAATGTTTGTATTTTGAATAATACTGTATTTGACCTCAGTATACATGTTTTGTCCCGTAAGTTGATATATAATGGCTTATAGAGGGATTACATGCCTAAGTGACCATTTATCCACAAACCATGTGTGGGTTAGAAGAACACACATTGTACCCATAGTAGTACGTGACTTGGACTCTAGTAGTATATATCTTCAGATTTTGTTGATTCTACACACTATCTACCCTCTGGTACATTCCTTGTACATTTATCTTAATATTAAAGGAGATGTGGTGGAACACACTAAGTACCCATCCTTCCATACATATTATGTTCCTTATTAAACACCTTGTAAAATTACATTTAGAAATGTATTACATGAAAAGACTATTATTGATGGGACACACATTACGTACCCCTATAGTACATATATTTGTACATTTCTAAACATGATGACTCTACATTTCTAATTGATGATCACTCTAATATTTTTATTTATATAGTCCCTCATGAACATTTTCTATTTACTAAATAATGTGGTTATTATATTCTACATCATAGGTGTATGGTGATGTGATATATAAGGAAAGTTCATATAGACAAATGTAGATGATGATTGGGTTGGGACATGGAATTAAGAGTGATCACAAATAATGTAAACATGGGAGATTCTTATCTTAATTTATGGGTTCTCCAAATTAAAAATAGTGTCACCCCACCCCCCACCACATACTCAAGTGGGGATATATTTATCATGTAGGTTACCTCTCATCTAGTATCTTAGATGTGTGATGGTAAAACCTAGAGTCATTTACCACCTTAAAAAATCTTTCCTCAGTGAGGTGAGGCTTCCCCCACTATATTTCTAGAGAGGTGACATTGTTTTCTTAGTTTAGGTTGATACAATTCAATGGGATAATATATAGATCTAATATAGGTGGTTTTTTGTATATTGGACCACTCTTCTATGTTCCGGGTTATCTTCCTCAAGCTTATTTGGATTTTGTTATTGATGGGTTGGTCATTTCCCTCATGATTTTTTTGTTTTCAAATGTTATTTTATAATTTTTTGTGGTTTATAGGGGACACAAACATGTGTGTAAATACACATAACATCAATCAAAATATTCACTGAAATGTTTCATGTCTAATAAAGATAATTAATATCTTGGAAGTGATCTTTATGGTACTGATGATGGTGGAGCATAATTTTTCCCAAATTAGGTAGTGGACTACATTTATGTAGGGAGGTACATCAATTCAATGATCATTCACATCAACTAGTTTATGTAACAAAAAAAATTTCAATAAATGTTATCCTTCATAAATATTTATGTTAATATACTTTTATTAAATATATAGTTGAGTAAATAAACACTTGATTTGATAAAATATAATTTGAACCTTAAAATATAACATTTATAATAGAGAATATAAATAAAAGTAACCATTTATTATATCAATGAAGAAAAAGGGGAGAAATGGATTTTGGTTATTGGAGTATCCCTAATGAATATAATTTGACAAATATTGGAAAGGATGTAGCTTCAATATTTTCTATCTTAGACTAATCACAAGAAGAACTTGAAAAATTACAATAAGAGAAAAATCATATGTGGAAGAAGTTTAGAATCTTTGAAATTGACACGATATATATATTAGTAAAATCATAACCCTCAACATATCTAATATATTACTCTATGTTTAGATCATGAATAGAGTTCATTATCGTATACATAAATCAAACTTTGTATGATATGATTAGTAAACTAATCCTATAATTAGTTATTTATCACATGAATTTTATATATTTTTTCAATATTAATTTTAATGAGAAAATATGTTTATTTAGTAATTCATTAATAAAATTAACAGTCTCAAAAAAATTAATTATATTTTATTTTCATTTTTTAATGAAGTAAGATATAATTCCTATAAACATAATTGAATAACAGTAATTTAATTTTTAATTCATTATAAATTTTAATAAGAATAGACAATGATTTGAAAATTATTTATCAAATAAAAATAGTCCCAAATTCTATTTTATTATTTTATATACATATTAATATTGAAAATTATAGAATTTTTATTTTATATAAAAATACCATTTTTCAATATTTTATTTCTAGAATTATTTAATATTATTTTTTGAGACTTTTGTAATATAATTGGTTGTTTAGATATATTGAAAAATATATTTATTTTCCATAATATATAATTTTATAATCAAATTATAGAAGGATATATAACCATTTAATTACTAAAAATGTTTTTATGTATTTTAAGTATATATGTTTTCGTAAATTATTTTGAATTAAACAATAACTATAATTAACATTATAAGGACATTTGTAATATTTTGAATTATATTCAAATTTTAATATATTTAATTAATTTTTACTTTGAAAAATTTATATTTTAGATTTTTTTAACTCAGTGTATTTTAATTTTTTATTATAAAACATTTTATTTCATAATTATCAATGATATTGATAATTTTAAACAACATTTAGAAATTTTAAAATTGAAAATTCACTTTTTCTAAGGACATGTTCTTATGAATTACATATACTATTTTTAATGATTGTTTTATTCACATATAGAGAATTAAAATAATTAAATAGAGTACATATATTTAATAAATGGGTTGAAATTAAATAATAATGAGAATTTTAATTTTAGGAAAAATAGAGTTTACGTTGGTTATAACTATTTACTATACTAAAACCAAATTTGGTTAATGTGAAAAATCCAAGATTAGTTAAATTATTACATATCTAAAACATCTATTAAAACAAATGGTTGAGTTTTTCAAGAACTTAACTTATATCCTACTACATAATTAAAAATTTTAAATAATTTTGGACCTGTGAAACAGGTGCTCCATTTATATTAAATTGATATATTTATAAAAATATCATTCTCATGACATGCAAATGGAGCCTATAAAGACCCATTCAAGTACACCCACTGAATTATATTTCCCCATTAAAATATAAGAATTATACTTCATCTATAACTTAAATCATGTACCTTGTGCCTCTAGTCATATGATGTTGGGTTGATACCTCAATTTTAAAGGACTCTTCAAGGGAAAACCTATGTCATTAACTTGAGTATTTTTCTCCTCTCAAATTGTCATTGAATTCATAGTTTTCCCAACATAATTTTATAATTACTAATTATTTATATCAATTATTTTCTTATAATTAATTTTATTATTCATTTTGAAAAATTATTAACCATTGTTCCACTTTTCTATTAATAAAAAACAAACCATAATTAATTGATTGTGTGGGCTACCATCACCACAGAATAACAAATAATGTTTTTCAACACAAACTCTACTCACTAAAAATATGAATAATATAGAAAAATAAATTTAAAATATAAAATATATTTTTATTATAATGATAAAATTTATAATCCATGTTCATTCTCATCCATTCATTGAGAAATTTAAATGTTAATTGTGTGTTGTATGGACTAACTCCCCCATAATGTAAAATATATTATTTTTCATCTTGTTTCATTATTATTAATTAAAAACTCTTCATATAATTTTCAAATCGTAAATATTGTATAAATAATATTCTAATTAATCTTTAATTTTGACATTATTCCAAAATAAAATACTTTCAAAATCAAAATTATCCACAAATTTTGACATATTCATTTTTGGGTTGGTATAAGCACATAATTGAAAAACAGAATAGAATAATTTCATAGAATAATATGGGTAAAATAATAAAAATTTTGTATATAAATAATCTAATTAATTTTATGTATTTTTTATTCAGTGGTAATGTTAATATTGAACAAATTAAATAGTACAACACTATTTATTTATTAAAAATCTCTAAAATATGATTTTCATCGATTTATTCCACAATAACCACTACCAAAAGTACCATAGAATGGAATTATAAGATTATAAATAATATAAGAACCATATTCCAGTGCCTTTTATGATCTAAAAATGGTCATCATTGTATGATGAATGAGAACCACACCACTATTTTGGAACTAGTTCAAAACTATCATGATTAGTCATACATGGTATTACAATTATATAAAACATAACTAATCTGAATGTATAAAATAATTATTAATTTTTTTACGAATGAATATATATATAAATATATATTGGGTTATTAAATATCTTATTAAGATAGTTGTTTTCTTATAATAAAAATTCAATCAGTTTAGTGGTAGTTAAAAATCAAGGTATGGGATTTTTTCTACAATTTTTCCCATTGAGTCATAATTTTTATAGGATTCCATGATTTATTTGGAATGGATATCATAAATCCCATTTACTATTTTCATCAATATATTCGCACTATTCCTATTATTTAATGTTTCATTAAAATTAATATTTTTCAAGGGGATTTTAATTGAATGTTTCTAATGTTGTAAGGGATTTATGGCCAAAAATTTAAATTTTTGAGACATAATTATTATTGTTCACCACAATATCATTAATATGGTGTGAATGATAAATAATCTATTTATTTTACCATGATCATAGTGTTTTCAAAATACATATCATTAATTAATGTAATTTTTATTCAAAAGATGCAACTATTGTAAGGTTTCTAGATAAATCAAATAAATTAATTGGGTAATACTGATTCTTATTGAACTTAATTCCTATATAATTTGATTCTTCAAAGAAAAAAGATTATTTCATGTTACAATATATTACTATAAATATTAAAATTAAATTTTAATTATTATATTTTCCATCGAAAAAATTAACCATAGAAAAAATATATCATTACTTGGAGTAGTTATTATTATTTTTAATGAAAATTTCCCCTTATTATCCATATTTCACATTACCACAAATTTTCACCTTTATAATTGAAAAATTAAATATGTTTTATCTAATTTCACCACTATTTTTACTTTTTATTTTTAAAAGGTATTATTGTCAATCATTTTTGGTTGTAGGCTTTCAACAAATATTCCAAATTATTAAATGGTTTGTGTACTTTCAAAATCGAATGTTTTATTATTCAATTAAAATTTCATTATATAACATTAATTTCCTTTAAAAGACATGTTTGTCATGTTTGTCTTCAAAAAATTTCATTTATAATGTTTTCACATCACTTTTTTTAAAATATCTCTTAAATGTGACTTGTAACATAACATTATTAATATAATTTTTTTTTAAAAAAATATTATGAATTTTTATGTTTTTATTTCATGTTAATAGATATTTCAACCAAATTTTACATTTATTATAAAGATTCCATCTATACTTTCAAGGGTTCAAAACTAATCTTTTTCCTTCTATGTCTTTCAAAAAATTCCTTAATTTTTTTTAAAATGATCGATGATATTTCATAATTGAATGTCAAATTTCATAAATTACTAAAAAATGTTGTCTTTTATAAATGTAATTTATCTTTAAAATATATATTACATAAAAATAAAATTATATGAATGATATTGTCCATATTTATTCACTTGATAGATTTTTTTATTTCTCTTAACTTTTATATGAGTCATCCATCACATCAATTATTTTGTCTTAGCATCCACAATTTATCAATAAGTTAAATAATCCAATGATTTTACCTCATTAAAGACACCATATTTACTTTGTCTAATATAATGGTGTTATTGAAGATTTCATACATTGATTTATTAAGGAAATTATTCACATAACATTATACCCTATATCAATAGGATGAAAATATAATATCCTTTATTATCTTTGTTGAATGGAATTTACCTAGAATGATATTAAATATCATTGGATAACCATTTATTTTCCACGGGTCTCTCTTATTATTATTATGATATATATGAAACACATTTCCCTTTAATGGATTTTTTATGTGATAAAAAGTGAATTCTTTTCAATTAACTTTTTAATAAAAACCAAATTTTTTATGTATAATCATTATAATGTGATAGTTGAACGATTTTCAATTTTTAACAAATATATGAATGATGAATGTGTGGATCCTATATATCCATATAATGAATTAGGTAAAATTATAAATCTCATGGGATATGTATTTGTGATTACGTTTTAGATTCATATTTTCAAGGCCACTGATGGTGTGCCTTGTGAAAGTAATGTTTCACAATAAAAATGATTGTTTGATATTTAAACAATGTTAATGTTTAATGATTTCTAAAAATATTATTATATAACATCATATATCATGAATTTTAACACATATTTCAAAACTATTTAGATTCATTTCATATAATATTCTAGTAATTATTCCATTATTTATGCACTATGGTTTTTTGGGTATTAATTTTCTTATATGTATTAATACTTAAAATATTATTATATTAAGTTTAGTTATGATATTTGAATGAAATATATTATTTTTAGCAATATTATTATTCTTATATAATACCTTAATTTTTCTTCACATTCCCAATTTTATTAATATTCTATAAAATATGAGAAATATTTGAGTCAAGTGCAGCTCAATTATGACTAAGTACTCATAGTTTTTATACAACCAAATACTAGTGTAAATAATCTTAAAAGGAACTAAACCATATATTCTATGTACTATTATATTATTTTTGTGATAAAATTTTTAATTTATGTATACTATTCTTTTGTAGGGTTTAGTTATTTTTTAGACAAAAAATTATTTCTCTTAGGGAATTATGATTTGATAAATTCGGTGAATACCCTTAGGATAAGCCAATGTATTGGTTAAAAACCTGAAATTTTGGTTAAGAAGGGATTATATTATTTTCAATAAACTCTCATCCATATTAAGAAACATGAATTTGGATGTTTTTTTGGCACATATTAACCATAGGGTAATAACCTTAACAATGTTTAGTTGAGAATAAACTTAATCATCACATTTGTTTAAAATGAGTGGAACTAAGACTACACACCTTTTGATAAAATCTATAAGTAAATTCCTTAGCCAATGATATTATGTATTCAAGAAATTTCGAATGATTTATTTCCCAATTATATTAAGGTAATATGATAGGAATCATGAGAGAAACCAAACAATGGAAGCATAAGTTGATCCATGAGTGTTTTAGGTCAACCTAACATCTAATGTAATAATTTCGATGACTGAGATATTTTAAGGAGAATTTTTTTTAATCATATAATAATCATATAATAAATATCTTAAAGAAATATTATATTGGTTTTTGAAATTGTTGAATCTTAGAGGAACTAATTTAAAAAATTGATATAATTGGTAATGGTATGATTATTCATAGGAAAAATATATGTGATGTGAATTGGGGGAAGAATACATAGTATTATTGAAAACTAACAATTATGATTCATAATTAACAATATAAACCAGTTGAGTTTCAAAAAATTCCAAAGAGGATTAGGATGGACTCTCAGAGAGGTTAAAGTGACAAAGATAATGATGGAACAATGAATTATCTGCCATCAACTTAGAAAATTGTGGAAAAAACAAGGGGATTGCCTCAATGGAAGTGGAAGATGATTTCTGTATGGGAAAGGAGGCATAGAGAAACTAATTACAAAGGGATAGTAGGAATCATATTGGGTAAAGTGAAAGGAAATAATGGTTCCTTTTAAGGTACCACTAGTATATTTATTTAATAATTGTGGTAAAAATCCACATTACCCAAATAAATTTGCAAATGTGAATAAAAATAATGATGATACGCATTGAAATTTTTTACGATCTAGGGATGTAGGGAAACCCTATAAAACATAAACTACTAAACTAATTCCCAATAGTGATGTGGAGCGAGGAACTCTTAACATCAAAACATGATCTTTGAGTGTTATTGTAACTAGATGAACATTAATAAATGAAATGACCTCATTTTTGTTGAGTTATTGTATTATTAATTGATGAATTTAAATAAAAATATTCTATATTGGTTATTTTTAAATGTCATATCTGGTAGGAATTAAATGACCGTTAAAAATACAAACTATTAAAAATACTGACATTAAAATGATATTATGTTAGTATTTTATAGAAAAAGATATAATGAAATCCAATTGAAATAGATGGATGAAGTGATAGACTTGTAAAATTTGATCATACACCATAAAGGCCTTTTATCAAAGAAACCATGGGATATTACATCGCTGGGATTTTTCCATGACGAATACCATGACTAGATTCAATAACTAAAACACAAGAAAATATGTTTATGATAGAATCTAATTATTGTTGAGTTCATAACCCATACAATGTTCACCAAACAACCCCATGAATATCTCACCATTTCACACATTACCTTTAAGAAATTCATTTGTGTAATAAAGTGTTATGTATCTGGTCCTTAATATATTGAATGAATATATATTATATTTTATATAAAAGTATTATTATATATGTCCCATTATAAAATGAGTTTTAAAATTAATAAATAAAAAGTTAGATAAAAATTATATTTTGATATAATGAAACTGATTTTTTATTTTTGGGAAATTCATAATTGTAATCTTGAAAACCTTTTTTAAAGAAATTAAAAAAGTGTAAATTAAATTGTATTTTTATAATATAAATATTAATATAAAATAATCATTAATTATAAATAACAATAAAATTTTAAAAGTAAAATGAAATTTTTGTAAGGGTTAAAAACTTTTACTGTAAAAAACTATTATTTTTCAGTAAATAGGGTTTTTTAATTTTAAAATTAAACAATAAAATGTAGATATTTATTAAAAAAATTCTTATTTTTGGAAATTTTATGTCAAAAATACCCAATTGTTAAATTCTTATAATATTCTTTGACTGATGAATTATTGGGTAAAATTTCATTATTGTATAAATAATACTCTGTGTATTATGACAACAAAATGACCGTGTAGTGATTTGATATATTCAATAAAAAGAATCCAAGCACATATAAATATTTAACTTTTAATATAATTTATTTATTTTTTTTTTTTTTATAATCCCTCAATGAATCCCTTAATATATATATTTTACTTTAACTATTAAAAATAGATTCATTATAAAAATTAACAACATACACATCACTAAGGAAATTATTTTGTTTTGTTTAGTTATAAACATCATACAATAATGTAAACCACTCCTCAATAGATACATCCATGGAAAAAATGGTAAGATATTTGTTTTTCATTACTTCATCATATAAAGTCGATTTTTTTAAATTAATTAATAATTATACCAATATTTTTATATAACCCTCCCAACCTCTCGTTAATCCTTACTCAAAACCCTTGGATAATGAATTTAATTTCTCTTTCTCTCTCTATATCCATCCCAAGGTTCCACTAATCTTTTGGGATCTATTATCATACATTAAGAATCTCACTCCAATGGTATGAGATGGTCTCTTTTTCCACTTTGTTCATGAAACTCCTTTATATTTTTACTTTTTCATCTTTCTGAATTTGGGATATTTTTTATAACATGCCCCAAGTAATGTTATTTATTCCAAAGTTACTCTTTAAAACTTTTCCTCTCATTCACCACTTATATATTCCTCGATGGACACCTATTATTCTATGGTAAGTATCCTAATATTTCTCATTCCATTCAATTATGTAATGAATTACCATTTCCCTTTCCACTCATTGGTAGTCAAATATTTTTCTATATCCTTAATTGATTGGGAGTATACATGTTTGTAACCCAAATTACTTCATCACTTTAAAATTGATAAAATAAATCCTTATTTTTTATTCTATATGTGTCCCACTTATTCATGATGAATATATGAATGTGATTGTGGTCCAAGAATTATATATCCCCCATTGAATTGGGTAATGTTTTAATCTCATGATATTTTTTTATAGTGCATCAGAGTTTATCCTAAGCAGACTATGTTATGTTTTCATGGCTATAATACTAAAATTACGTTTATGATGTCATGGTTTAAATTGATTCAACATTCTAATGTTTTCTTTTTTTGTCATGTCATATCATGGATCATTGTTCATGATTATGATTCAAAACCCTATTATGTTTCCCTGATATACTACTTGGATCACATGTACAACATTACCTTATGATATGATTTTATTTTTCTCGTACTATGGTCTATAGCTCACCCATTTCTTATGTGCATCCCCAGGTTGTCCCATGTAGTATTAGGGGATTTAGGGATTATAAGGCCATGTTTTGGATTTTTTTTAATATTTATGTTTTATCCATGTATCATGTTAATGTTATATATATGTAATTTAAAAAATACAATGGTAATTATGTTATTTTGGTTCATAATAACTGTTATGTTTTTTAATTTATTCTTGAAATAAATTCTATTAAAGATATGGGTTGTTATAGTTGGAATCCTTGGAAAGATTAGTTTTTTTAATTAGGAATCAAAAAACATTAGATAAATCCTTATGGATAAGACTAAATATATTAAAACATACATAAATTTTGGTAATATATAGAGTATGTGGTTTACAAAAAAATATGAATATTTATGGATTCAAAAAAATTATGTGGATCCATAATAGAGTTATATAGTTGTAATATCCAAAAAAAGGTGAATTGACCCTTTCTAGAGAATCTCCTCTTGCACAAAAATGGGCCTTTCTGCATAGAAATATTGACAGTCCTAGTGGATATTTTCTGGAAAATTCAAAATAACTTTATGAATAATTTTAATGTTAAAAATTTCCAAAAAATATTTTATGTTAGGAAATAGATCCTAGAATACAAATATTTAAAACTAGAAATTCATAGAAAAATTAATATTTTTCTTTTATGAGTTATCAATTTAGAGTTCAAATTTCCCATTGCATATGTTAAATAATATTATTAAAATTTTCATCCCTATGTATTTTTTGGATGACGTAAATGATTCAAACCCCAATAAATGATTGAATTAATGGATTATCATCCATGGTTCTGTGAATTCATTCACATTATGAATGTTTAGAATAACTATTAAAACAACACCTAATAACATGGATGTCATTTTATCATTGGAGATGGAAATGGGGTCAATTTTTCCATTATAAGTATAAAACTCCTCCCCTGTCCATATTTTCAAGATGAAAATCACAAAAATCCTTTTGATTATCACATTAATATAATTTTATAAAATTATGGTTATGGATTGGTTTTCCATGTATAGATCCATCATAGTTTTATGAGAAATTAAAATCACCCTCTATATCACAAATCATCATCCAATTCTATAAAAAATCAAGGAGTTTGATGAATATCTATTAATGAATATCAATATTGTATGTCATTGTATTGAATAAAATATTTTCTATCTAAATTGATTAATAATAAAACTATATATAATCTTTAATGACATACACATTATAAGATAATTAAATAATGTTTTTACAAATAATTTCTTGCCCTTCCTCCTAGACATTGGGTTTTAATTATCAATCATTATCAAACTATGAGCTTGTTCAATATCCAAGAACCTATATAGTATTTATTATATCAAATTTAGGAGATGAAGAGACAATTAGAGGATAATTTAGATAAAGGATTTGTATAACAACGTGATTCCCCATGAGGTGCACCGGTACTCTTCATCATGAAGATGGACACGACAATATAAAGACCCAGTCATTTAGTAGATAGACATTGCATCATTTTTTGAAATATTTAATATATTACAAAAACACATGCCCAACTACCATAATAGTTTAGTGCATTTGAAAACATGGAAACACAATAAATGGGTTTATAATACACTGATATATTCTCCAATATAGTTATTTTTAACTATAACACTCCTTTATATTGCATACTTAATATATTTTTTTCGTATCTTGGGGAAAAGAAACATAAGAAACGGTGAGATCAGATGCTTTGCAAGAGTAAACAAGGGATATACACAACCATAAACTAAAATAAGGGTAAGAGACATAATCATTCCTTTTTTAGATCATACCATCCACATAGAAGATAAAATGAATGTGTCATGTCATAATGATTGGATTTTCATAAGACATGAATCATATGGGATTGAAAGAACAAAATCCATGAGATCTTTACATTAACATAAGACTTGAAATTTTGGCATTCACCAAATCTTATAAAACTGTGAACATGTATAAATATAAAAAGGATTACCTGTTATGTTATGGACATTACTCATACCCTAGAATATTCATATATGCATGAAAACTGGGTCCATGCATAAAGTTATTGACATAAAAACTAGGTACATGCATTGAATTGTGAACATCAAATCATGTTCACGCATAACATATGTACCTCAAGAAATATCCTTCTACACCTAATTCCTTTGAGGGATAATTAAGTCCCAAAATTCACATAATAAAATAATAAATATATGTTCTAAAAGATCACAAATCGTCTACCACATCAAAAATGATGAAAATAAATGGGTTTCGTAATCATTTCATCTTATAATATATCACTGACAAGTAACGAGATTAAAAAAAATCATTAAATCAAACCAAAACCCACTAAGTGAAAGATTTTTAATGTTTTCATTAGAATATAGATCCATAAATCCATGATTATCACAAAAAAATGTCATCTTATAAGAAAACTAATTTGTAAATATCTTTTTAAAACATTTAATAAGGAAAATATTTTGCCCTAAAAAATATTTTTAAATCATAAAACATTTATCAAATATTTTTCATTGCAAATAACCATGAAAAATTAAAAATTAATATTTTAATACTCTTTAAAACATATTAAAAATCCATTTCCTTGAAAAATTATAAAAATATCTTTTATAAATTTGAAATATATTTTAGAAAACATGGTTTGGGAATAAAGAAAGTTTCTGAATAAAGAAACAATAATATTACATGAAACATAAAATGTAATTAAGATAATTGTATTATTAATAAAACAATGAAAATATAATTATATACACCTCATAAAATAGTGTAGTTTCATAACATAACTTGTGTCTCAAATGAAGGAAAGTTGAGAGAAAATTACCTTAACGATTTGGTAAATTTTGAAATGTAACCCCCACGAAAAAGATATCATAAAATGGATCTATAAATTACAATATATTAATAGATATATATCATATATTACACTAATTAGATGTATATAAACCACAAAAAATATATATGTAATGTATAAAACATGTGTCCCACAGAAATAATAGTGTCCCAAATATCCCTTACTTAAATGTTGACTTCTATTGAAAACGTTCAAACAAACTATATAATAAATATACATTTATTATAAAAGTTATAAATAAAAATATTAACATATTTAATTTCATAATATCATTATATATGACAATATATTACACTCTTATGAAAAAAAATCTTTTTTAGAGTTATGTTTTGGGAAATAAATTTGTTGTTTCACATACATGTTTTGATTATTTATTCATGATCGTATTTCTTATGTAATTATTTTAAAATCATTATAAAGTTAAAAATATGATAAAGATAATATATTTGATCATTATATATGTATTTTTGTTGATTTATAAATGTTATACATAGAAAATAGAATACAACATTCATGGAGAAGGTAGGTCGTACGTACACATGTAGGTTGTTTTCAGTTTCTTTTTGGATTGAAAATAAAAATTAAATTATATATTGAAATTAAAGAATCATTTTTATATCATATATATCATATTTTAGTATTACCATAATTCATACATTCCAGGTGAACTATTAATTAATTATATCGCTTTGAATGGTGGTAGTCCACTATACATACAAATGACATTATCACATTCCTGCAAAATTGAAATTATGAAAGTTTATGTGATATAAAAATTAACAATTCATAATAAAATAATAAATATAATATATTTCATATATAAAATATAATAAATAAATATTCCCAACTATAAATAGTGTAAATTAAAGAGCTAATGAAATTAGTTTGCAAAGAGGTCAACCGCCATACACACAAATGATGATTGTGTATTCCATTTGATAGAAGTGTGTGAATTTGTAGGTTGTAGAAATAAAATAACAAAACAAAGATAAATTGAATATACTAATGTTTTTATATAAACATGAAATAAATATAATTGAATGGGATTATGTGAGAAACATAATAACATTAGTTGATGAATATTACATATTCTTCAGATATCTTCTTTTGTTTTTCACCATATGACTTTTTTTCTTTTTTCCAAAATAAATGATTCTAGGATGAGGTATATGAAGTTAGGTGGATATTTGGATTGGCTTTTTATATAATTAAGATTTTATGTGTACATAAATGAAATTATTATATGCCATTTTATAATAGATGGGTGGGGCATTATTGAAATTTCTCAAAATATTTATATATAATAAAATCTATTAAAATAACACGACCTAAAAAGGACATTTGTATGAATATAATATATATTATGGTCTTAATATTTTCATACAATTTATTTTATACAAGTAATTGTTTGATTATTAACCTTATCATTTTAATTTACTGTTAGTTAAAAAAATTTAATTTTCGATATGGTAACAAATTTTTAAATATTATGTGGAGATAATTTTAATTCACAATGTGTAAATTAGACGATAAATGGAAAATTTTGTTTCATTTTATATAAAATCTCATAAATTTTCATTGTTTAATAATTTTATGTTTTTAAAAAAATTTAATAAAATATTAATTTCACAAAATATTATTACTGTTAATTCTAACACTTTTCAATACGAGTACTTTTAAAAAATCGATAAATCTTGATAATTTCAAAATAACATACTTAATAAGTCTCAAAAATTTTATAATCACTTATATGTTTCATGTAACTTAATAAATAATTCAAATTATATTTATTTTAGTACTTTTTATATCATTTAATTGTTTTTTCATTAATTGTTTCATTTCTAAATAATCATTTTCTAATTATTTATGATAAATATATCTTCACTAAAAATTCATACAAAATTTATTTGTTTGAGATATAATTTATTATTTAATAAAAATGTTTATATTCTTGTACATATTATATATAACCACTTATTAAAAATATACCACATTTTAAAAGTAAAAGTGTGTCATTTTGTCACTCATTTTTATTTCAATACTATATAAGTCTTTTTCATGGATATGTGTCCATTAAATATGTTAAATTTAATACATATGTGTTATGTTTAAAATTAAATTAATCCAATTAAATTTGGTAATTTCATTTGTAAGTCTCTAATATTTCTAATATTACTTTTACCCTTAATTACGTGATTTACCTTTACCCTTGGTAATAAAATATCATCCTTTACAATTCATGTTATCTAAAAATAAATGGGATTTATTTAATAAATTTGGACATCATTTATTTAAATATTTAATCCATTTTTTATAATCCTAAACACACAACTGGATAAAATTAATTGAAATTTATTCCCATATATGGAGTTAGAATGTTCGGTTTTAAAGTGAAATTGATCAACAGATTACTATGTTTTTTTAACTAAAAAAATTATAAAAATTATTCCAATTAAATAAATTGGATTTCTGGATATATAATTGAACAATTATGACTACAAAATAAATTAAAAAATACAAAACATTTTATATTTTATAGATGAAAAGGCAGTTTTTGATTAATATCTTTTATTTTTCATTATTAATTAGAAAACAATACTTCTCATAAAAATATTTCTAATTAACCCTAAGATAAATTTAAATTTTTTATTTAAAACAATAATCTTATTTTATCATATAAAATTTATAAAATATATTCTTAAAATAGGTCTTCCAACAAGTGGCTTGAAAACTACAATTAAAATATACAACTTTTTCATAAAAAAATCTTCTTATTGTATGAATTTAAAACTAATTTGATGAATTTATAAAAAATGAATATATAACATATAAATATCATTAAAATAATTCACTAATATTTAAGGATTCAACATATTAATATAAAATACCATTGTAGTAACAAAAATAGTTTTTCATAAAACACAAATCCTTTATTTTCAAATGGTTATTATCATCATTTATAATTAAATGGCAGCCTAAGAATTATTTCTATAAAAATATTTAATTAATAATTTTTTATTTCATTTACTCATATTAATTTTCTCTATTTCAACTTCTTGTTTATAACAATCATAATAAATAAGACATTATTTTCTGGAATAATATGTCTTATGTGTGACAAAATATATCGGATAAACTCATTGTTGTGTGTTACACTAGAAAAACTTATTCATTCATGTACCAAACTCTAAAATTAATAATTCATGTCATGAAATCACGCATATATGTAATGATTTATTTTCTAAATCATTTAATGAAATCTATCAAATAAATTTAATAAATATGACAAATAATAATTTATAAATACTCATGGTGTTACCTACTACAACAATTAATTTAATTTCATTCTCAGAATTCCTCACATTAATACAATAAAATGAAGATAATTATACCTCATAAAATTGTCAAGTTCCCGAATATATTCATAAAATTGGTTCTATATCCACAAAATAATAACCATATGAGTGGTCTTGTTTTATTGAAAATTACTTATACGATGGATAATTTCCACTAATTTCTCTTTATATTAAATCTCTTTCTCAGGATGTATGCCATTTGAGTTTTGTATGTGTGATCTGTTAGGTATTTACTCCCTCAAAAGATATAAATGGAAGACATCATGAAAATAATAGTGATTTGGTGGATGTTCCAATGATTATTCTAAAATTTTAATATGATCAATAATTTTAAAAGAAAATCACCATCGTATTATTTTGAAATTTCACATAATGAATTAAAGGTGGATGTTGGAGAATCTCATTGTGGAAAACCCACATTATAAGAATAGATAATAAAACATCCTCATAAATTATGGGAAATTAAATTTAGAATATTTCTATATAAATAGGATTTGTATTAGAAAACAATTTGATGATAGAGAAGACATAAACATGAAAGAAAATTATATCTATCATATTATAAAGGAGGGTGGAAGAGAACATGGTCATTATAATGTTTCCATTATATAATTTTAAATATATGTTAATATATGTGATAATTTTTGTAATTGGAAATGATGTTAATAGGATAAAAAAATTAAATATAATTTTTTTAAAGTTTAATAATAACCATATGACAATATGCTTAATTATTTTCCATCAATTTTTTAAGAAAAATCTCATCCATCTATTGTGTTGGGATCAATAACCACTTAATCTATTACACCATGAAATGTGGATAAAATTTAAATTGTATAAGAAATGGGTTATCATAAGTTCTACAATGGGATGAAAATTTATTTATTTTCCCTTTCATTTTTAACATTACATATTTTTTATTACATGTTATCTAAAGGTTTTAAATAATCATATGATGATGTAAAACATTAATCTATATGGGGAAAAAATACACCAAGAAAACATTTTTGTGTATTTTGGTTGATTGTGTTTATTGAAAAAGAAGATTTCCATGTTAAATTTTGGACACAAAGTGATATTTTCTGAAAAATAAATTGAGAAATATCAATGAAAAGGGAATGGATTCTCTAGATGTAAAATAGAAATATACATATACAAGGTGGTGTCGTTTCCATATGTATTCCAAAATTTTGGTGTCCAAAATCATGAGGATAAAAGAAGTTGACCTTTTTTTTTGAAAATTAAGGATTCTCATGTAAATGAAAATTTTTACCTCAAGGTTAATGGTGATATAGAATGCTGTGAGAAATTGATATTTTAGGATTACCACCTCATAATACAGAGAATGGAAAATATAAGAGTAATTTTGGAAATTATGAAAAACGATAGTATGTGTCATGCACAAGTTTTATAATGTAGTTTTAACACAATATGATAATGCAAAAAATATTATCTAAAAATGATAAATTTAATGAAATAAGAAATATTTAGGTTGTGAAGAAGTTCAATGAAAAATTATATTTCTTTCTGGCAGAGTGGAAGGTGGAAAATAATGTTGTGAAATAGGTAAGTTGTGTCTTTAAATAGGTTCCCCCACTCTCATTTTTGTATCTCAAACCTTATATAAAATAATGGATTTCAATTACATTAACTTTTCACACAAATCCTAAAAGTTTCACACAAGAATAGAAACTTGAAAAAATGGCATTGGTGTTTTTTTAGAGGAGAAAATATCATGTTTTTGCTTGACCAATGGATTTTCATCAAATATGTTAATGTTTCATGAAATTTCAAGTTACAAAATAATATAAAATTTCCATGAAATATGGGAGTATTAGGATTTATAAAAAATATTTCACGCGCGATGGTAGAGATTCATGGAATCCATCCAAAGGTATCACAAAATAAAATTTAGTGTGAACCCAAAGGAGTTACCCAATAAATCTATTGTAATGTGCTATTTATCAAGTGGATTAAATTAGAACATAATGATTCACCAAATGAGGTGTAAAAAATATTGATTCAAGTGACCAAAATATAATTCGTCTGAAGGATATGAGATCATACATCATTTGAGGGAGGAGTGAAAATTTTAATTGTGGTTGGTTGTAAATTAAGAGGGATAATGATATTTATATGAAATTTATAAAGGATTTTTTCATATGAAATGATGTGATCGATCCCTATCCATAATCTTTAAGTGAGACCTAGTGGAATTTTTTCTAATCAAAATTTTGGGTTAATTCTCCTTACATGTGACCTACTAATGGTGAACCAAGTAAGATTATTTTGACTCTAGCATGATTCCATTTCTATTCATACATTTATACTTGAAAGGGGGGGGGGGTGAGTGGTTTTTTAATGAAAAAACCAGAAAAATAGTGGTAGATATTTTAAACTAACATTCCCTATCCCCCCAACGTTGGCAATTTAACCTAGTTGGGCTCACAATATTGAAAACCTAATCCAATGTTAATCTTAATAAATTTCATAAATGGTTACCATAATGAACATTCCAAATGAACAAAATCCCAAACTATAAAAAAGGTTACCAAAATATAAAAAACAATAATATAGAATTAATACCATAAATATATTGATGTAGATATTAATTATCACATGTTAAACATATTAATACTGTTATCATTTATTCTATTTAAACAAGGAAATAACATGAACACCCATATTGAATATAGACATGTCTCTTTATTTGTTATATAATAAATTTTCTTATAGTAAAACCATTTCATTCAAATATTCGATTAAGCCTTTTATTGATTGAATATGTGGTTTTACTATTAACGAATCAATGTCGATAATAGCATGAAATTTCCCTAGAAGATAAAAAATTTGATTTTCAATGGGTATATATATTCAAAATCTAACATGAAATAAACATGAATGGATATGAGTATATGTATTCCTTAATTATCCTGATTTACTTTATCCACTATTATAGATTATTAATTCTCACTATACAATATGCTTAGGGTTTTTATGTATTACCATCAACATTAGTCCCTCTATTAGCATAATTTTAAAGCACCTTGTATTCGAAATAATGAATTATAAGAGGTACATACATTATATATTTATCATTATTCTAATTACTTCGGTATTAAAATTCTGAATGAATTTATATCTGACACATTCAATCATTTACCAATACCATTATGAAAATTTCACCTATTTTATCTTCTACACATTGAGAATAATTTAAATTTAATCTTCTTATCTCTACAATTTTTAGTGTTTCCTTTGAATTATATATTTATTTTATTATCGTAACCATAATATTAATGGGAGAATTAAATATCCATTTTTAAGAAGAATATGATTAATGAAATTACCTTCAAAATTTGTTCTTGATCTTCAAAAAATTCATGGATTACATCTTATCTTGTTTGTTCATATCGCTGATAATGTTACACCTCTAATTTAATTCACCTTCTATGTAATAAATTCTCTACATAACCTTTTCCTCCTAAACAATGGATATTGGAAACTATATTTTCAGTGGTTCATATCAATTTATTAGCCTCTATTGCACTGGTCCATCAACTAAAATAAGGTTGATGTTTCTTTAAGGATGATTCAAGATTACACTGTTCCCTCCCTTGGTCATTTTGTTGTTCAGTATAATTCATGGATTGTTAGTGTTCTTTTGAAATGATAATGTGGTTATTTTTAATTCCATCTTCCATTACATTTTGTTCGTTATGAGGGTCATAATTCCATTTTCCATTGAATTCTGCAATAGCATAGTTCATTTGGTTTCTACCAATTGAATAAAATATGAAATCATTCAAGGAGAAAGGAAAATCACAGTGATAAAACAATATAATCAAAATAAATATCATATAAAATTTCTATATATGAAACCATAGGATTAAATATAGCATACTCATGATCGTAAAAAAAAACACTATGACTGTAATATATACACAGACATGTCCTTAAGGATTTTTCTAAGGATTTATCATAATCATTTCGAAGTTTTGACTAATCCTTTTCTAGGAAACCAACTATAATGACCTAGGTATTTCATACATAAAAATTATATCAATTTGTATAATATTTCATAAACTACATAAATAATACCCCATGATCAGATTAGTTAGGTTATTATGGAATCATGGAAATGTAAACAACATGCTAATACTATATCAACAAATTTGTCGTGACCCACCTTCCTCAAGATGAGGGAAGGGGTGGAAAAGTTTTCCATTGTTCCTTCTTCAAGATGAAGGGTAGATAATGACACATGATTCCCACCTTAAATTAAATTGGGTAGGTTAATATAACCATGGGTATATAATTTCACCAAAAATGGAAGGCATTACAGAATTTAATTAAAACATGACCAGGTGCTATAAAATTAAAATCCATAAAAACTCCAAAGAATTTATATAATGGTTACCCAAATTCTATCCCACGAATGACTTAAATGTAAACTGCATCAAAGTACAACCAATGTACTAAAAAAGTACCAAGAGAAAGAAACAATGCAACAGAACACCAACTATCCTGAAGCTTGAGCTAGAAAAGTCCAGCATGGTCCTAGATTTCCTCCTAGAAACTTGAAAATAGTTTTATAAAAATATGGTGAGTATAAAATTATACATAGTTGGAAAACTAAAAATACTAGTCCAAAAGTGGTGTAACTTATAAACTCTCCCATGAGAAAACAACAGAATAAAAAGGAACCAACAATGGAATACTTAGCAGCCCAACCTCACTGTGTAACTCTCACCAAATAATTCAAGTCAAGTAATGTAGTAGTATATGCACCTCGACATTTGGGTACCCCACACTAATTTCCCACTAGTTTACTACTTTTCCTTTTGACTAACGTCTTGATGCTACCACTATTCCTAAACAGATCCCCACTACACTTAACCGCATGCACATAACAAGACCTCAACCACACCACACATCTCACAGGAATAGACCTAGGCCGCAAAAACAACACATCTCATCAGAAGACACCTAGTTCTTATACAGAAGGCACATGGAAAAACAATACTTTCCTAAAAAAACCTTGGCCCCTCATCCATAATAGACCTACCAGAAGGTTCCTTGAATATTGTAAGTCCCTATCAATTATATCCATCCCAAATATGCTTGAGAGGTAAGAACATTGAAGAGGGTGGGAGGAAGAAACTAAATAACCATACATCAACCATCCCACATGGATGTTGGGATATACATCCCCCCCATGAAATGGGGGGTTTTGGAACATGTTTCTCTATGATGGTGGGGTGTGTATAGAAATAACAGGAACTATAATTTATAAATATAAGTAAATGAAAACTTATCCCAACATATGGTTCCCAATAAAAACATCCAACCCACACCGAACCAAATTTTCTGATACCCATATATGCACAACCACACAACAACCACTTCTAGAGCATACACCCAACCCCATCTTCATTAAAACACATTCCATTAATTAATTAATGGTTCACATTAATTTTACTCTGGCACTACTCAAGAAAACTACCAATAAGAACAATACAAACTACCATAGAAGATAATGAATATAACATTACTAAACACACAATAACCAACCCACATCGTTTGGTGGTTCTAAAAACTATCATTCTTGAATGTTATACCAATCAGTCCTTCCCTTATAACAAAATTTTCATCACCACTGCCCAAACAACCCCTAGATGCAATCCCACGACATTACATGTTCATAAGCACACCACAGTAACAATGCCCAATGTTTCTTGATGGACAAAACTCATTCAAAGGTAGTCCCTCTACCTACAAGCCCATTCATTCCCCCAATCAACCAGTCTCTCAAAATAGTATTCCAACACACCCCATTTACCACCCCACACACCAAGAACACATTATATTTCATTAAACCACACTCTAGCTACACACACTTACTAGAACTATCAAACATGACATATTCAAATTTGGTAGACATTTTTCTTTAATTCAATTGGATAAACATGGGTGGTCACACAAGGGTTTTCATTCTAGGAAACTATATCATTTAACAATTTATATGTGATTAGTAATATTATTATGTACACTAGTTTTTTATAAACAAACAATAACAGTTTTAATGACCCCCCCCCATGCACAGAAAGGTAAACCGACATCCATGATTTATAGAAGGATTTATAGCCAAAACAGAACACATCATCAAGAAGGATAATAAATAAAGCATGTAATCAAAATTAAATAACTCTTAGACTCTAACTTCATTGATCCTATTATCATTTGATCATAATACATTCCATTCATTTATTACTTATTATGAAAAGGATTCAGTGTTCTTCACAAAAAAGCATGAGCAATCTAACCCCATATGATGCACACTTTAATAAGTGGTAGGAGAATGCCTACATCAACCAACATGGGACCACCAAAATTTTTTGGACTAAGAATATTGTATCACATGAGAAGGAGGAAAAAAGGAAATTGAGATGAAGGGGTCTAGCACAGGTGCATGACTCTTCTAGAGAGAAAGGCTTTAGGCACACCAAGTTGGAATATAAAACATACTTGGAAGGGATGATCATGTAATTGAACAACCAAATGATATCTTAAAAGAGGAATGGTTTAAAAATCCATAGTAATGGGATCGTGGACAAGATCACATGATTTGAGAATAAAAAATCCCTTGAAACGTTATGTTATTAATGATTTCAATAATATCCTTTGAAACACCATTCAAAATTCCCAATCATGGATTTAAATTGGATTTACAACAAAATAAGACGTAAGTGGGGTGAAAAATAGAAAAACTATGGAAAAATAGAAAATAAGGAAGTGATTCACCGATAGGTTAGATACTGACATAACTGACAGACGTTGAGCCACGAACACTGATCTGCTGATGGGTGAGCTAGGAACATGACATACCGACACTGAGCAACTGGCCTAACAACTCATTGATTCACCTAACTCACTGATATTGATGCCCCTGACACACCAATGTCAAAGCCCCTAACTCAACAATGATAATACACTTGACTCACCGATGCACCAAAATGCGATGATGTGTAATGTAGATGCACTGCCATTCCAATGCACTGACAATCCAATACTGACGCCCTTGAAACAGCAATAGAAAAACTGGATATTTGAAAAACTCATGAAACGGTTTACTAATAGCTCTTAGAACACCCAAAACACTAAATTTCCATAGAGGAATGTCTCAAGTAAATGTTGGATTTTACATTAGATACATACCAATCTATTCCATTCCCCAATAATTTAAAACCAACCCCTAGAAAAGAAAGGTCTGAACAACCACCCCATTATATACCTCTTCGGAAGAACCGACAGATGTACTATTCAAAATATAGATTGAAAACCATAACATCCAAGATCAAGTCTTTGAAATTGAACTCTTGATATATTCTAGAAATAATTGGTCCCCTACTTACCCAAAACCATGAAAAAACTATGAAAACACCTTTCAGACACATGTTTTAGGGAGAACCTTCCACTATGTCATGATACACTCCACTTTTGGTGGTACTGACTCACCTGAATGAGTTTAATTCTATCCACATTAAAGAATCTTGATTAGGTATTAGGTCCCCCCGTCCCCACATACAAGACATCCCAAAAACATTTTGAGAACCCTGAAACAACTCATCTGATAACAAACATGGTCAAGCATTACATCATATAATAAAGCACAACAGTAAATCACAGAATCAAAACATCTAATAGCACTAGGTACTGGGCTTGAATTTGTGCCTTCCACTCCCATGCACTATCTTTGAGTCACCATGACTTCATAATAAATAGATAAACAGAATGGTACATCCATGATGCACCTTCTCATAACAATCCTCGATTCTTACCAATTGCTCCATGGATGTCTTTTCGTCCTTGATATCCAACACTCCCAAGTCATTGAAGTGGGATTCATTTTGTAGATACCTACGGAGCTGAGAGGCATGGAATATGTCATGGATCCTCTCCAACCGTAGTGGAAATACCTGGAGATATATCACCATGTTGACTCATCCTAAAACCTCCAATGGTATGATGAACCTATTAGAAATCTTGCTCCGTCTACCAAGCCAATGCTATCTGCATCGAGGGGAAGCCGTAATGATGTTAAAGTCCCGACCCTCGAAATTAGAAGGAATTATCCTATGATCAGAATTGGACATCTAGTGGTCCCATTCTACCTTCATCCTCTCACAAACATGCAACACCTTATTTGTTATACTCTACACAATGTTTCGACCAAGAATGGATGATTGTCCAACATCTGTCCAACAGAAAAGAAAAGACCTCCCATATAGATCTTTGAAAAGAGTAATAAAAATGAAAAAATGATTTCTATTATTGTAAGTAAACTCCATTAAGGTAAAAGCTTTCACCTCAATACCCACTGATGTCTGGAACACTTTCCCGTTATGTGTCCTCCAATGTCTGGATGGTTCCCTCGGTCTGCCCATCCATGTGAGGGTTGAATGCAGTGTTGAAGTAGAAATGGGTTACAAAGACATGATTAAATCCCCTAAAAACTTGTGATTTAGAACATGTATACCAATCTAATAAAATGGATATTGGAACTCCATGCAGCTGCACCACCTCATCCTCATACCTCATTGATAAGGCATCCACTATACGTGACTCCTTGATCACTATGAAATGTGACAACTTCATCAATAGATCCAACACTACCCAAATATCACCACATAATCCCCACATCATGGCTAATAATGTAAAAAAATCTACGATAATACATCCCACTTCCACATGGGGACATCTAAGGGCTCCAATAGGCCATCGGGAACATGTTCGTCATCCTTCAAAACCTGACACTCAATGCACCTTTCTATAAACTCTGCCACTAAATACCTCACTCGGGCCACCAATACTATTCCCTCAAGACTCAAGACATCATAGAAACTCCTAGATGCACAACTAGGGGTGAGGTATGGAATTAACAAGGATATTCCTCTCACATTTCTAAGGGGACAAATATCTTTCCATAGAATAGAATCTGATTCTGACTATCCTCCAACAATTCCTTTGGAGCATCACCCAAGTCATCATGATCATGCATCTCTTTAGTCTCTAAGTTTCCACAATGAGACTCTTTCACCCTCCACACTAAGGAGGACTTGACTGTAATCTGGAACAGATAATCTCTTCCATCATCAACTATTTCATCGATATGTAAAGTTGAAAAATCATCCATTGCCTCTCATTCATCTTTGGATTCCCAAACTACCTCCTTCTTGGACATCATTCTCAAACCATTGGAAAACACATTTTCCTTTCCTGAAATATAAGAAATATCAATGTCTTAGTAATAGATAAACACCATCCACCATCACTGTCATAAGTTCAGGTCTCATAGTGAGATGATTTACCTCAAGCTATTGTGATTCGTGATGAAAATAAAGCACACCCTGTTGAAGTAATGTCACCCCAAATTTAGCACAAACAGGACCACTACAAGCTCCAAATACTGGGTGGCATAGTTACGCTCATGTAGATGTAACTCACTAGACCCATAAGAGATCACTCCATGCTACATCATTGTCACAGATCCCATGAATAGACTAGATGCACCAAAAGAGACCACATACATAACTCCATCCTCTTGAAGAATATGAACTAGGGAACTGAGCAGATTCTTTATAAGGTTGATGAAAGATTCCAAAAACTACTCAGTCCACATGAATATCTGCTCTCTTCTAGTCAAATAATTCAATAGATCCACAACTAAATTGATGTTAGACATGAACCTTTGGTAATATCCTGCTAGACCCATAATGTTGTGAAACTTTTCCACATTCTTTGGTGCCGACCAATATACAATCACCATAAACATTGATAGTTCCACTTATATACCTTACTAGGTCTCCATGTGTCCATGGATTTGGACCTCTTATATCCCAAACTTTCACTTTGAAAACATCCCCTAGAGATTGTGGTGTCAAAGGACCACAATGATTGTACTCAGATTATCAGTGTGCTCCACCACTGACAATGAGTAGATCGGGATGTCATCGATTAACACAACGATGAACTGATCCATGAACGTGAAAAATACAAAGTTCACATGTACCGTGAACATGGTATGTGCATTTGTAATTCAGAAGGGAATGACCAAAAACTCAATGTTCCCATACCTGCATTTTAAAGTAGTCTTCAAGATGTCACCAACATTCAACCTCAACTATAGATATCCATATAGTATATCGATCATAGAGAACCAAATTTCTCCAATTAACTGCACAAAAAGAACATATATCCTTGGAATGGGGTAACAGTTCTTGAACATTACCTGGTTCAGCCTTTGGTAGTCTATACACATCATCATACCACCATATTTCTTCTTTGAGAACAAAACCGGAGCACCACATGTTGAAACACATGGATGGATAAAAACCTAATTCATTTGGTTGTCAAACCGAATCTGCAACTACAGAAACTCACAAGGTGACATCCAATAAGAATATATTGAAATCATATGGGCACCAGGATACTAGTCTACTCAGAAATAAATTTCACATCGAGGGGGTATGGTCATAATCTCCACGAGGAATAAATCTAGAAACTCTCTGAAAACCCTCAAATCCTCCACCATCATTGTGTCAGTTGACCCATATGAGATCATGGTTGACCAGGAGAGATGAGGCTCTACACACAAACATCCCACTTAATAGCTTCGATCACCAATGAAAACTAAACTCTGGCAATCCAAACCTAAAAACATTACTCTTATTCTGAATTAGTCGATAAAAGCGTGCACATAAAACAACCAATTAATTCCTAGGATGACATCGTACAACTTCATATGTAGTATAAAAAGATCCCAACTAGACTTATGCATCCCCTACATTAGTCTATATCCTTGGAAAACTATAATCAAATTGGTCTAACCTCCAACTATTGTGCTAAACACGAGGGGCATGAGAAGACTCTCTATTTTGAGTCTTAGATCAGGGTCTAAAGTAGTTTCAACAAATTTTTCTGAGGATCATGAATAAAAAAATCACAAAATGAGTGACAAACATACTGATCATACTTCAAACAACATCTTGCCCAACTGGAACTATTTCCATGGCGGTGTGCACCTACTCATTCCCAACACCACTACCCCTCTACTATAGACTACCTCCATAAGAATTCCCTGGTCGAGGGCCTTGAGGAGAACCCTAAGGTCTCCCCCCTCCAGCATCACCAACCCTCATTTGAAAAGGATTTCACTACTCCTACTGTTGGAATGACCTAACTGACAAGTTGTGCTGTTGGGGTAGGCGCTAGACCAGCCAACTCCCACCATACTGCACTCAAACTGGGAACTGGTTATGAAGTGGCCTATGGCCTCCACAAATAAATAACCTCATTGTTGGGCTAATGGGAAATGGGAGACGATTAGGAGATCAAAACTAGAACTACTGAGGCCTTCTCCTAGATAGTCCAAACATATTAGAACTAGATTTCAGAGACCTACTACAGACTACCTTCTCCTTCAACAAACTTGGATGATTCCCCTCTCACAGTACACAATTCTATAAATTAATCTGCTCCAATACATCATCCTTCTTTTAAAATTCTAAATATGTTGGTAGGGTAAAGGGAGTGATGAAATTCTGAAGATATGGTCGGAATGCCGCCTCCAAGCCTCTCCTCGATACTCATTCTCAAATTATGCCCCTGAGAGGTCTACCTCATTCCTCTCCATAAGGTAAAACATCTATCACTGAAGTGACGCTTCTTACATTTAGCTTGCTTCTAAAGTAATACATCACTCCCTCGGAGCATGGAACAATGTAACAGTAATTGTAAGATCCTCCTGCAGACCTCCATCTCAAAGTCTAAAATGTTTCCTCAGTACTTCCATAGGGTCTACCATTATAAGGCATGAAGTGTCCTTCACCACAAGTCATATTACCTCTCTCAATTGTCAATATTCTAGTCAACCAGGACATCCTACTATGCCTCAACATCTCGTACCACACATGGGTGACGTCCAAGTTCCATAGCTGAAAAAACTGAACATGGAACTCCATAGCACAAATAGCATGGAAATTTTCATTAAAAATCATTTATACACAATATTTAAATTAAATAACCAAGATACCCCAAAACAGAAGAACACAAGTCAGTATGATCCTAGTAGCTTTCATGGGGTCTCTTCCATGCTATAATTGTATCCTCAAATGATCATTCAGTAGGTCCATAGCCCTTTCATCGGATCATGGGGGACACTAAAATCCGATGTCCTTACCAGTCTTCCCTGGCATATTTTTCACACTAAGATTACCTAACAATGTTTCCCTATAATCCCAAGAAATGATAACTATTTATAACTATAAACTCCATCATATCCAACATTCCACCTCTAACACCATTCTTTCATTACCAACCTTGATCAAGATGAGGGAATGGGCACAAGGTTCCATGCCCCTTCTTCTTCAAGATGAAGGATAGATAATGACCCCTGAGTCCCAACTTCAATACGTCCCAGAGTGGAAACTAGAACCAAGGGTATATAATCTCATAAATTATAAGGAATTACCATTTTTTACTAAAATATGATTTGTAGATAAGATGGTAAAATCCCAAAAAACTCCAATAATTTTTATAAAGGAAAATTAAAATCCATTTAATGCATGATATTAATGTAAAATTCAACAAGTTACTACCAAAATTCTAAAAAAATGTACCAAAAGAAAGAAACTAAGCAGCAGAACAACAACTATCATATTGCTTGAGCAAGTAAAGACAGGCATGGTCTTGAAAGTCCTTCTAGAATCCAAAAAATAGTTTTACAAATATAGGGTGAGTATACCAGTATACCAAGTAGGAAAGAAAAGGCCACTCATGCACAAGTGGGGGGACATACTAATTCCCCCATGATAAAATTGAAAAACCTCAAAGCTCCTACAAAGTAATATTAACCATCCATGCCTCACTAAGGCACACTCACCAAAACATTAAATTCATGAAAAGTATTAGTATAAGAAAATCGACATTTGGGTACCGCACACCACTTTCCCACTAGTTTACTATAGTTATTAATGGATAACATCTGGACGCTAACACTCTTCCAAAATTCGGTCCCACTGCCATAAATCACCCACACACACCTAGGCCTCAACCACATGACATGTCTCGAGAGTATATACCTAGGAAACAATAACCACACCTCTTGCGAGAAGACACTTGGGCCTTTTTGAGAAGACTCTTGGGGAAACAATCCTGGCCCTCAACCACATAGAGCCTCCATCTATAACAAACATGGACAGAGGAATTTTGACTATGGTGAGCCTCAATCATTTATAGCCTACCCAGATACACTCAAGAGTTATGAACCCGGATGAGGGTGTGAGGGAAAATGTTAGTAACCGGCCATCTGTCCTCCCACTGGGATGTTTGGAAAGACTCCCTCCCCCATGCAATGGTGGTGTTTGGAATGTGGTTCTCTATGGGGGTAGGGTACATAACACAATAACAAGGAACTATACTTTATAAATATAAGTAAACAAACACTCTTCCCAACCTATGAGTCCCAAATCCAACAACCATCCCACACAATACCATAGTTTTTGCTACCCTTATATGCACAACCAAACAACAGCCACCGCTAAGCATGTCACCAACCCCTTTTTCATTCAACGACATTCCATTTCTTTATTTAGGGTTCACAATAATTTTATTCTGGAACTACATGGGGACACTACCAAGAAAAACATTTGAAACAACATTAGAAAGTGAAGAGCCTAACATTACTAAACACACAACAACCAACCCACATCATTCTTCAGTACTCCCATTTTTCATTTTTCAGTGTTTTATCATGCATTCCTATCCTTCCACCCGAAACTGAATCCTTGATACCCAAAAAACCATCTATAAAGTCCCACTCCAAAAAATATCAAAACCACACCACCGTCCCACAATCCATAATTGCTCGATGGACACAACACAATGAAATGAAATCCCACTACCTACAAGTCCATCCATTCCACAATCAATCATTATCTAAAACTGGGATTCCAACATTCCCCATGTACCACCCCAGTCATAATTCCCATAAAATCTATAATTAAACTAGTGCCCACTGCTCACCCATACCAAACCTATAAAAAAGGGAAGATTCAAATTTGTTAAACATTGTTCTTTAATCCACATTGATAAACATGGGTGATCACACAAGTGTTTTCATCCTAGGAATATATCTCATTTAACCGGGTATACATGATTATTATGATTATATTTACAATAGTTATTTATATGAAAACAATAACACTTATAAAGTGTCACACATGAACAAGAAATAACCACAAATAGACTTGATTTCAGATGGATTTACAACCACAATAGATCACATCATCAAACAAGGTTAACAAATAAAGAAGGCGATCAACATTAAACCACTCCTAGATCGTTACTTCATCGATCCCAATATATTTTGATCATATTCCTTTCCCTTAATTTATTACAAGTTATGAAAATTATTCCTCACTTATTCTTGAAGAAACATTAGTACACCCACCCTGCATAATGCACATACTATATAGATGTATAATAATCTCAACATGAAACATTAGGAGACTAAAACTCATCTTTTTCCCAAAGAGTAGGGGATCATGCGAGTAGTAGGAAAATCCCTGAAAACTGGGCAGGTAGGATCCAGAAAAGGTGCATGACTTTTCTATAGAAGAAGGATCTATGAGCACCAAAGGTAATGGAAAACACAATTGGAAGGGAAGATCCCAGCTTTAAATATCCAGATCCTATACTAAAGAAATACAGGTTTCAAAAGCCATTAACATGGGATCTGGGTCAAGATCATGTAGTTTGTGTGTCTAAAATCTTCGTGAATGTTAATATATTAATGATATAATTATTATCTTTTTAAATTATCATAAAAATTCCCAAAAAGTATTTTAAATAATTTTATATCATAAGAATATTTAAGATGGAGAAATTGGAAAAACTACAAAAAACTCGAAAAGCTGAAAATGAGTCATTGAGGGGTGAGTCACCGATACTGAGCCATCGATGGGTGAGCTACTGACGAAAAATACCAATGTCGAGCCACTGATTCTGAGCCATCGATTCTGAGCCACTAATGGGTGAGCTACCGACGCGACTAACCAAAAAATGATCTATCGATGGAATGACTCACTGAAGCCCCTAACTCACCGATGTCGATGCCCCTGACTCACCGATGTCGATACCCCTGACTCACCAATGCTGATGAACATGACTAACTGATGAACTAAAATGTCAATGCACTAACATGAGAACACACTATCACACTCACACATTAACACGCTGATGCCAACTCCATCGACTCACCAATAAAAAAACTGGAAACTTGGTAAACTCTTGAAATGAGCTACTGATATCCTCTTGAACTCCCCAAACCTTAGATTTTCACAAAGGAATAAAAAAGGGATATCTAGGTTATTACAATTTTCCCCTTTATATTTTTCAAAACTATATTAATTTTTGACATGTTATACTTAATACCATTCATTATATCATGGGGATATGAAATATAAGAAAGTGTGACTTTAGATGGTCAGTATGGGTAAAAACGTGAGATACCTTAGAATATAATAAACATATGGGTATTAGAAATAAAACATTATGTTTTTATATCATACCCTACATTTCAAAGACCATATACATGATTCATGGAATAATTATTGGTTGTTCATAAGACATAAAACATATGATAATCAAATAACAGAATCCATGATATCTTAACAATGAAAAAAGACATGAAATTGTGGTAAAAAATAAAATATTAACAATATAAACATGTTTAAATTGATTTAGGTTTATTCTTTATGAAAAGGACATGAAATTTGGCATTTTCATAAACATATGGTAATGAAAAAAAACTCTACCCAAAAATTTATAGACATGAAAACCAATTATAAACATTGAATTGTGAGATTGAAATCACGTTCACACAAAACACATATACATCATGAGTTTTCAATCTATACTGAATAAATTTTAGGGAGATAAATGTATCACCCATCACAAAATTAAAAAATTCATATGTGTTCCACAAGATCATAAATCTTTCATCTTGTCAAAAACCATTAAAATAAATGGTTATTGAAAACATCCCATTATAGAATATCACATTGATACATAACAGAATTCATAAACATCATTCCATAAAAAACCATTCAGTGAGTGAATTTGAATGTTATCTATCTTTCATAGCCTACGTAATCCATGTGTAACATCGATGGATGACATCATAGATGAAAAAAATATTGAATTATCTTATTGAAATATTTCTTGAAAAAAATATGGATTCTATTTTGAAAAAAAAGATTACGTCACAAAATATTTATCAAACCTTTTTAAATAAAAATTACATTAAAAAAATATAAAAAAATATTTTAAAACATTTTAAGCACTATTGATACCATTTTCAATTAAAATTCCTAAATTTTCATTTGAAAACATTTTCTAAAACATTTAAAAAACATGGGTTTTGAAAATAAAAAATTCCCAAATGAAGAGAGAATATAATTATATTAAAAAAAATATGATTACATATTTTATTCTTGTTAAAACAAGTAGAATTTTAGTGCATACACCTCTTAATAATATATGTGAATAAAATAACATGTGCCTCAAAGGAGACGAATTGAGACAAAATTAACTTACAGTTTTTGTAAAATTTCTACCATTAACCCCATGAAATATAGATCATAAATAGATTTTTAAATACCAATATACATAATGATAATTATATTAGATTACATTAATGGAATGTATATACAATACACAAATTAATAAAATATTTTATACGACAAGTGTCCCACAAAAAACTAATACGAGTCAAAAATCCCTTACCTTAAGTCTTGACTTCCATCATACACATTCAAAAGTCGTTTATAATAAAAATAAGTTTATTATAAGTATAATAGATAAACATATTAATATAAATTACATCATAGTTGATTTAATTATTTAATTATGTTACTCTGTTTTTAACAATTCCATATTATTGATATGTTTTAGGTAATAACAGCTTTCTTTGTCATATATTTTTTGAATTGAATTTCTTAGTCCTATTACATAGATAGTAATATAATATTATAAATAATGATGAAAATGATTTAAATATAATATATATTCATTATAAATGTATTTACCACATTTATAAATTTTAGTGGTAGATAATAATATACAATGTTCATTGAGACAGTAAGTCATACGTACACATGACTGATGTTTTCATTTTATTGTCTTATTAAAGAAAGAAAAGTATATATTTTGTTTTCCTTATAGAATAATTTTCTATTACATATTTATATATAATGATAAATAAAATCATCCTTAAAACATTAAATTGATATCCTGAATGAAAAAAATCAATTGGTATTGCAGTAGTTCTCCATACAATGAAATGAAATTATCGTATTCCTGAAAAATGAAAAAACTATCTTTTGTGTGATATGAAAATTAAAATATATAATAAAATCGTAAAAAATAATATATATATTATATAAACTACAAATCCATCATCATTTGAAATTGTTAAAGGTGTTAATGGTAAAATGAATGACATCAGTTCGTGAGATAGTTGTCTACCATACACACAAACGATTATTATATATCCCATTTAATATATGTGTATGAATTTATTAGCCACAACCTAAACATAAACATATAAAATTATATTTAAGATAATAAGGAATTTATTTCAAAACTAAATATAGATTATTTTATTTTCTTATGAGATAAATACCATAAAAAATGATCATTTATGAACGTTACCCGTTCTTCAGATATCTCCCTTTTGATTACACCAAATGACATCATTAGTTGAATTTACTCAAAAGTAATTATTCTAGGATGTGTGGTGGTATATTGGGAGGATATTTGGATATAATTTTTTGGATAAAATTGGTTTATAATTTTATATAAATGAGAAGAATATGTTCCCATTTATAAGAAAAGTGAGTGGTAGTTTTTCAAATTTATCAAAAGATTCATTTATAATAAATTCAATCTGAATCAATTTTCCACCAAAATTAAATTTATTCAAATCTATGAAATTTTAATCACATGATTTAATTAACCATTATATCTGGTAGATGATCTTCTATTTTTTTTAAAGCTTATCATTTTTATTAACCTTTCATTAACCCATTATAATTTTAACCATGGTTAAAAAATTTTCAATATTAAGAGGATTCAATTTTTACTTATAATGTTATAATTCGAGCATATAAGACCAATTTATTATATTTTAAATCATTTGTAATACCCAATTAATAATTAATTTTCAATTAATTTTTTTATATTGTAATAAAATATTATATTCAGAAAATACCATTAATGTCTATTTTGAAACTATTGATTAATTTTACTTAATGAAAATCAATATAGAAATATAACATAGAAAACAATTGTTTGATACTTCCATAATATGTCCTAAAACCATTAAGATTTCATGTATCACTATAATTATTTCAAAATAGATTTCACTATTTCTAATATATAATAATAAATTTTTTCATTAAATTAATAATTATTGTATTATCATTGTTTATTTATTTATCATTATAATTTATTGTATAAATATTAAAAAAATCAATGATGTAAATAATCCTATTTTATTGAATAATAATATTTAAAATATATAATATATTCTATTTTTCTTCATATTTAAAATTCTATATGTTCTAAATGTAGAAGTGTGACACTTTGTCACACTCTCTACTTTTAATAATATCAATGACTTATTTCAAGGAAAACTTTCCATTAAAAATTTCAATTTTATACAATAGTTGTTAATTATATAATTAAATTAATAAAATAAAATTTTGGATATTGTTAGAGAAATTTTATTGACATTTAAATTATTATATTAACTCTTAATTACTTGATTTATCATTAACCATGTTAATACAAATTCAATGTTTAATATTCAGATAATTAAAAAATAAAATGAAATTATTTAATAAATATATACTTTATTATTACAAATATCGAATAAATATTTTTCAAAATTCAAAAAACAAAATTGGATAAATTAAATTTAATGTTAATGTCATTGAAAGAGAGACTAAGATGTATTTTTATAGTTAAAGTGTTAAAATGTTTACTATGTTTTATATTTAAATTCAATATAGAAATGATTATAGTAACCTAAATTGGATTAATTGATGTATTATTTAACAATTTTTAAATTTAAAAAATTCAAAATATAATTCATAAATATATATTATTTTGATGAAAAGGAAATTTTCAAGTAAAATCTTGTATTTTTAACAACTCTTCCAATAATATATATTCTCAGAAAAATCCAAAAAAATCACTGTAATATAATTTTTGTTTTTATATTTTATAAAAAATATTATTTTTTCAAATAAAATATATAAGATTGATAAATTTTTGTTTTAAAACAATTCCACCATTAAAATGTCAAAAAAATACATTTTAAAAAATATATATATTTATTCTTAAAAAGGATTTGTTCAAGATTTATGCTTTTAAAAATTATTGGATGATTTTTAAATGATCTCATTGACTATTTTAAAAATAAATATCAAAAAATTGATTCACTAATAGCGATTAATATAACTTATTGTGAAAAACGTCTTTTTGGTAATTAAAATATTTTTTTATAAAAAATAAATCCTTTATATTCACTTGGTTTTAATCATCATTTATAATTAATTTGTAACCCAAGAATGGTTTTTATAAAAATGGATTAACCATATTATTATAATTTATTTAATCATATTCATTCCAAAAAATTTCAACGTTTAAGTGATAAAAATCATTATATCACGTATATTGTTGTTTAGTAAACTCAATCTAGCGTGTATGCCAATATATCATAAGAACACTTTATTATGTGTTAATAAAACAAAAATTTTCTTTCATGTACTCTAATAAAAACTCTATGGATTTTGTAATACATAATTATATATAAATAAATTGAGACTTATTGTATCATGCAATTCATGTGATCCATAAATATTAATTTATTTGAAAAAAATAAATAACAAACAACTCGAGGTGTTTTGGTCGATTAACCTCTATATTAAAAATTAATAACTCAAAAAAGTCATGACAATGAAAAAGTATCCATGATCAAGGATTGATTATAAATAAATAATCTTTTTAGATCCCTTTATTTCTCTATGCTACATCTTGGGTTCAGATTATTCTTTTTAAATTTTATGAAGGTGGATATACCAAAGACTAGTTTTCATACCACATACAAGAACTATAAGTTCGTAGTGTTTAAATTCGAAATGTCTAATGATCTATCCATATTCATTTAATTGATGAATAAAGTACTAATAATTTCCTTGAAAAAATTGTGTTATCATTTAATGATGACAATATTATCTTATCATAATGAATTGTGGAACATGTGGAACAATTGAATACTATATAAATAACCTTTTGGAAGGAAACAATATATTCAATGAAGAGTAAATGTGACTATTGGTTGGAGAAATTTTCTTTCATGGGATATTTTATCATTTACAATGGGATATTTTTGGATTTTTAAAAATTATAGAAATCAATGAATGGAATATAGCAACGTGTTTTAGTGAAATAAATAGTTTCCTATAATTAGTTGGATAATATGGTCATTTTTTTAGAATCTTATACTTATTTGCAAGCCCACTATCCAATATTACTCAGAGTGGAGTCATTTTTTCTAAATATTGAATGCAACTGATGTATTTATTATCTAAATAATATGATAATCACTACACCGGTTGCCAAATTACAAACTAGTAGGGATGGATTTTGGACATAAAATTATGCATCCAAAAATGGATTGAGTTATATAATCATGAAAGATGAAAATGTTATTGACTATTCCTCTTTCCAATTAATGATCTGTGATATGAACAACCCAAGACATTATCTAGAAATATATATAGTGATCTTCACATTCAATATTTGGAAACATTATATCAATAAGGATTACATTCAATATATATACAGACTATAAAAATCATAGGTACATATTCACAAAAAAGGATCTCAACATTCTTCTATAGATTTTGTTATAGATAATTATGTATTGTGATTTTCCATCCATTCCCACCATGTGAATGAAAATAAGTTGTAGATGTTATGTCTTAAAAGGATCTAGAAACTCATTCAATGATCTGGATTACAAAGGAAGTAATTTTATTATAAATTAAAAGGATATGTATGTAAATAATAATAGAATCATTATATTAACATATTCAAAGAACTAATGAACCATCTAATATTAAAGGTAATGGATTCCCTAGAAGATGTTGAGATTCCATTAAATAAAATAATGAACATTTTAGAGTTAAACATTGCAAATGATTGAATTATATTGTTCGAAACAAGTATATATGTCCCATAAAAATTAAACAATAGAGTTAAATTATGTATGATGCATTAATCTCATAATTCTATATTCATCAAGAGAGAAATATGATTAATATATATATATATATATGGAAAAAATTGGTGGGATATAAAGAAGATGGATATTGTTTAATTCACTTCTCAAAGCATGGTATATTAGAAAATGAATGTATACTGATTGAAGTATGAAGGTATGATACTACCATTTCCTACACCAGTATAGAAATATGAAAAATAACAATAGATTTCATCATAATACACCACATGATAATCAATAGAAATAATGAAAACTAATATGTAGTTTACCGACTTAAATAAAAGAATATTTATATCTTGACCAACATTACAATATATAAAAGAATATTTATATCAAAGAATATTCAATTCATATCAAAGAATATTTATATCAAAGAATATTTATATCAAAGAATATTTATATCAAAGAATATTTATATCAAAGAATATTTATATCAAAGAATATTCAATATATAAATAAGGCTAATTGACTGAATTCATGGATTTCCACTCTATATTATATATTATCAAGTTTGATGGTTTTATGTGATGTTACGGAGATGGCTTCAGAAAGTAATTGACATAGATCTATGTTTAAACACTTTTTATAACCGTTATATGGATTGTTAGTCTGAAATGAATATTTAATCTATAGGGGAGATGTTGAGATCATGCTAAATGGATTTCAAAATATGGACGGAATAGAACTGTACCCCAGTAGAGTTCTCATATTATAGTAGTTTCCATTATACTATTTAAAATAGATTATTTGATGCTTTGTATGGGAAATGATGTCAGAATCTATTATGTTGGGATGAATTTGGTGAGAAGATGCTAATGAGTCCTAATTGTATCAATTAACTAGTATAGAAAGATGAAACTATTCAGCATAATAAGAGATACACACAAAGTTGATAGAAAAATAAAGCATAACATATTCAATAGTACATGGAGTCCAATGTAAAACATGGTGTATTCATTATTATATCTTTATTGTAGAGAGTCAAGAGGTATTAAAAAAGTTATATTTTTCCAAGAAGCAAATACCCCTTTGAGATCCTTGATCAAATCAGTGTGGTTCTCTATGGAGAATAATTCCCATCTAACATATCCCTATTACGTGATGCGTTCCATGTATCCATCATTAGAAAATAAAAAACCCTCACATGTACAAAATATAAATGTGGTATTATAGGGGAATGATCATTAATGTGTGGAGAAGCCTATAATGATCATAGATTACAAAGAAAAAGTTATACATAACAAGACCTCTTACCTGATCAAATTATTGTGTAGGATTCACGATTAGGGGGACGTAACTTGGGAACCGGAAGATCCAAGGAAACTAAAGTACCCTTATTATTTTTAGTGTATTAAATAAAACTTATAAGGATGATTTTTTATAGGAGAATGAATGTAATGACCCAAACTTTTATAAATTATATTTTATCTATTTAATTAAAAAAATTAATAATTATTTAATGAAGTTATAGAATTCACATGAGGTAATAAAGATTTTTTTAATATTATATCTGGTGGAATTTAAAATACATTTAGAAATCATAACCATTGTTAATATAGCCTTTGATTAGTGATTTTATTAGTATTTTATTTATTGAGTATTGATAAATTTTAAATAATTTAGAAATAAGAATTGATGGAATTGACAAGTATGATGATACCCTATGAAGACCATTTTATTGGAGATCTTGAGGGAGATAGAGACAATGGAATATTACCTTCATAACTACCAATATAATATTCATAAAATTCTACATGATAAAACCATTTATGGGAGAAGATCAAGATCTTCAACATCATGCTCCAAACGATGTTTTTCATACCAACACATCTGAATATCACCATATCACACATTATCATTAAGGAATTAACTATTTTAATATGGGGTTGGGTATCAAGACCCTAATAGTTTTTTTGTATTTTTAATATGTTAAATTAATCATTATATTTATCCCTTTTTATTATTCAATTAAAAATGATTGAATATTTATTTTTGTTAAATAATATTTTGATATGATGAAAGAGTAGTTTAATTTTTGGGATATTTATAGATTAAATTAACACACACTATTTCATGAATTCAACACATTTTTAAAGAAATTAAATTTAATAAAATATTATTATTTAGTTATATTTATTTCATTAACTTAATTATATAATTTTATGAAGTAAAATTTATTTTAATAAGGGTTAGAAAAATGTTATTATATGTAAAATCTATATTTTTTTATAAATAAGGATTTTTTATTTAAAATTTAAAATTTTTACATTTTTACATTTTCAGGGAATAAATATTACATTCGATATCATCACATCAAAATAATCCAATGGTGAGTTTTCATTATTTTCAAAGACATTGAATTTGTTTTAAATATTAAATATGGAATGAATAAATGATGTGTATTAGGACATCATAATTACCCCATAGTGAAGAAAAATATTCCATAAATGGCTTACATGGATAAAATAGATTTCCCCTTTTAAAAAAATTTTATAAGATGTAAGTTTAATAATTTTATAAAACTATAATTAGTCCTTTTAAACATGTATTATATTTTCGGTATTATAAAAAATTCTTTATAAACACTACTCACATCCACATCAATAATGGAATTATTTATATATGTTAATTTCATATCCTTATTAAAAAATAAAATCCAATACTCTATGGAAAAACAATTATATGAATCTTTTGGATGGTTTTTGGTTTTTATTACATTTTATAAGAGGGTCCAAAACCAAAGTGTTGAGATTATAAACTAATTTTCACATATTTTTCTATATAAACAATCCCAAATCCTATTACTCTTCACTAAATACCCCTATATCATGACACTAATCTACCCATCCATATTTAGATCCCTCATATGGTTACCTTAGTATATCAATAATCTCCTCTCATGCTTCCAGAAGAACCCTCTCATAGAAAGTGATCCATTACTTCTCTTATTTACGCAATCACATCATTTATATAATATATTTTTCCACTTGATCCAGTATGGATATATTTTTACACTTCCAAAATACTAACCTTATAAATCCCAAGAAATTAGACACATATTTATCTGTCATTCACCCCTTGTATAAACAACTATGTACACATATAAATATTCAAGTATTTCCCAATAAATTTTATAGCAAATCATATGTGTAGGTAATACTAGTTCCAGTTTAACCTCAGGGGTATTCACCTAATTTCACCTACCATTTATTCATTGCGTATTTAAATTTATGAAATATAAAATCCTAAATAAGGATTCAAATTTCATAAAATATATAATTATGCCTAATGTTTAATGTGAAACACAAATACATGTACATGATATGAATGGGGAAGGTAGCCTGAATTTATATAGCCCTCCATTGCTTTGGACAATATTTTAATACATTATATCTGATGTATTGTACATGGTAGGTTATCTGAAAGACATAATGAGATATTGACTTTGTGGATAACCTTGAATTATGTTTAAGATGTTGTTTTTAATGTTTATCCCACGTTAATAAGATTCATTTGGGTTATCATATTATATCATGCATCCTTGCTCATTATTATGATTATTATCCATCTGATGTTACCTTAATATAACTCTTTTCTCACTTTTAATTATTTTTCTAGTGATAGGGTTAGTTTAATATCTTACAACCCATTATATAACATCCGTTTCTTATTTACATATCCATATTTTAGTAGTAGTGGATAGATGGAATATATTTCCATGATTTTGGGTTTAATTTATTTGTTTTATGAATTTATCAGGTTAACATCATATGTACATAATTTACCAAAGACAATAGTACTCACGATCTTTTGTATTTCATTATGTGTTTTTAGGTAATTAAATCATTAAATAAAGTGTATTAAAGATATGGGTTGTTATAGTTGTAAACATTTTCAATGCACTCCTTTTACCTAGTATATTGGATAAGAACATAAAATATCCACCTAGATAACTATATTTACAATTTTTATTATTAAAAAACTTCTAGTTGCATGATTATTGTAACCCATTTTTTAATCTTATGAAAATTTACCTTGTGATAAAAATATTTTATCAATTATTTATTTAATAAAATAGTAATATGTTCAGTTGTGTACATGACAGGTAATACCAAGCTTAAACAACAATGAAATATTATTATTTAAATACGACCATTATAACATAGACAATTAATTAGATATTATGTTTCTTAATAACTAAATTATGAATTATATGTATAATTTTCCACCATAATATAAATTTATTGATTAATTCTTAGTAAATATGCATTCATTTCAATTATTGTTATTTTATACATCAAAAATACAGTTTTAGTAAAAAATAGTTTTAATTTATTGTTATGATAAATTATTCTAATGTATTTATGATACATTAATAAAATATTTTTGTTTTAATAATTTTTTTTTAATTTATCATATCAAAATTTTCATTGAGTTATTAATTTGGAAATTTTTTGAAAAGATTGATTATTATTAAAAATACTAATTTCATTTAAGTATTTAAAATATATATTTTTTATGTTGTTTGAATTAAAAATATATTATGTATATTTTAATTATTGTCATTGGAAATAAATTTTTTGTTCAATGTGTAATAAAATCCATTTATAATGAAGATGTCATTAAATCTACAAAACCACTTTTTGTTTCATTTTATATGTTTCTGTTTAAATTATTTTAGGAAATTCTAGGAAATTTATTTACTAAAATGAATATCATATTTTTAATAAAAATCATTAATATTATATATTAACTAATACCTAATTTTTAGATATAATGAATATTATATCTAGTAAAATTATATTACCATAGTTAAGGTTAAACCGAGATTATTTGGGGTTAATGTGATGTGATATGGGATAAATTGAAATCAAAAGTTTATATAACAAAATTTAAATCGATATGATTTCTACCTTATCACATTATTCATGAAATTGATTTTTTGGGGACACATTTCCATGAAAATGGCTTAATAAAATTAGTATCTTTTCATAAATACCAACTGTATCCTCTCCCAAACATATAAAATGAAACCCCCTCTTGTCTCCTCTCCTTACATAAAGATCCATTTGGTTAATTAAATAGCTTCAAAAATATAATACTATAGTTACATACCAAATCCAATAAGTCTTATAATAGTCACATTATCAACCATATACGTTTAAACGTGTAATGTAATGGGTATTTTCTGAAGAAGGGGTAAATATTTTAACCGATGGTTTTTGTTTAATTTATTTTCCACCAATTTAAATAAAATTATCACCACTGTTATAAAATAAAATATTTATTTACCATATCATGATATGTTTTTATGTTTATTGAGTAACATTAATCTATATCTTATTCAACAAATGGGAAATGAAATAATCATTTTTGTGTACGGCGGACTACCACCACGCGAAACAATGTAATTAATTTTTAATATCCTTCTGTTATGTATTATAAAAATTATGGATCAAAATTAAATAATTTTATATATTTATGATATAAAAAAATCCAATTATATTGAACAAATCTATTTTTAATTTATTTAAAAAAATGAAAACAATACATCACTTGGGCTTATGTTAGGACTACCACCTCGTAAGATGGTGTATATTATCTATCATCACCACCTCACATAGGTGGAGATATATATATATTTGAAGAATTAATATGATATTAATGATATAATAATAATTATTTAATGGTAATGCTAGACTTATAATTATTCCCACACCGTCATTAAAAATGAAATAATTAATTATGCATATCTGCAAACATCCACCTCTATGATGCAATGTATATTATTTCTAATTTATTACATTAATTAATGGTTAGTTATTTGTTATTATTTATTAAAAAGATTATTTTTTCATGAATATGATTGTTTATATTTCATAATAATAATTAGATTGACCATATTCCACCAATCAATGTCATTTTTGATATACAAACAAAATGTCTTCAAAATAATATACATGAACTTAATTGATTATGTAAATAATTTTGACATTATAGTACGTGAAATAAAATGATTAATAAATTTAATAATATTATTAATGAATTAAATTTTTATTATTCAAGAATATACATTAAATTTTTGTCACGTTTGGGGAGGAGGTAAGGGGTACCATAACAAAATTTCTTTTCATTGGGTATATCACATATAAATTGATTATATTGTCTCAAGTCAGTATGGGTAATAAAAATTATTTGATTAATGTTATATTTGAACTTATTTTTTTTAAAATTTTTATGCATAATACCTCCATTGACTAATTCTCAATTAAATTATATTTTTTTAAAAGGTTATTAGTCTCAAACATTCCTTATTTGGGACATGTTTATTTTATACACATATTATATTATATGATATGTATATACTACCCTATTAAATGTTATACTTTATATATACTTATATTTATGGTAATTATATTTTCATTTTAAGTGATTTATACCATTGACTTATGATTTTAATGGTACCTAAATGATAAGGATTTTTACGATACAATATAATATTATTTCATGATTTTATATGGTCAATTTTTCTTTAGAAGGCATCATATGTACCTATTTTCATCTAACACATCTATTTCAATCTCTTAAGGTTATTAATTTTTTATATATTTTTAATTTATAATTCCACCACTATTTCTTACTAAAACATCAAGAATATTGTTTTCAAGTAAATATAATATTGAATCTTCTTATATATAAGAATTATATCTATTTTATATTATTATTTAAAAAAATCAAGGATTTTATAATTTAGAGATAAATTATTCCTTAATTTAATAATATTATATCATTTACTCTATTTACAATGTTTTTTAGAATTATTCTTTTTAATATTGTTCTTACGACACATTTTGTCACTAATTCCCAATTTGTAAATGTAATGTTTTATTTTAACGCATACCACTTAATCACATTTTTACACCACTTTGAATGTTTTTAATTCATATATTCATATTGATTTTCAGAGTTTTATTTTTTTTTTAAATTCCTAAACTATCTAAATATTATAGCTATTAAAAGTGATTTTCAAATTTTAATTGTGTATTATACTCAATATTTTTTAATCTAATATTATTTGTACTTCAATTCATAAATTAAAAAACCCTTTATGTAACATTTGTTCCACTAGGATATGTTGTAATTATTCTATCATTATTCTTTATATAGGTAGATTATGATTACATCAATGTGATTTTCTTGAAAACTATTTATTTTATTCTGGTAAATCATACTATGAAAGAACAATGATTGTTGGTATTTTTAAAGGTGAATTATTCTACCTATTTTGAACTATATATTGGACAAAAATTTATTTATGGATGATATATAGGTATTAATATTATAATTAAATAATGGGTAGTTTAATTATAAAAAATAATGGGATTGTTCACTATTTACCTGAAATGAATTTTGAAAAGATAGCAAGATAATTTTTGAAAATTTCTTATAATAGAGTGATAAAATGTTATATTTTGATTGTTACTTATACAATATAGAAAATTTAATATTTTATGTTACTTATAATATAATGTTGTAATTTTATAATTTAGGTCACCAGATGATTAATTTTATATGTTCCATGTTAGCAATTGTTTTCTTTATTCTTTCATCAAGTTCAATTGTTTACTCTAATCAAGGTTGAATATGACATGGATCATGATTGTTGAGTTAGTATTACCTCAAATTTAGTTAATTATTTATTAAATATAAATAAATAATCTAGTATTTGGGAGGAATAAATTCTCTTATGATATACTTATTATCTTATAATACAATCAAAAAATATTATCCCCATATTGTGAACACTTAATTTGTTTAGTTTTTATTACTTATGTTTATCCTTAATATGAATTTCAATAAACCCATCATATATTCCCATTAAAACATTAATGAATAATTATTTTCTGTAACAATCTTTTAAATGTTTTTTTGAAATAGATTGAAAAATCTATAATTTCAAATAAGAAAATATAGAAGTAGTGGGAATTAATAATCAATTATGGACATTGATAATGCAATGTAATAGTGTTTCCAACTTATCTGAAATTTTAAACCTAAATTGTTATTTGGAATATAAGTGATATAATATTTAAATTTTATGTTTTTTTTAGAAGTTTTTAATTAGGTATCAGTTAATAGTATAAAATCTTGGAATGAATAGAATATGTTTTATGCATCATATTTTTTGATTTTGGATTTAGAGTTGTCAAAATTGGTATCAAAAAAGGGATTAGATAACACTGGAGATTATTTTTTCTTCATTTGTGGATAACATATTAGTCATGTATTTAATTATAGATTTTACATTTTATGTTTGATTATCAATTCAATGGTATAACCCCCCCCCCATTGAGTTTATATATAATGTGATTTTAAGGTGATTACTGATATATTGGATGATTCTTTATTTGGGTGAGGTATATATTAACCATTCGATTATCATGAAATTATACATTAGAAATTTGATATTTTATTATTATGGATTTAAGATGAAATTTATGATCAACAATTGGACTTTTAAATATTAATTAATATTTAGTTCATTTAGGTCACCTAGGATATGTGGTAATTTATTTTTAGAATAATATTTTATGAACCATTGTTATTATTGATGAGTGTTAGATATTAATAAAGTATTTATTAATATGATGGTTTATTCATTTTGGGAATTAACTTTCCAAATGATAAACATTTTTGGTTTTTGTTAATTTCAAAGGAAAGAATAAATACATTGATATCCTTTCCATGAAAAAGTAATCCATTAAAAGTAAAAATTTTTTCTTTTTAAATGAATAATACATTTTTATTATTCATTTTATGGAATAATAGATATTATAGAAGTGGAAATTGGCCAAATTAAAGAAAGGATGAAATTGTTCGTTATTATGGGAATAAAAAATGAATATTTTCATAGAGTCTTATACTAGGTGGTAAAGGAATTCCTCAACATCACGGAAAATACCCTAAAATAAAAATTATATCAAATTACCATAATTTGAGATGAATTGATGTCATTTTTCATTCATGATTTTTTATTGATGTGTGTTAATTTTCAGTCTAATGGTTATTTAAATTCTTAGGATTATTGTTTTGTCTCACTCTACATCAATATTCTGACATTACATATGTCCTGTATCTCTATATTTTCTCTTCGCGATATTATTTCCAATTTAGAAATCAATTTATATTTCATTATGGATAAAAATTTTTCTCCATTTCCATTTAATAAAAATAATATTTTATTAAGACTTTTTAGGACATGGGGTTTCAAAAAAAATATTTTCAAAAGTTTAACATTTGATTACAAAGATGAAGATAATACCATGAGGATGAAACTCATTAATGTGAGGAGAATTAAATATCTCTAAATATAGAAAATATAATACTATGTTTGAATGTGTACATTAAATTTAATACTGATCATAAATAACCAAGAAATGTTATTTTTTAAATATCATAGTTAAAAAATAACAAATAAAATGGAGGGTGTGATTAACAATAACCACATTGTGAAATATATGAATAAAGTTACTACTCAAAAAAATATATTTTGGTTAATTACTGTGATTTTTTCATTCAATTTATAGTAATGTTATTTTATGTTTCAAAAATAATTTTATTTTTCAAAAAATGTGTTTTAATAATTCATTTGAAAAATTATTATGTTTATTTCTTTGGTACTTTCTAAAAAATCGATTGATAAAATGAAATATATATTTTAAATTATAATTTCAAAATTATTTGAGATTTTGTTTTTATGAATGTAATTAAATGTTTTATTTTTCAAGGAAAATGGAAAATAATGAATTTTATTCAAAACATTCTTTCCATTTCAATTATTAAAAAATTGAAATTCTATTTTATATTTGATTTAGTATAATATTAGATCATTTGTATTATTATTAATATAATTATGGTTAATAGAGTCACTTTTGGACATGAATTTTTTCAAAAAAACATTCATATTTAGGAAAAAAATTTCACAAAAACCATTTTTAATGGTTTTTTAGTGGTTATTTTAAAATTAAAATTTCCAAATATCTAAATTGAATTTTAAAAAATAGATTTAATATTTTAATCTAAAAATATTATTTTAGTATATAATATCAACACAAATTTTTTACATAATTCATAGTAATAATAGTATATATTTTTTACAACGGTTCATGTTTTTAAATGTTTACTAGGGGTTGAACTACAGTTATAATGGTTTAAATCACTTAAAAACTGATATAAATATTGTTTTATTTTTTTTATTTTTACCATTAAAAATTCTGATCAAAATTTAATTATTATTGGGATGCTTGACTATGGAAATGACCAAATAATATTTACATTATTTCAATAATTCCATGGGTTTCCTCACAATCACCTAAAAATGGACACCCCTATAATGTCCCCTTATTACTTAAACAGCCTATTTAATCCACACTTACCTACCCATGAACGTTTCTACAATACCTCCCCATGACCAAAAGGTATTTTTCGGCATAATACCATCCTAATATGGCATAATGATTAATGTACTAGAGTCGTCTAAAAAGTGAAATAGTTTTTGTCCAAAAGTTTTGTTATATGTTAATCTTCTAACTCCTTTAAAAATAATCCAAACATACCGATTTAATATCATATGTACCAAAAATAAATCTATATGTTATTATTTATATAATCCATCTTCTACCTTTTCTAATGGGAAATAATTCTTCATTCTTGTGTGTGGCAGACTGTATCTTCATGAACCGATGTAAATGGTTTCCATCACAGACTCCTATAGAGGGTCAAAATGAATTATATATATGATATAAAATTATATATATGATATAATTTCAATTATTTTATTATGAAATATATTTCTTACTTATTTTTTACAATCATAATTAAAATAGAAACATCACTTGTGCATATGTGCGTACTACCCCCTCACAACAAGATGAATTTAGTTTTATATCACCATCACAAATGGGTTGTTACATCTATGAATTTAAATTATTATTATTATATATATATAACAAAAAAAATTATTATATATAATATCAAAAATATTTTCTTTCAGAAAGGCTCACTAATAAATGAAAATGTTATTCATGTGTATGAGCGGATAACCACATCCTTGATATAATGTATTTTAATTTTCATGTTCTAATTTTATAGTCATTTGTAAAAAATCAAATTAATATATAAAAATTTCCATATTTTCATAAATATGAATTCTATATGTGTTGTAACCATGAATATTTTGAGCATATTCAACATACCAAAGTCATTTTTCCCTTACAAATAAAATGTATTCAAAACAACAGACATGAAATTAATTGATTATTTAATTAATTATGATGTGTATGTAGGAAAATTAAACTGAATAACAAAAATTAGAATGAATCTAATAAATTATATAATTAAAAAACATTATTATTTAGGAAGATAAATAATGTTTGTGTCATGTGAGGGTGCGAGGTAAGGGGTTTCTTAACTCTATTTCCTTTCATTTAGCTATATCCCTATGTTAATATTTATATTTTTCCAATATTAAGTTTGAAATGATATTTTTTTGATGTTTTATTGCTATATTTTTTTAATCCATTTTACTTATTTACACATAATCACATAAATGATTAATTCTCAATCCAATTCTATGATACTTTTATTGGTAATTCATATCTAATATTAATTCCTGGGATATTTGATTTTTTTACACCCCAATGTCCATTTATGAAGTATATATACATCCCTATAATATTTAATGTAACATATATCCTTATATTAAGGTTTTTTAAATTTTCATTTTATGTAATTTATTTTATGAGAAAATGATTAAAACCCATCTAAATCATAGGAATTGTTTTTATATTATATAATTTATTTCATGATTTTCCCTTATCTATGTTCATTTGGTACAGATCATATACTCTTATTTCAGTGAACAACATATATTTTCATATCCTCTAATTATGAATGGGGTTTGCTTTTTGAATTTTAATTTCATTTCTTATTTGTAAATGAAACAACAAGAATCTTGTTTTTTAGAGATATAAATTTTGTGTCATCATTTATTTTAGAAATCATCTTATTTACAAATCCATATTTAAAAAAAATTCAAAATTAATCTTATTTAAATTTATTTTATTTATTGTGTTCTTTTTTTCTATATTCTACATTATATAGATTTTCATTATAAAATGATTAATTTAAACATTATTTGTAGGAGACTCTATGTTGTTCTTTTGGAAAGTGTGGAATGAATATTTTATTCTATCATTATATGTTTAAAAAAATTTAGAAAATAAATAATTATTCTTCATTGAAGGTCCCTCATAATGATTCCATTATTATTTTAAAAAATTTATTTTAGAAAAAATACTAATTGTTTTAGTTTCTAAATGTGATTTTCAAAATTAATGGTATACTTTCTTCAAAAATGTTTTTAATGAACATGTATTCATATTTCCATTTGACAATGAAAACCACCCTTGATGTTAATTACAAGCTACTGGTGATATGTTAAAATGGATATATCTTTATTATTTAATTCAATTGATTATAACTATTTCAATGATAATTTCATCTGTCTTATTTCTTTTCCATGTGTAAATCATGACATATAATGAATGATGTAATTTTTATTGGGAAAATTTTGTGCTTATCATTTTTTTATAATTATACGGTACATGGACATAAGTATGGATGATTTTTCCATGGATTCATTATTAACCATGTATGGGTTGTTACATTAAATACCAAGGATATGTGGGTTATTTATATCACTTTAATGCATCAGGAAATCATTGAATCTAACAGTTGTATGTTCCTCTTAAAAATGTGAGATAAATTTATCATTTGATTTGTAATCATATAAATAAAAAAATATTACAATTTCAAGATAATAATATGATATTGTTTTAATTATATATTTTATGTTATTACGTGATGAATGTTTTATTTTTCTAGATTCCAAAATGTTTTCTAAACGGTTAAATCAAATTCTAATGTTGGCTCAAATAAATTATTTTTTCTCATGGATCGTGTTTTTTGAATCATAATTCGATCATATATTGTTAATTAGTTTGGTCATTTCACAATACATATAATCTATGTTTTGATGTGTATGTATTGAAATATTATATTCTCATGCACTTTAAATATTTTCATGTTCCTTATCTCCATATTCAACACATTAATTTATTATAAATGTTACTACTTTTGTTTACCCTTAATGGGAAATTATTCTAACCCATCCAATTTTTCCTTTTCCCAGGTAGTGAAAAAATATTTTATATTATAAATTTAAAGATGATTCAGCATGGGTGACTGTAATGACATATTTTAGAATAATAAATTATAGGTGTTTTAAGAAAAAAATTATTTATTTTAGAACATGAATAATGTTATATGAGTATTTTTCTCAATTATATAATACTCACAACCTAAAAGGTCTTTTTGTATATAAGTGATCTCATATTTTTATTGGATATTTTATGTTTTGGATGGATTAAATTGGGTCACAATTATTGGAATAAAATACATAGATGTAAATAATTTGTTTTAGGTAATGAATTTCAATAGTTTATGTGTTGGTTTTTTTTATTCGTATTAGATAAATATTGATATAACTTTTTATATTATGACATTTTCATGTGAGGTAAACCTATGATTTATGGATACCTTCTTGGATTTATATGTTTAAATTTTATAATATGTTCTATGGTTTAAGTCACCATTTTTAGATACAATGTTATTGGATTTGAAATTCTTTAATGTTATTTTGGTACACAAGTTTTTGGGTTAATGTATATTTTATCCTATGTTTTAACATGAAAATTTATTTCAGAATAATTTTGTTACATTTTGGGGGAAGTTGGATTAAAGGTAAGAGAAAACATATTATTTTAATACCTTTCATGTTATTGAGCTTATCGAAGATAATTTGAATGTTGTGTTTTTTAATTAAATAATAATATATATTGAAACATTGGCGTTGTTCTATAATTTTGATGACAAATGTATTTTTCTTCACATGATGATTTATTAATATTGGGTTGTATCCTTCCTTCTGAAGTCAATTTTGGTCTTGGATAATATATAATTAACAAAAGAGTAAATTTTTATCCTTTTTAGATCATGTGATATTTTATAACATTATTTTAAATGTTAATTTATTAAACATTCATCTAAGATATAAATATTTTAGAATTAGAGTTGTAATGAAAGTGTAAATTTAGCAATGAATATGAAAATGATATTAAAAAATGGAATAAAATGTTTTCAGTATATTTTCTTATATACTTATTCTATATGGTAAAAGAATTCCTAAATGTTAGGAAAATGATCTTGAATTAAAAATGATACATTTGGGATTTTTTTCAGATGAATTTACGATTTTTTTATGACTTGTTGTTATATGGTTTTAGAGACATTGACATTCTAATGATCATTCACATTCTGGGGATCATTTTTATCTATCACACTCTAAAATTATTTGAAAAATAATTCTTTACTCCATGCAAAATTATAAATTCTTACTAATGATAATTAATATGGATGCTTTGTTTTGTGTTATTTTGGATAACCTTCATATTTTCCTTTCACTCATTTACATAGGTTTATTTATTAATAGATATTAAGATGTGGGTTCTCAAGAAATGAATTTAAAATGTTAAATGCTTTATTATGGGGAACACCATATAAATGTGAGGTGGAAAGTTTTTATATATTTATAATGTAACACTAATATACATTAAGAAATAATAAAATGTTCATAACATATGTGGCACGTAATACCGAGATTAATGAGACATGAAAGGTGAAATTTATAAACTAGGAATAAAATTGTGGGATTAAAATTATAAAACCCCATTATGAAATATATTAATTTAGGTCCACCTCCAAAAAAGGTTTTGATTAATTATTAGAGAATGAGCCTTGAAGTTTTAGTGAATTTATTCTATGCTTCAAAAATAAATTATTTTTATCAAAAATGGTATTATTGATTTTTTTAGAAAATATTTTAATGAATTTATTACACTATAAATTTTTTTTAAATAAAATGTAACTAAATATTGATATAATCTTGTGAAATTGAAAATACAGTCATTTTATGATAATTTTTTTTTGAAATAATGATTATCTAACGAATATTGAAAATACTAATTTTTATAGAAAATTATCTATTAATTTCAAGAATATAAAATATAAAATTTTGTTTCCAAGTTTTTTAATGTACCATAATGTATTTAAATATTATTTATGAACCAATTATCTTCATTGCAATAAATTTTATTCATTATTTAAAAAAAAAATTTCATTTTCATAGAAAAGTTCTTTTTTCACACTATGTGGGATTATTTTTCATTTAAATTCTAAATATTATTTGAATTTAATTTGTTAAAATGGGATTAATATATTGAATAAATGTCATAAATACCTTTCAATAAGGTAAAACTAATTTTTTTCATAAATGAATAGTAATAGCCTAAGAAATCGGTTACTATAGATAAGATTAAAACAAGTTTACAGGGGATTAAACTACTCTTGTAATTGTTAAAATGACCAAAAAACTAATTTATATCATATTTTATGTATTTAGTTATACTATTAAGTCCTTATTTTATAAATTTAATTATTTATGGAAAATGTTTCCATGAATAATTCTTTATAATATTTAAATCTTTTTAAAAGTAACATGTATGCCCTCTCCTTAACCAATAAAATCACACCCCCTATCCTCTACCATCCAAATTTCAAGAGAATATTGGTTCATAAAATAACTACTCAAATCCCTCCTTAAAATACCTCCACATTTTCTATTTTTATTATTTTAGGAATAACACAAACCTTATATAGATTAAGGTGTAAAATAAAGGAAGTTGTCTATAAAAGATGTATACGTTTTAACTGGATTTTGTCGTTTTTTTCTTCTTCTACCTCATTCAAAAATATTAAAACTTTTTTATATAATAACATAATTAAATTAAATAATCTATTATTATATTATGTATATGTATTATCCTTACTCTTCAAATTTCTTTATCTAATGTGAGTTGAAATGATCGTTTCTGTGTAGATTAGACTATCGTCTCAATAACTGGTATAATTTTTATCCATTAACTCCTATTATGACGGGTCATAGTTTAGGATATATATGATATAATATTATATATATTATTTATATTCAATTTGGGTGTAGTAATATAAATTTCTCACTTGTTTCTTCACAATCCAAATGATAAATAATAGCTTCACTTAGGCTTATGCATAGACTACTACCTAATAAAATGACATATATTCTCTTCCATCATCGCCACACATAATTGGATATATAGATATATTTAAGGGTGTTAAATTAATTTTTTATAAAATAATCCATCAATAATTTTAAAATCAAAAATAAATTCATTCCTTCGTGCTTATTAAAAAATAAATCATCACTCATATGTAAATGTACAATACTGCCTCCATGATACAAAATATTTATTTTTCATGTTTTCATATTCTATATGGATAAAAAACATTGTTAATGTAAAAAAATTATTCTTTATTCATAATTATAATTATATATCTATTGGAACCACAGATATTTTGACCTTATTAAACATACCAATGTGATTTTTCACTTATGAACCAAACGTCTTCAAACCCCCTAAAATGAATGTAATTTATTAATTAATTGATTATATAATGGGGGTAATTAAATTAAAATGAGTAATAAAATGATAAATATTTATGTAAAATAAGTCATTAAATATATTTCATATAGTGATTCTATAATTTTAAAAATATTATTAAATTATTTTTAGTAAAATTTAAAAAAAAATACAAACCAAAGATAGAAATGATGGTGTTCTTTGAAGACATGGTAAATAATTATAACAATGAAACTCGAATAAAAAATCATACAATATATCTCTTTAATGATATCTTAAATCCCTTATATATAATATATCTTCATTTTATAAATTGGGGAATATATATAAAAAATGGATGAGCTAAAAATCCACGTTTGGGATTAAACAAGGCTCAAGAGTCAGTATGAATAACATGATCACATAAAGGAATGGAACAAGAATAATAATGCTGTGGAATACCATATATTACATAGAATAATATGATCATGGAAATATTGGAATGTTGATGTAACAAATAAAATGACCTAAAAATGAGTTAGGGGTAATTCTCAATTTGGAATTACAAGCTGGTCAAAGTCCCATATTAGATTAGGTTTACTCTATAGTCCCATACCTAACATATCATGTGACATAACATTCCCCCATTCATTTTATTTATATTGGGGTGCACCCATCATAATATTTACAATCATATGTGTGAAGAAAATGGAAATCTAAGGTAATGAATAATTATAAGGTTTACCCATGGAATGAAATTTACTTCTTAGTCATGTCATAAGGGAAAATTAAATTGAGATTCATGATGATACTCATCGAAGAGTGTGGTAAATAAACTATGTAAATTCTAAAAAAATTAATCATGAATAATTATTTCTATCGAAATTTAAAAAAATAAGTATAGTGTTTTGGTAACAATAGAAATGTACAAATTAAGTGTAGTTTTAGTGGAAAAAATTAAGTGTGTTTAAAAAGGGTAATGGGATAATTATTTATGTAAAACCATAAATGAAGTAAAATTGTTTTTTATGATAAAATGGTTTATTTAATAAAACTGTTGGAGGCTAAAAATATTTTAAAATTTTTACATGAAATGGTTTCGAAATAAAGAAGATTGCATCTTCCCGGATCCAGGTGCCATAGAACAGGTGCCCCGAACCCAGTTAGTCACATGACCTCAAACGCATTTTTCCAAAATTCCAGAGGCTACCGACTAGCAATGAGGGCCTAGGACTGATATCGGGGAAGCTATGCCCTAATCTTTCAATGTTTAGTGCAGCGGAACAAAAATATAAACATACAAAAGCAAAAGCAGTAAACAATATAGACCTGAAATGGAAACGGAAATGAAGTAAAAGTTATACAACAGTAATATATATAATGATGTAACATGTCTCAAATTCTTTGAATGTATCCAAAACAGGATACAGTACAATCTGATACAGTACCACACAAGGTACAATGTATAGAAAAACAAAACCAAAGCAGTGCAACAGGAACACATAGGCATCGAAAGCCTATGCTCGGTCCCATGCTCTCCTACTCCTCTATAACAATCATGTTCCAGTGTAAGGACCCTTTCCCTTATCGAAACCAGTAGAAATATAATCTTTTTGGGCCCAAGACATGACCCAAATACGGTATGCTAAATAAATCCTAGTATAAAACCATCAAAGGCCCATGCCCATCAATCCATGAAAATGTTCAACAGCAGTGTGCAATAATGAAATGTAGTAAACTAGAAAGTAATCAAATATAACCATTCCAAACAGTTACATTTAAATTTTAATAATTATTTAACAAGTCAATATAATTGAATTCTGCGTCTTCTGAGACTCGGCCTCAACCGACAATCTTCTTTACCGGTGCCATAGTAGAAACCACTACAGGATATCAAACAAGTAAAAGATAATAATAATACCAAGCCTATGCTTTTTCAGGGTAGGTACAACATATGAAATCACCATAGTGGATATTCAAAGTAAACATCCTCCTCAGCCATTCAAAACCTTACCATCAGGAATGCAGAAACTAAACCATCAGGTGACTGCCCATAGGCATAACGAATATTTCCCTCAGGTATACAAGGTATCTCCCTCAGGCACATAAGCTACTACCCACATGAATAAGAAATGATACCGTCAGGTTAAACAAAACAATTCCCTACAGCTAAAAAAACACTTCCCTAGGGAATTCCATAGGAAAAGCATGTAATCGGGATAATCCCAAAGTATAAGCAAGCAATTTATATATGTTTCCTCTCAGGAAAACTCAAAACATGCTAAAATCAATGTATACCCATGGGTATCCTGGCTAAATAGCTAAACAAGGGAAACACACCCTCGGAGAGGCCCTAGATCAAAGAAACGATCTCAAATAGCAGTTTATACTTATTTAATAGATTACCTTTGCAATTCTAGGTATCTTAAGAGTCAATGTCTCATTCATACAACAACCCGAACATGGGCATGTGGAACAACGGTACAGAAAATCAACTTGACAGTTGGAATTAAACACAAGACCACCTACCTCGATCTCCTCTGATCGATAAACATGAAAGGCAATTCTAGAAACAACCAAGAATGATGTTGATCTGATATAAATGATTACTCATTCAAACCTAAGTAACATCCCATATGGAAATAATTGGATGGAAAGATTCAAGGAGAGTGAATACCTTACCCGTACAGTTCAAATGAGATCGAAGACAAAAGAATTGGAGTCCGGGTGAGCGATCATGAGCTCCTCCATGTCTCAGACTCCTCTCTTGTAGCTCCTGGTGAGTTCTTTTCCTTCTCTGTCGAATGAGGAGGAAACTGCATGTTTTTAACAAAAAAAAACTACACGGTATATACACTCAAGTACCCAGCGTGTACTATCATTTTAAATTATTCCTCTGGGGGGTACTTTCCTCCACCTCACAATTCATTTATTGATGGATTACACGCCATGTATTACTTAGTATATGACTTGTACTATCCTTTTTAATTTTTCGTCTGGTGGCTACTTTCCACCACCTCATTGTTCACCTGCCGACTGATTACATGGTTTTTATTTCGAAGTATATGGTGTGTAGTTAGCTTTTACACCCTTAATCACCAACAAGCCTACATGCCCTTTATTCTCATCCCACACAGCCAAAGTACATGTCATGTGTAGAAAATTATATAGAGTGTGTACAAAAGTACACAGCATGTACCCATAAATTTGGGATTTTTCCCACATTTACTTTGTTTTTACAAAAACACCTAAGGAAAAGGAAAAGAAGAAACTCGTACCTCCAGAATAAGAATCGGGGTCTTAAAATCTTCCCCTCATAAAGCAATTCATCCCTGAACTTCCCTTACATGGGTGGTGAAGATAAAGCTGAGAGAAAATCTAGCCACTGAGCACGTACTTCGGTCTCTCGCTCCCAGGATTCATCCTGCACTTGGCCATGTTTCCATAGCACCCATATGAGAGGAACTGACTAGCCTTAGAGAACCTTCATGATCCAATCAATAATACGAATCAGATGATCCTCAAAGGATGCATCAACCCAAAGTTCATCCTCCTCAGGCCAAAAAACGTGAGTCAGGTCTAATTGATAATGGTGAAACTGCGATACGTGGAAGATGTCGTGCATAGACTAGTACCACTGTGGTAACAACAACCAATAGGCAACTACCCCGACTCTCTCCATAATCTCATACTGCCCTACATACCCCGGTGAATGTTTACCATGTCTCTTAATCCGCCTGTGTCCCAACCTCGGTGAAACACAAAAGGAAACCTGATCCCCGACCACGAACTCCAGGTGTTGTCTGGGGTGATCTGCATAAGATTTATGATAAGAATGTGTAGTAGAAAACTAAATCCGAATCAACTGGACATGAATTGTAGTCTCCTACAAGAGTCATGGTCCTAGTAAGGATGCCTCACCTGCCTTCAACCAGCACAAGGTTGATCGGTAATCCCTAACATATAAAGCCTTGTATGGTGCCATCTGAATAGTTTCCTTAAAACTATTATTGTAGGCAAACTCGACCAGGGGTTTGTGCTTCCCCCAAGACCCCGAAAGTCCAGAACACATGCACGCATCCTGTCCTCTAGAACATGTATTGTACACTTTGACTGGACATCGGTCTGAGGGTGGTAAGATGTGCACAGAAGCACCTATGTACCAAGTACCCTCTGAAATCACTTCTATAAATGAGAAGTTAAAAGGGCATCCATATCAAAAACCGATAGAACAAGGGATCCCATGAAGACATACTACCTCTTGGATATAAAAATTCCTGAGCTTGTAAACACCTAATGTTGAGACCCGAATCTTAACATACATGGACATTACATTACATTAGCGGAATACTTAATACATAACAAAAACAGACACATAAGGACCGTAATAGTTTAGTGTCTTTGGAAACTTGGAACGTAATCTTCTAATCATGGGGAAAGTTCTTCAACATCTCCCATAAAGATATTCCCCTTTTTTTCTTACCTAAAACCTTTCTTTATATCCTGGGGAAAAGAAAACATAAAAAGGGTGAGCTCAAATACTCAGTAAGGGTAAGCATGGACAAAATAAAACATACCATATACATTAAAAATTAAAAACATGAACATAATGTTTTAACATCAAAAGCTTGAGGAATGACATAAAACATGGAAGTACGCAAGGCATAGATCATAATGAAACATTAAGAATGATAAAATAGCATGGGAATAAAACATGTAATTGTGGCAACCATTAAGCACATGATATGATTTCCATAGTACCCAAGGCATTGCTTCCGAGACCATCTTAGTGGACAAAGTCCCTTTTTGAATCGAGTTCACTCCCCATTCCAGTCCTGTATTACTGAACCGGTTTAACTTGCCATTCCAGCCATGTCTATCTCATGAGATATAAATCATTACCCAATGCATTGGAGGGAGATATAGTTCCCACTAATCTCATAGTGAAATCATTCTTACTTGTGCCACAAAATAAACTTAAAACATTCATCATAAGCCAAAGAATAAAATGGGTTTCATAAACATCATCCCATCATTTCATAATCCATATAAAACAAATGGATATAATTTCATAATAAGAAAATTGAAACCATGTAAATAAAAGAGACATTATACTTAAAACATACCCATATGAAATAATTTCATTTTAGAAGAAAAATGGTTTTGATAAAACACTAGAAATGAATTCTTGAGGAAAATATCCTTTCTTCTTTAAAATCATTTTCTATTAACAAAATGAAATGAATTACTAAAAGAAAAGGATTTTCTTGAAAATAGTCAAGAAATATTTTTGAGTAAGCATCATAAAAATATGGATTTATAAAACCGTAAAAATCATTTCTTGCCGTATAAGTTAAAAAAACATTCTTCTCGTACTTTTTTGGAAAAAGTAAAAAAGTTCCTCGTACGAAAAACGACAAAAGATTCCTTTCATATAATTTACTAAAAACTCCCCGAAGGGTAAAATTGGATTTAAAAAATTGTAGGTGGATGGAAAAAATATTACATATTGAGGGAACATGGATGTGGATGATAAAATATGCCCCAGTAAATACCAAAGTATAAACAATCTCGGATAAAAATGAGATTGTGATATTTTCCCTTACCTTAGGTTCGATTTTCTTCGTAAGTGTCCGAACCTCCTGTATAATGATTTAAATAATTTCATTGACTTATTCCAGAATCATACTCATTGTTATGATATCATATATGGTTCACTTATGGCTTTATATTACCCGTTCTTTTGTAAATTCCATGTTAAAGAGCGTTTTGGGTAAAATCGTTTCATTTGTCGTTCGTGTTTTGACTTGTAATTATTCATATGATTAAATAGATCATGATTATTTAATTCCAGAATATAAAACATGATTTATATATAATATATATTCAGAATATGTATATATATATAATAGATCAGTAAATGGAAAGAAATACACCGTTCATGGAGATGGTAGACCGTATGTACGCATGAACGCTGTTTTCTTTTCCTTATTGAGTAGAATGGAATTAGGTAGATGAAATACATATATATAAACATAAATCCAGTATAATTATTATGTAATATAGTTCATTATTACTTATTATATATACATTGTAATCATTCATGAATGGTTAACATGGATAATGAATCTCATAGCGTCATGGAAACGGTAGTCCGTACGTACGCATGATCGATGATATCGTTCTTCTGATCGTGGAATTGTATTGGAGTGTATGTATACTATTTCAGAATCAATATCACTCTAAAATAATCATATATAGTTCTTATTTACACCATTATACCCATCCAAGTAAGGTGGTGGTGGAAACTAGATTACACCACGGCGTGAAGACGGTATTCCGTACGTATGCACGCGCGGTGATTTCATTTTCCGTAGGATGGATAGATGGTGAAATAAAGTTTTTTTATACTTATAATAACATATAATTATATGAGTTATACTGATTTTATTACTTCATAATGAAGCAACCTAAGAAGAACAAGTGGATGAAGAAATAAAGTTGAAAGAATCGGTAACAGACATTACCTCTTCTTTGAAGCGCCTCTTTCAGTCCTCCTCTTAGGGAACTAAAATTGGTTTTTGAAGAATACCAGGACATATAGGATGTTTCTTGGTAAGTGGAGAAGAGAAATTGGCAGGGTTTGGCCGAGCATGAAGGCTCAAAGTGGTGTGAGGAAGGAAGGGAAGAGGTGCACTTTTATAAGGGAGGAGAGGGGCACCTTTGGAATAACTGATAATATTATTTTATTATAAAGCCAAATTCGGTTTTAAATAGCTCAAAATTTATTTATTTCGAAGCTAAGGTGGGGATGGTTCGAAAGACTCTAATCCAATAGAATTTAGACAAGTTTAGGTTCCTATATTAACCTTATCTTTTAGTTTTAACTCTTAGCTAATTAGATTGACATTTACCATGTCACTTTGTATTTTTATATTATATAGTTAATAAACATACCATATACATCCCAGAGACCTCCAAGTGGTGAATTAATGATACACCTATCATTATATAAGTACCTTGGCCTAGCCTTATATTTATAGGAATATAATAACAATTAATAATATAATATTTGTTTTAAAAACTATTTTATATCAATTTTGACACTATTTGGTAATTGATTTTTGTGAAACTCATAACAGAATGATTTGTTCTAACCAAGTTAATTAAATTAATAATAACATGTCATATTAACCTATAAAATTAGTGGAATTCATAATAAGTCTAAAATTACATTTATTTGGGTATTTATAACATCAATTATGTCAATATTTCATTAATAAGATAATTACTGCATCATCGTTGTGTCATTAATAAATTAAATTATTTAATGTCTAAAAATTAAAAATAAAATACCATTATGTAGGAAATCGTTTTATCATTCTAATTAATATTTATAGTCGAATTTAACTTATGTATAACCTTATATTAAAAATTATTTACTTATTAAACTTTGATTTTAACTATTTTATCCTTTCTTTAAATAAATTAATAATAAATGTCCTAATCTAATCCAAGTGGGCCTAAATGGTCATATTTTATTCCTAAGGTTATTTTTGGTCGAATTAAACTTATCCAATAGAATTATGACATGTTTTAGGGTAATAATAATATCATTTTTACCCTTAATTAACCTATTTACTTTTAACCGTGGTAAAAAAAGTAAAAAAGTTACTATTCACCAAAAATTATTTTCACCTCATTGAACCACATTTTACTTACTGACATCAACTGTGTCTGTCGTATTTTTGAAATTCCACTCACAGAAGCAGTAAAATTATGTTTTATGAAAAATTCATTTTTTTAACTACCACTTAGTGGTTTCACTATTCATCAAAAAAATGAAAGTTTCCAGAAAAATACCAAAAATTAGTCCTAAGCTATAATTGATATTATGAACTCAAAAATGATGTCTATATTACCAAATTAAAAACATATCAGTTGGATTAATTAATTTAAAAATTAATTCAAGTCGTCAAAACAAATAGCATGTTCTTAAGAGATAATAACCATCAAAAGATTGATACTTGTTTATGTCTGGTTTAAAAGTGAAATTACATCCAATGACCAACATTTTATTAAATTGTAAAAATATATTCTAAATATACTTTAAAACCACTCAAATTAATAATTTATAACTATTAATTACTTCTATTAAAAAGGTTGTTTTTAATTAAAATTTAGTAAATTTCACCATTCATAAAAATATGAAAGTTATCCGAAAAGTACCAAAATTTCTCACTAAGCTAATTTTGATATTACGAATCCAAAAATGAAGTCCATTTTGAAAACTAAAATTTAAAAAAGTGGTTATTACTATTCATAACGGCTTGTTTTAATAATATTTTAATAGCATATCGTTGTTTAGTGAAACTCGGTATTGCGTACTACACACACTATCGAGGAAGGTCGTGATTTCGTGTAATGCAAGGAAATTCAATGATGCATGTTGTGCAAGATCCTTTTGGTGTAGCGTACAACACAAGAAATTAATGAAATTAAAAATAATATTTTTCATAAATTCTCGGGGTGTTACATTCTACCCCCCTTAAAATGAATTTCGCCCTCGAAATTCATCGGGGTTGTAAATGGTTTACTACTTGAGTGTTTCTTTAATAGTAACCCACATCATAAAAAGGAATAACAAAACATGGCTTTAAAAACTAAAGTATGAAACGTAACGGTTACCCAAATAAACTACTCACTGGGTTTCCACATAGGTGAAAATATGGATATGGAAGAGAAATCTAACCATTATCTTCTGATAGAGAGTGGTAGAGAACATGGATATGGAAAAGCCAGCAATCACAATGCCATAAATTTGTGATGATCTAAGGTACAATCTGAATCATTAGATATAAGAGCACTAGGAAAACATTTTTGGTTTTCAAGATCATTTCCCTAAATTTGATGAAATTGGAATTAGAAGAAATACATGCATGATTTTGGTATAGTCTCACCGTTGGTCGTTCTTTGGAAAATTTCAACATTATATCTTAAAGAAATGAAGTAGACTTTGTCATTCGTGCTGTGTTAGCAGATCATGTGATAGAATGATGGGTCATTCCATCTGTCTCAAACAAAAGGTTATAAAAGTTATCAAAAAATACATAAGTCCATCTATAGTGAGATTAATCATATATAGTTTCTAAAATGGAATTATACTTCATATATCATACTGCTTAATATAATAAAACTAGTTTCAACTAAACAGGGACTTCCTGTAGGCCAGTGGTAGGCAATAAAGGCCAGTCGCACTTCAGTTGTGGGTTCGATTCCCACAGCCTTGTCTGACGCGATGGGATGTTGCCCGTCTTGCAGGTTTTCCTTTTTCTAAAACTATAATACAATAACATCCCATCAATAAAATCGAAAAAAACTTCTATCCTTAATACTAACTTATGTCCAACATAATCCATTCCAATCTTTAGGCTTATCTAAAATACTTTGGTCCAAGCTCATAGTATAAAGAAAATGATTACTTGTAATGTCACATAACAATCATGTGAATGCCATCATTTATCCCCCATATATCATAAGATATATCTTGTTAGTCAAATTACAAACATGTGAATACCTTAATCATGTATTCTCTTGAATAATGAATACCCATTAATTGAACCATAGTGAAAACATGAATGTAGTTAAAAGTTAGCACATTCCGCACACCAAAATACTCAAAATTCTATATACTCAAACCATGATATCATTTAGTCCTTATATCAACCATGAGCTCATGAATACTATCAAATGTTTCATTTTCTCATTTTCCCTTCATTATGCGCATATCATCTTTTTTTCCAAAAAATATCTCAATCACTTTCCCTGGTTACCGGTACCATAAAATTATTGAAAACCATAATAGACCAATACATAAATATTCCAATATTCCACGATACTATATACAACATTATTTTGGAATTCCATTACATAAACACTTAATCATTCCACCACATCGTTGTCATATTCAACATCGCCAATGGTGATCACATGTGACTTCCCTTTGTCCCTTGCCTTAAGTGGTTTCTCATGTCGATCATCATTAACCCTTGGATTTGGGCATTGATTAGAATAATGCCCCATTTCATTGCACATGAAGCATTGAAGTGTTGTTGGTGTGTTATCTATAGTCTATTCTTTATTCACATAATTAGAAACCCTTTTTCCATTACTTCGACACCCAGCTACTCGATGACCTTCTTTTCCACACATAAAACATTTTCTAGTCCCTTTAAGACAATATCCACCATGCTTCTTAACACACATTGAACATAAGGAGACATTCATATTCTTTTCACCATTATTCTGATATTTCTCCTTGAAATCCATCTTTCGTTTCTTGTCAAAACAATGAGATGGATAAGTAACACCAACTACCATTTCTACCTTGATTGCACAATGCACAATTTCTTCATAGCTACTGAAGTCTCTTATAGCTAATTCCCTTCGAAGATTTGGTTTTAAGCCACTAAAGAATCGATAAACTTTACTTTCAGGTTGGATGATAAATCCAGATGCATACCTTGCAAGCCTTGTAAAATTCGCTTCGTATATACCAACAGATTCATCATCATTTTGCTTTAGTTCTAGAAACTCCTTCTCCATCTTTTTCCGAAGAATACAAGAGAAGTACTTATTGAAAAATAGGTTCTTGAACTCGTCCCATTCCATGGACTCAATTACTTCTCTTGGCCTCGTATTCTTGATAATATTACACCATTTATCAGCTTCACCTTCCAAACGATATACTGCGAAGATGACTCTATCATGTTCGGAACATTGAATAACTGAAAATATCTTTTCAGTAGTATTGATCCATTATTTTGCAGCAAGTGGATCAGAAGACCCACTAAAAGAAGTTGGACGTTCCCTCATGAAGGACTCAATAGAATATTGTTCCCTTTTATGCTCATTCGGAAGTCCATAATGATTCATAGTTTGTGTAAGTATAGCAATAAGATTTTTCACTCCATCTCCTATAACATTTGTTTGTTCAGGAGGACAATCATTGCATTGTCCATTGCATTGATCAACACAGTTCTTTCGGGTTCCATCCATCGTCTAAAACCCAAAAAGAATAGTGTGAGAGGCAAAAATCATGCTAGGGAAAACAACATAATAAAGGGGGAGTACCCTCAGTATCTAACATCTTAGGTTAAATTCTAATATCGTTACCATTGTTCTAGGACTATATCTTATATGTATACTTATCCTTAGGGACATCCCTAAACATACCTTAGAAATATCTTTAGGGATTTCACTAATGTTTTCGCATCCTAGTTTCCAAAGGTTGAATAAACCTTTCCTCTGATACCAAATATAGAGACCTGAAGCTTAACTTACATGGACATTACATTACTTTAGCGGAATACTTAATACATAACAAAAATAGACACACAAGGACTGTAATAGTTTAGTGTCTTTGGAAACTTAGAACGCAATCTTCTAATCGTGGGGAAAGATCTTCAACATCTCCCATAAAGATCTTCCATTTTTTTCATACCTAAAACCTTTCTTTATATCCTGGGGAAAAGAAAACATAAAAAGGGTGAGCTCAAATGCGCATTAAGGGTAAGCATGGATAAAATAAAACATACCATATACATTTGAACTTAAAAACATGAACATAATGTTTAAACATCAAAAGCATGAGGAATGACATAAAACATGGAAGTACGCAAGGCATAGATCATAATGAAACATTAAGAATGATAAAATAACATGGGAATAAAACATATAATTGTGGAAACCATTAAGCACATGATATGATTTACATAGTAGCCAAGGCATTGCTGCCAAGACTATCTTAGTGGAAAAAGTCCCTTTCTGAATCGAGTTCACTCCTCGTTTCAGTACTGTATTACTGAACCCGTTTAACTTGCCGTTCCAGCCATGTCTATCTCATGAGATATAAATCTTTACCCAATGCATTGGAGGGAGATATAGGTCCCACCCATCTCATAGTGAAATCATTCTTACTTGTGCCACAAAATAAACTTAAAACATTCATCATAACCCAAATAATAAAATGGGTTTCATAAACATCATCCCATCATTTCATAATCCATATAAAACAAATGGATATAATTTCATAATAAGAAAATTGAAACCATGTAAATAAAAGATACATTATACTTAAAACATACACATATGAAATAATTTCATTTTAGATGGAAAATGGTTTTGATAAAACACTTGAAATGAATTCTTGAAGAAAATATCCTTTCTTCTTTAAAATCATTTTCTTTTCACAAAATGTCATGAATTTTTAAAAGAAAAGGATTTTCTTAAAAATAGTCATGAAATCATTTTGAAGAATCTTCATGAAAATATGGCTTTCTAAAACCATAAAAATCCTTTCATGCCGTATAAGTTAAAAAACATTCTTCTCGTACTTTTGTCGAAAAAGTCAAAAAGCACCTCATACGAAAAATGACAAAAGATTCCTTTCATATACTTTACTAAAAACTCACAAAAGGGTAAAATTGGATTTAAAAATTTTTAGGTTGATGGAAAAAATATTACATATTGAGGGAACATGGATGTGGATGATAAAATACACCCCAGTAAATACCAAAGACCAAACAATCTCGGATAATAATGAGATTGTGATATTTTCCCTTACATTAGGTCCAATTTGCTTCGTAAGTGTCCAAAACTCCTGTATAATGATTTAAATAAGGTCATTGACTTATTCCAGAATCATACTCATTGTTATGATATCATATACGGTTCACTTGTGGCTTTATATTACCCGTTCTTTTGTAAATTTCATGTTAAAGAGCGTTTTGGGTAAAATCGTTTCATTTGTCGTTCGTGTTTTGACTTGTAAATATTCACATGATTACTTATATCATGATTACTTAATTACAGAATATAAAACGTGATTTATATATAATATATATTCAGAATATATATATATATATATATAATAGATCAGTAAATGGAAAGTAATACACCATTCTTGGAGACGGTAGACTGTACGTACGCATGAACGCTGTTTTTTTCCTTATTGAGTTGAATGGAATTAAGTAGATGACATACATATGTATACACATAAATCCAGTATAATTATTATTTCATATATTTCATTATTACTCATTATATATACTTTATAATCATTCATGAATGGTTTACGTGGAGAATGAATCTCATCGCTTCGTGGAGACGGTAGTCTGTATGTACGCACGAGCGATGATATCATTCTCATGATCTTGGAATTGTATTAGAATGTATGTATACTATTTCAAAATCAATATCACTCTACAATAATCATATATAGTTATTATTTACACTATTATACCCATCCAAGTAAGGTGGTGGTGGAAAATTGATTACACCACGGCGTGGAGACGGTATTCCGTATGTACGTACGCGCAGTGATTTCATTTTGCGTATGATGGATAGATGGTGAAATAAGGTTGTTTAATACTTATAATAACATATCATTATATGAGTGATACTGATGTTATTACTTCATAATGAAACAACCTAAGAAGAATAAGTGGAAGAAGAAATAAAGTTGAAAGAATCTGTAACGGACATTACCTCTTCTTTGAAGCACCTCTTTGAGTCCTCCTCTTAGGGCACTAAAATTGGTTTTTGAAGAATACCAAGACATATAGGATGTTTCTAGGGAAGTGGAGAAGATAATTTGGTAGGGGTTGTCTGATCTTGAAGGCTCAAAGTGGTGTGAGGAAGGGAGGGATGAGGTGCCCTTTTATAAGGGAGGAGAGGGGCACCTTTGGAATAACTGAAAATATTATTTTATTATAAAGCCAAATTCGGTTTTAAATAGCTCCAAATTGATTTATTTCGAAGCTAAGGTGGGGATGGGTCGAAAGCCTCTCATCCAACAGAATTTAGACAGGTTTAGGTTCCTATATTAACCTTATCTTTTAGTTTTAACTCTTAGTTAATTAGATTGACATTTACCTTGTCACTTTGTATTTTTATATTTTATAGTTAATAAATTTACCATATACATCTAAGAAACCCCCAAGTGATCCATTAATGATACACATATCATAATATAAGTACCTTGGCCAATCCTTAGATTTATAGGAATATAATAACAATTAATAATATAATATTTGTTTTAAAAACTATTTTATGTCAATTTTGACACTATTTGGTAATTGATTTTTGTGAAACTCATAATAGAATGATTAGTTCTAACCAAGTTAATTAAATTAATAATAACATGTCATATTAACCAATAAAATTAGTGTAATTCATAAAAAGTCTCAAATTACATTTATTTGGGTATTTATAACATCAATTATGTCAATATTTCATTAATAAGATAATTACTGCATCATCATTGTGTCAAAAATAAATCAAATTATTTAATGTCTAAAAATTACAAATAAAATACGGTTATGTAGGAAATCATTTTATATTTCTAATTAATATTTATAGTCGAATTTATCTTATGTATAACCGTATATTAAAAATTATCTACTTATTAAACTTTGATTTTAACTATTTTATCCCTTCTTTAAATAAATTAATAATAAATGTCCTAATCTTATCCAGGTGGGCCTAAATGGTCATATTTTATTCCTAAGGTTGTTTTTGGTCAAATTAAACTTATCCAATATAATTGGGACATGTGTTAGGGTAATAATAATATCATTTTTACCCTTAATTACCCTATTTACTTTTAACCATGGTAAAAAAAGTAAAAAGTTACTATGCACCAAAAATTATTTTAATCTCATTGAACCACATTTTACTTTCTGAAATCAACCGTGTCTCTTGTATTTTTGAAATTCCACTCATAGAAGCAGTAAAATTATGTTTTATGAAAAATTCATTTTTTTAACTACCACTTAATGGTTTCACTATTCATCAAAAAAATAAAAGTTTCCGGAAAAATACAAAAAATTAGGCCTAAGATATCTTTGATATTATGAACTCAAAAATGATGTCTATTTTACCAAATTCAAAACATATCAGTTGCATTAATTAATTTAAAAATTAATTCTCGTCGTCAAAACAAATAGCGTGTTCTTAAAAGATAATAACTATCAAAAGATTGACACTTGTTTATGTCTGGTTTAAATGTGAAATTACATCCAATGACCAACATTGTATTAAATTGTAAAAATATATTCCAAATATACTTTAAAACCACTCATATTAATAATTTATCACTATTAATTATTTCGATTAAAAAGGTTGTTTTTAATTAAAATTTAGTAAATTTCACTATTCATCAAAATATGAAAGTTATCTGAAATGTACCAAAATTTCTCCCTAAGCTAATTTTGATATTCCGAATCCAAAAATGAAGTCCATTTTGAGAAATAAAATTTAAAAAAGTGGTTATTACTATTCATAACGGCTTGTTTAAATAATATTTTAATAGCATATCGTTGTTTAGTGAAACTCGGTATTGTGTACTACACACGCTATCGAGGAAGGTCGCGATTTCGTGTAATGCAAGGCAAGTCAATAATACGTGTTGTGCAAGATCCTTTTCGTGTAGTGTACAACACAAGACATTAATGAAATTAAAAAGAATATTTTTCATAAAATCTCGGGGTGTTACACCAAAGTATCCTTGATCGACAAAAAGTTAGCTACCATCGTAAGCCTGTACATAACAACCCCTATGGCATAATTTCTTCCAGGGGACCTCGGAAACCCATTCATGAAGTCCATCGTGACATCATCCCATTTCCACTCAAGAATGTGTAACTGTTTTAATAGTTCAGCTGGCTTCAGATTCTCCGCCTTCACCTAGTGACAGGTGGAACATCTTGTAACAAAACCTACTACATCTCTTTTCATACTCGGCCAACAATACTAACTTCTCAAGTCACGGTCCATTTTGGTAACTCCAGAATGTACTGCCCAAGATGAAGCATGAAATTCCCGGATCAACTCCTCGCATATATCTCATGAAACACACACTCGTCCATGGATACACAGTAACTCGTCATCACATATTGTCCAACCAAGAGGAGGGTTTTCACTTGCCACCGACTCCTGCAGGACAAGTTCTTCTGAATATAATAGATGACTCATCCTCACTCCATCCAGGATGGTAGAAGTCCCAGCTAAGGATGAAAGATAGGTTCTCCCATGACTATCATGTACCTTTAAATTCATCTTATATAACAAATCCATAAGCTTCCACTCACCACTGGCCTCCTGCACTACCTGTATTTGAGTCCTCCTACTCAGTGCATTAGCTATTGGGTTACCTTTACCAGGTGTATAGGAAAGCTCATAGTCAATTGAATGAAGGTATTCAACCAACCTTCATTGTCTCAAATTCATGTATTGGTGGGTAAAGATGTATTTAAAACTTATATGGTCCATAAACAGCACAATATATTCTCCGAATAGATAATGTCTCCAACAACGTAATGTATGAACAACTACAGCCAACTCGACATCATGTGTCGAGTAATTCCTCCCATGTGGCATCAACTTCCAAGATTCATACACTACTACTCAATCACCCTACATCAACACTGCTCCCATCCCAATACTGAATCCATCACAGTAAACTGTATAGATCCTCCCTTGCTTCAGAAGTATTAGGATTGGTAAAGATGTCAACCTTCCCTTCAGGTCCTGAAAGGCTGCCTCACATGTTTCTTACCAAATGAACTTCATACCCTTCTTAGTCAAACCCATCAACGGTGTTGTTAAGTGGTATATGTCTCTTATAAAGTGACTACATTAACCATCCATCCTCAAGAAACTATGTATTTCAAACACGTTCTTAGGATGATCCTAGGGAACTACTGCTCTCTTTTTCTATGGGTCTACCGCAACTCCTACCTTTGAGAGAATATGACCCCAGAAGTGAATCTAGTCCATCCAAAAGTGGCATTTTGAAATCTTACCATATAACTTATTCTCTCTAAATGTAATCAGTATGATCTCAAGATGGGTGGCATGGTCATGTAAAGTGTGAGAGTACACCAAGATATCATCGAAAAAGACCACCATAAAATAATCCAGATATGGATGGAACACATGATTCATCATAGCCACGAAAGCTACTGGTGCATTTGTGAGTCCGAACAGCATGACCAAGTACTCGTATAGACCATATCTACTCTGACAGGTTGTAAGATATATGTCTAATGGTCTAACGTGCAACAGATGATATCTGAATCTCATGTCAACCTTCGAGAACAATCGTTCTCCTCAATGTTCCTGAAAAATATCATCAATCATTGGTAATGGATATCAATTCCTAACCATCATCTGGTTCTGTTTCCGATAATCCAGACAGATTCTAAGGGTACCATCCACCTTCTTAGCAAAAGTATAGGCGAACCCCATGGAGAAATACTGTGTCAGATGAAACCAAGGTCTTGTATCTCCTCTAAGTATCTCTTGAGCTCCTGAAATTCTAGTGTAGCAATCCAATAAGGAGGAATGGAAACTGGTTCCACTCCTAGAACAAGATCAATAGAGAATTCCACCTCTTGCTCTAGAGGTAGACCTGAAAAAATCATTTGGGAAGTCATTCTTGAAATGATTAACCACTGGAGGGAAATCTCTATAACAATTTTCCTAGTCATCTAGATATAAACTCGCAATCTAGGTTACCACCCCACCTCGCCCACGATGCTCAGGTCTATCTCAGCTCACACGGACATCGCATTCTCCCTTGTATTGAAACTCTCCGCCCTCTGGATAAGTGAAACTCACCCTGTAATGATAGAAATGTAAAAAGGATCGAAAGGTAACCAATCAGTTCATCCCTAGAATGACATCGTAGGCTGTCATCTCTAAGACATAGAGGTCCCATAGAAAGTGACACCCCCCATCCTTAAGAAGAAATCCTTGCAAAGACGCATACCTGTCATTCTAATTCCCAACCGAGTGTCTCGATTCATTATATCCGAAGAAGAATAAACATGGATTCCAAGGCTCTACAAAATGGGAACAAATATTAAACTATGTGTAGCACAAGTATCTAAAAGTACATAATATAGAACAGAAGAAGCTAGAATAGTACCTCTGACAGTGTAATGTCTGGGATGCTGCTCCTTTTGGGTCTGTTACACTACATATGTCGGCCTAGTGTTGTGGCCCTACGACACAGCTTGGCTACCCTGAGCTGACCCGCACTGCTATCTCTAAGATCCTTGTATCTGGATACCATGGCCACAACCACCACCTCGGCCTGAACTTTCTGACGTATTCCAATTCCCTGACTGTTAATAAGTAGTTGGCCCTACTCCTGCATGTGGAGTCTACACAGAACACCTGTCACTAGTCACTGGTGGAAATTCCTAGAGAAAACGCTGAAGATGACCCATCCTGTAGCATGCGCGACACTCCATTGGGTTACTTGGACACTGAGGTCTCTCATGCCCCTCTTTACCACACTAGTGGAACATTACCTGGCCACTTGAAGAATTATATTGGCTATTACTGCCACCATGAGAGAAATCCATCTGCATGTTCCTATTTCCAGTAGAAATAGTCCTAGAGACCGGTGTTGCACCACCCTGGTCCTCTCCATGAGCTTCCCATAGGTTCCACTCAGTAATCAATGTTTGGTTCTCAATAGAATGCATCGTAGGAAACATGAAAACAGTCACCAGTGCATAGATGTCATATCGAATCCCATCCTTGAAGCATCTAGCCTTCAATGTCTCATCACCTACCACAACAAGTGGAAAACAATGAAGCTCAGTGAAGCGGGCAAAATAGTCCATCATTGACATGGCGCCCTACTGTAGATTCCTGAACTCTCGAGCATGACCTTCCCCTAGGTGTCTCCAGAAAGAAAAGTCACAGAAGACTACCTGAAAATTGTCCCACACCATGTCTATGTGATTTTCAGTCTGGGTGGTAAAATCCCACCATATCTTGGTGGAATCACACAACATGTAAGTAGCGAGTTTGACCCTTCTCCCAAGAGGCATCTCTAGATGCTCGAAGATCATCTGCATAGAATCTATCCGTGACTCCGTAGCCTATGATCTGCCATCCCCTGAAAATGTAGGTGGATGATGCTACTGGAATATACATGTCATCTTTTCCATAGATGTGGCAACCAGTGGTGCTCCCTGAAAGGATTGAATTAATCACATGAAGCCCTCATGGAACTCTGCATCCACGCCTACGTCAGGTATAATTGCTGGTGCCACATCTGGCACTGCTAAAGGATCCATCGATAGCCCTTGGCCTACCATCTCTGGAGTACACTCATCGACACTCATTTGGTGAAAACCTCATGGTCGTCTTAGTGGCATGACTCTACAATGTTAAAACACACACCTTAGTTTAATTTATTGTCTAGGATTCTTTTGTTCGATTAAGAGTGCCAACAAATAGGGAAACAACCAGTAGAACTGCCAAAAAGAGAATAAATGGTGTCTATATGTTCTACAAGACTTGTACTATTATGCCCTTACATGGTCTTGTTCTGATGTTGGCCTGGACCTGTCTCAACCCTAGGTACACAGAGTGTTAGACCCGCTCATGGCATGTACACAACCTTGTTTCCCCTGCCATACATCCAAGTCCACACAGTCTCTCACCAATCAAGACTACATGACATGTCCCATAGGTACACGACATGTACTAGATGAGCAACACCGAATTGTGTTGTTCATGACACAACCAGATACGTGACTCAAAATGCACGACATGTTACAGAAGGACATTGCGTGTACATGAAAAGATAACCCTGACTCATGTTGTTAGCTACACGGTCGGATCCCAAGATTACACTACAGGGTGTGTTCAGAATTGACACGACATGTATAATCTAGGATTTCTCAGTCTGTATTGTTAGTCACACGGGCGGAAACAGGGTCCACCCGACACGGTGTATAGAACCAGTACACGGCATGTTCCTCGAAGAACTTCCCTATCCCGGGTCTCTACCCACAAGGCAGATGACATGGTTAGAGACTACACGACATGTACATAAGGTACACAACATGTACTTAAGAAAAATAGTTTCTTCCCAAACATAAGAACACACGGCGTATAGTCAAAATTAAACAGTGTTTATTCTAGGTTATTCTAGATGTTAAGCCTTAGAAAACACTTTGGAGCCCAAAAAAACACTAAAACGAACACCAATGTTCCAAATTCCGATCTGTGAGGGACCACACACTCTGTGAATCAAATCTTGGCATCTTATACATGTTATAACAAGCAAACTAGGGAAATGATCCACCAAATTAGGGTCCATGATGGCCCATACTCCTCAAGAACCAATGTTTAGCCTCCGTAAACCCAACCGTAACATGTCCCAATTCCCTATCAATAGTAGGTGTATCTATCAAGGTACCTATCACAAAAGCATGCATTTTCTAGCATAACATCTATCACAACAACATGGAATTTCTAATGCACCTACATGGCATGTAACTATGCATGACGTGTGATTCTATCATGTGCCAAAATGATGCATGAGATGGAATACCCTCATCTCATGGGGTTGCAACTAAATAGAACCCATATATAAAAATATAAACAGCACACCACAAGTGCGTCACCCAATAGTGAAATCTAATCAATTGTAATAATCATAACATAAAATTACAATTTAAATCGAGGAAATATGGCCTCTACCTGTACACGGGGTGGCTACTCTCGGGAACAATTTATTACTGAATCGCCTAACAATCTATCTGTTTCGGTTGTCACCAAATAATATAATAACCCATAGAAAACAAATCCATCTGATACCACTTAGTAACATCCCATATCCATGTGCCAGACAATGGGTTCCCCAAACCTGGTTGGTCACATGACTTCAAGAGCATTTCCCCAAATTCCCGAGGCTACTGACTAGAAGAGAGGGTCTAGGACTGAGAGTGGGGAAACTATGCCCTCATTTGTCAAAGTGTTGCACCGCGGAACAAAAATATAAACATAAAAAAGAGGAAGTAATAAACAATATAGACCTGAAATGGACAACTAAACTGAAGTAAAATATAATCAACAGCCATATATACGATGATTCAACATGTCTCAAATTCTAATAAAGCATCCAAAATAGGATACACTTTAATCTGATAATATACATCATGAGGAACAAAGTAAAGAAAAACAAAACCAAAGTAGTGAAATAGGAATATAGCATCATTGAAAGACTAATCCATGTCTCATGCTCCCCTGCTCCTATGTTACACTCATGTACCTGTGTACGGACCTTATAACTTATTGAAACCTGCAAAAATATAATCATTTCAGGCCCAATACATGACCAAAATAGGGTGTGAGAAATAAATCCCAATAGGCAACCACCAAAGGCCCATGCCCAACTGTCTATGAAAATGTGCAACAAAAGTGTGCAACAATAAAATACAGAAAACTTGGATGTACTCAGAAGTAAACATTGCTACAAGTTACATTCCCATTTTAATAATTATTTAACAATTCAATATAATTTAATTCTATGTTTTCTGAGACTCGGCCTCAACTGAAAATATCCTATACAAGTGCCACCGTAGAAACCACAACAGTCTATCTAACAAATAAAAGACAATAATAATACCAGGCTTGTGTTTTACCTTGGTAGGTACAACATTAGAAACCACCATAATGAATATTCAATGTATACATTTTCCACAGACATTCAAACCCTTACCCTCGGGCATGTAGAAACGAAACCCTCAGGAAACTGCCCTCAGGAATAAATAATATTTCATTCAGGTATACGAGATATCATCCTTAGGAACAGAATCTACTACCCACATGCATAAGTTATGTTTCCCTCGGTTTAAACAAAACATTTCCCTCCATCTAAACAAAACAATTCCCTCATGCATTCTATAGGAAAAGAAAGTAACCGGGCCAAGCCCAAATCATAAGAAAACAATTTATATATGTTTCCTATCAAGAAAACTCAAAACATGCTATAATTAACGCATACCCACGGGTATCCTATCCAAATGGATAAACAAGGAAAACACACACTCGGGGTGTCCCAAGATCAAAGAAATGATCTCAAACAACATTTTATACTAATTCAATATATTACTTAAGCAATTCTAGGCATCTCAATAGTAAATGTATCATCCATACGACACCCCGAACATGGGAATGTGGCACAAGGGTACACAAAATCAACTTGACAGTTGGAATTAGACACAAGACCACCTACCTCGATCTACTCTTATCGATATACGTAAAAAGCACCTCCCGAAACAACCATGAATGACGTATATATGAGACAAACGATTACCCATTCAAACCTAAATAACTTCCATTATGGAAAACATTAGAATTAAATATTCAATAAGTGGGAATAACTAACCCGCGTGGTTCAAACACGATTGACGATGGAACAGATCGGAGTCCTAGTGAGTGATCGAGAGCTCCTCTAAGTCTCAGCCTCCTCTCCCGCTGCTCCTGGTGAGCCCTCTGTCTCCTTTGTCGAATGAGGAGGCTACTGCCTATTTTTAACGAAGAAACATAACTACATTTCATGTACACTCTAGAAAATAGCATGTACTATCCTTTTTAACGGTTTATCTAGCGGCTAATTTCCACCGCTTCACTGTTCACTTGTCGACTGATTTCACTGTGTGTATTAATATGTACACAGCGTGTACTATCCTTTTTTACTCTTCCTCAAGTGTGTACTTTCCACCACCTCACTGTTCACCTGCCTAATTATTACATGACATGTATATCTAATTACCCAGTGTGTAGTTAGTTTTTACACCCATAATCGCCTACAAGCCTAGATGCCCTATATTCTAATCCCACATTGCCAAAGTACACAACCTATGTAAAAAACTACATTATGAGTATCCATAAATTTGGGATTTTCCCCACATTACCCTTTTTTTCTCAAAAACACTTAAGAAAAAAAACGAAGAAACCCGTACCTTAAGAATAATAACCTCATTTATACAACGATCTCTTTAATCAGATATTTTCACTAAGAGGAATTGAGAAGAGATTCATTTTAAAATATTTATTTCCCACAAGAGGGAAATAAATTAATCTAGATACATATTCATGGAATGTTTTTACACAATATAGGATTGGTATTTTTTAAATAAAGAAGATAAAAATTGAGTAAAAGAGATATAAATCAATACACAATGGTAATATTGAGGTTTAGAGATATCGCTTAATGTATGACCGAATGGGTTATGTAATTGAACATAATGTCATATATGATCAAATTAGATACATTAATAACTTAATATTAAACCTCTTAATAATATAGTTGATTTTTATAAATTTTTATGTTTATTTATTGCTATTTAGATGACTTATAATGTTTAATTTTATCATTCTAGGAGCATTTATTTCATTGTTTCATGATCGGTTCACGTGTGTAGAATTATATGTGTTCTTTTGAAATTAATATAATTCACCAAATGTGAAATAATATAGATTTTTGAAATTAAATAATTTAAAATGATCTCATATCTCATTATTTATGATATGAGGATGATTCTTTTTATAAAACTCAATGACAATTGTTTTGTTCATTTTGGCAGATTTTATGACCATTATCAAAAATTATCATTTTAATTACTATTTTGTTTATATATTGGTTCTAAATCATGTAATAAGTTCTAGTTTACATACTAAAATCTAACAAAATTACTATTATTATTTTAGGACCATTCCTAAAGGTGGTAATGGAAGAATAAAACATCCCATCTATGAAGTCGGTGGACTAATATATTATGAAGGATGCTTTCCTATATACAATAAAAGGTGGAAGGAAGGGACTTCATGAAATATATTACCTTAGAAAATTACATTCAATTATATATGTAATAATAGAGTTATCATGTCATGTTGGATAGGGTGTGAAGATAAGGTAGAAGAAAAAATGAATTTCAAAAGAAAGATGAATGGATTTACCTCAGAAATGTATTCTCGATGAGAGACACCGTAAGGAACTTGTAATTGGTATTTTGGTGGCAAAAAAAATAGAATAGTGTGTGTAAGAGTATTGTGGAGGTAATTGGTACTAATATGTTGAAACACCATTTCTTATAATTAGTTATTATAAGGGGTGGTGATTGGTAGTATTTATAGGTAGTGGAGAGGGGTGATTTTCATTATTTTAACCATTTATTCATTAATTTTGATCAATACACTGAATAGTGCTGATTTTAGTTAATATATATTGTAAATAGTAAATTTTATTTCGAGCTCATGGGTCCATACATCATCAATAAATAAAATTCATATATTTGGTCAATAATGTTAAATAATGTAAATTACTATATTTTATTATTCTCCATAAATTATATTATTTTACAAACATGGAAAAAATTATCCCCAATAATTTTTTATTTTTATATTTAAATAATGGAGTAAATTATATTTTAATATTCTTTTAAATATTTAAATATTATTTTTCAATTAATTCTTGATTTATAAATAAAATAATAATAACAATATGATAATTGATGTTAAGACCCTTTTAGAAATTACATATCATCTCATAATATTATATTATAGTTATAATAAAACATACATTTAATTTAAAAATCCATTTTATTATAAAAATTATTCATAAAACATTTTATTCATTTTTAAATTGAAAATTATACATTCAATTTTTTCAAAAATACCTACATAGAAATTATCTTTTTTTTAATTAATTACGCTTATAATGTCACAAATATTTAAAATTTTAATCTATAAGATGCTTAATTGTTACATTAATATTTAATGGGTGTTGTTGCTATTCTAATAGACATTTTACTATTATTAACAATTATATTACTATTCCAATAGTTTGATTACTATTTTAACTGCCAAATTATTTTTGAAAAGGACATATCTATAAAATTTATATGGGTACACTAAATCCTATAAATATATCATATTTTAATTATTATTAAATATTTATATATTATCTCAACGTTATTTACACTTTCATCTTTAAGATAATTATTTTATTATTAAAATTATGTTTTATTTCTAATTTTTTTTAGGGAATTCATTAATTCTGGAAGATCAAAAAGATAAAAATTGTCCCATTCTTTATATCATATCTTATATTGACTTTCCCAGTATAATGTTTGACATTATTATTGAGATGTTTTATAAATAATAATTCATTCTTCATTTATTATAATAATGTTTTGTTTTTTCTCTATGTGATATCTATGATTTATGTTATATGACATAATTATAAGAAGGAAAATTCCATTGATAAATTCTTTGAGATGTTGCATTCTTCCCCCTATTGAAATTTCACCATCAAATTTTTAGTTTTCCTAGTAATGTGAAAACATTTTTTGGTTCTTCTTCTTCATTTCATCCTCTGGTTATTTTTATTCTTTTTTGTAATAATGGCTTCTCCATTAAAAATTTACTTAGCTAGTTGTCTTATTATGTCAAAATTTATCTCTATAATGCAATAATATCACTTAATAGTCCTTATATGAGATATAATTTTCAAAATGTTCCACCTATAAATTCGGTACATGTGAGGGTTCCGGTATTTACTTTATCAAGAATGATATGTTGAATACATCATGTAATTGCGACATGGATGGTTAAAGTGCTAGTCGATATTCCACATCTCTAATGACATCTAAAATATATAATGGGATGATATACCAGTGAATTAGCTTTCATTTGTTTCCAAATATGATTATCCTCTTTTATAGAGATGCACAGAGGAATTCCATACAACTAACTAGAATCCCTAAGTCCAATCTATGATTATCATAATATATATTCTATCAACATTAGGATTTCATGATATTTTTTGGATTATTATCACCTTTTCTACTATATCATGAAACTTTTCTTGTTCTAGTAGCATGAATTATTAGACTTCATCCCAGCATGAAGGTTTTATACATCTAATTTCCCAAATATCCCCATATAATGGCATATATATGATTGAGGTGCAAATCATTTTTTCAATTTCTAAAGGCCGATTCAAGGGTTTCCGGTACCCAATACATGCCTTCACCACATCCACTTCACCACAACAGAACATCAGGATTCACCATTCCATAACCAGAAAAATTCATGAAAACAGCAAAAAACCAGGAAGCAAATTCAATTGCTTCCCTAGATTCATACCAGTGTAAATTCAATTTTGAATTTCCAAAAAAATATAGTGAGGCAGAATCCCTCGAGTTGTACACCATCCATCGGGCCGCATCCCTGTCCGTGCACCTACAATAGAGCCGCTCACCTTCCCTCGATCCGTGTATCTGCCATCGAACACTTCATCATCACCTTCATGCCTTCATCGTTCATCACCGACGAGAACCCCTTAGGCGTCACCGCAACATATTCAAAGAATCATCCTCAACGAACTCATCAGATCCATCATCGACTCACAAATTCGAACGCATCAAAGAAGAAATTACTTCAAAGGAACAAAACATAAAAACATCACTGAGAAGTTGTTGTTGTTGCAGACCAGATCCCATCAGTGGATGATAATATTTACTGGAGTTCAGATCCGTATTTAGATCATATTAGATACTCTTCTATAACATGTGGGTAAATCATGGATCTCGACCAGATACAATCGATAATGGTACTCCATGTAGCATCACTACTTTTATGATGTTTATTTTGGTAATTTGATTGAGTAATAATTCCTCTAAAATTCAAATTATGTGAGAAACCTTTGTAATTTGATACAAAATAACCCATTTAGAATTATTTCCTACGGATTTCTAGGCATGTACATTGGAAATTCCATGGTGATGTTTTTCCATTTCTATATATGTATGGGAAGTGGTTACATCATTCCCTTATGATTTTTCCTTCCAAAATTAACATGATGAAAAACTAAAATCTTTCATGTATATTCAATGATATATTCCCTTATGATATCCCAAAATAGTTATTGTTGATACCTAGATAATTTTTTGTTCTCTCAGGGTGGATTGAGAAGGTAGAAAAATGTCCATTCTTTAAAATGTTCCTATTTACCACATGATTTGATGTTATAAATTGTAATGAACCACATAATAGGAATCTTTCATTAATTTAGAATTTATAGGATATTCTATTTCAAATAGATTCCACTAACTTCTAAATTTAAAAATAATTTCAGTAAACACCCATTATCATTCTTTAAGGGATGGTTGAGAAATCATCCAAGAAACGAATGATGATGTACCCTCCATTATGATTCCATTTTTTCCTTTGAATTTATAAGAATAATATATCATCCTTAAAACCCATAAATGATAATGTTTCATGATCTTGTTTATTTATAGAACCTTTTATATTATTTTCTTTTCCCAGATAAATGTGGATTGAGATGTCATAATCTACTATGAGCTATAATAATGATCACATTCCCACAATAATATAATTCTATGTCAATATATATTTGAGGCTCTTGTGATCTGTATATATCTCACACTTCTCCCCATAGAGATAATGACATAAGATTTTCATTTCAAAGATCATAGATGTGATGTCTAGATCATGTGTTGGATAATTTTTCTCTATAATTTTTTTCTTCAACAATCTGTAGGATATCACATTATCATTTCCCACAAGTACACAGAACAAGCCCTTCTTAGAAGAATTAATGTATAACAAAAATAGTACCCAAATTTTTAGTAGTTTATGTACTGGTGCAGTGATAATACTATTCATAAACTCTTTGAGGTAATATTTACATTAACTGGTCATGAAAAAAATTACTCCCTTATGATTTTACTTCGGTTGAAGGGATTAAAATCATTAAAAGGTCTTTACAAATCATTTGTAATATCTCGATTCACATATGACATTATGGATCTCTGTTGAAAATGTTTTCATGGGAAGCTCCTCATTTTCATTTTTTAGATGGGGGACCATAGATTTCCCATTCCTTGTGATGAAATTCCCCATGAATTATACATCTACTTAATAGAACACACATTTACTATACAATGCATATATTTTATCATTTTGCAATGTCTTTAAGAAAATTTTCTAATTCTCCTCATGCTCTTATTTCCTAGTGATGTATATTAGAATATCATCTTCCGAAACTATGATACACATTTTGAGGTAATCTATGGCAATTAATTTCATTTTGTCCATGAATATTTCTGGACCATTTTTTAGTAAAAAATTATTAAAAATGATCTGATAATGTCCATACCTTGTTTTAATGTTCATATTGGGGATATATTTATTCTCCACCATTAGTTGGTGATATCCTAACATGATGTCCACCATAGAGAAATACATGGAACCACAGAGATGACTAAATATTTTAACTATATGTGGAAGGGAATTATTATTTATTATCATGATTTTCATGTTCAGATGATTATCAATGAAAATTTTCATTGATCCATCCATCTTGAAGAGGAATGGAGCACCCAATAGTGAAGCACTCAGGCATATAAAACTACTTTTCATATTCTATTCAAATTGAGTTATTATTTATTCCAAATCAGTAGTGTCCATTCTATAAAAGCCTTTGATATTTGTAGTTATCCTTGTATGGATTTGTTGACACCATTAAATGTGTTCTGTGCACTTTTCTGAAATATATCCTCAACCAGGATCAAAAAAATTTATGTAAAACTCTGTATTTTGTCATAGGGATCCGTGACGGTAATAAAAGAACTAGCCTGAAGGGATGCGACTGTAGGGAAGAGTTGATTCTATATTGGGGTGCGGGGGTACAACCCCCCCCCCCCCCAGTACAGAGAAACTATTTATCTACGTCAATATTAACACCTTGTACCATCACATTGATGAAAAAGTGATAATGAGAAATGTCTTCGAGAATAGTAGAGAAAATACATAAAGAAAATAAATATTTTAAAAGGCCTTAAATTTGGATCTTCCCAATCAATCTAAGGAACCGTCAACACACAAGGAACATGCGCTCCAAATCATCATTTTCTTAGGGTCAATTATATTCCTATTAATAGACCATATGGGTCTTCTTTTGTACGGACGGATTTCCCTAAACCCAAATTGTAACTCCGGTCTCCCAAGGGAATCTCCAAAGTCTCATGAAACTGTAAAGGAATTTCTTTGAAACCTAGAGTGGTGGAATTGAAGGAGGATCATAGGACTTAATTCCCACTAGTGTTTTAAATCCATAACACTTTCGCGGGAAAAACCAACCAACATCTATAAATCAGAAACACTTGTGCGCTACCCAATCATCTCAAATAAACTTGATCACCGCACATCTGGAAATACCAATGAATACTCTTGATGACCTGAGTCTAGTCTCACCCATGTTTTAAAATCTATTTTGTTCATCACATAAGTAAATATTTTTTCACCCAAGAAAACTGGCACGTCCATACCTTCACTCCAAATACATACTTGGGAACCCTTATTTGATTAACCTTATCCCTTCATCCTATACAAAACTTTCATCAAGCCTTCTTCAATGTGATTCATAAAAATGATTATTCTTTATTGGAAATATAATCTGAAATTTATTATGTTGAAACCTCCACCAGAACCACTATAAATGTCAAACCATTGGGAAAATTACATCAACATGTCATCTATTTGGGTTTTTAGATCTGAAGTTAGTGGCTTTTGTCATTGGATTTTCTATGGTATTAGGATTCAGGGATATTATATGGGGTTTTATATCGGCAATCACATGTAAAATTCTCCCAGGAATATTTTTGGGGAGTTCTCGGTTTGGGGTATTAGGGTTTTGACCATGCTCATACCTTATCATCTCTAAATCCTGGAGCCTCATGTCCCTGGTAGGAATGGTACGGTTCACACCTATTTTTCCTTTTGAACAAATGATAGGTCTTCATCCCCTACCAGGAATAATTTTTTAGAAACCATCATGGTGTTAACTCCATGAATTTCATGTATGAGGTTTCATTATCACTCCTCTCTACATCCATCACCTTCAATATTTCATTACATTGGATCCATTTTAATGTAAATTGAAGAGGTTTAAGGATCGTTTCCTTATCATCATCTACTAACTCTACCATTGGCTCGTCCTCTTCCACTAGCAAGGGAGGAAAAGTGTTTGTTACTTTGTTGAATATTTCACATCATCTTGTTTCTCATAATGAGAATGACTCGCGTGCGCTTATAGATTAGTTACGAACACAACATTTTCTCAAAAACCTCATCAAATGAACCACATAAACTTTGATTCCCATAAAAACCATGAAAAATATGAATCTATCATATGGCCTGAGCTCCATCTCATTTCATCCATAAATAGGAATCTCTTGTAGGAGTATGTCTTCATCCATAAATGGGAATCTCTAGTATGAGTATGTCCAAAATTAAACACCCAAATCATCAATGAATCCTTTTAAGGATGTAATCCCAAACTAATTTCTATCAAAGGATTACACTCTCTTATGAGACTCACTGGACTACATGGGCATTGATTCGCATCTGAATGGTATTCGTATGAAGCCTCCATGAGGATCAAACACAACACTCCTAATAAAACACTATACTTCATTTGTCATATTACTAATAGTGTCTAATCAAATTTGGTAACTCATAGCCCTTCTAGGTTCCTTGGGAGGCTTACGCCTAAGTCCCACACGATTCTTTTACTAAGAAGCTTCCACATAGACGTCCTTACCGCATGGAAATAAAATGTATGGTTAGGTCCTTATCACACAACCATAAAAGATATGATGTGTCCCATTATTTGGAACCAAACTACGAGGGTTCTAATTCATTTCAATAAAATATGTTGGTTTCCTATTTATGGGTACGGTCCCAGCATCAAAACAAACATTCTTCTCCCAAGAAAAAAATAAATTCCAGAGAGCCCCACTGAGTTTATTAAAATACAATATAATCACAAAAATTGTTAAAATAATATCAAAATAGTATAAAAGAGAATACCATTTATGGAGGACCTTTAATATATATTGTATATCCATTAATGAAAAACCTTGAATACATACTGATGATTCTAAACTTCACACTTTCTATTAATTGATTGAAAATTCAATGTTAAACCTATGTTATACATGGTTAATAAATAAGGATACATGAAAATATCATAATTCAAAAGTAGAGTCCCAGAGTTGGTAATAATCCCCGCCAAAAAGGTGTGATCACCCTGGCCTCCCATCCTCTCAACCAATGTTTATTCTTAAGTATCATAGGTCCAAACCTAACAAACACCTGCCTTTGGAATGTAGGTTACTTTGGATAAAGAACCACTGGATGTTTCTATTTCTATAAATAAATCCAATGGAAACTTCCCATATGTAGTGATTCATAACCAGAACACACGTTCGGAGGGATACATTAAACAAACAATGGTGTACCCGACATAAATCCTTAACTGTGATAATAGTATTTACCATCTATAACATACCGATAAATTGATTGAGGACATACTCAAAAAAGAATCAATCGTGCATATGTCCATCTAAAAGACACTTATTTAATGGAGTACATTTTATTGATTTTTTTTGTTTTCTCAGAACTCCCTTCACTCTAAAAGGATTCCCTAAAATTTGCAAACACAAATGCAGTGACTGCTGCTCAAGCTGGATCCTCATCCATTAAAAGGAAATATTTAACAATTCAGTATATTCAATGATGACTATCAAATATATTGGTTGGGGAGTACCAAAAACATGATACCATTCCATCCCTAGAGGCTACACGACTTGCACTCCAAGTTTACAATAACCCTCGATCATCTGATCAGTGATGATCATTGGTCAAGATGCAGATGGTTACAACCACCATCTTCTACCATTTTAGGCCCTTCTCCCTAAAACTCAACAACCATTCCATCCTATACTATTTGTAGATGGATGATAATGTTACTATTGGACTCAACTCGAAGACACAAGGGTCCATCTCAAGGGCTCCCTCCAATAATCACCAACAATAGAATAATGGGGTAGTGAATCCAAAACATGGGGGTGATGTGTTCAATTGTTTGGTTGAGGTCCCCTGAACCTATGTTTTCAAGAAGAACCACCGGGGACAACATAATACCAACAAGGAGTCATTTATTACTTTATCCCCCTCTGGATATGTCAACCATCCTAACAAGGACAGAGATGATAAAAGGGAACACACACTCTTCTGACTTAATTCCGCCTGCCAACAAACTCATCTGGTGGTGCCCAACCAATTCATCCATTTAAACCCTATAGAGTACCATGAGAGAACATATACAATTTCTTAAAAACTATAAGATTTCCAGTAGACTCATTTAGCTTAATTCAAGGAACCCCTTCAATTAAATATGGTGACAACATGTAAGAAGTAACATATACCTCGCTGCACTCACCGATCCATCCAGCAGTCTTGTCTCTCAGAAGTACATCGACCATGCGTGAAGGAAAACATATTGTATGATCATACTACCAACAACATCAATCAATTCTAAAAATATTCTTGTTTGGTAGCACCCAAAGTTGTTACTCAAAAATATCCTATGAAAAATATGTGGAGGACTCAATTCAATGACCCCATAATTGAGTAATGTATGTATCCACTAGAATAAGAGGGTGGACATTAGAAGGAAAATACACCTACTCTAGATAATGAATGGACATATATTCCCATTCTGGCGGTTGATGTCACAAAACAAATTTTAACAATTATGGAAGGGAAGACCTAAATTTGTGTCCATATTCTCAAAGCCTTACAAAATATCCTAATGGAAACATCAGAAGTAATAGGGGACATACACATAATTCTGATCCCACACCTGGGAAAACTCATCAACATGCCATCCCGGAGTAGATTCATGCCTCTATTCCAGTCTAGGAGGTTTATGGTGAATACTCCCACATATCATAAGAAAACCCGAATAATGAACATAATCCCTTCCCAATTAGAGATAATTTTATCATTCTTATGACCACTACAAGGAAGGAACATAAACCTACCCATGATAAACACTTCTCCTTGAAATTAGATCCAACTACTTCTAAAAGAGAATCTAAGAAGAAGTATCTCCAAACATAGTTGAAATATCAAGAGTAAATCTGTGATCTGAATGCTCTTAATGCTGGAGTTCATGATCCATCAGACATTTAACAATTTCAACTCAATATCCTACCCTCCCATTACCAAATTATGAGAGTATAAGTAGTAATTCTGAATTTCTTCATTGGATTATTCATCATGAAGGCCTGCTTCTTGAAAATTCATTCAATCTTGGGATCCTATCTTTCAATGAGAGCCACGAAAACCCTTTGTGTAGCTAGAACACCAAGGAGGAAAAGGATTTATCCATTTCTATAATACACAATATGTTTCCTCCCATGGTGTCATTCACTACGAATTTTCAGTCCATTGTAGTCCTTTTAATTTTAAAGATAATTTTTCAATTAAAAATTTAGTGATGAGAAATCCCTTTTATCTCAAGGAACATTCCAAAATTTGTCCAATAATTTTAGATGCCTTTTTATTAACAGGTGAAATAATTTTTCGACCTATTGAAATTCCATGGTGGTGGTCATTCTCTGAATCTCCCTTGGGTCATTAACCTTATAATATAAAATAGGAAAAACAACTGATTCAATTGTTTGTAATAGAAAAATCGAGAATCTTCCACTCTATTTAGACCATGTTTAGAAATCTCTAGAAAATTATAACAAGGCTATGTTGAATATGAGAAAAAATGGAAAATAATTAAATACTAGTCATGTTCTAGACTTTGGTAACCCCTCATGTAAACATTCTATAATTTATGGTTGAAGATTGCATTCATGATATCTACCTCAACATAAGAAAATGTAATTGACATCTAAAATGAAATATATTACCATATGATGAATATAAATGTCATGTAATGTTAATATATGGGTCGCAACACCAAATTAACATGGAATCTCTCTCGGTTTCCCCACAATCAATGGTCGATAAATAGTAGGGAGCCTTTTAGCATGCCTACTGTGGATGCACTAAAGAGGTCATTCCATTTAATTACTGAATCCCCTTCTGGTGTTAATATAAGAGGATGGGGTTCACATGATGAATTGCATTTCACTACGCTCTCAAAACAGAATATCCTTCCAAAAGTGGTCCCATGCCATGTTATTTCCCATGGCCAGCTACAATCAATAAATTTTGTATGTTATGAATGATATTTAAAAAAAGGCACTGAATAGATCTCATAAATTTTAGGCACAAAGATTAAAATATGTTGAGATGATTTTGAATTAGGAATCTGAGAACATTATATAGGGCTCACTCTTAAGGGATGTCATCCGTCAGATTAACCCATTGTCTAAAATAGCACACTGGTCTTCTAAAACAGGTTATTAATGTGGTGGTCGAATAACGCACCAAACTAATGTTCAGAATATAATTCATAATATCAAAAGAGAAGATGTGCTCATATCAACCATATTAGTTTGGGATCCACCCAAGATATTCATGGCTAAGGGCTTTTTTATCTCAAACATAAAATGCAATAAATATTCCAAGGTTTGAAGAAGAAGAATAGGAGGAATTTAAACCTATAGGGTAAGAGTATTTTCAAATCTATAATTCCCTCATCAACAAAATTCATTTTTCTTTTGGTTAGGGAAGATGCCAAAAAGTGAACGCATAACTCAAAAATCCAAGGATTCCCTTCAAGTTACTATCAGTCTACTGGTTCCCAGGAATTCAACAAATAGGATAACAATTTAACATAGAGGACATAAAAAGGATAAAATATTAAAAATATACTGATGGAATTACACCAATACATTATGCATCGGTAAACATCACTAATACCATTATGGAAGATCCTATATAAATTGATTCCATTTCAGGGGAGTGGGAGGATGATGTTATTTTTTACAATATGGTACACACTAAAGGAAATCAAATATGTATCCATACCTGTAATTTGAGTCTTACCCAAAATCAAGGTATTCCTTCATGTGACCAACTCCCACCATTTCAAAAGACATCTAACATGGGAAAATGGAAAAAGTCATATCATGTCTCACATTTCTACTCGAGAAGGTCATTTTCTTTTAATTAAAGAATGATTTTCCCACCATGAGGAGTAGATGAATGTGTTGAAAAGACTAAATTTCATGTTACTTTAAAGTATCATTTCATCTAAACATGTTCCAAAAGCAGATCCTTTGATTTCACATCCTATAGGATATTCGTCAACAAAGAGGGTTTGTTGCAACTATAGAGATTGATAATGAACTCCATTCATTGACTATATAGCCAAGGCATGACCCAACACATCCTTATAATCCTATCACAATGTGTTATCCCTGAAAAATACCAACATCCCAACCCCCATGTTGTTTTTCTAGTAGTGGCTCCAGTTAAAGCTCAAGATGTTGTCTTTGTACAGGTCCCAACTCATCCAGATTTTTCCCATATTCTTGTGAATAAAATTCTGGAATTAATAGATCGATTGGATTCAACGGAATAATGGTATGCACTAGTAAAACTAGAAAATAAAGGTTAGCCTTAATAGTAAGGTCGGATCCCACCCTCACCAAAATTTGTGAATACCACCTTTCCAATCATTAATGGTTCGGGAGATTTGAAGTTTCACATAACACATTTTGTTTGTCATTATGATCCCCTAAGGGGGACCCCTCAACAATATGAATAATTAATTATCAGGTGTTATTGGTAGTAATTCTGAGGTCCAACCTTTGTCTTATATACATGTTTATAGTTTTGATCAATTACTAGGTGGGAAGACTTCAACCAAAAATTCAATAACTGATTCAGCTCAATGTTTTAGAAGACAATAGTTTTTTATAATCAAAGTTTCAAATAATGGGAGCATGAAAGTGTATCAAATTTCATTGCTCGATGATAGGGATTAAGGTATTTTGTAAATATACTACTCCCTCAAGAAGAGTGGCTTTCAGTTTTTGTGGAAAATATGTGTGATGAGTTATGCACCCTACTAATCCATGTGAAATGCCCAAGAGGGTATCCAGACCTTTCTTAAATTCCCAAAAAGTGGAGGATTCCACTGTGAAAACCTATGATAAATCTTGTGTAATCCCATCAGTTATGGGAAGGAGAATATGGGAATATTTGGCTACTACAATCACACTCAAACAAGAACACGTACCCACTTCTACATCAAAACCATCATCATACTGAAGGCTTCCACCTCCTAAGCATCAGAAAAAATGAATACCCATTCATTATGATCAAAATGATCAATGAGGAAGATAATTTTACAATCTAATAAATAATGTTTATTATTATTTTGAATGAAAAGGTTCCCAATAACATAATTTTATCATTGGAAAACAATTTACTTCAGTTTCGAAAGACAAAGAAACCAATCAAAGAATGTTATAACGATCTCCCAAATTATTTCCCCTTTCATCAAATGTTAGGGCATCCAATTATGTTTTGTTTTTTTCAAAGACCTCTGAAAAAATATAAGACTCTAGAAAAATGAAACTATATAGTTCATTAGCCCAAGTAACATGTGTTATTGTTATCGATTTAGAGGAAGAAGGCATAGGGAAGGAAGTCCAAAGGAAAAAAGCTGCGGAAGAATGATGATTAGATGGTCAAGAAAATGATCAACTAAACTCATTACATTCTAAGAACATAGTTGGGAAAAAACTATGCCTCATGACACTTCTGAAATATCAAATCCATATTCATCAAATGGTCATTCTTCCTTCGGTCAATCCTCAGAGAAGAGATATGATCAGAATGGCAATGAGCAGTTCGAAGAAGATATGTTAAATGAAAGGACAATGTTTCCAATGACATTGGAAGATATCATGGAAACTATCCATAAATATTTGGTACTGGCCCACCCAACGGAAAAACCAGAACTAACTCATCCTTGAAAATCACCATCAGATGAGAAATTGATCTTCAGTTCTGTTAACATTTTCCAATTAATGGACCCTTAAGAAAATAATGATTCTAGTTATATGGATCCTAAATTAAATATACCTAATTTTGGAAGTAGAGAAAGATGTCATAGTCAAGGATTTAGGGTAAGACATAGAAATTCATGAAATCACTATTTTAACAAAACCCCTACTCAAACCTTCTATAGAGTAAAAACTGGTGGGAGATCCCTTCAGGGGGCTCTACAAGAACTAGGTAATTTTATAACACGTTGTAGGATTGGACCTGACAAGATCACATTGAAAGACTAATTATATGTTACACCATTATCCTCTTAGATGGTAGATAGACTTAGTTAGTCTAATCTAATAAGAGAAAATGTATTTCTAACTTTTACCCTGAAATATGATACATGTACATTATGAACCTCTATATCCAAGGTACCTAGAATACCACATTTCCATGCTGGAAAATGTAAAACATTAGAAAATAAGTATGATGTTTTGAAACAACTAACCCATCTGCTGACCATGCATGTCTTTAAACTATAATTCTTTAAATCTGTCAAAATATTTTCGAGAATTTGTAATTTAAGCTTTAACATGTCCTCAAGAGTTTGAAACTGAAATTGTTGTTTTTGAGGATTACCATTAAGAGAATGATCCTACAAAAATTTAATGCAGTTATATCATTCTTATATAATGAGTGGGATTATTTTTTGCTTGGTCACATCAGGCCCTTGTATATATTTTTCAAGGTTAATGATATAGAGATCTGATGAGCATTAAATTATAATGTATCAGGAGTCATCCTCATTTCCATCCGTACACTTTGTCGATTGGGTCTCATTGAATCTGACTTATCACCTCCCACCTCGATGTTGCAAGGTTATGACAATAATGCACAAAAAACACTAGGAGATATTACACTGAATAATCAATTTGGGGATCATGTACCTAATTCAGATTTCATGGATTCCCGACAGGTCACAACCTTCATCATTCTGCTTGGAAGGCATTGGTTGCATCAACGTGTGGCCATTCCATCATCACACCACCAATGTCTCAAGTATTTCTTTAATGTTCAAAGTAAAACATTTTATAGTGACAAGGATCCATTCAAAACATGTGAATATCAATATATTTTGTCATAATTCTGTCACAAAAAGGTAATGAGGTACGTGGAAAAACATAAAACAAGGGTCCATGCTCTGAGTTGTACAGAAAAGATCCTGTATAACTCATTCAATAATCTGAGTATAGATTATTTTTTTTTCAATCAATCAACTTGATAGGATAGACCCAGAACCAAGCACTCATCTAGTGACTTTAATAATATCAATTGTGGCAATCGGGCATAAAGGCATCAGAGAAATTGTTGATCAGGCATGTGGTATTGTATGATTAAATGGAGATGTTTTCATTTAATCCACTGATCATTATCAAGTCCTAGAAGAAGTGGTCACATTAATAAAGGAAGACAAGAATGTTTATTCCCAACCCATCATTCTCTCTTCAATATTCCTGGGAAACCCTTCATCATAAGTAGGGTTAGAAATGGTTGCCTCTTCTTCATGATATCCAAATACTAACTCCTCCCCTAGATCTGGATGGTTTGATTCACCCCCAACAATGCATGTTGAAATAGATAAAGTGAAACATGATGATGAATAAGAATGTGATCTTAAGGATTCCCCTATATCATTTAAGTAAGTCGTATCCACCACTGTGGATGAGATCAGTGAAATTTATCAGGGTAAAGAATAAGATCCATTCCCTACTATGATTAGTGCAGCCAAAAATATTGAAAACAAAGAGATGTATAAATATTTTCTAATGAAACATCATGATGTATTTTCATGGAAATATAGAAAAATGAATGTCCTTAATCCTGATTTGGACACTCATCATTTTGGTTTTCCAGATGAGCATAGAGGATTTAAGTTGGCAGTAAGAAGAATATAGCCCACTCATGCCACTAAAATTCAATTTGAAGTCAACAAGAATATCAAATATTGCGTTTTTTAGGGAGGTTCAATATAAAAAACGTCTAGCCAACAATTTCATAGGTGAATAAAGAATGTGAAAATCATATTTTCCATTGATTTCAGATATCATAACCAACATCCTCCCAATGAAGGATTTTTGGTTCCTATCAGAAAACATTTTATTGATGCTACATGTGTCTACAATGCTCCATCCATCATGGATGGATACTCTAGGTATAATGAAAACTGAATGGCCCTAGAAGATGAGGAATCTATAGACTTCAGATCCCTGAAATATGTATTTTTTTATTGGGTAATTCCATTCGACTAAAAGAATACTAGTGCAACATATCAATGTGTCATGAAAAAAATCACCAAGCCCTTCCATGGAAGTTTTTTCAAATTTCTTATGGATGATCTAGAGGTTATATCAAGACAAGGTTCTGATCAGTTGACCAGTCTGGAGACCATATTCCATAATCATCGACAACATAATCTGATGATGAATCCCTAGAAATGATCTTTCTTGGTAATATCAGTAAAATTCCTTGGCTTCTTTGTACACTATCATGGCATAGAAGTTGATCATGATAAGATAGATGATATCCTTCACATGTCTCCTACTTAAAATTTGAAGGAATTAAGAGGTATTCAAGGAAACATTTCAATATTTGGTGTTTTACTTCCAATTTCTCTGGCAAGTGTTTTCCCCTCACTGGATTAATGAAAAAGGGAGTTACAAATCAATAGACCAAAGACTACCAAGAGGTAATTGATACCATCAAGAAATATATCATTAGTCCATCGGTATTAATGTCAAATGTTAAAGGAAAGCCATTTATTCTCTATGTGATAGCATTAGAGCAAGGATTGGGTGGATTCCATGCACAAAATAATGGTGTTGGGAATGAATATAGAATTTACTATCACATTATAACCATTCTTGACCGTGAGACATGATATTTATGTATCAAGAAGTGCTTCATAGCATTAATCATTGTAGTTTAAATGTTAATTCACTACCTGCAACAACACGAGGTTCACTTTGTGTATTGTAATAACCCACTCAAACATATCCCCGGTCGTCCTATGCTTATAAGAAGTTTGGAATGGTGGTATGTCATTTTACCATAGTTTGATATCTAGTTTGTGACTCATAATGATATTAAAGGTCGAGCCTTGGAAGATTGCCTAGTTGAACACCCATCTATAAAATATAAACCTTTTAATACTAAAATTCATGAGGATGAAATCATCTATATTCATGATAATTCCCAAACATGGGTAATGTACATGGATGGGATTCTAGAAGTCCAATAGAGAAGATTATGGAAACCATAAACTCAACAATGATCAGTTAAGAGTTGTTCATATCTCCCTAGAAAAGGTAGTGTTTCTATATTCTTTCTATTAACAGATGTTTATACCAATAGTGAGTCAGAATATTTGGCTCTCATTGCCTACTCAGAATTAGCACTACATGTATAATTGAATCACCTAATGGAGAATGGTGACTCAAAATTTGTAATAAAAATGATCATTGGGCATTATGAAATTAGAAAGGTAGAGTTAATCCCTTTGAGTGATTATTTTAGAGGATTAAAGTCTTAATTTCCCTCAGATCCAACATTGTTAGATGTCACACAATTATAAAATTCCAAAGATGATGCATTAGAAAATGCAGCCACAACCCTGGATGATCCCAATCATGATGATAAAATTATCAACAATGCACATCTTCATGTGGTATCAAATTTGTTTCAAACTAGAATGGATGAAATTAAAACTATTCCTGAGCCATATTTTCATGCTATTGGATGGATGACATATGTCAGCAAATACTTTCAAAATGTAATACTTCTAATTGATAAATCTAGGAAAGATAAAATCTCATGACAAGTGGTCAATTTCACTATTTATGATAGCAAAGATCAACAAAAGTTCCTTTATAAATGAGGCTTCAATGGAGTTCTCTTTAGGTGTATTTATGGAGATCAAATTGCAGTTGTCATGAAAGAAGCACCTGTTGGAGAATGTGGTGCTCACTAATCTGCACATAGTCTTTTTGATTAAATCTGAAATCGTAGATACTTTGGGCATTTAATGATGCAGGATTGCATAGATTTCACCAAGAAGTTTCACCCCTGCTATGTTGATTCCATCAATCTTAATCAACCCCCATATTTTCAACATACAACTACATACTCATGCCAATTTTCCACATAGGGAGTGAATGTTGCAAGACCTTATCCTCCAAATAAGACTATGAAATTTAAATATATTCTTTCTGCTACTGATTTTTTTGAATATGTGATGAGGCAATACCTTTCAATAATGTTGTATCAAAAAATAATTCTTAGCTTTTTCAAAGCTAATATCATTAACATATTTAGTTTTCCTCATACTATATTAACAGATAATGGAAGAAATTTCTATTCTTTTGAGATAAAAATGTTATATTAGAAGCATAATATTAAATAAAATAATTTATCTAGCTATAAAAATTTCTATTCTTTTGATATATTGAAGTTATATCATGAGAAGAATATAAAATACAACAATTCCTATAGCTATCATTCATTATCCAATGGATATATAGTGTATATCAACAAGAACCTATCAAATATACTCCAGAAAATGGGCGATAAAGATAAGAAATGTTGTCTTGATAATATTTTTCATGATTTATAGAATTATCATACTACTACCCATACTACCACTTGAGAAACTCCATATTCATTGGTGTATAGAATATAAGATGTTTTTATTATTTAAATTAAAATTCCTTCACTCCAAGTTTCAATCTAGGATCAATTATCTACAGATCAACAATCTAAGAAGCTATTGGATGAGCTGGAATGATTGAAAAAAAACTGATTTCATACTTTTCAAAATTTGGATGTCTATCAGAATAGAACATCGCATTATTTTGACGTGAAAGTTCACCTATTTTCATTTCTTCAAAGATAAATTGCCATTTGTTTTCATGTCACTGATGATACTATAAAGGATGCCTCTATTTTTTGAGCCTAAGTGGGAAGGACCATACTATATACATAATGTATAATATAGTGGATATTATTAGAAAATCTCAATGGATGTTTAAATCATTACAACTCCTACCAATATAAGATTCATGAAGGAGTATTTTGTGTAATTAGATATGTGTCCATGCTATAATTAATTAATATACATTGAAACTTTGTCATTTTCACATTCCATTAAACATTGTGACATCATTTTCCCATGATACACATCATTAAACACAATTTTAATGTCTTCTTCATTTTCCTTTACCAAATCCCACAAGTTACCTTAAATTGGTATTCCACGTGGTTCATAAAAAAGTGATTAGATTTCATGTTCAAGCACCACTCACATCATTGCTACTCCTTAGGGGAACATGATTTCCATTTCCCCATATGCTTGAATTAGATCTGCATAAAAACCTCATTTCGAGAAATATGTATGGTTTGATATGCATTTCAATTTGGATACATAGATATGCCAAGATCTCCAATATTGGGCTCAACTATGACAAAAAAAATTCAATTTCTTCCCTGTGTTTATGAATCAAACCTCTATATATATTTATTCATGAACTACATGTGGGGAATGATTTTATCAATGACTACATTTTTCATTATTATCATTTTTGTGTCATAAATAGATACACCTAGATCTCCAATCATGGGACCTGCCATGATAAAAAACATGTTATTTCTTATGTGTTTGAATCAATTCTATTTAGAAAATGGTTCTATAACTATCTGAGGATTGATACTTATCCATATCAGATACATAGTGAATCCTGTGTTCAATTATCTCATTCACCCAATTTATTCCTTCTCACATCATAAAAATTCATATCATCACATCATGACTCTAAACTGCAAAACAAAATGTCTTTACTACATGACATTAAACTCCAATGTACCCAAAAAAATTATATTTTTTTATTCTCATCCCATTGATATAGGTAGTGAAAAATAGGTCTTTTCTCCTAGTCCCGACAATGGGATAAATTTTTATCTCTCTTCTACATATAGTTAACAATAATTACAAGAGTCTTCATTTTGGGACTTCTCTTAGAGAGTCCGCCAAGGGAAAAAATGTCCCCATATTACATATGAGTCAGATCAATATAAGGAACTCCAAAATACTAGAAAATATTTATTCAAATATTTCTCTAGTTCATTATTATTACCCTATTTCATATTTCACACCCTTAATCTTGAATACTTTCAAATCATCATAATCATTCTTACGGGTTGTTTGTTGTAGTGTTTCCAATATCTGAGAACTCTTTTTACCAACTATGAAGTATGTTCCCCAAAGTGTCCTTCAGTATGTCACCTACATAATAGAAATATTAGTCCAATGAAACCACTATTCTGCTTTCCAGCATATTCCCTAGTTGGCCTCGCGTAATATAGCCCTCATAATGGGTTTTTTCAAATAATGGATTCTTAATAAATGCATCTTTTGTCTCCATCAATAAGTTATAATGATAAACATGAATCTATATCTTAAAGAGATCATTAGTTTATATTTGTCTTATTATCATTATCTCGATCTAAAGGTCACTAAGAATATGCATCACACATTTAACTTGTCCATATGTTCAACTCATTTTGAAATAACCTTAGATCATTTGACCACATATCATTTATTGTTTCTATAATATTCCGGTCCTCATCACATTACCCAAAACTAGAGACACCATGAATCTTAGGCATGGGTCAGACCTTCAATGTGAAACAATTCCTACATTTCACTGAAAATCAATAATAGAGATACTCTTTTTGCATTCAATGTTATTTTTCCTTAAAGAATACTCTATTTTGTGGGAAAACCAGAATCTCCATAAAAATTCCACTTCTTTTAGAAATATAATGCTTCATACACCATATCTCTTTTTCTTGACTATGTATTATGTTCCCCTATGTGGACTTGCTTATGTTTCCTACAGAACATTCCTGTTAGTCATAAAAATACACTATTTGGATATGTTGCGTATTCCCTAATTTTTATTTCATAATAAAGACCCCATAATGGGTTCATCAAATAATGGTAACTTTGTTCTTGGAAAATAATCCCTCTAATGAATTTATCCCTTTTCTCATAGAATTCCCCGAATCAAAAAATTCTCAAATCATAGTTTACAAATATTTTAATCCATACCTGAACATGTTGGTATGTTTCTAGAAAAATTATCAAGAAATTTGAGACCCCTAAACCTTTTTTAGAGCTGAAGACCTTAAATTAAATACTCATAATTTCCTTGTATCAAGACATTAGACTACACAAAATAGATTTAGAAGGCCCCTTTCTGAACAATTTTATCCATTATTCTGACACTAATTTCAAGTAGGAGTGGTTTCCCAATTCATGACCTATGTCGGCATAGATTTACATTTATTCATAAATTCGCTTCCCCTAAAAAAGACACATAGTATTGTTTTCAGTCAACCAATTCATAATTTTAATATTCTATCAATAACAAAATTTCTAATTTTATAGGGCCCTTTTGTCTGACTATGCAGTGTGTTCTCTATGGTGGACTTGCATAAAATTCTCTTGAATGACAGGATTTCCAGTCAAACGATTCCACTTTTTTCCTATGAAACATATTCCCTAGTATCCCATCCATAATAAATCACTGATAAGGGTTTTTTCATGAATCAGTATATTCATTCATTGAATATTTATATATGTTTATACTTCACATTTAAGATTTGGGGACCATAAAATTCATGACTCAAGATTCCCCTTGAAATAATCTAAAAATATTGGAGCAATTCAATTCCACTAATCCTTATTTGGGATCTAATTTCAAAATTTATGGTCAAAGCTATTTAACCATAAATACAAGCCTTATTAGTCCAATATGAATTACTCTAAACTTCCATTAAAAAAGAAATATGAGTCACAAAGATAATATTCCCCAAAGGGAACTCTTAAAAAAAGTTTAGTATTATCATGGTAGACTTTACACCATATGGTGTGGGGGAATATCAAGAAGTGAAATGAAAAGTTAAAAAACATGTTATTTAAGAAAAGGTAAATCATAGAAAAATCTAAATATTACCCACTAAGTCTCTATAATAGAGACATTTGGAAAAAAATTACTATAATGGGATAAAAGATATATTGTTTATATGGTTATCCATATGACAATAGAAAAAAAACTATGCTCTCCTGGCCCCATAACATAGGAAAAAATTACCACATCATTCTAAACATGATGTAGCTGTATATATATCTAAATATTGTTACAACTCATTATTGTTCCCTACTATAACCTTGGAACAAGATTCATTTCATTCAAAATGAATCAAATTCAGGGGGTATTTTAAAGACACCACAAAATGTGTTCAATGCTCATTTCCAAAAAATGTCCTCAGCTAGTCATGAAAAGTACATAGAGAGACTTTGCATTTTTTTCAAGGGGTTAGTGAGGGTGGAGAAGGAACCAACCTAAAAGGCCAGGACAAAATGCCAATAGTGTTCCTAGTTAGGGATGTGGGGGTGCATCCACTGCAGTATAGGGAAACTATTTATCCTAATTCTTTATTGAATCATTGTTCTATCACATTGATGAACAAGTGAAAAAGGGAAATATCTTAGAGAAAAGATGAGAAAATACGTGAGAAATTCAATATTTGCAAAGGCTTGAAATATGGATAATCCTATTCAATCTAATAAACATTCGGCATGAAAAGTAAATACACGCCACATTTTTGGTGTGGAAACCACTTGTGTTCCACATCATTGTTTTCCTATGGTCACTTATTTGGTAATACATAGACCCTTGGAGTATTCATTTGTATGGACTAATTTACTTGAAGCCTAATTTCTTCAATGGTATCCCCAGTTCTCCATGAAAGTCTTCCAAAACATTCAAGGTAGTTCATTCACACTTAATGTGGAGGAATTGATGGAGGATCATGGAACATAAGTTACGTTATTGTTTCAAATCCATAACACATGCCTGCCTAAAATAACCTTACCTCGCTAAATCTGAAACATTTATGTGCCACCCATTCCTCTTGAAGGAACATGAGTTCCACACTTCTGGGAATACTTATGAATACTCTTGAATGTTTGATTCCAGTCTCAACCGTGTTTTAAAATCTAGTTTGGTCATCACTAAGTAATCATAAAGTATATCAAACATACATTCACACCCATACCTGGCACTAGAGACCAACTTGGGATCCCTTATATGATTCACATGATAACACCTGCCTATACAAACCGTTCATTAAGAATTATTAAAATTAATTATTGGTAAGGCTTCCTCTTTATTTGATCTCTTATTATAAAGGGATTATGTTGAAACCTCCTCCAAAACCACCTAACTTATCATACCTTTGATAAAGGCAAATTAACATGTCTCTCAATTGGGTTTGTATATCAGTAGTCTAAGGTTTCCGTCATTTGTTTTAGAATGGTGTTAGGATTCATGGAGTGTTTGTGGGTTTTTATATCCACAGTCAAATGGAAATTTTTCCTTAGAATAGTGTTGGGGAGTTCTCGGTTTCGATGATCCGGGTTTGGGCCATGCTCCTCCCTAATCATCCCTAAAACCTGGATCCCTAGGTCCCTAGTAGGAAAGGTATGGTTCACACCAACATTTAATTTTGAACAATGGAGAAGAATACCTCCACTACCATTACCAGTTTTTTGAAACAATCTTGTTGTAGGACCCTTTCTTATCCTACAGAAGGTTGTTGCATTTCAACTCTCTACTTCTTTCACCTTCATTCATTCCTTTTATTGGACCCCATGTCTGATGTAAATTGGAGAGGGGGAAGGTTCGTTGCCTCAGCCTCATCTGTCGTCACTGTTATAGGCCTATCCTCTTCCACCATCAGAGGATGAAAAGTCTGAATGTATATGTTGAATCATTAATATTCTCTTGTTTGTCATAGCTATCTTAACTCTTGTGGACATAGAGACATGTTATAATGAAATTAATTTCACAAGCACCTCATTGAATTAACTAAGAAAACTCTGTTTCCAATAAAAACTGGGATACATTGGAAGCCTTCTTAAGGTATGATCTCTATCTAATTTCATCAATAAATTAGCATTCTAGTTAAGAGTATGTCCTTAATAAAACTCACAAATCAACAAAGAATCATTTTTAGGAAGTATGCTGAAACTCATTTCTGTTAAAGGAAAACACTATCCTATGCGACTCACTGAACTACATGGGATTTGACTCCCATCCTAATGAGATACATGGGAAGCCTCCCCAAGGATCAAACCCAATACTCCAAAATAAAAATGTTTTTTCTAGGAAATATTCCTTACACGGTCTTTTCCAACTAGTAAATTCATGTCTCTTCCAGAATCCTTGGGTTGCTCTAGCATATGTCCCTCACCACGCATTGACTAAGAGCCTTCATCTTAGATGTCCTTACCACATGACATAAAATTTATGGCTAGGTCCTTATGAGACGTCCATAAAATGTATGATGTGTCCCACTGAGTGGCACTGAAATACAAGGGATCTGATTTCATTCCCATGTATGCATATGTAGCCCATTTATGGGTACGATCCCAATATCAAAACAAATATTCATCTCCCTGGATGAAAATTAATTCTAGAGTGCCCCACATAGTTTCTTATAAACCATTATTACCATAGAAATGATTAAAAGAATCGAGAAATAGAATATAAGAGGATATCATTCATGGAGAACATTTAATACATATGGATATCTCCTTAAATGAAGATCCTCAAATTCATACAGATGATTCTAAATTTTACAAATGATAATAATTGATTTAAAAATACAATGGAATCTTATGTTATACATGGAGAATTAATAAGGATTCAAAAAAAATATCGTAAATCTCTATGAGTGTCCTGACTTTGGAAATAATCCACCCAAATGGTTGGGATGAGTCTGACCTCCAATTCTCTCTACCAATGTCTATTTTTATGTATCATAGGTCCAAACCAAATATACTCCTGTTATTAGAAGGTACATCCATTTGGATGAAGAACCGTTGGATATTTGCAGCTCCACAAATAAATCCACCAGAAATTTCTTGGAAGCAGTGACTCCAATCTAGAACACACGTTTGGAGGGGGACACAAAATTTAGTTTAAATTAGAACTCAATATCTTTTTCAAGAGAAATACCTGAGAGTTCATTGAAAAACACATTATTGTGTTCCCTTACAATTTTAATGTTTTGGAGCATGATGAACTCATTTTTCTGATCATTGGAGAAATATATGACTGCTTATATGGTAATAGTTTCCCTACTATAGAGGAATACTAAAAATCATGTATATCCTCCAACATAAACATATACAGAACTGGATGATTCCTTTAGAAGGGATGAGTGATCTCCCATTATATGTCGGTGATCTTTGATTTAGATTAATATAGACAATCAATTCCAAATATATAATAAATCAACCCCAAAAAAATTAAGAATATATTTTCAGGGATATTTATTCAAAAAAATGATAGGGGATTATTTAAATATTTCGTATACAATTATTACCCCATTATCTATTTTCATAGATAACTCAACATCCGTAATTTGTTGTTGTGTTTGAATATTTGTACTGTACTTTGGTGAAATGAATAACTTTATAAAACAAAATTCAAATTCAATGCTAAAAATTATTAAATTATTCACCAAATTACCTATCACTATATCATTATCGTGATCCACCATAGTTGTAGTGATTTCAAATTGCCTTACTCATTTACTTGGATGTTTTTATTATTATTGTCACTAGAAACCCTTCTCATAAGTAATTTTCTCGCATAATACTCTATTCCTAGAAGATTAAACACTCAATGTTAAGATGATTATAGATATGAACCTTCCATTATTCTCCGACATATGTGGGTTTGTTCACACCCCTTTAGAAATTATTAACCTTATGCACTAAGTTTTCATTGATGAAACATATCCTGGTTCCATTTAGATAGATCTTTGGATGCTTATTCACACACTTTTGACACATGAGATGCTATGTTTTCATTCCTTTATTGAATTTATCTGTTGATGCACCTATATTAAGCACCATTTTCCTATTTTTATTACTGAGACTAGGATACTACTTAGAGTCTACAATCTATATCCCAACCATATGGGCTCAACATAACAACTCATAAAAAATTTCAGAATCATGAATTGTATAATATTTTTTTAAAGTAGGAATTAATAAAATGAGGAAGAGATTCACCTTGATTTTAGTGTTCAATACAAATATAGAGGGATTTAGTGCAATCATTTGGATGTAATCCTCAAACAACCAGATTGAATCATCTTCATTTTTCTTTATTTTGAGGTACTCCCTCTCCATATTATGATGGAGAGTCTAGGGAAAATAATTATTTTAAAAAAATCATGAATTCTTCCCATTTTGTGGAATAAATTTCCACTTTAGTCTATTTATTTTTTATATATTTCCACCATTAATCACCTTCACCGTCTAACTTATAAACCACCAAATTATCTTCTTCTTAGAGTTGAAGTATAGATAATAGCTTATCAATAGTGTTAGTTTATTGATCTGTGATGAGGGGATCGAAAGAACCACTAAATATAGGAGGACATTATTAAATATAAACAGATAAAAAATTTCCATTCTTTAATAGGGGGATTTCTATATGATTTAAGTTAACAACATAACATGTGCTAATTGAGTGAGTATATTCATGATGATCTGAGCTTATGTTACCTTCATTTTTAGCATCTAATTATGGAAATTAATACTTTTACTATACAAATATTGGTTAGAAAATGTTCTAATATTTCTTAGAACTAACTAAAATATACATATATAGCATTAAGGGGATTGAATAATTATCTAATGAAAATATAAAAAGGAAACTATGCACATTGAAGGAAAAAATTGTAGTTGAAATGTATATCGATTCATATGATTCTCAATGCTTCGATCAAGGTTATCTATTTTGAATAAATTATACCAAGGGTTCTAACTATTTATTTCTAGTCCTAATCACCAAAAATATTTATACTAATCTCTTATACCTAATATAGTGTCCTTATCCCTTAGAAACTATTATTACAATATTTTTGCCTCCAGAGAAATATAGATCAAAGGAGAATATGATTTCATAAATTTGATAATTAAAGGATTAAGCTAATAGAATGTTGAAAAAAAATTTAAGGATTAAATATAATGATGGAGGGCTCAAGTAAACATAAAAATCTCATTACGTTGATCAATACTCTGTATGGTGTCCGAAATATCCACATGATTTCCCATAAATGAAAATAAATCATTTGTGGTTGCCTGAAATGTTTACTATCTCCAAAAAATGAAAATGTATTTTTCTTCTGTGGGCGGTAATTCGCATCCCCAAAAAAAGGAAAAATTTATTTGTAGGTTCGGGTAGTGTTTCTTGTCCATCACAAACAGAAAATGTTTTTTGTGATCAATTCTGATGTCTCTCATCCCCCAAAAAGGAAAAGGTCATTTGTGGGCACATGGGGTGTATCCCATACCTAAAAAAATGAAAATGTCAATTTTTTGTCTGAGAGGTGTTTTATGTCCCCTATAAATGAAGTGTCATTTTCAGGTGAAGACATCCTTGTTGAGATCCCAAAAATGAAGTTACAATTTCTGAATGTTAGTTATCATCTATCTCTGTAGGATGTTCTCTCCATTACATCAATAATAACACCATAGGGGGGTTTAGAAAAATGAGGAATATACCCCATGGAAATGTACAAGAGACATCAATTTTTAATAGGTACTTTTTCCATCATGATGCTAGTGTATGAAAAGAACTCCCATAACCACACATAGACCTATAACCCTTTGCAATCACCATTCCAAGAAGCAATTGTGGATGTAATAATTGGGGGTGAGGACCCTTGTAGTAGAATACTAATCAAAGGTGTCCCTTCTCTATGTATGAAGATGATATTTTGGAAGAACCCCAACCTTATTTGCAATGTGTTATGTAGAAGGAACCAACACCCACATAGAAAAACACTATTTGACGGAACCCCATCCAACATAGTAAATTTATTTTTTGAATGAGGAATATTAGAGTGCTTCAGTTTCCCATTCTCATTAGCTTCATGCAATGTAGTGTTCAAGTCCACCTTGTCCCCTCCTTGAACAACCCAAATGGCCTTCTTCATCAATCAATTTTTTTGGAGCTCTAATAACTAAGAGGTACCCTACGCATGGAATCAGGTAAATTCCTCTCCCAATACCTCCAGATAAGTTTGATCAAATCGGTAGGCATATCAGTGTGTCCTCTCGAGCATACATAACCATGGAAGATTCAGCCATATTTGTTTCCAAAATAATAATGTGGGTCCTAAAAATGTTCTCAAATGTACATTCCCCTGGTAATAGAGAGCATGAATTTTGGTATAGTGAAATACAGATCCTTGGGCTAAGAATCGTCATCTCTTCTCAAACACACCTCCCTTGTCCCCACATCTAGCTATCGAATGGGGATAAAGAAAAAATTGGGGTTTAAGATTCACTCTTTGAGTAACCCCTAGCCTTTCTAGATGGAGGATTTTCTCCTTATCTCATTCATATATCATGTCATATCATTCATGGTAGTTATGCATAGAAATATAGTATACTAAAACAAATGAAGATACTAGAACATTAAACACCCTTTCTAGTACCTTTGGGTATATGCTATGAAAACAATAGATATGATGTTCGAAATAACTCTCTCAATCTTTCTTTCTTTGTTCTATGTCCTCTTTCACTAGTTGTAAAAAGATATTATGTGTTGTTCAAAATCAACACTTCCTCTTTTTTCTCACACTGATGATTACTCACATGGAATTAGATGTTGGTGGAAAATCATCTAAACGATCTCATGAGCTGTGAGAATCATCTTGATTGTTTGACCCAACCAAACCACCAAACCGAGTAGTTGAGAAATCCCTCATTGTTCCAAAAAGATGGGCCTCATGTTTTATGTGTGCCGCAAAACCATTCTACCGTCCTCTTAAAGGAACATATTCCCTATGAGACAGTCCTTCAAAGGTATATATAAACGATGAAGAATCCATGGGAATACTCTATATGTGCAAGTCCCAAAACTCATGAACTATGATGAATTTAATTCCCTACTAGTTGGGATACATAAGAAACCATCATTAGATCCAAACCCAAAAATCAAATTTTCCATAACATTCTCTAGCCTACATCTTGGGTATGATAATATAAAACACATAGTGATACACTCCTTCCGGGTCCCTTTCATCCCCAAACTTATTTAGGACATAATCACAATAAGATCATATCCCACATAAGAGACCACATATTATATAGATACATTGGGATGCTTCCCTGTATGTCACATACCATCTTTAACTGGGAATCACTCCCCTTGAAATCCTTGACACAGAATGGTAAACTATATAGTTTGTTCCTCATCAAAAAACCTCAAAATGTGACATGTCCTATTATGTGGCACCAAAACATGTTGGAATTGATTCCTTTCATTAAGAAACTTTAACATAAGGTTATATCCCAATATAATAAAACTCTCATCTTCCAAGAGGACTATAAGTTCTAGAGTACCCTACATCATGGATTAAAAGCATCATCAACATGATGAGAAATAAATAAATATATACTATGAATAGAAAAATGTTCCATTGATGGAGAAACTCAAATTCATTTAGATATAATTTTTAATTGGGAACCTTAGATACATATATATGATTTAGAATCTATGAGTCCCCATGATTGAGTGTTAATAAAGTGGTGAACCATGTTATAATCTCAAATGAACAAAGTATTCATGGACTTGTTTTAAATCAAATCTATATTGGAGTCCAGAATTATGAAAAAATTTCTTCCCAAATCATTGTGATATTCCCAAGCTTCCATACTCATGACCAACCTGAATCCCTGATGCTTTTTGGTCCATTTCACAACAACCAACTACCATTAGAGGGAATGTTTGTGAAACATATCAAATAAGGGAACTATTTGGGGTTTCTGGATTTATGAAAATCCCATAGTAATCCATTCAAATATATTTATCATTTAATGAAAATTTGTGATAACATATTGAACCCCCATAATAAACTATTAGGTAAATGATATTCTTGTAAATAATAATGGTGAACCCAACATGATTCATTAACCAAGTTGATTGTGTCACCCATGCTTCTAGACCCTTTCTCTCTCAAAATGACTATGGGAAAAACAAAATGATTGAGGAATCTTTTGTTCTTTGACGTAGATGAAAATTTGAAGGGTCTTAATGTGTGTGTTTATCATATATATTGGATTCAATTTTCAAAATAACTCTCTTCGATCCTAATATCATCTCACTAGTTCTTGCATATGTGTACATCATCCACTACATAAGTTGGGTCCTCAAACAAACAAAGGATTCCATCACCCACCCATCATATTCAATGATGTGTTTCAAATGCATTGGTCTTGGATTACCACCAAAACAACACACTCTAAATCCTAGAGGTAGCAAGACAGGCCCTCCATATTTTGAATCCTCATCATCCATCCACTCAACAAAGAATGGTGGTTTGGAACCAGACAAAAACAATACCCATCTCAAACTGATTCGAGATCCTATCCTTTAAATGTGATAATGATTTACTCTCTCACTATGGCGAGCCTAATAAATTGGTCACTAGTAACCCTATTGGGGATACATAGAGGTAAAAACAAAGAATCATGTTAGTAAACTCCATGTCCAATGTTGGGCGGAACAACATGCTCTTTTGAAGAAGAAATCACCCCATGGGCCAACACCAAAGGCTTTCGAACCTGGACCCCCATAGTGGACGACATAGTGAGAGACCAAACAATCTAAGGTAGGTCAATGTTCACGATCATGCTAAATAATTTTTTTGGTAAAGTACAAAAAAAATCAATGATTATAATAAAATCACAACTCATTCATATCAATCTCTCCATGAAAATACATGGGTATCCAATAAAGAGATAAAAATCCATGATCACTTGTATCAATCTAGTCGGTAAAATATAGTATAAAACGACAAGAAGATATAAATAATTTGTAACTCATATCAAACATGACAGTCAAATATGGTGAAAAAAACGAAAAAATGAAAATACCTACTCACACATATCAATCCCAATAGAAAAATACCTTGTAAATCCATTAGAAGATAAAAATACATTCTCTGACTTATCATGTATGCTAAGGAAATACAGTTGAATCCAATTAGTAGATAAAAATTCATGCTATAGGATAAGATGCATGATAGGTTAATATATTGAAAAAAAATGATAAAATGAAAATACGTGATCCAACATATGAATCCTACCTAGAAAATATTGTGGAAATTGGAGGACTTAGTCGACGTACATTAGATATCAACCTGAGGAAATATTATTCAAGCCCCAACACCAGAGTGGGTGTATATTCTTGGTCCCATTTAGTATTTTTCTCATCATGTACTAGAAATTATTGAACTAAAATCATCAATTCTTAATGAAATTATGAAAACATTCCAAAATGTAATCTAATCAATAGTATTTCATGGGATTTGGGAACATGGTTGTGCCTCCTCAAGTAGGGTGACACATATGAACAATCATAAGGTCACTCGAAAGTAGAGAAACATCCCTAATCTAATCTACGTCATTACTCAACAATACCAATTGTTAATTAGAAAAACATTTTGGAAATAACTCTCATTCCAATAAAGGATTACATTTTTATTTCTCAGAGACACTCCAGAAACACAATCGTTTGCCTCAAAAGAAACATACGAGTCACCAAATCCTACTCCCATGCATGGGGATCACCATTCATAATTGGTGGTTCCAACATCAAATATGTGAGAATAAAAAATGAAATCTCAGCCATTTAATTTTGAAATTATTGATCTAGATTATGACCATACACTTTTAAATTTGGGAATTCATGAGGAGACTAATAATCTATCAATAGTGGACCATGATCTTACAGATATGTTACCAAATTATTGACATGGAAGTACAAGTCATGAAGGTCCTCCCTAAAATATGGATACCATAATTTCAATGGTCCTCCTAATAATAATTACCATGATTGATTTACTCATTGTCACATAATGATAAATCATGGGAGATCATCTAATGATGAGTTCCATGAAATCCCACTTCATGGCCAGAAGATCAATCGAAAAGGTTTGTCCCTTCCCAGATGAAATATGAGAAGGCCTTCATATTTTTAGGCCCCTGTAATGATGGTTTGAATCATGCCTTATACCGTATAATTTACGTGTAACATTAATTCTCATTAAAAAGATTGTTTGAGCCAACAATAATTTGTCGAACCACCTTAGGATAGTTTCCATCACAACAGGACCCCACTATCCATAATATTTTTGTGTAAAAACATCCAAGAAGAAATTATTTTAGGATGATAAAGTAGTGGAATATTAGCAAGAGGACCAAAAAGTTATTTTTATCCTAAGAAGAAAATTTTCATTAGATGATATTCCCATACTTTTTTTCCCTTACACACATATCAGTTTGAAACTCCAATCTTATTGTATGAAGAGTGCATATAATAAATCATTTTAAATATATGGGTAACTCTACACCAAATGAATGTGATGTTAATATTTTACAATTATTATAAAGACTATGTTAATATATTAGGAGAGACTAATCCTCAAATCGATTGGAATACCTTCAATATGTGCAGTGGAATAGATCAAAGAAGCGTAGGAATGATCTTCAACTACCATGCCTCAATGTATTTAATGAATTATTCTTTCTAATTGTTGTCACCCCACCTAGTGTCCATATTTATGGATTTCGTAAACATGGTGGTTTTTGTTTCCTCACTTTCACTCATCAGAAATAACTGTCAAAAATAAAAACATGTAATGTCATTATTCCTTGAATTCCATTATAAATGACCATTTCATAGAAAATTTGGCACACTCAGAAGGATACTTCAATGAATAACTCTCAAAATCATAATGCCAGACAATATATAAATAACAAAAAATCCTATTCAAGGAATCCTAAATCATTAATAAAGATTTTCTCTTAATGAAATTGGATCATTAGGCACAACTAATGTTCTTATAATCAAGTGTTCTATTCATAGATAATGCATTGCAACTAGATCATGCATGAAAAATGATGCATGTGATACAAAGAGTGGAGGACGCAGATGTAGCCACAACCATAAGGGTTCAAAACCATCCCAAAGGGAATGAAAATTTATAAAAAAAATCCCCTTATGATTTGAAAAATTTAGCCTTAGGTATAGAAATGATATAGCAGGAGAAATATAAGGCCCCAACCTTAAACATTACTTAATCTTGAGTTATCTCAAGAATTCACATTGGGGATCTTTTCAGGTTAAGAATTTTAGATAATTAGATCATAAATCTTGCATTACATTCAATATTTAAACAGGGCGGTTACAAAAAAGACAATATTTATTTTTCCCATCAAAGGAGACATATTTAAAATAAAACATGTATTCTTTTGTGACACATCCTCGACACTATAATCAAATCATATACTTTTCCCTTGACCTGTGAAAAACATTTCAAAAACATGGGATGAGCATAAAAAGCTCAGTAAGGTATATGAAAATACGAAATGAAAACATTAGTCCATGTATACATAAGAATCAATGAAATCATACTTTACTCATAAAACATAATCACTTTAACATACCTCATCAAATCATGAATAAATCATATAAATCATAAGACATAAAGGTAACTTTAGGCATTCATAACATTCTTACGTAGGGAGTAACCCTCACAGTTACGTTTGGAATACCCATCACAGTATATTCCCTAAATCTCTTCGGATAATCCTTAGCGTTTGACCCCTTCGCATTACCCAATTCATTAGAGAGCTATATCGGGCTCACCCGCCCTTAGTTTGTCACGGAACCACCTGTCTTCATAAACAATTCCCAAGAACCATAATATAATCGTACCACATAAAACATGCATAAAGGAAGCATAGCATTTCCACCTTTCAATCACAAGATATCAATACAAAACATTGATATAAAAACATTATCAAAACCATTTTCCATACCAAAATAAAAGAAAATTAAAACATGTTATTTATTTTTAAATTAAGATAATGTTATGGCTTGTAGAGGAAGCCGAAACTCAAATAATGGTCACGACGGTGGAGAAGTCGTTGTTGCCGAATACGTACGACAAAAACATTCATTTTTTGTTTAGTAAAATTCTTTGTATAAAAATATTCATTTTGAATAAAATTAAAAGTCAAAATTTTTTATACACCGTATAATAGAAATTTGCGTATAAAACAAAATATTCCTCAATGAATGGAGATTGAGACGTAGTCCCTTACCTCATGTCCGACTTGACGCAATCGTTCTTTAATCTCCTGAATAATAAACTTGAGTTAATTTTTGCTTGCTTAAGACCATTTTTCAAGATCATTATTCTTTTTATATCACTTGTTACCATGTTATTAACACTATGTAATTATTTACGTTAATAATGGTCGTTTTAACGATCACTGGTACTTGAGTCAAAAATAAACTCTTTATAATTGCAAGTTGTTCATGTGGTAAAATATCCATTATAACCAGAATTATGTTCGTGATGTAGATATTATATATATCATATATAACCATTATATACATTCATTTATAATATTACCTAACATTTTGAGGTAAGAAATAAAATGCACCGTTAATGGAGACGGTAAGCCGTACGTACTGATGAAAGCTACTTTCATTTCTATTTCGTATCTAATGGAATGGAATCATAATGATATAAAAGTATATTATAATTACAGTATAATATCATATATAATATCATTATCTACATCCTTTATACGTCCCACATATGGCATCAACGAATCAAATCACTTTGAAGGGGCGGTAGTCCGCACTTCCTAAAATGAAATTATCGTGTTTACCCATAATGGAAACCATAAAGGTATTCCATAAATGAAAAATATAGAAGCATAAGGGAAAAATAAACATAATAAATATCATATATAAACATAGTGACATATTAATGGACACCTTTAATTGTGTTAAAAGAATATTGAACAATCATCGTTTTGTGAGGCAGAAATTTGCCATCCACAGAAATAGTATGTTCTTTAGCCATTAGATGTAGGTGTGTGTAATTGTATCTTGAATAATTCTTATAAAAACATCCTAGTATATTTAATATACTGGTGTTGCTACAAAATAATGGAATAAAAAGAGATTAGTGGGTTGGAGAAGCAAAATAAAACAAAGAAACATTAGAGAAGACTTTACCTTTAAATTGGGTAACTCCTCTTGGTTTGAACCAAAAGGGTTTCTTGAAGAGATTTCTGGCTATTGTAAGGATTCTAGGATGAATAGTGGTATATTGGGATATTATTTTAGTAGAGGTTGGACGAGACAAAGGGCTTGAGAAGTGTGAGAGATGGGTAGGAAGTGGGGTTTTTTTATAATGGAGAGGAGGGGCTCTTTTGAAAATCATGAAACTATTATTTTATTATAAAATGAAAATCGGTTTTTAAAGCACCAAAAATCATTAAAGACGAATATAAGGTGGTAAATAATCGAAATAAAATCATCTAATAATAATTGGAAAATTTTTGGATATAATTTTAAACATTATCTTCTTATTTTTTTAAATCATTCATTAATGACGTAAACACTGCATCATCTTTGTGTCATAAATAATTTTTTTTTGATATCTAAAAATTATTAAAAATTTACCATGATGTAGGAAATATTATTAGCTTTGTAATTAATATTTTTAGTCTAAAATATAGCTTATATAACCCCATGTAATAATTTTTTTAGTAAAATAATACCTGTTTGTGATTTTTTTATTTCTACTTTAAATAAAAGGTAATAAAGTCATTATCTCACTCAAGTGGCTCCATGGGGTCCCAAAAATTGACCCATGAATTTTCATGGTCATCGATGACCTATCCAATAATTTTAGGACATGTGTCAAGATATTTTTATGTTTTTATAATATAATTTTTATCTTAAATTACACTAATTACCTCTAATCACGGTTAACAAAACTCAAAAGTTACTATTCACCAAAAAATATTTTATTCCAATTGAACCAAATTTTACTAACTAATGACAACCATGTATGTTAGATTTTATGAAATTCAATACACATAAGTGGTAAACATTCATTTAAATGAAAAATCAGTTTGTTTAACTACCACTTAGTGGTTTCACTATTCATCAAAAATTGAAGTTCTTCAGAAAAATACCAAAAATTCTCCCTAAGATATATATGATATTTTGAATTCAAAACTATTGTCTATTTTTCAAAATTGAAAACCTATAAGTTGCATTTATTAATTTTATAATTAATTCCCGTTGTCAAAACAAATAGCGTGTTTTTAAGAAACAATATCTATCAAATTACGGATACTTGTTTATGTCCAATTTCAACGTGAAATTAATTCCAATCACCACCATTAGATTAAATGAAAAAAAAATTCTAACTGCACTTTAAAACCAATTAAAAAGATAATCTATCCTTATAAATAAATTAGATTAAAATGTGGTTTTGAATTAAAATACAACATTTTTCACTATTCATTAAAAAATGAACATTACCAGAAAGAATACCAAAACTTTACAGAAAGTAAATTTTGATGCCTTGATTCTAAAGGAGAATTTAATTTGGTCCAATATAATGTATAAGAGTGACTAAAAATATATTTTATGAGGGTTCTCTATAGAACATAGCAACCCCATTAAATTAAAATTAATACTTAATTCAAAAAATATTAATAAATATGAAAATGTCTTATTCTTTATTTACTTGGGATGTTACATCCTTCCCCCTTTTGGGATTGCGTCCTCGAAATTTATTCGCTTAAATAAATGGGGGTATTTATCCCTCATAGAATTTTCAGATTCCCATGTTGCCTCTTCAATCACGTGATTTTTCCAAAAAAAAACTTTATTTGATGAATCACCTTATTCCGCAATACATGCTCCCGGTGGTCAAGAATCTGGACCAGTTGTTCCTCACAAGATAGATTCTCTTCCATATGAACTACCTCTAGACTCAAAACATGAGATTGATTTGGCATGTACTTCCTTAACATTGAAAAATGAAAGACATTGTGTTCCGAAGATAAACTCGGATGTAAAGCCACTCGGTATGCAACATATCCAACTATCTCCAGAATTTCATAGGGCTAATGAACCTTGGACTCAGCTATCCTTTCTTACCAAATATCATCACACTTTTCCATTGTGAAACTTTGAGAAAAATATGATTACCTACCTCAAAAGAGAGATCCTTCCCCCCATTCTCTGCATAACTCTTCTGCCTGCTCTGAGTTGTTCTCATGTGTCTCTGTATCAGCTGAACTTTTCCTGCAAAATCTTCTACCAATTCTGGTCCCATCAACTTCCTTTCACCTAATTCATCCCAAAAATTTGGAGTTCAACACGGCTTCCCATATAATGCCTCAAATGGTGACATCTGTATACTGGAATGAAAACTGTTATTATAAGAAAACTCAACCAAATAAATATGATTGTCCCAACATCCCTGATAATCCATCGAACAAGCACGTAGCATATCCTACAAAGTGTGAATCGTTCATTCTGACTGCCAATCTGATTGAGGATGAAAAGCTGTACTAAAATTTAATTCAGTACCCAACAACATCTGAAGGCTTTTCCAAAAGTTAGAAGTAAACCTGGGATCATGATCAAATACAATGGAGAGGGGAACTCCATGTAACCTGACCATCTCTTTAAGATACAAATGGGAAAGTTGATCTAGGGAAAAAGTATCTCATATAGAAAGGAAATGAGCATATTTTGTCAAGCGACCAACAATAACCCAGATTGCATTATTACCTCAAGGTGTCTTCGGAAATCCCACAACGAAGTCCAAGGATATATTCTCCCATTTCCACTCTGGCACTTGTAAAGGCTGAAGCATCCATTTTGGTAACTTCTTCTCTGCTTTAACCTATTGACAAGTCAAACACTTCACAGTAAAATGAACAATATCGTTTTTCATTCTGTCCCACAAATAATACTCTTGAATATCTCTATACATCTTAGTACTGCCTGGATGAACTGAAAACGGAGAGTAATGAGCTTCCCATAACAACTCTCTCTTCAATTGTGAATCACAAGGCATGCACAATCTCTTCCCAAATCTCAAAACACAATCATTATCAATGTTGAATTCAGGAAAAATACCCTTCTGAACCAGCTCTACCTTTTTCTTCAACTCACTGTCTTTCTTCTGTGCTTGCTTAATTCTGTCTGATAGAGAAGATTTCACTGATACCTGAAACAAAACAGAAGAACATACTGCACCAACAACCTCTATTCAAAAGTTCATCAAATCCTTAACCAAAGGATCACGTTTCAAACGCAACATTATTAATGAAGCATTACTTTTTCGACTCAAAGCATCATCCACTTTATTTTCTTTTCCCGGATGGTAATTAATTGTACAATCATAATCCTTGATTAATTCCATCCATCTCCTTTGTCTCATGTTCAATTATTTCTGTGTGAATATATACTTTAAACTTTTGTGATTATTATATATTTCACAATTTACACCATACAAATGATGCCTCCAAATTTTTAAAGTGAAAACAACAGCAGGTAATTCCAAATCATGTGTAGGGTAATTTACCTAATGAGTTTTCAACTGTTATGAAGCATTAGCAATTACATGATCATTCGGCATTAAGACACCGCCAAGTCCTTTCAATGAAGCATCACTGTAGATAACAAACTCACCAATCCTAGAAGGTAGTACCAAAACTAGAGCATTCACCAATCATCTTTTCAATTACTAAAAACAGTCATCACATTATTTTTTCCAGATGAACTTAACACCCTTCCGAGTTAGCTTAGTCATTGTACTAGATAACAGTGAAAATTTTTAACAAACCTTCAGTAATAGCCTGCCAAACCAAGAAATCTACGAATCTTGGTTACATTTGTGGGTCTTGGCCATTCTTCAAAAACCTTTGTTTTTGTAGGATCAATAGTTATCCCATCTTTAGAAACAATGTGACCAAGGAAATAATTTTTTTGCAACCAAAACTCACAATTTCTGAATTTCCCATGCAATTTATTTTCTTTTAAGGCTTGAAAAATAACCCTTAAATGACATTCATGCTCCTCTTTACTTTTTGAAAACACCAAAATATCATCAATGAAAGCAACCAAAAACATATCCAAGAACTCATGGAAAATTCTATTCATATTGTCCATGAATACAACATGTGCATTGGTTAGCCCAAAAGGCATAACTACAAATTCATAATGGCCATATCTTGTACGAAACGCAGTCTTCGCAACATCTGCTTCCTTTACCTTCAACTGATGGTGCCCCGATCTCAAGTCAATCTTTGAAAAATACCAATCCCCCTAGAGCTGATCAATCAAATCATCGATATGAGGAAAAGGATATTTTTTCTTAATAGTGATGTTATTCAAGGCTCTATGGTCAATGTAAAGTCTCATTAAACCATATTTCTTTTTAACAAATAATACAGGAGCACCCCATGGTGATGTGCTAGGTCGAATAAAACCATTCTCTAGTAAATACTGAAATTTCTCCTTCAACTCTAAAAGTTCAATTTGAGACATTCGATAAGGGGGTTTTGAAATTGACTTACCATCAGAAACTAAGTCAACAGTAAATTCAACTTCACGATCTGGTATTATTCCAAGAAACTAATCAAGAAAAACATCCGGATACTCATTTACCACTGGCACATCATTAATCTGAATGGTTCCTTTTTTTCAACAATATGTGCAAGGTAACATTCATTTCCATATTTTACAAGTTTCTCAGCCTCTTGAAATGTTATCAACAGCAAGGGTTCATTCTTGTATACAAACTGAATGTCTTTCTAAAAAGAAACTTCTTTTGATCTATAATCAATCTTATCACGGTAAACAGAGAGCCAATCCATACCCAGGATAACATCAAACTCTACTATAGTTAAAACAATAAGATTTTAATGTAGGTTCTTTCCACAGATAAGGATAGGAAGATTCTTTTAAATTCTTTTTGTGTCAACATTTCCCAAAGATGTTTTTACCAAAAGTTCAGGAGTCATTTCTTGAGATGGAATTCCCAATTTACTTGAAAATTTTTCGAAGATGTAGGAATGTGTAGACCCCAAATCAAACAACACATTGGCATAATCTGAAAAAACAAAGAAATTACCTAATACCACTTCATTTGATGGCCCAATATCTACTCATGTTGTTGTAAAGGATCTCACAACACCTTTCTAATTATAGTCTGACTGTAATGACCCAAAGTTTTTCAATGGAAAATTCCCTTCTTATATCTATGTCATAAAAACAAAAAATAATGAACTATTAAGTGATAAGTGACCTTTAAACATAATTTTTCCACCCCTATGTTTGGAATTTTAAAAATCCAACATACACAATTGTGTTCAAGATAGTTTCTGGAGTCTAATGAAATAAAAATAATTTTTGGTGAATAGTAACCTACCCTTATGAATAGTAACCTACCCTTATGAATAGTAATATGAACCTTATGAATAGTAAATAAGAGTAACATTACCTATGAATAATAAAATAAAATTTAGACATCATAGAATGTGATAATTTGACCTTAGTAAACATTTTTGGTATTTTATAAGTCATAAATAATTATTTATAATTAATTAATTAATTTAAAAGAATATTTATTTTCTTGAAATATATTCATAAATTATTTAATCAATGTATAATAGTTTTTAGATAATTTTATAAGACCCTACGTAAATTTTTAAGGAACAAAAAATCAGTTTTAATTTTAAAAACTGTTTTTTTAAGTAAATTATGATTTTAATTAAATATTAAATTAATGATATTTAGAAAATTATTTTTGAAAAATGGACTTCATTTTTGGATTCTACACATCGAAAAATGGTTGGGGTAAAATTTTGGGATTTTTCTGAGATACATGAATTTTTGATGAATAGTAGAATACATTAATTTATCATATAAATACACTTTAATTAAAACCCACTATTACTGACATCAAAAGTGATGTAAGCACCCAAATCCCGAATTCAAAAGTCAAATTTACTATTCTTAGTCATCCAAGACTCACTATTCCTTGTCTTAGGTGAAATTAATAAACTAATCATTTTTATATTAAGGAAACCCCTCTCCCCTCCACTATAAAAGCCACCCTTCACACCCTTTTTTCCTCACACCTCTCAAGCTCCAAGCCTTACCTAAATTCTGCCCAAACACCTTCTCTAGACCATCCCCCACGTCCAAAAGCTTCTGGTCTCATCAAAAGACCAAACCTAGCTTCCTTAAAGAGGATCTCAAGAGGAGGATTCTAAAGGTAATTTCTCTCTCTCTTCTCCTTTAATTTCCTTTCAAGTTCAAGTTCCTTTCTTGATCTCTCTCTATCTATCTTCATAAAAATTGTTCTGTAAATCCATAATTATATATATACTGTAATATCATGATTCTAATGTTATATTATATCACCCCATACCCTTTCCCCCTTCCTTTTATTTTATTAAAGAGAACGTTGTTCATGTGGTGATAATTTATCACCTTCAAAAACTACATGCTCTCTTCTTCCATTTATACCTTAAATCTGGTCATGAAACCAATTTTATGGTTTAAACAGAATGTTTTATGTGTATTATGTTCTATTTTATGTTTTGTAAATAACCTATGGCCGTACTACTAAGTGAAAAGTTAAAATGAGTTGGTTGTGATCCAAAAACTGCTCAAATTGGCCCAAATAATCTTCATTTAATTCTTATCTAATGATTCGGAAACATGGATCTAATATAACTCATTATAAAATCATTCAAGCTTCTGTAATATTATTAATTACATGTAATATCAGTTCTGGATTTTTACCCATGATCTACCCAAACATCAAATTAAGAATACAAGTGGACCGCTCAAGAAAACCATGAAAACGAACATCCCCGATCAATGTTTTTAAACTCTATAAGTCATCCAATGGAACATAATATGAACTAATGAAACCAGAATGAACCCTATTAATGTACAAAAGGTTCTGTAATTTCTTATTATTGAATATAATGTCATTATACAGGACATTAAAGAGAAGGAGGCATTCGAGTACAAGGTAAGGGGAAATCTCGAACCCAATTTTCTTCCTTCGGGTTCTCCCTCTTTCACTCCATTTTTGATATGGTTACTCCTCAAAGATCATTTTTTCATCATTTGCTTTACTTTTCTGGGATATACATGTTTTTCACTGGTTTTTATGTCCATCAATATGTTTTCCAAAAGAACTCTTCTTTCAATATCTCACCTTTTGCCTCTCATTCATGGTTGATGGTTCTTATATCAAGTATGTTGTTCCCTCTTTCTTTTGGGAACCCAAAGCTTATGAATGTGTTATTATGAGATGAAACCCATTCCATTACATGGGTTACTTATGTACATGTTTGATATGTGTTCTATGTGGCAAGAATGAAAATGATAATGTTATGATGTGACGGGTGCACCCGGAATTATATAGCGCAATATGAATGTTTAAATGTGACGGGTGCGCCCGGAATTATATAGCGCTCCAATGCATTGGGTAAAGTGATGAATCTCATGAGTAAATGTGAAATGATGCATAAACATGAGGCTAGATTTGTCCACAAGTATGTGTGGTAGTTAATGACTAAGACATGATGTTTCATTTTTATGCTTTTCCACATTTCAAGTTTACTGTTTATGATCCTCTCATGTTTAAGATCTTCTTACTATGTCATGATTATGCTCACCCCATTCTATATTGTTCTTATCTATCCTCTTACTGGGAATTTAGCTCACCCCTTTTGATGTATATCCTCAGGTGGCTACATGTACTTAGGAGAGGACAAGTGCCACTAAGAAGCTATAGAAGAAGAGATTAAATGAATTTTTATGCTTCATGTTATACTTGCTATGTGTAGTCCTAGTTTTCCCAAGACACTAAACCTCTGGATCCTCCATGTGTAATAATATTATGTTGTTTATCTTTGAAATGATGTAATAGTAATGTAATAAAAGGCCGGGTCACTATAGTTGGAATCAAAGGAAAGGTTTAGTTAATTTGGGAATTAGGATTAGTGAACCCTAAAGAAAACCTCTAGTATGAGACTAAGTACAAATATTCACACAAGGATATTTACCTAGGGATCCCATATGTTATGTTTCTGGTATAATTGTTTAAAAGGATAAGTTATTCATGACTTGATTACTTATGTTTTGTTCTAACCTTTTCTATTTTAGAAAATGGTGGGAACCAAGAGGAATCAGGCCAACATCTCTTGTGAAGGCCAATGCAACGATTGCCCGAAAGACATCCCCAATGATTTTGGAGGTGGAGTTCAAAACGTCATGGCGATGCTTACCCAATTATCCTGGGTTATGAATAATAACCATAATAATGGGGAACTTCCTCCTTCACCATAGAGGGAGCAGCTAGCTATCGAATGTTTTATGCGGCAACGACCACCGACGTTTTGTGGATCTTCTAATCCACTAGTTGCGGAACAGTGGGTCAACTCCATAGAGAAGATCTTTTATGTTCTTCATTGTTCCGAGATGGAGAAGGTGACTCTAGCCGTTTATCATCTATATAGAGAAGCTGATCAATGGTGGGCTTTGATTAAGAACACCAAGCCAAGGGAGGAAATTGAAGATATGGAATGGGAAGACTTTAAGATAATGTTTCTTAATAAGTACTTCCCACAAACTCTTCATACGAAGATGGAGAGAGAATTCATAGAGCTCAAGAAAAAAAGAAGGAGAATCTGTCACAACCTAAGAAGAAAATTTCACAAGGCTCGCAAGGTATGCTTCGGGTTTTGTTATCAACAATGATAGAAAAATTGAAAGATTCTTTAGTGGATTAAAACCACATCTTCGAAAAGCTATTGCAATTCGAGACTTTGGGAGCTATGAAGAAGTTGTTCGGTGTGCTCTCAAGGTGGAGATTGAGTTTAGAGAATGGTCCCATGGCTATGGTGAGAAGAAAAGAAAGATGGAGTTTCAAGCCGGTGGATCTAGTGATAAATATGGGAAGAAAACACAACGACCCACTAGCCAAAAATGTGGGACGTTGCACAATGGGAACTGCCTCAAAGGGATGAGGAAATGCATCAAGTGTGGGAAAGAAGGACACCTAGCTCACGAGTGTCGAAGAGACATGAAAAGGAAGGATAATGTAGCCGATGAAATGGGAGAACCACTCGTGGTTCAATGCTACAACTGTAAGGAGCTAGGGCACTATTCAAACCAGTGCACCAAACCTCGAGATTTTGAGGGTAATCAGCGCCAACAACCACCAAAGCCAAAGGAACAAGGGAAGGCTTATGCCATCACTACTGCGGAGGCAGAACATGATAATGAATTCGTACAAGGTACACTTCCTATTCACTCAAGAATGGCAAAAGTCTTATTTGATTCCAGTTCTACGCATTCCTTTATATCTTGCAAGTTTGCTAGAACTATAGAATCAAAGCCCCGAAAACTTGAAGTACAGATATCTGTAAAAACACCAAGTGGTGCAATCATTGAAACCCAAGTGTTTGATTCTTCTCCTATTGACGTATGTGGGAAGATTATTCCGGAAAATCTCGTAATACTTCCCTTGGTGGAATTCGACGCTATAATGGGAATGGATTGGATCTCTTTATATAGAGCGCATATCAACTGTTGGGAAAAGGAAATATATTTTCATATTCCGAACCATCCCATGCTCCTCTACAAATGAAAGTAAGATCATGAATATCCTTTGAAAAATCCTTCAATGGTGTGGGTGATGATTCCCAATGATGAAGCATACCTCGCCCAAATGTTTGAGTCAAAGGAAAGTTCCAACCTTGAGGAAATTCCCATCATAAGGGAATATGGCGATGTATTTCCCGAAGAGTTACCTGGAATTCCACCGGATCGTGAGGTAGAGTTCTCAATTGAACTCATACCCGGAGCTACTCCTATCTCGATGTGCCCCTATAGGATGGCTCCTATCGAACTGGAGGAGTTAAAGAAGCAGCTACAAGAGCATCTGGACAAAGGGTTCATACGCCCTAGTGCATCACCTTGGGGTGCGCCAGTGCTCTTTGTAAAGAAGAAGGATGGTACCATGCGGCAGTGTATCAATTATCGGGGACTCAACAAGATCACCATAAATAACAAGTATCCTCTCCCAAGGATTGATGACTTGTTCGACCAGTTAAGAGGAGCTCAATACTTCTCAAAGGTGGATCTTCATTCTAGATATCATCAAGTAATGGTGAAGAAGGAAGATATTTAGAAGACTGCCTTCCGTACAAGGTATGGGCACTATGAGTTTTTGGTGATGCCCTTCGGACTTACTAATGCCCCTGCAATCTTCATGGATTTGATGAATAGAGTCTTTAGACATTACCTCGACAAATTTGTGGTAGTGTTTATTGATGATATTCTCATCTACTCCAAGAGCAAGGAGGAACATGAATAACATCTATAAATTGTGTTGGCGACATTGAGAAAGGAGAAGTTGTACGCCAAGTTCAGCAAGTGTGACTTTTTGATGAATCAAGTCACGTTCTTGGGACATGTGATCACAAGCGAGGGAATTTTTGTGGACCCTTCAAAGACAAAGGTGATTGAGGAATGGCCCAGGCCCTCTAGTGTCACAGAAATCTGTAGTTTTCTTGGATTAGCTGGGTACTATCGACGTTTTGTGAGAAACATCTCACGATTGTCATTCCCGCTAACTAAGTTAACAAGGAAAGGGGTAAAGTATGTCTGGACTGATGAATGTGAGGGAAGCTTCAAGGAGCTAAAGAGAAGGCTAATCACTGCACCTGTACTCACACTACTGAAAAGTGGAGAATGTTTTGTGTTATACAGTGATGCTTCAAAGAAAGGCTTGGGTTGTGAAATCATGCAAAATGACAATGTGATAGCCTACGCCTCACGACAGTTGAAGATCCATGAGCAGAACTACCCAACGCATGATCTAGAGCTGGCAGCCATGATTTTTGCCTTGAAAATCTGGCGGCATTACCTTTATGGTGAGAAGTGTGACATATACACCGACCAAAAGAGCCTAAAGTATATATTCACACAAAAGGAGCTCAACATGCGTGAAAGGAGATGGTTAGAGCTAATCAAGGATTACGATTGCTCTATTCACTATCATCCTGGAAAGGCGAACAAGGTAGCTGATGCTCTAAGCAGGAAAGAACCTGCTACTCTATCCATGTTGAGGACTGAGAAAGACCCTATCTTCTTGGATATGCAAAGGATGGATTTGGGAATCACAAGGGCAGGGGATACATCCTACCTTGCCCAAATGATTGCGCAACCATCCATCCAACATAAGATTAAGGAAGCAAAAAAGGGATGATGTAGAGATACAAAAGTGGGTGAATGCAGTAAAGGAAGGGAAGCTGCAAGAGTTCCATATCGACGATGATGGTGTGATTCGGTTTGGAATGCGGCTTTGTGTGCCTTCATCACCAGAAATAATGAATGATCTATTGGATAATGCACATAGCTCAACTTTCTCTATTCATCCTGGAAGTACCAAGATGTATCGTGATCTCCGAGAACACTTCTGGTGGGATAACATGAAGAAGGAGATTGCAGAATATATATCAAGGTGCTTGGTATGTCAGCAAGTTAAAGCTGAGCAGAAAAAGTCCAAAGGTATGATGCAGCCATTGCCTATACCCATGTGTAAATGGGAAAATGTTACTATGGACTTTGTCATGGGTCTCCCGAAGACGTCAAGAGGAAATAATGCGATATGGGTTGTGGTTGACCGACTCACCAAGACTACCCATTTTATCGCTATTCCGGAAGACCTCTCACCTGAACAACTTGAAAGGATATATGTGAAGGAAGTAGTGAGATTGCACGGTGTTCCACTCTCGATTGTCTCTGATCGTGATCCAAGGTTTACTTCTAAATTCTGGAGGAGCCTTCAACATGCTTTGAGTACTGAATTAAATTTAAGCACAGCCTATCACCCCCAAACTGATGGCCAGTCTGAAAGGACTATTCAGACACTTGAAGATATGCTAAGATCCTTCTCTCTTGAATTAAAAGGTGGATGGGATCAGCACCTTCCATTGGTTGAGTTCTCATACAAAAATAGCTTCCACTCGAGTATTCAGGTGGCTCCATATGAAGCTCTTTATGGGAAGCGATGTAGAACTCCAACCTGTTGGGATGAAGTTGGAGAACGAAAACTACATGGTCCCGATCTTGTTCAAGAGATGACAGAGAAGGTTCAAGTCATCCAGAAACACATCAAAGCTCCTCAAAGTTGGCAAAATAGATATACTGACAATCGTTGAAGGGAATTGGAGTTCGACGTTGGAGATAAAGTCTTCCTTCAAATATCATTATGGAAGAGAGTCATACGATTTGGGAAGAAAGGGAAGAGAAGCCCAAGGTACATTGGCCCCTTTGAGATCCTTGATCGTATAGGAGCCGTGGCCTATCGTCTGGCACTTCCACCGAATATGGCTCAAGTTCATGATGTGTTTCACATACCACTACTGAGGAAGTACATTCCAGACCCCTCACATGTACTAAACTCATAGGTGGTATTGTTGGAAGATGATCACTCCTATGAGGAGCAGCCGGTAAAAATTTGGGACCGAAGTGATAAGGTTCTATGCAACAAGACAACCCGCCTTGTCAAAGTGTTGTGGAGGAACCAAAAGTTTGAGGAAGAAACTTGGGAACTGGAAGAGGCAATGAAGGAGAAGTACCCTCACCTATTTGTGTAAAGTGAAATTTTGGGGGTGAAATTTCTTAAGGGGGGAAGAATGTAACGACCCAAAGTTTTTCAATGGAAAATTCCCTTCTTATATCTATGTCATAAAACACAAAATAATGAACTACTAAGTGATAAGTGACCTTTAAACATAATTTTGTCACCCCTATGTTTGGAATTTTAAAAATACAACACACACGGTTGTGTTCAAGATAGTTTTTGGAGTCTAATGAAATAAAAATAATTTTTGGTGAATAGTAACCTACCCTTACGAATAGTAACCTACTCTTATGAATAGTAATATGAACCTTATGAATAGTAAATAAGAAAACATTACCTATGAATAAAAAAATAAAATTTAGACATCATAGAAAGTGATAATTTAACCTTAGTAAACGTTTTTGGTATTTTATAAGTCATAAATAATTAATTATAATTAATTAATTAATTTAAAAGAATATTTATTTTCCTGAAATATATTCATAAATTATTGAATCAATTTCTAATAGTTTTTAGATAATTTTATAAGACCCTACGTAAATTTTTAAATAACAAAAAATCAGTTTTAATTTTAAAAACTGTTTTTAAGTAAATTATGATTTTAATTAAATATTAAATTAATGATATTTAGAAAATTATTTTTGAAAAATGCACTTCATTTTTGGAATATACACATCGAAAAATGGTTGGGGTAAAATTTTGGGATTTTTCTGAGATACTTGACTTTTTGATAAATATTAGAATACATTAATTTATCATATAAATAAATTTTAATTAAAACCCACTATTCCTGACATCACAAGTGATGTAAGCACCCAAATCCCTAATTCACAAGTCAAATTTACTATTCTTAGTCATCCAAGACTCACTATTCCTTGTCTTAGGTGAAATTAATAAACTAATAAATTTTATATTAAGGAAACCCCTCTCCCCTCCACTATAAAAGCCACCCTTCACTCCCTCTTTTCCTCACACCTCTCAAGCTCCAAGCCTTATCTAAATTCTGCCCAAACACCTTCCCTATCCCATACCCCACGTCCAAAATCTTCTGGTCTCATCAAAATACCAAACCTATCTTCCTTAAAGAGGATCTCAAGAGGAGGATTCTAAAGGTAATTTCTCTCTCTCTTCTCCTTTAATTTCCTTTCAAGTTCAAGTTCCTTTCTTGATCTCTCTCTATCTATCTTCATCCAAATTGTTCTATAAATCCAGTATTATATATATACTGTAATATCATGATTATAATGTTATATTATATCACCCCACACCCTTTCCCCTTCCTTTTATTTTATTAATGAGAACATTGTTCATGTGGTGATAATTTATCACCTTCAAAAACAACATGCTCTCTTCTTCCATTTATACCTTCAATCTGGTCATGAAACCATTTTTATGGTTGAACCAAAATGTTTTATGTGTATTATGTTCTATTTTATGTTCTGGAAATAACCTATGTCCACACTACTAAGTGAAAAGTTAAAATGAGTTGGTTGTGATCCAAAAACCGCTCAAATTGGCCCAAATAATCTTCATTTAATTCTTATCTAATGATTCGGCCACATGGATCTAATATAAATCATTATAAAATAATTCAAGCTTCTATAATATTATTAATTACATGTAATATAATTTCTGGATTTTTACCCATGATCTACCCAAACATCAAATTAAGAATACAAGTGGACCGCTCAAGAAAACCATGAAAACGAACATCCCCGATCAATGTTTTTAAACTATATAAGTCATCCAAAGGAACATAATATGAAATAATGAAACCATAATGAACATTATTAATGTATAAAAGGTTCTGTAATTTCTAATTAATGAATATAATGTCATTATACAGGACATTATAGAGAAGGAGGCATTCGAGTACAAGGTAAGGGGAAATCTCGAACCCAATTTTCTTCCTTCGGGTTCTCCCTCTTTCACTCCATTTTTGATATGGTTACTCCTCAAAGACCATTTTTTCATCATTTTCTTTACTTTTATGGGATATACATGTTTTTCCCTGGTTTTTATGTCCATCAAAAGGTTTTCCAAAAGAACTCTTCTTTCAAGATCTCACCTTTTGCCTCTCATTCAAGGTTGATGGTTCTTATATCAAGTATGTTGTTTCTTCTTTCTTTTGGGAACCCAAAGCTTATGAATATGTTATTATGAGATTAAACCCATTATTTTCCATGGGTTACTTATGTACATGTTTGATATGTGTTCTATGTGGAAATCATGATAATGATAATGTTATGATGTGACGGGTGCGCCCAGAATTATATAGCGCAATATGAATGTTTAAATGTGACGGGTGCGCCCAGAATTATATAGCGCTCCAATGCATTGGGTAAAGTGATGAATCTCATGAATAATGTGAAATGATACGTGAATATGATGCTAGCTTTTTTCACAAGTATGTGTGGTAGTTAACAACTAATACATGATGTTTCATTTTTATGCTTTGCCACATTTCATGTTTATTGTTTATGCTCCTCTCATGTTCAAGATCTTCTTCATATGTCATGATTATGCTCACCCCATGTTATATTGTTCTTATCTATCCTCTTACTGGGAATTTAGCTCACCCATTTTGATGTATATCCTCAGGTGGCTACATGTACTAAGGAGAGGAAAAGTGGCACTAAGAAGCTATAGAAGAAGAGATTAAATGAATTTTTATGCTTGATGTTGTACTTGCTATGTGTAGTCCTAGTTTGCCCAAGACACTAAACCTCTGGATCCTCCATGTGTAATAATATTATGTTGTTTATCTTTGAAATGATGTAATAGTAATGTAAGAAAAGGCCGGGTCACTATACTGACTTCTTCCCATCACTCGAGCTCTTTTTCGGACACTCGTTTTAATAATGATCCATCTCATTACACTTGAAACATTTCACTAACTGTAAATCAAATTTGGTCTTACCATCACCCTAATCTTTTCCAGTGCAATCATGAGCCTTATGTCTTATCTTACCACATCAGTAGCACTTTCCAGAATTCAAAAGAAATTCCCCAGCATGCTTTTTACCACATGTATCACAAACTGAAAACATAGTTTTCATACTATCAGACCTTTTTGAAGGATTCTTCCCTTTCTCCTGCCACCTCGGTCTCTCCTTTTTTTTGTTGTTATAGAGCACTTGATCATCGAAAAACTCCATTTCCACCTTCTCATCATATCAAACAAGCTTTTCATAACTTTTGAACTCACTAGAAGCTAATTCCCTTCGATATTTAGGCTCTAATGCTGAGTAAAAATGATTGATTTTACTATCAAGGTCTCAGATAAAATTTAGAGCATACCTTGCCAATTGAGTGAAATTTTCTTCACACGCAGCCACTGAGTCATAATCTTGCCTCAATTCCAAGAATTTTTTTCCATCCTAAGTTGAACTGCCTTAGAAAATTATTTCTCAAGAAACATACCTTTGAATTCATCCCAATCAAGGGCATCAATCTCATCAGTGTCCCTAATATTTTTAACCATCGACCACCAGTGATCTGCTTCACCCTCTAAACGGTATACAACAAGACTAACCTTTTGATTGTTTGAACACCCCATGACATCGAAAATCTTCTCCAGGGCTTTAATCCACCCTTCATCTAGCACATGGTCAGATGATCCTCTAAATGATGGGGGATGTTGCCTCATGAAATGTTCCACCACTGACATGTTCCTCTATGGTTGATCTGGCTGATCTCGTGCATGGATACCACCACCATTTATCGCTTGAGTCAACAACACCATTACTACAACAAAATGTTCATTTCCAATTCCGACCATCTCAGTATGCTGATTCCGAAGGTCATTTCCTTCAGTATGCCTTCCTAGCACTGCTTCCCTATTTCCTCTATGGAAACCCATTCTGAACAAACATGTCTTAGATGAAGCAACATGGTAATCTTTAAATGCAATACGAATTGAATTTTCCCATAAAAAAATATTTTTGGATAATAATTTAATAGAATTATAACTCATAAAGTTATCTAAACTGACCTTTAATACCAACTATAAGGCCTCAGCCTTAAACATTACATAATCTTGAGTTATTTCAAGAATGCACATTTAGGATCCTTTCGGGTTTAGAGTTTTAGATAATTAGATCATAAATCATGCATTACATTCCATATTTAAACAAGGCGGTTACATAAAAGACAGTATTCATTTTCCCATCAAAGGAGACATATTTAAAATAAAAAATGGATTCTTTCGTGACTCTTCCTCGACACTATCAAGAAATCATGTACTTTTCCCTTGACCTATGAAAAACATTTCAAAAACATGGGATAAACATAAAAAGCTCAGTAAGGTATATAAAAATATGGAATGAAAACATTACTCCATGCATACATAAGAATCAATAAAATCATACATTACTCAAAAAACGTAATCACTTTAACATACCTCATCAAATCATGAGTAAATCATAGAATCATAAGACATAAAGGTAACTTGAGGCATTCATAACATTCTTACGTACGGAGTAACCCTCATAGTTATGTTTGGAATACCCATCACAGTATATTCCCTAAATCTCTTAAGAGAAAACTTAGAGTTTAACCCGTTCACATTACCCAATGCATTGGAGAGCTATATCGGGCCCACCCGCCCTTAGTTTATCACGGAACCACCCATCTTCGTAAACAATACCCATGAACCATAACATAATCGTACAACATAAAACATGTATAAAGGAAACATAGAATTTCCACATTTCAATCAAAAAATATCAATAAAAAACATTGACATAAAAACATTATCAAAACCATTTTCAACACCAAATTAAAAGAAAAGTAAAACATGGTATTTATTTTTCATTTAAAAAAAGTTATGAGTTGTAGAGGAATCTGAAACTCAAATAATGATCACGGTGGTGGAGTAGTCATTGTTACCGCATACGTAAGTCAAAAAAATTCATTTTTTCATTTAGTAAAATGCATCGTATAAAAATATTCCTTTTGAATAAAAGTAAAAGTAAAAATGGGTTTATACACCGTATAAAATAAAGTTGCGTATAAAACAAAATATGCCTCAATGAATGGAGATTGAGACGAAGTCCCTTACCTCGTGTCCGACTTGACTGGATCATTCTTTAATCTCATGAATAATAAACTTGAGTTAATTTCTGATTTCTTAAGAACCTTTTCAAGTTCATTATTCCTTTGATATCAGTTCTTACCATGTTATGAACACTATGTAATTATTTACGTTAATAATAGTCCTTTTAATGACCATTGGTACTTGAGTCAAAAATAAACTCTCTATAATTACAAGCTGTTCATGTGGTAAAATATTCATTATAAATAGAATTATTGTCATGATTTAGATATTATATATATCATATATAAGTAGTATATACATGTATTTATAATATTAAATAACATTTAGAGGTAATAAATTAAATGCACCATTCATGTAGACGGTAAGTCGTACCTACGCATGAACGCTACATTCATTTCTATTTCGTATCTAATGTAATGTAATCATAATGATATAAAAGTATATTATATTTCCAGTATAATATCATATATAATATCATTAACTCTATCCTTTATACGTCCCACATATGTAATTAACGAATCAAATCACTTGGATGGGGCGGTAGTCCGCACTTCCTAAAATGAAATTATCATGTTTACCCATAATAGAAACTATAAAGGTATGCCATAAATGAAAAATAAAGAATCATAAAGAAAACATAAACATAATAAATATCATATATGAACATAGTGACATATTAATTTCCACCTTTAATGGTGTTAAAAGAATAATGAACAATCATTGTTTCGTGAGGCAGAAATTTTCCATCCACGGAAACAGTATGTTCTTTAGCTATTAGTTGTAGGTGTGTGTAAGTGTAGCACGAATAATTCTTATAAAAACATCCTAGTATATTTAAGATACTTTTTTTGCTACAAAATAATGGAATAAAAAGAGTTTAGGGGTTGGAGAAGAAAATAAAACAAAAGAACATTAGAGAAGGCTTTACCTTTAAATCGAGTAACTCCTCTTGGTTTGAACCAATAGGATTTCTTGAAGAGATTTCTGCCTAAAGTAAGGATTCTAGGATGAAGAGAGGGATATTGAAAGATTATTTAAGTAGAGTTTGGATGTTCCAAAGGGATTGGGAAGTGTGAGATATGGGTAGGAAGCGGGGTCTTTGTATAAGGGAGAGGAGGGGCTCTTTTGGAAATCTTGAAACTATTATTTTATTATAAAATGAAATTCGGTTGCTAAAGCCCCAAAAATCATTAAATTCCAAGATAATGTGGTAAATGTTCTAAATAAAATCATCTACTAAGAATTGGACAAGTTTTGGATATTAGTTTAAACACTATCTTCTTATTTATTTAAATCATTCATTAGTGACGTAAACACTGCATCATCATTATGTCATAAATAATTTTTTTTTGTATATAAAAATTATAAAAAATTATCCATGATGTAGGAAATTTTTTTATATTTCTAATGAATATTTATAGTAAAAAATATAGCATATATAACCCTATGTAATAATTGTTTTAGTAAAATAATACATGTTTGTGATATTTTTATTTTTACATTAAATAAAAGGTATTAATGTCATTATCTCACTCAAGTGGCTCTATCGGGTCCCACAAATTGACCCATGGATTGTAATTGTAGGAAATTAACTATAAAATAAGGTAAGTACATGTGTCATGATATTTTAATATTTTTTTAATATCATTTTTTTCTAAAATTACACTAATTACCTCTAATCACGGTTAAGAAAACTCAAATGTTACTATTAACCAAAAAAATATTTTAATCCCATTGAACAAAATTTTACTAAATAATCACAACCATGCATGTTGAATTTTTTAAAATTCAATACACAAAAGCAGTAAACTTTCATTTAAACAAAAATTCAGTTTGTTTAACTACCACTTTGTGGTTTCACTATTCATAAAAAATTGAAGTTCTTCAGAAAAATACCAAAAATTCACCCGAGCTATATTTGATATTTCGAATAATAAAATGATTTCTATTTTAAAAAATTCAAAACATATAAGTTTAATTTATTAAATTTATAGTTAACTCCTTTTTCAAAAAAATAGCTTGTTTTTAAGAACCAATATATATCAAAAGATTGACACTTGTTTTTGCCCAATTTCAAAGTGAAATTAATTCCAATGACCACCATTGGATTAAATTGTAAAAATATATTCTAATTGGACTTTAAAACCAATTAAAAAGATAATATATCCTTATAAATAGATTTTATTAAAAAGTTGTTTTGAATTAAAATACAACATTTTTCACTATTCATTAAAAAATGAACATTATCGGAAAAAATACAAAAAATTTACACAAAGTAAATTTTGATGTCCCGATTCTAAAGAAGTATTTATTTGGTCCAATAGAATGTATAAGAGTGACCAAAATTATATTTAAATAGGGTTCTCCATCGAACATAGAAACCCCATTAAAGTAAAATTAATACTTAATTCAAAAAATATTAATAAATACGAAAATGTATTATTCTTTATTTACCTGGGATGTTACAAGAAACCCTAGACCAAAAGTTCGTGGTCTTTTTTACATCACCCACCCCTTAAAAATTAAGTATTTTCCAATTTTGGAGGAACAAAAAGAGGTATAGTCCCCCAGTTCATCCTATCCCAGGACATATTTACCTAGGAAGGGATAAAAATGGAAAGGTTGTATTGTTGTCCCCTATGATTCACTATTCACCAAGATTCTAGAAGAGTATTCTTGAAAGGAAGTAAAATGTATATAAAAAGGCGAAAACAACCATATAATTATTCTACGGTTAATATGTCACAAATGGTGCATTACGAATCAATTAAGACCATGTGCTTTAATACTATAAATGGGACCAAATATGAGACCAATGGGGTGGATAAATGAGTGGTTAATTCCATTTAGAATTTGGTCTAAGTTGAGCCAAGTGAATGATAGTTTCGTACATGGATCTAGATAATCTCCCTAAAATTGTGTGTTCTCTTGACCAATCTTTCACTTCCAACATAGTGAAAATATATAATGATAAGAGTAAAAATTATATATATAAGTGTGTGTGTGTGTGTGAAACCCACCACCCAAATACATTGAATCTATCACAATTGAGGATAGAATTTATCAATAAGAGGGATTGATGAATGATTTTTGAAGACTCATTCCCTGATTTCGCTAAGTTATCATTCCAACTGAATATATTCCATGAGAAGAGCATATAATATCACTTTCAACTAGAACACATCATCAATGATGGTTCTCTGATGTTACTGAAGTTGAGAAAGGAAATCAACACAACTATTTTCAGGGAAAAATAGTTTACCTAAACATAATTAGGGATATATATTAGTATTTAATTATACTAGGAAAACAACTAGATCTAATTTATGAGAACACTGAAAATATTTCCTATACCGGAATTTAAAAAAAAACATGAGATCCATTACATTGTGCCCTCTATATTGATACCCAATTTAAGATCCTTTTAAAAAAACAATAATCAAGGGCTTACAAAAATAATCAAATCATTATAAGATCGATTGGGATATGTTGATAAATGACATGAAATAGTATATCCTAAATGAAACCCTTATCCAAAATCGATGACCAACATCCAACCCTTTCCAAATTTCATGAGTCAATTATTTGTAATATTAAACATAATTTGAGACCTGAATCAATATCAGTAACACATTGTGTCCCAAGGTGATCCCATGATGGAACACTCACGAAATAAGATGTAATTGAGCCTATATGGTTCATAAAAAAACATTGAAGGGGTTTCCATTGTATGGTATACTAATTTTCCATATCTATCGATCAAAGGATAGGAATATCTCCATTAATAGTTTCTCTTTAAATTTACCTCAAAACTGCAAAAGAAATTGAACATTGAACTCCAAAAATGCCTGAAATGGGATAATGGGAGGATTTCACATTTTATTTCCAAATGGAAATGGATGACATACTCTGTAATCCTATGGTTTCCTTATAAATATCTAATTTTTCTTTTTATATTGAACCTCAATGAGGAATTATATATTCCACTCATCCTAATAAGATATATAGCCTGGTTTTTAGATCATCCATCGTCTTCCTAAATAATTGAAGATTCCATACAATGAAATAAGATCTTTCCCCGAATGATTATTCTATCCCAAGGTAAAATAATGAGAATTAAATTTGATTCATCCATCACACATAATCCAACATATTATCCATCTATTGCTTCAAAACAAACACCATATCATGTAGAACCCTATAGGTGTCAATTAAAACCCCAACCTTGTCAGGATATGTGCGGGGGCCTTGATTAAATCAATTAAAAGGTAAAAAAGAATTTTTTTTCACTCATTTTGATATGACGATGTCTGTAAAAACATTACAATTGTTGTGGAAATGAATTACCATACCTTCCAGATCCCCAAAGGAAAAACCATGTTGTTCTTGGAAACTGGATATATTATTTTTCTTTTGATGAGATATGTGGGATACCATTTTTTTACTTCGTCATTGTTAATGAAATACTTCAGAAATGATGGTCTCTGAGTATGTAAAGGTAGGAAAACAACCATCACAAGTTACATATGATTATGATACATCCCCTTAGGAAGGAAGTAAATAGAAATAAGTTTCTAGGGAAAGGGAACTTAATTTTGACCATTGGATGGCTTGAAAAAAAACCCACTCAATTCATGTTATCCTCTAGCCATGTTTGAGAAATCAAAAATTCCCCCCAATACATCCGTTACAACACCTCCAACTCCATCGGTATCCTGGAGAAAATATATCGAAAAGTGGATTCACCCAAATGGGAGGGAAAAGCAAGAAACGATGAACCTGCACCAAGTCTAATGTTTTATTTGCCCCCCATACATTATTTAATCATTCCTGAAATAATTGGAACCACTCCATCAATTGGTACCACCATAAATGTTCATTTAGGAAAATTCATTATTAGATGAGGAGTTAATCCTCAATTCCAATAATTTCCTTAATTTAATGGTCCTATTCTCGAATGATGAGTATGCATATGAATAGGTTTTTCTTTAAAACTATTTTTAACAAAATTAAGAGGCCATATGATCAATTCATATAGGGTTGATGTAGTTTCAAATGAAACTTGGATTCTAGCCATGTCCAAAGTCAAACTATAACAGATACAAAAAATAATAGAAGAAATATTTTGGGATTCGAATAACACTATGAAAATCCAATAACATATTCCAAAAAGAACCATTATTTGACCATTCATGAATACTAATCATAGGTTGTAACACCCCAAGATTCCACGGTATTTTTCCCTTTGAATAATGTAATGGCGTGCATTGTATGCAACTTCGAGATTCTAACACACCACAACCAATCAAACTAGCTGTTATGAATTGTAATAACTAATTTTTAAAATTTTAGAAATTTTATCTCTCAAAATTGACTTCATTTTTGGATTTAGAGTATCTAATTTAGCCTAAGGTGAAATTTTGGTACTTTTCGGATAACTTTAATATTTTGATGAATAGTGAAAATTACTAAATTTTAATTAAAAACAACTTTTTTAATAAAAATAATTAATAGTGATAAATTATGAATTTGAGTGGTTTTAAAGTATAATTAGAATATATTTTTATCTTTTTATCTAATGGTGTTCATTAGAATTAATTTCAATTTGAAATTGGACATTAACAATTGTCAATCTTTTGATATATATTATTTCTTAAAAACATGCTATTTGTTGTGACAACGGGAATTAATTATAAAATTAATTAATGCAACTTATATGTTTAGAATTTTGTAAAATAGACATCATTTTTGAATTCGGAATATCAATTATAGCTTAGGGTAAAATTTTGGCATTGTTCTGAAAAACGTCAATTTTTGATGAATAGTGAAACCACTAAGTGGTAGTTAAAAAACAAAACTTTTCATAAAACTTAATTTTACAGCATCTGTGAGTGAAATTTCAAAAATCCGAGAAACATGGTTAATATAAAGGAGTAAAATGTGGTTTAATGAGAATAAAATAATTTTTAGTGAATAGTTACTTTTTAATTTTATTTACCACGGTTAAAAGTAAATAGGGTAATTAAGGGTAAAAATGATATTAATATTACACTAACACATGTCCTAATTCTATTGGACAAGTGTATCTCGACAAAAAAAACCTTATGAATAAAATATTATCATTTAGGTCCATTTGGATTATATTTGGACATTTATTATTATTTAATTCAAAGAAGAGTTAAAAGAGTTAAAATCATTGTTAATTTACTAAAACATTTTTAATATAGGGTTATACATAAGATAAATTAGATTTTAAATATTTATTAGAAATATAAAAATAATTCCTACATAATTATATTTTATTTATAATTTTTAGATATTAAATAATTTAATTTATTTATGACACAATAATGATGCAGTAATTACCATAATAGTGAAAAATTAAAATAATTGATATTATAAATACCCAAATAAATATAATTTTAGACCTTTAATGAATTACACTATTTTTCTAGGATAATATGACATATTAGTGTTGATTTAATCGACTTTTTTCGAAGTAATAATTCTATTATGATTCTCACAAAAATCAATTATTGAATAGAGTCAAAATTGACATAAAAGAGTTTTTAAAACAAATATTATATTATTAATTGATATTAAATCCCTAAAAATCAACAGTTCGGCCAAGAGACTTATATCATGATAGGTGTATCATTTATGGACCACTTGGGGGTCTCTTGGATGTATATAGTATGTTTATTAACAATATAATATAAAAATACAAAGAGACATTGTAAAAGTGAAACTAATTAACTATGATTTAATACTCAATGATAAGGTTAATATAGTAACCCAAACCTATCTAATTTCTATTGGTTGAGTGATTTTTGACCTATCCCCACCTTAGCCTTTAAATAATCCACTTTGGAGCCATTAGAAACCTAATATGATTTTATTATAAAATAATATTTCTAGCTTTTCCAAAGGTGCCCCTCACCCCTCTTATAAAAGGGAACTCTCCCTTCTCGTTAACTCACAACTTCAAAGCCTTTTGGTTCGGACACAATCTGCCCAAATACTCTATAAACTTCCCTCACTTCATCATATAGGCCTTACTTTAGTCATAAAGCCATCCTAAGAGCCCTTTTGATCAAATCAAAAGGAAGAACCTGAAGAAGAGGTAATGATTTCACCACCCTTTTCCAAGTTCCTTTCTTCTTCAACTTATTCCTTATTTGTTATTACCATTCTAAAATAATAACTCCAATATCTTATATATATTGTGATGTTATTATAAATATGGTACAAACATATTAAGTATTCTCTCCATCCTTTGAATAACATGTCACCATACGTGTGTATGTACTGCTTACCGTCTCCACGTCGTGGTGTAATTGTTATTCAATAAATTATTATATGGATGGGTATAATAATGATGTTTAACTCATGTAAATAATAAATATAACATGATTATTATTCTTTATATATGATATAACATCCAATTATATTTTATTTTAATATCAAAAGAATGATATTGTCGCTCGTGCGTACGTACAGACTACAGTCTCCACGAACGCGATGAGATTCATTATCCATCGTATACATTCAAGTATAATTCTCATTTGATAATTAATAATAGTATCTAAGAACTTGATATCATTCTGTATATGATTAAGATACAACCTATCAATGACAAACATGGGTTACATAACAAAACATATCAAATAAAACGAGTAAGTTAACACCCGAAACGATGATAAAACTAAGATATTATTAACAAAGAAATGTTAAAAGATCATATATGATATCATATTAATATATACTATTATTATATAATTTAATAACAATTATTTTACCATTATAAAGGATGTTAACCTACCATCGACTAAGGAAAAAGTACAAAGTAAGGGGTTTCTTATCTCACTTTTAATTTTTTGTGAGAATTCCATTGTTCACCACTTATTTATTGCATGTGGTGTGTGTACGAACCATGATTGTATTAATTGTGTAATATACTTTAATTTATGGATATTTAAATCATCATTGTATTATCCTTCTTTCATGGGTGTATGTTTCGTAAGTTACCAAATCGATAAGGGAATTTGAAATTTCAATTTCCATTTATTCAGCTTTACGCAAACTTCATTGATTATTTTACTTTGAGATTATGTGTAGAATCACTATTCATTTTATTATGTCATAATTTCCACTCCCCTTTCTGTGGATATTCTTTTTATACACATAATCACTCCATTGATAAATTCTCAAGTCATCAATATGAATTTGATAAGAGTAATTTTTACTCAATATTGATTTGTTGAGATAAACATCCAATTCATTGGTGTTGTTTTTACAAGAATATATGTGAAAGTCCTTTGATTGTTTTACACTAAATATCCAATCATATTTAGTGTATTTATATTTGTCACACATAATTATGTCATTGATTTATCCTTAACCTAAGGATAGGGCCTTTATGAGAGATTTCATCTCAATTTACATTCCATTGAGACTTCTTTGTTGTTATACACCAAATAACTTTTATGTGGTGTATATAATGTACTTTGAAATAGTATATCATGAATCCCTTTATTCTAATAATATTACAATGTTTTTATTACCTCAATTATTTGTATTCAGGAGTCTCTCTTTTGGTTATAAACTCTAACTAAAGTACTATTTTTAAATGTTTTAAAGACTTATTCTTCTAAATCTTGCTCATTAATGTCAATGTTTTAAAAATGATTTTAAGGATTTATTTATATGGACATTAATGTTTTAAAATTAAAACTCCTTTTAAATGTTTCAAAGTAGTATGGGACACTTTTATTCAAAAATCTATTTTTAAATGGCTTCTTGACAAATAGTGTGACCTTTAAATGATTTCAGGAAAAAGGGGGATATTTCTCTCAAATAGTTTTGATGATAATTTTCATCCATATAAATGTCCTTTATTATTCTCGATTGAGGTTAATATGATACAATACAATCTTCGATATTATATCGAATGAGTTATGTTTGACTGTGGATGTGCTATTTTTATACCATTCATGGTTTGTGGTTAAAGTATTGACATTTCGTATGCTAGTTTTAATAAGAATGTTCATGTTATTTTTAAACATGTTCATATGAGGAATTCATTGGACTTAGTAAGTGACGGGTGGAGCCCGCTTTAGCTCCTCGATGAATTGGTAGGTCTCATGAGACAAACTAGTGTCTTGGCACAAGGCGTTGACAAAATCTTATTTGTAGTCTTGGCACGAGGCCTTGGCTATGTGGTTATGATAGTCTGTCATTATGCATTCAATCATTATGAAAGTGGTTATTGATATTTCATGTAATTATTCGATTAGTATAATATCCATGTGAATAAGTAAATGGAATTATTTCATTATATTTTTTCCATACTATGTTGATGTTCAAGATTAAAAGTATTTTGTTTTAGTTATACATTGCCTTAAATGTTTATTCTTATTTATGAATGTTTCCGCTATATTGTTATCCTTACTGGGCATTTGAGCTCACCCATTTCAATGTTTTATTTTTTCCAGGATGTGAAGAAGTAATTTATGAATGACATGCAGGGATACTATGTGGGGATATGATTGTGGACTATGAAGAAAAGATGTTGTTGTAGTTTTCATTTTATGATGTAAAGCTTATTAATGTATCTAGTTATTCCAAGGATACTAAACTAATCGGTATTTCGAGACTTGATCTTTCTTGTGATCATGCCAATTTTATATCATAATGCACCGACTCTGGGTAACTGGGGTCGGGGTGTTACAGTTGGTATCAGAGGAAGTTTAGTACAAACCTTGGAAGATAGATTTATATAAACTCTGATTAGAGCACGTAGACCTAAGATGAACTTTGAGGATTAGAATAGAAGAACTTCCTAGAATTTTGGTATTCAAGAGATTTTGTGAGTTTTCCAAGAAATACATCCCTATCTGGATACGAGCTGGTAGAGGCGGCTCTCGTACAGATGTATCTATTAGTAAAACCCGAAAACACAGATTTGAGCTAGACTCGAATGGGAACTGGTGCACAAAAATGGGCTTTGCTGCACTCATGGTTACGACACTCTCGGGGGATATGCTTAGGATAATTTCCATTTTCTTTAAAAATAATTTGAGGTATTATATATATAAGATGAGATTAAATGACCTCGGTTAATCCTAATGTGTTTCAAATTGATAATATGGTGACATGTTAATCTCTAAATGATTTTATGACTACTGTTACTCACACAATGCTTTCTGGTTTTAGTCAATTGCTGGATTCAAAGGAAGTCATAGTGACTTTGAGAATGATGTACAAGGTGGGAATGGTGGTGGCAATGAGAAACAAAATGGAATATTGATAGGCGTAAAAGATATCGTCTTTATGCCAAATCAATTTTCCAAAAATATTATCAACAATATATATTTATTAATCAATTCCCAGACTCAACAAAGAAAAGAAAGGTGATGAATGATAAGAGCACTAGCAGTGGAGACCATGTAGAAAGGAATCCTCAATTTCCATCATGCAGGAAATGTAGAAGGAGACACCCAGGAAAGTGTCTCAATGGGACAAGGAAATTCTTTACGTGCGGGAAGGAAGGACATAAAGTGAATAATTGCCGAAGAAAAATGAAGAGTACTATGGAAGAAGATAAAAATGGTGCCAAGAATACATTTACAGTCATTTGCTGTAAATGTAGGGGACCTGAACATTACCCGATTGAATTCCCCATTCTATAGGATATTTTCATGGTCAAAGAAGAAGCTATGTGGAAATAAATGGTTGGAGAAATGTTTAAAAAGTGTTAGTCCTCCTTATTGATGGGTTTTCTTTGGAATAATTTTTCTCTTGTATTTGTAACCCTGCAGTTTTCCATGTGAAAATGATATTTGATGAATAATTATCTTTTCGCTTTTGGATATAGTTATGAATAACCATTTGGTTTTATATGATCATTGGGTTTGAGGAAGTTATAAGTTATTATAATTTGGGATGAAAATTCAAGGTATGACATAACATTTTGGGTCAAATTTTGTTATGGTTATTTTTAGGAATTTATCACATTTTTTAATGTTATAAAATATAGTTTTTGAAAAGGGACAACATGCATACCGTGTGACAACCCGTCGCATTGGACAATGCTTTGGGAATCGAACCCCCAACCAAAGTGCGATTGGGATTTATCGCCTACCACTAGACTACGTGAAGTCCCTGGTTAGTGTGACTATTATTTTTAGTTAAATGATTTTATTAATCAATAATAATTTTATTTGGGATCTTATGTCTTTAGTGTAGGAAAATGATTTGGTGATTAAGTGATAAATGTTATTTTGGAAGATGTTCGCTTTGTTGTGAACACTATATATAGAATAGTATGGTATTTCATTTGAGGAGTAATGGTGGATTTTTATCTATGTTTTTATTGTGCATTTATAATGATTTGGGTTATTTATGGAAATTATTAGGTTAATTTCATTTAAGTATGTGACTTTAAGTGTAATTAATGTCATTTGGAGATACAATTTAACGTGGAAGACTACATTCTTATAAGTTTTGGGTGTCAATATTTGTTTGGAATATATTAAAGGATTTTAAGGACAATTGATTATTGAATGGTATTTATTTAAGTTTGGGGTATTGATGGTTTAATTTTAGAAATTAAGTGTAGTGTTTTTTTGTCTAATGGATTATCCATTTGGGGGATCATCAGATATTATAATAACCATTTTGGTTTTGATTAATCTTTATAGACAAGGTAAATATGTAGTTTATCCTACATGGATCATGTATTTCTATAGAAGTTTATTCTAGCTCTTCCATTGTGACCAAGTCTTCGGGAATACTCATTGTTCAAAAAAACATGAGTTAGTGGTAAAAATTTATTAAAGAAAAAAACTCTACTTAAAAAGTAAGTATATCTCTTTATGTTCTTAGTCAATATCATAAATGAATTACTCTTCCTTATATAATGTAACTTAAAATAAAAAATGTTGTCCGTTTACTTTTCCTACTAGGAGACTAATGACCGTTTGTCCCAATACAAGTTTGTGATTTTCTTGTTGTTAACTTTCTCTTGATCATGTTTTCTATCCCTCTCCATCAGAACTTAACACTTAGTTTATCGTCCATATCCATTTTTTCCTACATGGAATCCTAGTATGGGTTATCTTGGGTGACCATTGTACTTCTATTTCTTTCTTTTAAAGTTATAATTTATTGACTTTTTTTCGATGTGGGACTTTCCACTATATTCCCAAGCCCAATTTTAAAAATTTTGAGGATGAAATTATTTTAAGGAGGGGAGAATGTGACACCCAAAGCTTCCACGGTATTTTTTCCTTTGAATAATGCAATGGTGTGCATTGTACACAACTTCGAGATTCTAACACACCACAACCAATCAAACTAGCCGTTATGAATAGTAATACCTACTTTTTAAAATTTTAGAAATTTTATCTCTCAAAATGGACTTCTTTTTTGGATTTGGAGTATCGAATTTAGCCTAAGGTGAAATTTTGGTACTTTTCGTATAACATTAATATTTTGATGAATAGTGAAAATTACTAAATTTAAATTAAAAACAACTTTTTTAATCATAATAATTAATAGTGATAAATTATGAATTTGAGTTTTCTTAAAGTATAATTAGAATATATTTTAACCTTTTTATCCAATGGTGTTCATTAGAATTAATTTCACTATGAAATTGGACATGAACAATTGTCAATCTTTTGATATATATTATTTCTTAAAAACACGCAATTTATTGTGACAGCGGGAATTAATTATAAAATTAATTAATTAAAGTTATATGATTAGAATTTCGTTAAATAGACATAATTTTTGAATTTGGAATATCAATTATAGCTTAGGGTAAAATTTTGGCATTGTTCTGAAAAAATCAATTTTTGATGAATAATGAAACCACTAAGTGGTAGTTAGAAAACTAAATTTTTCATAAAACTTAATTTTACTGCTTCTGTGAGTGGAATTTAGAAAATCCGAGAGACATGGTTAATATCAAGGAGTAAAATTTGGTTCAATGAGATGAAAATAATTTTTAGTGAATAATAACTTTTTACTTTTATTTACCACGGTTAAAAGTAAATAGGGTAATTAAGGGTAAAAGTGATATTAATATTACACTAACACATGTCCTAATTTTATTGGAAAATGTATCTCGACCATAAACAACCTTAGGAATAACATATTATCATTTAGGTCCACTTGTATTAGATTAGGACATTTATTATTATTTAATTCAAAGAAGTGCTAAAAGAGTTAAAATCAGAGTTTATTTACTAAAACATTTTTAATATAGGGTTATACATAAGATAAATTAGATTTTAAATATTAATTAGAATTTTAAAAAGATTTCCTACATAATGATATTTTATTTATAATTTTTAGATTTTAAATAAGTTAATTTATTTATGACCCAATGATGATGTATTAATTACCATAATAGTGAAAAATTAAAATAATTGATATTATAAATACCCAAATAAATATACTTTGATACTTTTAATGAATTAAACTAATTTTATAGGCTAATATGACATATTAGGATTTATTTAATTGACTTTCTTAGAATTAATCATTCTGTTATGATTTTCAAAAAAATCAATTATTGAATAGTGTCAAAATTGACATAAAAGTGTTTTTAAAACAAATATTATATTATTAATTGATATTAAATCCCTAAAATTCTATGGTTCATCCAGGAGACTTATATCATGATATGTGTATCATTAATATACCACATGGGGGTCTCTTGGATGTATATAGTATGTTTATTAACCATATAATATAAAAATAAAAAGAGACATTGTAAAAGTGAAACTAATTAACTAAGAGTTAATACTTAATGATAAGGTTAATATAGTAACCCAAACCTCTCTAAATTCTATTTTTTGAGTGGTTCTAGACCTATACCCACCTTAAACTTTAAATAATCCACTTTGGAGCCATTAGAAATTGAATATGAATTTATTATACAGTAATATTTCTAGCATTTCCAAAGGTGCCCCTCACCCCTCTTATAAAAGGGAACTCTCCCTTATCAATAACTCACAACTTAAATGCCTTTTGGTTCTGCCAAACTCTGCCAAAATACTCTCTCAATGTCCCTCACTTCATCCTGGAGGCCTTCCTTTAGTCAGAATGCCAGCCTAAGAGCCCTTTTGATCAAATCAAAAGGAAGAACCCGAAGAAGAGGTAATAATTTCACCACCTTTTTCCAAGTTCCTTTCATCTTCCACTTATTCCTTATTTTTTACTACCATTCTAAAATAATAACTCCAGTATCTTATATATACAGTGATGTTATTATAAATATGGTACAAAAATATTCAGTATTCTATCTGTCCTTTGAATAACATGTCACCATACGTGCGTACGTACGGTTTACCGTCTCCACGCCGTGGTGTAATTGTTATTCAATAAATTATTATTTGGATGGGTATAATAATGATTTGTAACTCATGTAAATAATAAATATAACATGATAATTCTTCTGTATATATGATATACCATCCAGTTATATATTATTTTAATATCAAAATAATGATATTGTCGCTCGTGCGTACGTACGGACTACCGTCTCCACGAACGCGATGAGATTCATTATCCATCGCATCCCTTCAAGTATAATTCTCATTTTATGATTAATAATAGTATCTAAGGACTTGATATCATTCTGTATATGATTAAGATACAACCTATCCATTACAAACAAGAGTTACGTAACAAAACATATCAAAGAAAATGAGTAAGTTAACACCCGAAACGACGATAATACTAAGATATTATTAACAAAGAAATGTTAAAAGATCATATATGATATAATATTAATATATATGATTCTTGTATAATTTAATAACAATTATTTCACCATTATATAGGAGGTTAACCTACCATCGACCAAGTAAAAAGTACAAAGTAAGGGGTTTCTTATCTCACTTTTAATTCTGTGAGAATTCCATTGTTCACCACTTATTTATTGCATGTGGTGTGTGTACTACCCAGGATTGTATTCATTGTGTAATATACTTTAATTTATGGATATTTACATCATCATTGTATTATCCTTCTTTCATGGGTGTATGTTTCGTAAGTTACCAAATCGATAAGGGAATTTGAAATTTCAATTTCCATTTATTCAGCTTTACATAAACTTCATTGATTATTTTACTCCGAGATTATGTGTAAAATAACTATTCATTTGATTATGTCATAATTTCCACTCCCCATTATGTGAATATAATTTTTATACACATAATCACTCCACTGATAAATTCTCAAGTCATTGGTATGAATTTGTTAAGAGTAATTTTTACTCAATCTCGATTTGTTGAGAAAAACATCCAATTCATTGGTGTTGTTTTTACAAGAATATGTGTGAATGTCCTTTGATTGTTTTACACTGAATATCCAATCATATTGAGTGTATTTTTATTTTTCACACATAATTATGTCGTTGATTTATCCTTAACCTAAGGATACGGCCTTTATGAGAGATTTCATCTCAATTTACATTCCATTGAGACTTCATTGTTGTTATACACCAAATCACTTTTATGTGGTGTATATAATTTACATTGAAATAGTATATCATGAATCCATTTATTCTCATGATATTACAATGTTTGTATTACCTCAATTATTTGTATTCAAGAGTCTCTCTTTTTTTTAGAAACACTAACTAAAAAACCATTTTTAAATGTTTTAAACACTTATTCTTGTAAATCTTGCTCATTAATGTCCATGTTTTAAAAATGGTTTTAAGGATTTATTTATATGGACATTAAAGTTTTAAAATTAAAACTCCTTTGAAATGATTCAATGTGGTGTGGGACACTTTGATTAAAAAATCTATTTTTAAATGGCTTCTTGACAAATAGTGTGACTTTTAAATGATTTCAGGAAAAAGGGGGATATTTCTCTCAAATCGTTTTGATGATTATTTTCATCTATGTCAATATCCTTCATTATTCTCGATTGAGGTTAATATGATACAATACAATCTTCCATATTATATCGAATGAGTTATGTTTGACTGTGGATGTGCTATTTTTATACCATTCATGGTTTGTGGTTAAAGTATTGACATTTCGTATGCTAGTTTTAATATGAATGTTTATGTTATGTTTAAACATGTTCATATGAGGAATGCATTGGACATAGTAAGTGATGGGTGGAGCCCGCTATAGCTCCTCAATGCATCAGTAGGTCTATTGAGACAAACTAGTGTCTTGGCATAAGGTCTTGACAAAATCTTATTTGTAGTCTTGTCACGAGGCCTTGGATATGTGGTTATGATGTTCTGACATTATGCATTCCATCATTATGAAAGTGGTTATTGATATTTCATGTGATTATTTGATTATTAGAATATCCATGTGAATAAGTAAATGGAATTATTTCATTTTATTTTTGCCATACTATGTTGATGTTCAAGTTTAAAAGGCTTTTGTTTTAGTTATACATTTCCTTAAATGTTTATTCTTATTTATAAAAGTTTCTTCTATATTGTTATCATTACTGGGCATTTGAGCTCACCCATTTCAATGTTTTATTTTTCCCAGGATGTGAAGAAGTAATTTATGAATGACCTCCAGGGATAGTATGTAGGGATATGAGTGTAGACTATGAAGAAAAGATGTTGTTGTAGTTTTCATTTTATGATGTAATTTAAACCTTATTAATGTATCTAGTTATTCCAAGGCTACTAAACTAATCGATCTTTCGAGACTTGATCATTCTTGTGATCATGACAATGTTATATAATAATGCACCGAATATGGGTAACTGGGGTCGGGGCATTACATAGGTGGTACTGGTGTCCGATAAACATCAATAGGCATAAAAACATGTTAGTCTTAAGCCACCATGAATTAGAGCACCATCAATGCTAGTTTTGTGGGTCGATCCATCTATGTATAGAACATCAATACCTAAACTACCTATCATAGTGTATTCTCTTTCTAGGAGGCATGGAATTTTACCCATGATGTTTTAAATCATAAAAAAATTATCCATCGCATTGTAAAAGGTATCAATCATTGATTCCCTGACATTATTAGAAAAAGTTGGTAAGCACTCATTAAGGCTATTGTAAGACCCCATGAGGTTGATGTCAATGGTTCAACAGTCATTTATAGTTTGATATATGTTGATCCAACAAAATTTCATCTATTTATCTAATTTTCAGATCATGAGAAATATTTCTATATATGGAGACACCTCAGAACCTTATAGATTTTTGGTATAATGATTGGTGTCGATGTCTGAAGGGAGTTAATTGATCATGTATGTAGAGATAATCTAATTCAATTACAAGAACATCACTGACTAGGATGAAGTGGGACTAACCTACCATGTTCTCAAACTCTATAAGGCTTTGAAAAAAGTGAGAAAAAGGAACTAGGACAAATCATGCTCAGGTCTTTGTTTGAGGACCTTGTATCCAACTAAGGGTTTCAAAAGATTTGGTCAGATATGGGATTCAATATTTTTCATGGATGGCCTTGGTTGCATCAATACATGAATATCCTATCATCATAACATCAGTGCCTCAAATACTTCGTCAATGGAAAAATTAGGACATTTCACCCCAATAATTCCACATTGGAATCTTGTGATTCACCTTACAACGATGTAGAATAATATCATTGTGAGGAGAAAAAACCCATGCTTAATGGTGTCTCATGGTTTAATGTCGTGAATAGTTTAGAAATGATAGATTCAAACCCATTCAAATAGATTAGTGATGATTACATGTTATGAATCCATATGGTCGAGCATTAGAGTTCGTATTCAGATGTATCGTCAACAACATTAATGATATCATCCAAGAACATTGATTCCATTAGAGATGAAAATATCATTTAATCTCTAGGAATTGGTAATTGATCAGCTGAAAATTCCCTCATTCCATTCCCCGAGGTTTGAGACATTAACTCTTCATCTACTCAGCTAGGAGAATCTATCATGACACCTGATGAAAGTGAAGATACACATTCTATGTTCTTGTTATCTCTTCTAGAACATCAAATAGTCTCCACATTATCAGTCTTTCTGGAGTAAGTATATTCATCTCCAATATGTATAAATATAGACTTTTCTCCTAACACAGAAAATTTTCATTCATCATCTACTACCCCTTATGATAAATTGAAATATTAGGAGTAAGTGTAAGGAGAGGAAGAGGTGGAGGAGGATGAGGAACATAGGTATCCCTCTCTAGTATATTAGGATGGTGTATCTACCAACAATGGTGAACTCTGGGACATAAATATGGGTAGGGAAGAGGAACCACAACCCTCATTGATCAATATATCCCTGTTTTATAAATAACAAGAGATATATACCTTAATTATGAAGAATAATTTTAATGTTTATCTTCTGTAACTTCATAGAAATGTCAATCCTTGATCCTAGGGTGGAAAACCAGCACATAGGATTTCTAGAGGACCATTGGGGTTATAAGAAGGTATCCATAAAGAAACATCACACACAAATTACCTAAAATAAAGTCTATTATGAGAGTATCATTATGAATAACATCATCAAAGTTGTATAATATCATAAATTCCTTTCCAATATAGTTTATATCAGTAAGAATAAGGAAAAATTAAATTCTAAATTTATTTGAGAGAACTCAAAATGCACTATCCATAAGAATATTTCCCATCACAGATCACAATGCTCTTAATTAATTCAACACGAGTTATCAATCCCTACCCTTAATTGAATGTTATTTCGGACATAATGAAATTTATATGGCTTTAGATGATGAATAAAAAACTTTCTTTAGGTCCCCTCATGAAGAATTATTCTGAAAGGTAATTCCCTTTTTATTGATGACTTCAAGTGACACATACCAACGTGTGTTGCATTGCATCATCAAACCCATCCTATAATTTTTTTGAATTCTAAATTGATGATATATTGGTTAAATTTCAATATTTAATGAACACTTGGATAATAATGAATCTGTATTCAACAAAATATAATTGCAAAAACTCCAAATTAATCCCTTGAATTTTTTTTGGAATTACTTATGGAAATTTCTCAAATTCTTTATAATAAATTGTGACATCATTGTTTTCCTAGATAAGAAAAAACTCATCAAAAAAATTTAAAATTAGAAAATCCTTAAAGAGTTTCGAGGACAATAGGGACATATTGCACAAATTCAGAAATTTAAATCCAATATTTTAGCCAAATGATTTCATTTCACCATGTTGAAAAAAAAGGAGGCCACATTTTAGTAGACCAATGATTTTTAGTTATTAAACAAAACACTCAAGAAAAATCTCATAATTATACTAGTGGTGAATCCACATAAAAAGGGAAGACCACTTATTTTGTGGGTGATAGTTTTTGGGATGTCCCTAGGTGACATCTTCATGAATAAAAAATAATCCTATAGTGAATGCTACATTTATATACCCAACTGAACAATGATCCATGATGGATCTATTTATTCAAATATGAAGAAGATAATTCAGTTACTAATAATGGTATTATCAAAACTGAGGCACTACCTATACATCATGATGTTTTTTCGGTAACTTTTAGATATATCCTCAAAATATCTCTCTTGTCTTAAGATGAATGGATGACTGTCATGGTGGTGGTCAACCTAATGTAGTTCTGAAACCATTTTGTGCCTCAGGAAGTAGTGAAGGTCAATAAATTAGTAGAATTTATTATTGAACATACCTATAACAAAATGAAGTCATTAGATAATAAATTACCTAATTGTGAAATTATAACTGTTTAGGTGGCCCATAGATATGTGAGATGTATTTAGATGGTGAATCCAAAATCCCAACAGGGAAGAGGATGAAATACTCCAAGATAAATAATATTGGGTTTGGAGTCTGGATTGTTTCCCCAACAAAGGGTGATCTACTTACTACTTCATCCACTTAGAAGGGTGCTCAATAATGAATCAGAATATCAGTCCATCATTATAGGGTTAATGTTGGGACATCAGTTATATTTAAATAAATGAAAGATAACGAGTTATTAGGAATTGGCAATAAAAAGGTAAAATTTGATTATTTAGTACAAAATGGATAGTTAATAATTCTTTTTTACTTATGTAAAAGGATTAACGGTGTGATTCCATTTGGAAAAAAATTGGCTCATGTCCCATGTTAAAAAAAAACCCAGAAAGATGCCATTGAGAATATAGAAACAACTCTAGTAGTTATAGAGATTCATGAAACATTCATCGACATTACTCAACACTAAATGGTCTCACCATTTATTAGAGCTAGCATGGAAGACATTGATGAAGTTAGTCACATGACCAAACCATATAGTGTTACCACTAAGTAGATGATACACATTATCGATTACCTTCAAAATGGTGTACTCCCCTGAGACATATATTGTAAAGAGAATAATTAATGATAATCTATTATCCATTTTTATATAAATTCACTAATAATCATAAGTTTCTCTATAAATGGGACATTTTTCTGGTCATTCCCAAGTTCATTGATGGAGAATAGACCGCTTATGTCATGAAGGTAGTTCACACTAGAGCTTGTGGAACCCGCCAGTTAGGGGTCAAGGTTTCTCATAAAACATGGATTCTTGTGTACTTATAGCCAACTATTGTGAAATATTGCACTAAATTTACAAAAAAAGGCCATTCCATCCTGGATCCCTCTAACTTCATTCACCAATCCACACGGTTTCTAAACAAATCTAGATACTATTGGACATTTTTGTATTGAGGAATGATGTCAAAGGGCTGTATTTCCCTTCTATAACCAATACTTTCAAGTACAATATCTTGGAAACTAAATTCATCTCCACGTGGGAAGAAGTTGTGCCCTACAAATATATCATGGAAGGGAACATTGTTACCATTATGGAAGCCAACATCATCACTAGATTTTTTTCCCACATACAATACAGAAATACAAAGGGACATTTTATTTCTACTAATTTGGGGAATCTATATCAGGAGTATAATATCCAGTCAAACCATTCTCCCTGAAATCACGCATCATATACTGGATATATAGAGTCCTTCAATAGAACTTATCAAATATACTACAGAATATGGTAGATAAGGGTAAAGAGTTTTGTCTAGACATGCTTTAACAAGCATTTTTTTACCAGACTACAACCTTGAGTATTATAAAAGAGACCCCATACTCATTAGTATAAAGGATATAGGTGGTATTTCCCAAGGAAGTACAATTTCCATTGCTTCATGTCTCTATATGCGAGCAGTTTTCCATATATGAGAAGTAACAAATGCATCTATGTGAATTACAATGATGATACCTGAAGACATTTAACACCATGAATGTTTTGGAAGTCCCCCAAAATTGGATTGTGTGAGCTTTAAACAAAATGTCCTACCTCCATTTATTCCATAAGGTGGATTTGGGTTTGTCCATAGGACCCTGATGATAGCAATGAAGAAACCCATGATGCTAGATCCAATATTTGTGGGACCTTATTCAATACAAAAATTATACTCCAATTGGTATTTTTAAAGGATATTAATGGAGTTGGAGAAATATTTCAAATAATCTCATTTCCAAAGACTATATCTTTTGTCATTAAGTTACATGGTTTCAATCATCTCAGTTGAATGATATAAAAATGTGTATTCAATTTTTATTGAATGACCATAAAATTCATGACATGTTTTCCATGTCATGATAAGGTAAACATCAAGACACAAACATCCTCGCTATATGATTTTAAACATCATTTCATTATCAAGACCTTTTTATGTTAAATTTTATGGGACTTCTCCTCGTGTATGTTGTTAAACTATGTAGAATCATCATCCTTAAAGAATGAAGTTAAAAAAATGGTTTCTATTTTCATTAATATGTGATATTAAATTGTGTATAATTTTTGTTACTAAATAGAGGACAATAATGTCAAACCATATCAATCATGTCGCAAGATGATTAATTATTTGGCACCAATATTCTCATTGGGTAACCATAATATTCCCATAATTTTCTTCTTAGCTTAATGATGTTAAACTCTATCATTTCATTCATCATTACTGCATGATATTGAAAAATGTAGCATCTTTTTCATAGATTTGTTACCATAAAATAAAAACCATATCTTTTAAATATCATGATGCTAAATAATAGGGTAATAAAACTAATAAATTTCAATAATGTATAGCCTTTAACTATATATGAATCATGGGAAACCATATGTAACAAATGTGAGGTTTCATTGTCCCCACCAATGAGAATATCTCCCCTATCATCAATCTTCTTCCAAAAAGGAATTCAAAAAAACATATGGCCTAATTCCCACCATTAAGGGGTACATTATGTTTCATGGATGTTGCACCCTGGGTCCATACGCATCATCAACATGTCATATTGTCTTCCACATTCAGCATCATGATAGTGGCCTTGGAGAAAATGTCATGAGAATTTGGGTGTAAAAGGGTTCATGTGGACCTCTTTTTTTCATTTCATCATCTATAATTATAAATCAAAAGCCTCTATATAAAATTTCACCCCATTATGGTTAAAGATATGCAACAATAAATTTCATAATTACCCAATGGAAAAAATGGGATTAAATTTTTGACCTTGTATGATATTTAACAAAAAACCTAGCACATGCTAATAAAAGGTATTCATACACCATAAAACAAATACAAGTATCTTAAAAACATCCATGAGATTCCCCAAATTGCATTACATGAGAGGATTCCCCCATTTCTTGCATCAATCATATATCATCCCATGATTTATAATTATGTGTGCATGATTAAAATCTATAAAGAATATGTAGTGAATCATAGATCTTTATCCAGTCACATCCACTATTTATTAAAAAATAACATTCCCTATATATGATCGAGGTCTATGTGGGGAACGTCAAAATTCATGGTCACTGATGATTTGAATGTTTCTTATGTTATCGAACACATTCCTTTCACATATTACATTCCTAGTTATAGGAAATTTCTGATCTATATAAACTTCCCTTGTCCAGCCATAATTGAATTTTAGATTCAAGGGGATCCTTTGTTTTACTATGCATTGATACTTCCTAGTTCGGTTTTAACAAATTATTAATAAAAATGACCTATCAATCGATATAGTAATTTTACTCTAGAGAGAACACTTTAATATCCTTATATCTAAAAAGATCATGCTAGAATCCATATTTTTAAAATGGTCCATAGTCACTCTTTGCATACATATCCCATCCCATTTCACTAGATTCATGAAATTTTGAGTCCATGGTTTATAATTCCCCTAATCATATTTGAGGCACGTTGGGGAATTTTGGCCCGATAATCCTTTTGTTAATCATCATAACCATGTCAAATGATCTTGGTCATATAACCTAAAAATGAAATACATCATTCAATAGTACTCACATGATTTTAATAATTATGAATTTTTTTTCCTTGCATGAAATTATAATATAGTATTACCCTATGTTCTAATTATTGGATTACATTGGAAACCAACTCACAAAGACCCGTGTCAAAAACACAAGATGACTCTTATAAGGTGAACCACTGAAGGAATGAATAAAATTTCTAGTGATTCATTGATTTTTTTCATGTACAATCACCTTCATCCTTACCACATTATTCTAAACATCATTGTTCACATCCCATTTACTCGGCATTAAAATTCTTGAACATCATAAGACTTCATTATCACCCTTGTGAGATATGTAGCGATTATAGAGTAATACATCCTGGCCCATCCACTATAGAGTTAAAAATTGCTCTTTACTATATCTTTATCACATTGGCATATTGGAATAACTCGTAATCCTTCATTGTTTACCACACTAAGATAATCTTACATGTTATTAATAATTATTGTAATGGATTTTCATCATGATCAATGCATATCAGTTCACATCAAGGTCACTATAGTCCTTCTATAAATAACTTATAAGGCACACCAAACATCCTTACCAAAATATATTTAAATTAAAATATGATGCCTTTTAGAAGATGAAAACCCTATAACTATGTTTTTTTTCATTCTTTTAACCATAATATATGTACTTATTCCAGAATATTTAATTCTAGGTCCAACCGAAACATATAAATTTTCCCCCTTCCCCGTGTATGGGTAATACCTACATAGGGAATATTCCCAAGAGAACTAATTATTTATTGATTCTCACTTTGACATGATATTTAGTGATTCCTAGATACTATATCTAAGTCTATCTACAAAAAAATGAATATGTATCTCATATTCATGTGTATGAGCTTGATCTAAATAGAAGGGTCCAGTTTGGGTCTCGCTCTGCTCATGATCTCATAAATTAAAAAATTCCCCTTATCCACATAATAATTTGATCATTATCGGAACCTTTCTGAGAAATAAATATGTTTTGTTTCATTATATCACAAGATATGTAGTGATTACCAGATCTTATGTATCAGTCCCATCTATAATGAAAAAACCACTAAATAAATAATAGTTGAGACCTATGTGTGAAAATAAAAATTTATTTCCATTCATGGGACATAATGGTAGGAAATGCCCCTTATATAATACAAAATAATGATTTCACATTCCAACCATTATAAAAAGGGATGTCTAAATCTCTATATGATTTCTCTAGATATTATAAGTGGACGTTTGTTTTCCCAAAACCTCCATTATTTGACGACGAACTGATATTCCTAATTTGGGTTTTCATAAATTCCCAACAAAACCCACTTTCAACCAAAAAAAAATTCATCCCCATGAGTGACCTATTATTTCACTATAATACCCAACAAAATTTTCTCCCCATGCACTCCATAGATTAAAACGTCCATCAATTGCATCTTATAACCATTCCACATTATAACTAAGGATGATTTAATATTCAAGGATTGATTACCATGAAATAAGAAAACCTACAATCTTTCTATCAAATATGAGTTTCAGAAAATCGTAGCCCTCAAACTTCATTTTCATAAGAAGTTAAACTAAATAGTTCATGTCCCAACACAATGAAATTAAAATACATAATACTTCCACTCTTTTTTACAGAGGAAATTTTTTGATAGAATGGTTCCTCATTCATGTACACTACAGATATATTTCACCTAATAATTTTTAGACATTGTTCCCTTAAAAAGCCACCCATCATGGTATTAGAAAATAAAATTTTATATAATTATTACTTTTCTATTTATAGTAGATTTTCAGAATACTGTGAACACCATTTTCATTAAAATGGATTATATGACCATGTTTTTGTCTTCATATGAATCCCTAAAATGTAATATCATCCAAATGATAATTCATTTGCTTGAGAGTAATTTTATACTTATATTGGCGCCAACAACATTATTCTAGAAATTGATTTTCAAAAATATTTCATGTTAATTCCCTATATGATTTTCCCATATCTTATATTGTATTCAAAAAAAAAAAATTGTCCTAAAAAATATCCTTTATATGTATAATGAGTGATGGGAAATTATCCACTAGACATCCCAACTAGGGTAATCCTTAAATAACTCACTATCAATGTAATTCAACATAAAATAGTAGTCACATTATTTTGGCATGAAATAAGTAAAAATTACCCACAAAAACACACTATACTGACTTGGATGAAAACCCCCAATGTTAAAAATTTATGATAGTTGAGACCCAACTCACTAGACATGAATTTCATGTTTTAGGAATAAATCGATAAATAAATATATTAGTGGGAAAAATTTTATGTTGATAAATAAAAAATGGTGTATTATGAAATTTTCATATCTATCCTACTAATTCAACATGATATTAAACTTAGCGATCAAATAGGGTGATAATAGAAAATAAAAATAGTTTTTAACATTCTCTATATAACCCTTTAAATAGTCATAATTTTTCTCACATGGTCTCTTTTATCATTCAATAATTAATGAAATATATGATCATTTTTTCAGGTGAGGTGACTATGGTAATATGGTTAAAGTAATTACGGTTTTACCGATCCATTATAAATGATCTGGAAGAGACTATTAGAACATAATTATCCTAGGTTATGATTGTGATGGATATACAGTTATAAAAACATTTTGGTTATCTAGGAGATTATCCTTAAAACCCCTAAAACTTATTATTTATTCGAACTATAGGCTCTGATTAAGTTAATGAACTTGAGGGTTAACAAGATTTCTTTCATCTATTGAATTGTACAAAAAAGAATATCCAGATCATGGAGTATCTCTAAATGTGTAAGATATTGCAGTCACAAATCCCACTCAGCAGATTCATGAGATTGAATCATTGAATGATCTGAATCATCTATGACTCAGCTTAGCTTAGAAAACATCACAAATTCTGCATTATCATTATCCCAAAATTCCTAACCACTCTCTGTAATATCTATTAGGCCCATATACTCTTATTTTATGAATAATTATACTTCATTAATGAAAATAGTAGATAGAGATAACTCTTGTTTGATTTGATCCTATTCATGACGAATCCTCTCCACAAAGGTTCTATGATAAAAAACAACCCCACTTCACCTCACATTCACCCCAAAATACTCATAGAGTCAATAAGTAGAATATTTTGTTCTTGAAAGAAGGAATGTGGAATCTATAGATTGGATATGATATTGTAAAATTATAAAAATCTCTTCTAGGGTAATCGCCTATTTTACCTTATTGCAAACTTCAAGATAATCATTACCCCATACCAAAGCAATGAAAGCCTGGGGTGTAGTCTGAGTAGAATTGTTGGAATGATTTATTTGTGGTATGAGAAATAATCTTATAGATGTCCTTCCATATTGTTTGATGGGAAAATTGAAGACTTTCAAGAGTATCAATATATTTATTAGAATCACTCATAGATTGTGGAATATGTTCTGGAACTACTGAAACAATAGATGGTCCTCACTCGACACCTTCATAATTAATTGAACCTATGCCATTCATATCATTTTCAATTTAAGAAGGATGAGATTCCAGAGTGGCAACACGAATAGTAGGGTCATTGGATAGTAATCATGGAGTCAGATGATTGGATAATTCACTACGTAAACCTTGGAATAAAAAAGGAATACCTAAATGTGTGAGGGACCATTTACTCTGTCATCAAAATTACTTCATTAAAGATCTCCATAATCTCACTAACTAGAAACTTAGATGACACATCCTTAGTTATTAATTCATAAACATGTTTTTCATTGAAGCTTAGTGATACCTAAGTTTTTTAACAAAATATGGGTCCTAAAAGAGGTTTTTAAATTATACATATCTTGAGTAAATAAGATTCATCGATTGGGGAGTGATATTTGTGTTTAACTCCCCTTAACCCTGACTCATTGTCTCTTCCATAGATGTGTTATATGGAGGGGAATTATCAATACATCTGATAGGAACATTAACCCATGTAGTCTACTCTCCTAACATGTTAGAGGTTTCTTTATCTTGAATGGATGACCCCTAGGGGATTATAATATCCCAATTGTCTTTAGTAGGACACGATTCCATGTTCTTATTAAGTGAAACAGTTGGAATTACCAAATTTATCACTATAGGATGATAAATTATATGCCCCTGGGTGGTTGATGATTACTAGCACATCAGAGCTACACTGATTAATGTTCGAGTAAATTAATAAAGATATGAAAATGCTGAACATAATTTCTATTTAAGGAGATACACTAGCCACATGTTATCACATATCAAATAAGTATCACTAGCTATCATGAATGATGGTGTTCTATATTTTTTTTATAGAAATGGTCCCTAGGGAGGAGGAGTATGAAGGAAAAGATTATTAATGGCCCTATAGGGTATGACATAATCACCTAAATATGCTCATCCACCATAGGAGAGTCTTCTCTAGAAGCTCTATAAACCTAAGAGATGTTCTCCCAACAATAATACACCTTGGACTATACACATGGTAATGGGAAAGTGACTAAATCTCCATATACTCCTATATGAAATGTGAGGATGGATTCGATATCAAGAAAACAATATGAATAGATATTGACCCATAAAATCATATTATCTCTTGATCATATTCATCTCACTTTACCACAACTATCCCCATATCTTTTAATCATTTGGATTATTAAATTATACCCATGGATAGATGAATACATGTGTCTATCTCTTCAAGTTACATATTTACTTCACGAGGACTACACAGGAAATAAATTCATTTAGGAGAGGTGATGATCCTGAATCATTTATGATCAATGTAATTATCCCAAACCATTTTCATGATTTATTCAATAGAAATTATTCATCTCCAAGAATCCCATTCTTTTTATTCCTCTAGGAAGGCTACAATAAAGGTAATGGGTATTATCAAAGGTTCATCCCATGGAATTTGGATAGGGTTTAAAATCCATGCTTACTTCCTTGGAAACTTAGCCACCCTAGGACCCCTAGGGCCAAGAACATGAGAGACCTCATTTTGGAAGATGATGGAATGTCACAAATCCTTGTTTCAGAAGGTTAGAAATATTCATCATCCCCCAAATTATTGGAACTTCAATCCACTTCACACTCATTGAACTTAGGCCAAAAAATCTCAGTCACCTAACTTCTAAATCTACAAAAATTCTATTTTGAATGGATGGAGGTGTCAATATCATGAATATATGATTCCACCGTCCCAAGATCATCAACATATGAAACATTCTTAGGAGATGATACATATCCATATCTACTTGTTGGGAACTCTTTCACCTAGAGATTTATCCATAGATAACTATGATATGGAATTACTCAGTGTTTCCCACTATATCCATTATATTGGATAAGCACCTTCAGGGTGGATGGATACCCGATCCATAGAGATGTGTTTCAATAGCAGGGAAGGTTGAACCCTATATACCCATATTTTATCTTGGTTGTTTAAAATGAGATAATTTCACAACATATTCATAATCATTGGATTTCTAGTTTTTGGCCTTCGATCCGCCTCATTTTCATGAATTGGTTAGCCATTAAATATAGTAAAAATATTTCTAGTAGGACACTAAAATTTGATCAATTACAGGATTTGGAATAAGTCTTGATGAGTAAATGTTGAAGGAAAAAACATGAAAGGATCCCTATCTGGAACCATGTGACATCCAATGTGAAAATTATTTAGAGTTTTTGATCCACTAATAAATATATTTCCATATGCTCATGGTCTATGGTCAAGATACACATATTTTGAGTGCATTATAAGTGATGTGAAAACTTATATGGTGCCTCACCATGAAATATTTGCTTCCCATTAATTCTAGTAGGAAAAATTTCATCTCTCAAAAAGATAAGATACCCACACCTGGAGCTTTATATATTTTCATCATTTATCATAGTGAAAAAAGTGAATGCATAAGAGTATTAGTGAAATGATCATGATTGTTGAGCCAATCCATTGATTCATTATCATGCCATCTCAGTGGATGTACCCCACATATGTATTGATGATAATGATATAATCATGTTTTTGGGATCTATTTGCTTGTAATAATTTCAAAACAATAAAATATGGTATGCTACCTAGCTCTAAATTACTATAATGGGTACAACCAGATAGTATAATGAAACCCACTTTTTAATGTTTACTACAATATGGTATATCATTTTCCTCACTAAGACATCAGGTTTTATACACCCTTAACGATAAATTGGGACACCATTACAAATGTCATGACTCTGTCTCTGATGATGGATTAACGCACTATAAGTAACTAGTCACAAAGAAACATGGAATGAAATTATTCCAGTAGAATAAAAGAAACATCGGGGATAATATACCATCCCCACTCAGTAAATATGCACTCCCAATGTATTGGAAAATAGTCACCAACACTTTTCTATATGTCAACTATGTGGAAATCCCTTGGGCTTCTTGTGTATGGTTAATGGATGCATGGAATGGCCACATCATTGATCCAGTCCGAAAATGGAGCATCTTTCTCTGGGTGAGGGTCTTCCATTTAAAGATCCTTTTAATTTCTAATAAGTTTCTTTACTAGAAAGGTGTTATCATTTTTTCATACATGTTTGAGGAAGTAGGTATAGATTCTTCATACATATTTCCATTGATCAACACTCCCAATATCATCCCTACATAAAATAGACTAATTCTAATCTCCCAATGTGCCCAATGGAATGTATTTGTGTCTAAAATTCATCAGAAATGAATCTGTTTCATAACAAATCAATTGAACTACAAGTACGATTGTAATACCTATACAACCTACTATAATCCCATGACCATAAAATAGTTTTTAAAAAATTCACAACTCTAGTAGAACTATAAAGGCCAGCCATATTCTAAACATAAATTCCTTCTGTGGAGAAGGTCCCATTTTGATTAACATACTAACTACTATCTTATGATTTCAAACCTTGAAAAACAATGATATAAATGGAAATCATTATTTGGTATATGAATCATTTATTCTAACAATATAAGTGAATTGTTAAAAAGAAACCCATGAGAGTAGGATTTCTTGAATGACAGACCCCTTTGATTAGATTTCTTCTATGGAATTTTATTATACATGAATATCCAAGACATGAGTTGATTTAATTAGATCAACACTATGATTTAAACATATAATGGAAGCCTAAATCTATATAGAGGCATCCTATTTGGGTTTGGATATCCTCTCTTTCATCCACTTAGTATTCCTACAAAAGATTGATTTATTGGGTGACCTTGGTTTTTGATGTGTTGTCAATAAATTTCATCATTGGAGTTACTCCCCTCCTTAGCAGTAGAATGAACTTGTTAGAGGTCAATCAATTATATGTTTTGTAAATCATTAGAATTAAATGCTTTTTATACATTAAAATTTGTTTTATTTAAAAACATAATAAAATGATATATTATTCATGAAGCTTATACCTGTAAAGAATTTTCACATGGTGAATGTACATGGTGTTCATTCATTGAGGAATTTAGTCTTAAATGTTATTGGTCCAAAAAACATATAGAATTCAAATAGATAACCATATTTAAAGATTAATTGTTGAAATACAATCTATTGGAAAAAACTTTGAGCTCATTGAAAATTATCTACAAAGGTGAATGATATGAAGGATTTAGCGATGGATGAAAAATTGTGGAGGCTTAGTTCTCAGAAAGGATTAGTAAATGAAAACTGGTTCTGATGTCCCAACCCCCCATATAAGAGTGGAATATATTTTGGTTCTATATGGGTACCACAAAACTGATCCAAATCGGGCAATATTCTTTATCCAAACTACCTCATCTTCATCCAGATCAAAACCCATTTTGATGAGTAAATTTGTTGTGCCGTAAATAATCCAGTTCAATGTTAGAATGTATTTAATTAATTTGGTAAAGAAAAACTTTTACCTAATCTAAATGTTTGATAGAATTTTTTTAAATAATGTGGTGAATGAGGGATAAGGCCTACATAGAAAATCACACTATATTGACGGTCTCTTTGTATGAAGTGCCCCAACTCCACATGGTGTCATGATAAAGAAAGAATTCATTTGTTGTAGTATTCTATGTTTAAAATACCAAAAAAACTAAAAAAACATTTAATGTCTTGAGAGGGGTTTCTTATACCTCATAGACAAAAACTTCATAGAGAATGGGTCATGTTTTCCATCACCTGTAAATGAAAAAAATGCATTTTTAATTGTGGGTAGTGTTTCTTATCCAATAAAAATGTAATTTTCAAGAAATGGAATTGTTTACCATTCACTAAAAATAATAATTTAATTTTTGAACAAAGTTGACGTTTTCTCTCCACTGAAAACTAAATTACAATTTGGGGCCTAAATTCAAATATTGGGTTCCCACAAACGATGCCCCTGTGGCCCACCACATGTAACATGCCATCTCAATAGTTAGTTACCAACATTCTTTCTTTAAATAACATATAAGGGGGCCTAAAATAGAAATATGTGAAAGAGCATAACAACCAAAGGAAATGTGGTAGTTGAATTGATTTCCACTTGGTAGTTTTACCGCATAATGCTAATGTGGAAAGGGAAACCACCTGACACTCTGGATACCCAAACACTTAATGATCACCATTCCTTGAATAATATGAATATTTCCTCATTGTGGTCAAGAATTCCATATATTTATAGTAAATGTGGAGTTATCCCTACCCCACATAAGAAGACACTATGCAAGAGGAACTCAAACTCATGTTGTAATGTGATATATGTATGGAACCCACACACAAATATAAATGTTATATATTGATGGAACCTGATACCATGTAAAAAAAATTTATGTTGAATGGGGAATATTGGGGTTCATTGATTTCATTCTCACATTACTTTCTTCCATTTATGTGTTTGACTCCACCTTTGTCCATCCATAAACTGCATTAGTGGCCTTCTTTATGATGCTTTTTTTTGTGAATCTATACTCCAGATATAGTTCTCTCACAAGGAATCAGGCCATGGGTTTTACAAATAAATCCATCAACATATGATCAAATCAACTAAGAACACATGAATTTTCTCTCGATCATATATACACATGGTCAATGTTGGCATATTTGTAACCCACATAATAATGGGGTATAAGAATGTTTGTATGCATACATTCCCATGGTAATGAGGATCCCATCATTCGGTATAGTTTCATATGGAAACCTGGTCCAAGAATAAAAATCCATTTTCTATCAACCATACTTGATCTCCACTTCCACTTTTTCAATGGGTACAATGATAAATAAGGGTCAGTTCATACCTCCAAGAAAAATCCCCTAGCCTTTATTGCTATAGAGATTACTCCACCACTCCATCTATTGGGCTGTAGAAAGATAGGTAGCTAGAGAGAACTATCATTAATACCAAAACAATAGTGGATATCATCACAATCAATTCCATTTCACCCTTAAACTAGTCCCATGACAGGAAGAAAGGAGAGGATATATGCACCAGAGCTCTATCTCTTTCTCTTAAAATGGCTTTTCTACTTATCCACCTAAAGACAATGGGGATTGTGTGTTGTTATGGACCAATGACATCCTCATTTTCTTCACACCAAGCATGAATTACATGGGATTATAGGTTAATGGTGATCATGGAATCGACATGATCCCAAGAAACATGGTAATACTCTTGAGTGTAATTACTAACCAAACCTCCCAATCACTATTCGATGAGACATTCCTCATGTTTCTAGAAACACACACCTCCTATTTGGTGTAATCTAAAATCCATGTTATAATCTTTTTAAAGGGAAATATTTTCTATGAAGTTAACATTCAATGGTCTATATTCCTAGTAAAGAATCATTGGGCCTCCTCAATTGATGATTGATCCAACCATTCTGAACAATGTGGTATTTTACATCTAAATAAATGGGATACGTAGGAAACATCCATGAGGTCAAAAAACAACAGATGAATTCACTCTAATGTTATCTATGAAACATACTTGGTAGTGTCGTATCTGACCTGGTGGAATATAGTCCTCCCATGTATCTTTCATCGCCATCATTATTTTTTTCCATATTCCTAATAAGATCATATGCAACCAATGAAACCACATCTTGACAGAGTAGTTAAGGCTGCTTTAGCGTATGTCCCACACCATCATTAGATTGTAAACATTCTCTCAGTCATCAATTCAGCATGTCATTAAACTTCATGGTTTGTTCCTCCTCATACAATATGAAATGGTGATATGTCTCCATAAGTGGATCCAAGATTTATGGGTTATGATTACTTTAGTTTGGTTACATAAGAATCCCATCTTTTTTATTATATCCCAATATCAAAACAACTCCCATCTCTTTAGAATATATATAATTTTAGATAACACAACTTAATGTATTAAAAATATAATCGAAATGAATTAAAATATACCATTATATAATTATCATATAAAAATGTACCAGGTATTTCGATTCTCAGATACAAATAGATATCTTAGTCAATGGGGATCCTAAAATACAAACAGACGATTATAAATATTGTTGTTCTACTAATTGATCATTTATTCACATGTAACCCATGTTGTAGTTGGGAATAAAAAAATGATTCATGATCATGTATTAAATAAAATAAACAAGAGAGTCATGGAATTAAAACAAATTTTCCCCATAAGTGTGTGATAAGACTAATTTATCATCCAATCAAAAAAAATTAATCTATAAGCATTATTGGCATATTTCTCAAAACAACCTAACTCTAGAATAAAGGTTGATGAATCATCTCGAATGAGGGATTCATTGGGTGATTAAGAATAAAAAAATTTACCTATTTGAATTCATTAGGAAATAGTGATCCCGATGGGAATAATTTTAAACAATATTTATCCCCCACAATAAACCATCAGGAATGTTATTTTAATCCGAAATAATGATTTTATGAATAATTATTGATCTAAAAAAATGAAGGGCTTAAATTTATTGTGTATTTAAAATACAAGTAAAATAATTTTAAAACCTAAAACTAGAATAATTTTTTTTACATATCTACAAAATTAATTCTTAAACCCCTTTTATCTCCTATAACTACATTGGATAATATATTAAATTCATATTCAAAATGGGGAGGAACATAAAATCCCAATATGGGAATAAATATGGAACATAAGTTAGAAGGTATATGATGATAACATAAAATTAATGGAACATGAATATAAATTTAGAGTAATATATAAATGAACATGGAATCATATGATCATGGAAATATAGATATGATGGAGTAACTCATAATAGGACATAATATCGTGTCAAGGCTAACTACCATGACGGTATCACCTGGTAGTGAAAGAAAGAAAAAATGCATTTTTAATTCAATTAAATCCCATGAATAATATTTCATGATTAAATGCTTTAACAAAAACAATTGGAGTGTTATCCAATAAAAACCATCCTAACATGTACTTCCATTTGTTTTCCCTATAAAGAAATAAGAAATGATGAATAATCACAATGGGTACTAGTGAAATGAAATGGGCTTCGTAATCAAGTCATATAGAAAACAAAAAGGGGGTATCAAAATTATAATCCAAAAAAGGTACCAAAACATAAATGGTCACAAATTATGGAGTGATATGAATTGGTCATCTATAATTATGTACAAATAAATTAAAAATAAGAAAGATAGTGGTTATGTTACATAAGAAATATGCCACTTACCAGTGGTTTTGTGAAAAGAATAATGATCCTTTAAAGTGAATAAATGCATAATTATTTCCATAAAAAATGGGCTGAAATACTTTTTCATGACACATATACTGATTTTAGAAAAATAATGAAGGCTTTAAAAATTTTAAGAAGTTCACATGAAAATGTGTTAGAAATAGAAACGATTCATTTAATTGGGTTTTCTTATCAAGAGGAGTTGAGAAGGAAAGATTTAAAAAAATGTATTTCTGCTTTAAATAAAGATGAATTCGGAAAGAAACATATCAATGCAATATATTTAGATAATATAAAATAATTCAGTAATAATAATTAAGAGGTATTATTAGGAAAATAGAGAGAATGAATTAACCGAAAATTGTATGGATGATCGCTGAGATACCTTATCTCATGTATGCATACGTACATCAAATGATCATAATGTACCAAATAATATAATTGAATATGTTAATTATTTATTTCAATATAATATTAAAATATAATTTATATATTATAATAATAAGATTTTTATATGTATTTTTATGAGTTATAATGGTCAAACAAGAATGAAATAGTGTCATATTATTAAATTATTTTTTTCTATAGGTTTTCGATAAAAATTAGAATAAGAATATTTAATTATAATTGATCCATGATAATGTTTTTATGGCCACCCAGATTAAAGTTAATGGAAAATGAAAACATGTCATCCATAAAGGTGGTGAACTAACATATTACAGATGATGTTTTCATTTTTGTAATAAAAGTAGTAGATAAGCGATTTGATGATTCATATTCAATTAAGAAAATTACATTCCATTATTTATATGTTATAGAGTAATCATGTCACTTTATATAAGGGTTAGGATAATCTAGATTAAGGATAGTATATGAAATTGAATGATGTAGGATTTTACCAATTGAATGTTGTCTACTAGAGAACCTCTTTAAGGAACATGGAATTAATCTTTTAGTGGGACTCTAAATCATCGTAAATGTGTAAAAGGACTGGGGAGGGTATTAGGAAGAGTATTGGAAATCTATAGAGCTTAGATTGTTTCATGAGAAGTAGTGGTAGTAGGTGGTATTTATGACGTGGGATTAGGGTTTGTATAATATTATATTTATTAGATTATTTTTTTTCATTCATGAATGTCCATTGTAATGACCCATTGTTTAATAAATAAAAATTAACTTATTATAATCATTTCATCTAATACTATAAAATCACAACACAATGAACTAATAAGTGCTATATTACCTTTATACAAAATATTCTTAATTTTGTGATTCGAATTTCAAAAATGTGACATAGATCGTTGCGATCAGTACGATGATTGGATTCTGATAAGACAAATTTAATTATAGGTGAATTGTAACATACCCATGTTAATAGTAATGTAACCTTTATGAATAGTAATATGACCCTGTATGAATAGTAATTTATCCATTTAAATAGTAACCTTAACAATGATAGTATGAATAAAATTTATCCATCTTATAAGTAACAATGTGACAATGTTGGTATTTATGTAAGTCATAAATATTTAAATAATTTATTTTGAATAATTTAAAAACAAACAATTAAAACTTTTTTTCATAAAATTTATTCATAAATTAGTGTTTTTATGTGTTATGATTATAGGATAACATTATGAGACCACTGTTAATTTTTCAATATATAACAAAATCTGTTATAATTTTAAAATATATTTTTTAATGTAAATGATGTATATATTTAAAACATAATTATCCCATATTTATAAAAATATTTTCATAAAATTGAGTTCATTTTTTGATTCTACACATCAAAAAATGGTTAGGGTGAGGTTTTCTAAATTTTCTCAAATTATAGAATTTTTTATTTGTAGTAAAATACAACAATTTATGATAAATACTCAATAAATGAATTTTTGTATCATTTTTGAGTAATGTAAAATGTAAATGGAAATTTATTTGATATAAATAGTACTTAATACTATTTTTGGTCATAATAATCAATACAATTCATATTCTTGGTGAACAATAATAGACTAAAGATTAAAATAATGGGAAACCCCTTTTCTCCTCCACTATGAATTCCATCCCTCTTTCCCTATTCTATTTACTCTTCTTAAGAATTTTCACTATACTAAATTTTTCTCAAATATGACCCTAAGGCCCACTCTCATGTATATCACTCATCTTTTAATTAAAAAGCCCAAATATCCACCCTTAACAAGGTTCCCATGTAAGATATATTCAAGTGGTAAATTCCACTTTTCATTTCAATTATTTTCATTCAAGTTACTTTAATTTTATTTTTGTTTCCTCACCTCGATTAATAAAAATGTTATGATAACTCCAATACCGTAAATATATAAGAATTTAGTGATGATAATGGGATAATTAATCATCATCACTCTTTCCCCCAGCATTTATATAGGAAATTATAACACCATTTGAGATGTGTTAATTTATCACATTCACGGATAATGGTTTTTAAATTTCTATTTCCATTTTCAATTATCATCATGAGATAATTATTATGGTATAACTATAATATAATGTTTGTATTATGTATACTATACATTTCTGGAATATTGTTTACCGATGAAATTAATTAATAATGCAAAATGCATTTGATGTGATCAAAAAGTGTCATTTAACAAAAAAGGATATCATAAATGTCTTATATAAAAATTAATCTTCACTAAAAACAAAAAAATGTATTTTATGACCATTTATTCTTTTGGATGTATATTAATAAAAAACATCAAGTTGGGACAAAAATTCTCATCATAAATGTTGATCCATACATGTATATAAGTAAACCAATCCTGAAAACCTAGGAAACAAATTGTCTAAAACAATGACAATGAACCTCTTAACCCATCAAAAAATGCCATGAAGGAACATAATAAGGATATAATAAATCAATTACATGAATTATAGGTTCTGTTATTCTTGATTAATGAATTTATTTTGGTTATCCATTACATTAAAATCACGTGAATGAAACCATCAGACTTAAGGGAAGGGGTTCTTCCTGAACATCCTTTATTCCTTCAAGTTTGAATATCATTCATTCGACCGAAATGATGTTATCTATTCAATTTTTGAAATTATTATAATTGATTTTTAAATTCTCTAAAATCATTTTTCAAGATTAATTCATCGTTCTATTTCATGTATATACATGTTTTTAATCGATTCCCTCCTTAATACTTCATAATAAGTAACCCTATTTTTGGGGAACATCTTGAATTCGTGCACATTTTCAAGTGAACATTATATTATTTTTTAACAAACCATTGTTTTTATAAAATATTTATTTTAATTTTGAAAACATTCTTAGTTCATTTTGGGTTTAATATAAAATATTATTCCCTTTTATATTTTAAATGCCCTTCGGTATTTTCCTTGAAACAACACTAAAATGTTTTATTGGTAGAATTTCATAAATACCCTTTTAAGTGGTAGCACTTATATTAGATATCAAAAAACATTATATATGACTATTTTATTATATTAATGTCCATGAATGTTTTAATATATTTATTTCAAGGAAACATGTATGATAACCCCATTTATTATGCTTTATGACATGATTATGATACCCACTCCACTCACTCTGTACCCAAATGATTATGAATGATTCATCATGCTTGATTATACAGGTGGAAATAATATTTATGAACATATTATAATGGGTTATCTCAGATATTTCTCTAATGAATTGGGTAATGTGGAGCATCATTATACGTTATGTGCAATGGACTTGGAAGATGGCCTTGACTCGTGCTACCGTGTGCAACGATCATGGTGGTTAACCCTGACTTGTGATCCTCTATGTGAAATGAGTCTTGACTCATTGTAAATTCTTGTTTAATCTTGATTCCCAATAATTATGACTCCATTTTTATATTTCCCATTTTTATATATTATGATTTCACATGTTCTATGACTTTTTATATCAGTATTCCCTACCTTCTAAACAATGTGATTAATATTTATAATTATGTTTATTCCATTACTATGATTTTATCTCATCCCATTTTTCATGGTATCCCTAGGTTATACAATGATTATGTTTGAACATAATGGAAGTTAGGATCTCTTTATAAATCTTAAATATATTTATTTTTTATTTTGTCCTATACTTTCAGTTTTATGTGCCTAGTCTTCCATGATATTAGACATCGCGATCTTTGGCCTGTAATATGATGTTTTATTGTGATTAAAATCATGTAATGATATTTGTAAAAGGATAAGGTCATTATAGTGGTTATCATTGCAAGGTATATTAATTCACGGAGATTAAAAATATAGAACATTAATAAAAATGATAAAGATGAGAGTACGTATAAGAAAATATTCTGAAAATTTTCTAAGAATACAGTAAGTGGTTTATCAAGCGAATACATCCATTTCAGTATAAGGACAAGTGTATGTGGCTCTAGCACATATGAATTTAAGGGTAAAACCTAACAACAGTATATTGAGATAGACTTCAACCAAAACTGGTGCATGACAATGGGTCTTGTAGAACTCTTGGTGTGACAATCCCAGGGGGTTTACATTGGTAAATATATGATATTGGTACAAACTCTTATTAAAAGAATAAGAAAAATATTCCATTTGAGAATATGTGAAGAAATAGATCAAGGATAACCTAGATACAAGCCTATGGAATCATAAGTTAGGATATAATTCTCATTTTAAACTTTATCCTTTTATGTTAAAATATTCCTTCTTATATTGAAAAGATTTTTATTTAATACATCTAATTGTATGTTATTTTTCATTTTTAAGGGTTGGAAATATATGAGAATGTGACAACCATCAATGTGATAGGAAATGTGATGTTTTCCATAATGATTTTCCATATATGATGAGAACAAGTTCCCAAAATTCTTGATAGTACATTCCCATCTGGCTCAAGATATGAATAATAACATGAATCATTTGGAAATTCCTCATCTTCTAAGGATACAACAAGTTGTAGTTGAATGCTTCAAGCAGTAAAGCCCAACCATGTTTAGTTCCTATTTTAATATTTATAATGACCCAATGGTTTTCAATGAAAGTTTCCTTCTAATTATTATGCCACATAATCACATGAAATCACAACTAAATGAACTACTGAGTGATATGTGATCCTTAAACACAAGTTTGTCACTTCTGTCATTTGAATTATGAAAATATGACATTCACATTAGTGATCAGCACGATATTATGAGTTTGATAAGACAAACTTAATTTCTTGTGAATAGTATCACACCATTATGAGTAGTATGATAGGATTATGAATATAGATATAAATTAATGAATATTAATCTTACCTATGATATTATATAAATAAGATTCAATTGAAAGTAAGATTCACCAATATTTTGGAAGAAGAAAATAAATGTTTTAAAACAAGTTTTATAGAATAAATTATGCATTTAATTAAATATTAAATTAATCATATTTATAAAATTATTTTTTAAAATATATTTTATTTAAGTAATCTAAATTTCAAAAAATGGATTAGGTGAATTTTTGGTATTTTTCAAAAATACTTCAAATTTTGATGAATAGTAAAATAAGATAATTTATGATAAATGCTAAATAATGGATTTATTGAGTAATTGATGATTTTATACTGATATATTCACAATTGGTTCGAAATTTCATACACATATTACTATTGTTTTTCTTGGACACATCACCATTTCAGGTCTTCATTGAAAATAATAAGCTACATAATTAAATATTATGAAAACCCTCCTCTCCTCCACTATAAATACCACCCATCCCTACCTCTTCTCTTCACTGATCTCAATCCTTTTTTACTTGACTATATTATTCTAAAATCACTCCCAAGGATCCCCCACAATTTTAAATAGCTCATTTTTTCCTAAAAATACCAAATCCTCTCCCCTGAAGAGGCTCTAAAAGAAGATTGAATCAAGTGGTAATTTCATCTTTTCTTCTCTGTATTTTTTTCAAGTTCATTTGTTTTCTTTCTATACTAACCCCTCCTAAACCAAATGTTATGAAAACTATAGTAACATACACTTTCTAGAATATTTTTAAGATAATTTAATATTTTATTATCATATCTTCTTTCACAAACATTTTATTTGAAAAAAATGGAAAAACTATTTTAGATGTGTTAATTTAGCACAATCAAGGATAACAGGATATCAATTTCTATTACTATCTCCAATTATGGTCATGAAACTATTTTTCTAGTCAAACCATACTATTTCAACTTTATTTTATATTTTTTAATTTTCTGTAATCCTTATTCACTCATGATGTAATATAATAATACAAAACAAGTTAATTGTGAGAAAAATTGTTAAAATTTATCCAAGCGTTTATCATTAATGATTTAGAAAATGATTGGACTTCAATCCATGTTAGGAAATTAAATATTTAACCATGTAATATATTTTATGTTCATAATATCATAAATCATAAATTCTGAATAACCACATTAATCTTACATGTTTATCCAATCATGAAAATAAGTAAAAATATTTTAAAAACCAAGAATACAAATATACCAGAACATTTAAATTGAACCAACTAACCCATCAAAAAAATAATCAATGAACATAAAAAGGTTATAATAAATATTTAAAATATATTATAGGTTATGAAATTGTTAATTATTAATACTAATATGTTTATTCAGGTCCATAATAACAAGTGGAAAACACGAACAGACTTACACTATGGGATCCTCTCCATTTCACATTAATCCAAAATGTACTCTTTGCTATGTCATTTTATGTGTCACTCCTAATGGTGGGGTATGATTTCACACATCCCTCATTCTTCCCCAGTGATTTATAATTCATTAGGTATCATATTATCTCTCATGAATACCCCTTGAGTTCACCTGATACCATGCAGATAATTCGTAAGGAATTATACCTGAACCGACTTTATTCCATCAAGTTGCTCTATCATTCTTTTTACCCTAATGAAGATGTCTTATATTTTTATTTACAACTTATACATATTTTTTTTATACTCCAATATCTTTTTTCAATATCCATATCTTATTCCTTTTTAAGGATATTCAGGATTTTAAGAGATTCCCCCCATGATACTTCCCAATAAGCAAACTCCTTTTAAGTGAAGTTCCCCACATTTTATCAAAATATTATGTGCATTGTATCCTTTTTATAAGAAACCATTGTCTTTAAAAATCAGTATTTTTATTATGAAAACAGTTTTGGTCCACTTATGGTTTTATATACAATATTATTCCCTTTTCTATTTTAAACGCTCATTTTTATTTTCCTTAAAACCAAAAAAAATGTTTTAGTGCTGAAATTTATCAAATACATTTCATACATGGTGTCACTTATACTTGAAATCACATACCATGATATATGACTATTTACTATATAAACCTCCATGTATGTTCTAATTCCTTTCATTCAAGGAAACGTTCATGAGACGCGTATGGTTATGCTTTATGTCATGATTGTGGTGCCCAATTCCTTTCATGGGTAACCCTTATGATTATGTGAGATTGATTTTGAATGATCTATTATGTGAAATACATATTCATGAAATGTATGATGGGTTCTCCTAGATATTACAAAAATTCAATTGGTAACGTTTAGTCTCATGAGACGTTATGTGTGACGGTCTTGGTGGTTAGTCTTGGATTGTGTTACTAAGCACAATGGTCATGGAGGGTATCCTTGGCTTGTGAAACTATGGGAAATAGTCATGGAGGTTATCCTTGACTCGAACTAATTTCATGTATTATATTTCTTCCACAGTTCAATTATTCCATGTTTAAATGATCCCATGTTTATATGTTATGATTCTATATATTACATTCTTTTTTTAAATCATCTTGACAAGCCTTCAATCACATGTGTTCATGTTTTTTTCATATAGTAATTCCCTTACTGGGCTTCTAGATCATCCATTTGTTCATGTTATCCACACATTAGCCTATGATGATGTATGATCACAATGGAATATAGGACCTCATTATGGAGTTTAAATAAAATGTTGTTTTTATAATGTTCGATTATGTACCTAGTATTCAAAGAAACCAGAAATTACAATCCTTGGATTTTACTCTGCTCTATAATTATGTTAAAAATCATGTAATGTTTTATTTTAAATTCTAGGGTCTTTAGAGATTGTATTAGATGATGGGATAGTTATTTTTGGTGATTCGTAATATAGAAGTTTAGTTCGAATTTTAATGATTACATGTAGTATAAAAAATCATCCTCAAATTTTGGTAATTATATATTATGTAGTTTATCATGAAAATAGGTCCATGTCTGGATACAAATTTGTATAGGTGGCTCTAGAAAAGATTTACATTGGAGTTTAAACTCAAACGATGAGTTTTGGGCTTGACCCATGGTTACCTGGAACATGACAACATGCCTTACTTCAGTATTGTTTTGACACTCCCAGGGGATATTCATTGGTTAATAATGAGCGTAGTACAAATAATTTTTATGGGAATAAAAAAATCCTATAAGAATATATGTTAAGAAATAGATCGAGGAGAACTAAGATTTAAACCTTTGGATTCACAAGTATGTATATACTTATCCCCTATATGTTTATCCTTTTATGTTAAGAAGATTATGTTTTTATGTTCATTTACTATGTATTCAATCCATCTAATTGTTCGTTGTTTTTCTTTGTAAATGGCGTGAAATATAAGATCAGATTCCATCGACCAATGTAATAGGAAATTTTAATATTACCCTAATGATATACCTAACATGATTTGGAATTTCAGCTCATAACATCATGATAATACTTGCTCAGCTGACTCATGTTATGAAAAATAACTTGAATCATGTGGAAAAATATCTTCCTCCATGGAATGAACATGTTTCCATTGAAACATTCATGCGGAAAAGGCCTGCCATGTCTAATGGATCATCTGATCCCCTCCTTGCGGTACAGTGTATTAAATACATTAAAAAGATATTATCCATCCTATAGTGATTGGATGAAGAGAAATTCGTATTGGAAATGCATTGTTTTTATAGGGAAGCTGGTGGACACTTATCAATAATACGAAGCACCAAGAAGAAATTGATTCCATGGATTGGGAGGAATTCAAATGAATGTTTTTCAACAAATATTTTCCCCAAAACCTCCGTCTCCATATTGGAAGAGTGTTCCTCATACATAAGAAGTAGGAATATGATTCCATCAGGGCGTATGAATAAAACATTAAAAGGCTTGGAATGTATGCCTCTGGCTTTGTTATGAACACCAAACGAAAGGTGTATCACTTATTTAGTGATGTAAAGTTGATTCTACGAAAACCATTAGTGATTCCAAATGTTGAAAGTTATGAGGAGATTATATGTTGTGACCTCAAGATTGAAATAGAGATTGGAGACTCTCAGTGGTCTCGTGGGCTCGGTGATAGGAAGTAGAAAATGGAGAACTATATGGTCAGGTCAACAATTAAATCCCATGAGGGAAAGAAGCCTGAATATCCCACATGTAAAATTGGTGCACAGATGAAACATGGTTACTATCTAAAGAGAACCATGAATTGCTTAAAATGAGATAACTTGGTACATTTGGCAATGAACTGTTGAAGGGATATAAATAATCCTACTAATGTGGAAGAATAAAGGAAGGTTCATATCAATACATATCTATTAGTATAGTGTTAGAACTTCAAGTATTAGGGGAATTATGCAAACAATTAACTTAAGTTAAGGGTTTATCGGAGGCAATCAACAAAAACCTCAAAGGAAACAGGTAAGGGCTTATGCTAAAACTATTACCATTAGGGAGCTGGACAATGATGTGGTGACAGGTATGCTAATAATTCATTCATAAATTTCAAATGTGCGATTTTATTCTAGTTCTCCACATTTTTTTATTTCATGGAAGTTTAGTAAAACCATTCAATCTCCACCTCAAAATTTGGAGGATAAGTTATCAGTGAGAACAGGGAATGAGGAAATTATTGCAAACATGGTTTATAACTCCTCCCTAGTTAATATTTTTGGGATGAACCGCCCAAAAAATATCTTCATATATTCTTTAGTGGATCTTAAAGCTATCTTGGAAATGGATTGGATATCATTGTACCAAGACAATATCAACTGTCGGGAAATGGACAAAAATCGTCACATCCTGAATCATCTTCCGATTCAATACAAGTGCGAGGAGGAAAATGAATATATTTTAAAATCATTTTCTCATGTATTGATATTAATTCATCCTGAGAAATCATTTCTAGCACAGATGATTGGGTCAAAGGAGAGAATCATGCTTGAGGACATGCCCATCCTGAGGGATTACACTGATTTATTCCCTGAAGAGTTTCCTTGTCTTCCTCCCAACTGAGTGGCTGATTTCTCAATTTAAAATATTCTTTGATCTATGCCTATATCAAAAAAAACTTATATAATGGCCATCATATAATAGGGAAGAGTTGAAGAAGAAGTTACATGAGAATTTTGAAAAGTGTTATACCCCATAGTGCTTCACCTTGGGGTGAGCCTGCCCTCTTCATCAAGAAGAATGATTGATCAATGCACCTCTACACCAAGGAGAAGAAATTTTCATATTTCTCTTTTATTTCATTTATTTCCCATAGTTTGTTAATCCCCTATTCTTTCCCATTCATCTATATTACCCTTACAATTGGGGGGGGGGGTAAACATTTTGAGTGATTGGGGAAGGGTTGGTTTTCTATTTTGTAATTCTTGAGTTCTCGAACGTAATTTAATGAAATATCTTTCTTTTAAAATTTGTTTTCAATTTCATACAATGGATTTTATTATCAAGTGAGATCATTTTTAAATTTTAATTCTGTTATTTATTTTTATCTTGGTAAAATAATCATTATCTCCCACCACTAATTTATGGTTTATATACAAAAGAATATGCTAGGGATTAGTGGTGAAGTACATGATGATCATCAGTACATGCAAAATAGGTAATGAATGGTCTTGATTGATTGGGATAAACAAGACTAGATAGGGTATTGGTCATCTCAATTGAGGATATTCAATACAAATATTTTAGACATGGAAAGAGAGTTGGCCAAAATGAGAACTTGGTAAGGCTTTCTCTCACCATCATAATTTCACTAAGGAAGTGATATGAAAAAATTGTGGAAACTCACTTTAATCAACTAATAGAAAGAGGATTGAATTAAATTTAACTAGGATAACATTACAATTAGGAAACCGACCCCGATCTAATAACCATATTGATATGATATTTTTTCAATAATTTGTATTTTAATTTCTATCCAATAATTTTCTTATCAAACACACCAGTTTTAACCTCTTTTAAATGTGAAAATAGTTTTGTGTGAAATATTCTTGAGGAGACATCCAAGGGAACCACATTACATCATTTTAACTTAAAAAATAATTTTTTCCACACCCTAAGACAGGGGTGAGTTAAACTAGGCATCTTTTCCAAGGAGGTTGTGCTGGAATTTATTTGTAAATATTTGACTTTTTTCAAATAAAAATATATAATTAAATATCTTTTACCATGGTGTTTTCTAATGATTATTTCATTAATTCATAGAATAATTACCCACAAGTGTAGAAACAAATTTTTGAATCACCTTTTTCGATAGAGTATATAGTTTCATTATTGGATAAACAAATTTGGGGAGCTCGAATCCAAATCATCAAGGATGATGAATTCAAAGATATCATTAAAACCCTTAAAAAGAACCTAGAATACCCAGTGTTGGAGGGTTTTGAAATAGAATTAATTTAACTCAAAGATTATTTTCTGGAAATTTATCAACAAATGGTTGATGTATAAAATGAGATGTCAGATGTGAAACACCAAGAAGAAAAATTACACATGGATCTTGAATCTCAATTTGAATGAATTAGTCAAATAGTTCAAAACCTAGAGACAAAAATCAAGAGGACAATGGAACATGTACATGCATCCTAGGATCAAAAATTTGAGCTAGAACCATAACCAAACCCAAAAAAATTGATCCTATAAGTAGTCCAATAAATACTTCAAGTTGAAGAAACCATGGAGGCCTTGATGAAATTGAAAGGATATCCATTGAGCCCAGCTCAATCAATGTTGGAGGAGACTGAAAAATTTGATTTAGCTATTGAAATACATATGGGAGATCAAAAATATCTGGATAACATCATGAATGAGCGTGAGGAACTACTTGATCCAACTATTCCTCATAATGTACAGGATTCAACAACATTGAAGGACGAAACCCCCCTAACAGTGGAATTTGAAGGGAAGATGGAGGAGTATGACTACATACCTCTATCTAGGGAAATTCAACTACAAAATTCATATCCCAATTAAGAAGCAATTGAAGCCGAACTAACTCAGGGAGATAATATTTTCGTAAACTCATTATCTTTTGATTTTGTTGAAACGAAATTGAGTATTACATCCCCTTCATTTAATTTTTAAGATTATTCCAACAAGTGTATTTAAATGGGGGAGACATTGATAAAGAAGATTCATCCCTAGAGGAATATCTATTCTCCCCAAACATATTGAACATTTATTTGATGGATTACCTAAGATGGTCAAAGTGGATTTTCTGGAGGAAAATGAGACACTAGTTTCTTAAATTGAAATGGAAGAATTTGATATTTATTCTTCATCCTATAATTTTTTTTCAAATAGAAATAAACTCTGACATTCCCTTTGATTATTCAATTAATGTATCATTCTGTGTGAATAGATTGCTAAATGTAGAATAAATAATGCTTGTGGAAACTAAGGAAGAGGAGGAATCATTCATTTTCATTATCCCACTATTCTTGTTGTATCTCATTTAAATGGGGGTGGAATTGGTATACTAAATCCAAGGAGTCCTCTATAAAAAAGGAATAAGTTCATCCTGGAATGAAAAGTTTTTGTTGGTTCATGTGCAAGAAACGTCACCCACCATCAGATTGAGGATAGCCAAATATAACAACCCATCTGGGGGAATTCAAAACCCAGGTCCCACATGGTGAATTAAACAAATATTTATCCTTTATTTTTCATTGAAATATTATTTTCATTTAACATAATAAATTTCTTATGTTATCTTTTTTATTTTTATTTTTTTCAAAGAGCAACACTTAGGAACCTAACTCAAGGTTGCATTGCAAATAAGTCTGGTCGTACCTCTCCTTTACACATTTATGCTTGTCGTCATTCATTTTAAAATATTCTTACATTTTAAATCCTTTTAAATGATCTAAGGACACTGCATCATTTATGTGTGGGGGAGAGAACCTTTTCAGTTTAGGATTTTCATTTCTTATTTGGTTTACTAATTTTATATAAAAAAATCCAGATATTAGTGTGTTTAATTCTCAATATAGCATGTTGTAAATTTTTTTTGGATAAAATGATTATAATTTATATTTTTTAAACCCTTGTCAATGAGTGAAACAATATATTCTAAGAGACTATACTTAATTTAATGTTGAAATGAATTTGTTTCAAGTTCAATTCTTTTGTAATTTCATTAAAAGTAATCTGATTTTGAAATCTCATGCCACATCTCACTGTCTTTATTTTTGAAATCATATTCTTGTGAGGCTTTTTTACCATTGTAGTCAAATTTTTTACATTTTCCTCATTTCATTAAATAACTAGACCATTCATTCATTAACTAGATATTGATTCATTCTTGCCAAAACATGAGGGTTTTAGGTACCTGTAGTTTTAAATGAATAAGGCATTTTTTTGGTTTTAAGAACAATTTTCAAAATATTATTGTTTATTATGTCGTACCTTATGCATTTATCCTTTTTTATCACTTAGAATCCATGAATTTCCTTATAGGTTTAATCCACTTTACAAGCCAATTTTCCCTATCCAACATTCTCTTGAAATAAAATTTCATGATGTAGTTGAACGTATGTGTGGGGGAAAATTCCTTGTGGTGTAATTACTCATTTGGTGATACTTTGGATGGAATATAAAATTTGCAAGAGATGTTTTTTGTATTTAAGAGTTCATTTTTAAAAAAGGTGTTTTTTTCTAGATCATTCACGATAAAAGATGTTGTTCGCTTCTGGAGCATCCAATGTAAAAAGAACGGTGTGCCTATCTGGAGCTAAAAAAAGGTTTGAGAAGAAGTTTTTTCTGGTGAAATTATAAATGGCATGAAAATTACATGAGTTATCATGATGATGATGTTGATTTTTCTACAAATGTGAAGATAAGGAGACCATTATTTAGTGAAAATTTGAATCATGCAATTTTTCTTCAAAAAAGTGACAAGAACTCAATTTGCGGCCTCAGAATTTTTAACATCTAAATCCTACCAACCAAAAGACACAAAACAACACTGAAAAGTCCTCATTAGATACACATCTCTTTGATAATCATTGGGTGGAGAAGTAGGAATTTTTCAAGCCTATCATGACTCATGTGTGAGTTGGGATGAGAAAATCCTTGATGAAAATTTACATTTGTGAAATTAGAGAATATTCATGTGAGGTAGGTGTTTTGTGTGCATTTGATTAATAATTAAGTAGAATTATATTAAATAATATAAAATGGGTAACATGAAATAATTTTTCTTGATGAGGCATGACATCTTTTTGTTTCTTAGTATGGATTTGGTAGATCTCATTGGTATGTGTTTTAGATTTTATTTTATTTTATTTTGATGTTTATTTATCTAGGAGTCCATTTGCTAATTATGAGGGAATTTATAGAGGAAATATTTTAAATTATATTTAAATTGAATTTAATATTTTTAACCCCACAAAAGTGTTACATTAAGATGAATTGCCGTATTTTTATGATGTTGGTGTTATTTTGAGATGAATAGTAAAAATGACCCATTTCTGATTTTTACTGTTTTAAAATATTTCATAATTTTTACCCTAAATTTTTTTCAACTAATCTAAATGGATAAATTAAATATTTTACACATTCTACACACGTAGGGATTTATTTCATTCTGTTAGACCAATAACTGAATCATCCATATGTATGTTCAAAAGAATATCACATGTCGGACCATGAAAACTGTTTACAAATCTTCTCTGTTTTGGTGTGGGGTCCATAGGTCGTTCATAGTGGGCCCAAATACACTGAAATTTAGAGAGTATAAGAAAAATATGGTTTGGAACAAATTTTATGAAGGCGAGGACGCGTTACTTGTCTGTTTATGAGGACTTTAAATCATCCTAATCTAGAGGATTCAAATTTGGAGATTCTAACTGGATAGAATACATTTTCAGAGTAAAACCGGTATAACACTAGGAATACATGTCCAAATACATCGAGATTTTGGGGGAAAATGCCCAAGAAATTTATAAACAACATTCAAGAACGTTAAAGCTCGTAAAAATGTAATTTATAGGGCTAAAACACGTCATCATTCAGGGGGAGTATTCTTGATATAAAATGAGGGGATCTCATCCCACTCAAAGCATATCTCATTCCATCTCATTTCTTCTAGAACACCAAGGAGAAGAAATTTTTGGCATTCTCTATTATTTCATTTCTTTTCCATAGTTTTTAATTATTTCTTCTACCACATTCATCTCTATTACCTTTACCATGGAGGTGTAAACATTTTGATTGATTGGGGAAGGGTAGGTTTTTTTATTCTGTAATGCTTGAGTTCTTGAACATAATTGAATGATATTTATTTCTTATTCAAAGATTTTTTCAATTATATATAGTGATTTTTATTATCAAGTGAAATATTTATTGAATTTTTATTCCGTTATTGATTTTTTTCATTGGTAAAATATTCATAATCTCCCTCCACTAATTTCATGTTTATATACGATGGAATAGACTGGGGATTAATGGTAAAGTACTCAACAATCATCAGTACATGTAAAAAGATGTACTAAATGTTTTTTATTGTTTGAGATAAAAAAACTAGATCAGGTATTTCCCATGTCAATTGAGGATATTCAATACAACTATTTTACACATGGAATGAGAGGTGACCAAATTGAGATCTTAGTAAGGTTTTCTATCACCATCATAATTTCACCATGGAAGTGAGAGGAAAGGATTGTGGAAACTCACTTTAATCAACTAAGAAGAAGATTTTTGAATTAAATAGAACAATTATAGCATTATAATAGGGAAACTGATCCCAACCAAATCACTATTTTAATATCATATTTTATCAAACATTGGAATTTGAATTTCAATTCAATCATTTTCTAATCAAACACATCATTTTTACCCTATTTTAAACATGAAAAATTGTTTTGTGTGCACTCCTCATCAAGATACATCCTAGGTCAACCACGTTACTGCATTTTAATAGAGGAAATACTTGTTTTTCCATTCCCTATGTTAGGCGTGAATCAATATACCTCCTTCACTTATGATCTATGAAGACCAAAAAGTGCTCCCCAATGAGGTAATGTCACCACAACATTAGTGTGAACCTGATCGCTCCAAGATTTAGATAATGGGGGTCGTAGTTACATTCTTAGGTACATAACTCCATAGACCCATAATAGATCACTCTCAATTGAGACATCAATGCACATCCTAATCCTAGACGTGAAGCACCCCAAAATACCCCAAACATCTCCCCTTCCTCTAGACACCTGACACAATGTAACTTACCAATATCAACTTAAGATATTAAAACACATCCTAGCACCACTCACTCCACAAAACAAATAATGGCCTTTTCTGGTCAGAGTCGTCAAAAAGAGCTTATACTCAAGAGAAATTTGGTATGAATATCTTGTAATAGCCTACCAAACCCAGAAAAATTTGAACCTCTGCCACATTCAAGGGTGATTCCCAAGAAACAACAACCTATATCTTTGAAGGTTCCACTTCTACACCAATTTGGGAAACCAAATGTCCAAGGATCTTGACCTCTCGTGTCCAAAACACGCTTATGGAAAACATTTCATAGATTTAGTGCTATCAAAGGACCATGTGATAGTGTTGAGGTGCTCAGAATTCTCCTCCTCTGACATTGAGTACACTAGGATGTCATCAAGGAATACAACGTTGATCTTTTTGATGAAATCATGGATGAATGAGTTCATATACCCCATGAACATGGATGGTGCATTCATAACACTGAACGACATAACCAAGAACTAGAAGTTCTCATACCAGCACTTGGAAGAAATATTTGTTATATCACCACCCTTTAGACTCAAATGGGGATACTCAGACTGAATATTGATCATTGTAAACAAACATGCTCCCCATAGCTGGTTTAAATGACCATATATCCACTAGATTGGGTAATAATTATTTAATGTTTCCTGATTAACATATGATAGTATATAAATAACATCAAACCACAAAATATGTTCTTTACAAACCATACTAGGGCACCCCATGATGACACGCTGGGATTGATAATTCTCTTCTTCATTAGATAATCAATATGGATATGCAACTCTAGCATCTCAGAATGAGTAATCTGATAATGATCCATCAAAATCATAAAATCAAACGATTGTAGGTCTACCCGGATCTCAACATCAAGTCTGGGGGGGGGGGGGGTTGAGTGACAACCTCCTAGGGGAAACGTCCATGTTCTCCCTTACAACTCCCAAAACCACCACCATTTCAGCATCCATCGATTCCACTAACTGCTTGGCAAATATAGAAAGAAAAATCTCCCCACGCCGACTACCTAGCAGAAAACACTATAGCTAATGAAAGAAATGAATTTTTCACCCACGTCAAAAAACAATTCTCTTATCCGGAAACAGTAAATAACATCATGCACATATTACAACCAATGGATTCTATGTATAACTCCATATGGCTTCATGTATAGATTAAAGAGATCCCCACTTGAATAATGTGACCCAACATCAGTCTACATCCATGGTAAATATCAATCAAGCTGGTGTTACCTCAAACTAGTGGAATGAACACCATGGAAATGTAAATTCTCTCTATTTCCAGTCCTAGAGAATAGGCTAGATTGGGTGAAAAAATAGGAGTTTGAATCTCCAAAATCAAACATGGTGTAGATAAGAGTACTGAACAAACTTATCATACCAGAAATGTTCTTTAGACCTACTAGAACTACTTCATCTATGACATGAAAATGACCATGCCTAGCTCCTCTTATCCACTGCATTAGACCACCTCCCTGATCATGATCAGGACGATGTCTCTATAGAATTCCCTGAGGTTATCCCCTTCCTGCTCTATCTCCCCTTGGTGTACTAAGAGTCTGATTTCCCTACTGATAAAATGGCCTGGCCATAACCTATTGCTGAGGCAGTCACTGAACATGTCCAACTCCACCGTACTAAGAATAACTTGGCCACTAACCCTAATGGTTCCCAAAGACACCACAAGTGAAACACCTCGATCCCAAGACTATTGGGATATCACATGAATGAGATGGTAAAAATTGGAAGTACTCTGGTCGACTCCTCGCTGGTCGAAATGTTAAAGGCCCTAGCGCATGATAGTTTCTACTGGAGGCCTATACTATAGAAGAACATTAATGGATCCACTATCACATTAGACCTCCTTGCATGTGAATCATTTCATTCACAATATCATTCTTCTGAACCAATATGTTCCAAGAAGATCATGATTCAGGCAGACCTAGTCCTAGGAATGTTATGTTAAAATAAAATTCTATATAAAGCAGGGCATCACGTAGACACTCTTCAATGATGAGTGTATACCTCACCACAAGTATCCTCATGACTAATCTTATTAAAAACATTTGATAACATAAAATACCTGTTCAATATGACCTCAATGATTTGTCACATCGAAAGAGAATCCACAACCTGATAGGATTCATGATAAGCATGTGTAACCAAAAGGGAAAGAAAATCAATCAGCCAAAGGCAGTCAGTCATGATTGGTAACATCTTCCATGGCACATTCCATGATAGATCATTCCGAATTTAAAATCCGATAAATGATTCTAACTATATCCATAATTAATGACAAATAAACTAGACAGTGTACCTGGTTTCTTTTATCATATCCCAAATCCCCGCTTCAATATAAATTCCATTTCCAATTATCTTAAAGAAGTATCCATTAACAAATACCTAAGAGGTTTGAAAAACACCACCAAAAACAGTGGGGCCTAGGGCACTAGAAGCATCTCCATCAATATTTACATTTATACACAATGGGATCGACAGAATCCATTGAACATATTCCATCACAAGTGGTTTCTTCATCCGTCCCTTAACACCAACTAACCTAAACAGAACAAGGTCAGAAAATTCATTCCTCATGCACCCAGTATGAATGTTAGTAGCAGTTCAGATAACACAATGCATAGATAGTACAAAATCATGTAATGATGGATTTATTTTTCTAAATGAAAATTCATTTCAGGATTTCCAAATGTAATTAGTAACACAAACCTCCGCTATCACCTGGAGGGTGAAGACCTGCTCACTCTAGTCGGCCTTGCATACAGACTGCAAAAGACCTTCAATGGACCGAATAGAGAGGCAGAAATGTATTTTCTCATACACATACACACATATAATGTATATAGACATACACAAAAAAACACGTGAGAAAAATTCTCATCAGATTCCATGTATAACGGTTAGATCGGGGCCATATGAAGTTCATCCCAGTGCAACATAACCAACAATGGGAGTCTTCCATTCCAATATTTCTAGATAATTGTTTTTGGGATGGGTGAATAAAATGATCTTGGAATATTGTAACATAAGGTGGGGGACTTAGTAACTCCCCACAATGGAGTTTGTAGCACTCGTTTTTAGCAAATGTTCCATTCAGATTGGGCATCCAAACCAGAACACCGTAGTCATTACAGTTGTAACTTGCAGTTTCCATGAAAACATGACTAGGAATCATTATATGAAGATCTAGATTTTTATACAATTATGAAATAGTTTTGTATTTTAGAGATGATTGGATAACACTATCCACAAATATAGGTCGAGATAACCAGTGGTGGTCCAACTATTCAAATATGACTATTTACACACAACCCATTTTGAGGGTTCCAAATGTTCAGATTAGGGATGCTTTAAGGCAGGACAAACAGAGGATCATATATAATTGGCATTTCCATTATGATGATTTCAAACTTATATGGTAATAAAAATTTTCAGAGAGGAATCAGAATTTGAAATCAGTTTCCAGGTGATTTTTCTTATTAATGTATCATTAAACAATCTGATATCTTTGATTCCCAATCCACCCATTTGGACATGTTTGATGCATTCTTTCCGATAAACAGTGACCATATTCTTCTCATTAATTGAACCAGTCCATATAGAGTTTCTAATTATGCCACTGAATTTATTAAAAAGAGTTCTAGGCTATTTATACAGAGACATGTTGTAAACAAACATTTATGTGATCATAGAATTGACCAAACAAATTGTCCCTGCCTGAGATATATTTTTCAATTTCCAGATTTTTCAAATGATTTGTAATTTTTTAGGAAATGTTTTCCAAGTGACACAATTTATATCTGCCCCAAAATAATCGCACAACAAGGAATGTAAAGGGGATAGATCATTTTTTAATGGAACACATTAGAGCAATTTGGGTTTTCCTTGATATATAAACTCCATGACCAAATATAATTGATGACTTTCCCCAACTGATGGCCTAACCTTCAACCTAATCATAATGTGAGAAAATACCTTTAATACATGAAATGGTTCCTCAGTCCACACTTTAGAAGACCATGATGTTATTAGCCAAAAACAAGTGTGATGGAGCACACAAGTCCCTCTCAATATTCACCCTCTGATAAAACAAAAAATTAGCAAGGTTATTGAGATACAAACTTATGTAGTCCTCTGAAATAGAAAAAAGCATCCTAGAGAGTGTCACCCTACCTATCCCCTCTTCAATACTGAAAAAATACTTGATCTAGAACTATGTCTCTATATCTGAGAGACTACCCTCATACTTTTCCATATTATACCTCTAGAAAGCATGAAGCATCTTCTACCACTGACTGTCTTCCACTTTCAGATCAACCCTCCACTAAGTAGCTGAATTGGCTGGCTGAGTCTCCACTACCTGATCCACTCATGGATAATGAATGTGTTCCATAACATAAAGTTATAAAATGAAATACGAATCCCAAGTAGTATAGAATTTATTTCGGATTCATTTAAAATCATTGATTATTTTATTTTACCAAAAAACCCAAAAAAAAAGAGAACACAACTCATCATTATTCATAAACCATTACTAGGTTCTCTATCTCACAAACTGTGTAGCCTCACATGATCATTTGTTAATCTCAAAGTGCATATATCAAATCAAGGGGGGCCATAAAATCATTTTTCCAAACTGGTCTCCCAGGCCTATGTTACGCACCTAGGTCAACTGACATAGTTTCCCTACCGTCCCATGAGATCCTCACTATGCCTAACACCAAACTCCATCTTATCTCTCAACCAACACCTATGCTACCCTTATTTCACAAGACTCTTTTTTCAAGATGAGGGAAGGGATGGAAATGTGTCTTGACCTTCATTATTCAAAATTATAATGAGATAATGACCCCATGACTCCCACCTATAGTAGGCACTGAGGAGGTGAGCATAAACCAGGGTATACATATATCACAAAATGAGAGGCATTACCATTTTTATGGTGACAAATATTGGGAGATAAGATATATTAACCACAATATAACTCCATTACATTTGTATAAAAGAATAATAAATATATCCCACATGTATGTTTCAAGTATAACTGCTAGAAATACAAGGAAAACCCTAATGTATGTACCAAAATAAAACTAATTAGAAACAATACAACTATCCCTAATGTCTAAGAAAGTAAGGTCCTACACAGACCATGTATTCTCCATGGAAACATGAAAAGTGTTATATATATATAGGGTGATGATACATGTATACTCTATAGGAAACACCAAAGTCACACATGCATATGTGGGAGAAGTATACTATTTCCCTTCTGAGAAAACAAAAAAAAACTCAACAGCACATAATAGGTTATACTATACACCCTAACCTCACTACAGAATGGTGACCAAATAATAAAATTCATGTAATGTCAAATAGTAAGTAAATTGATTGTTTTGTTACACCACACCACTTCTCACTGGTTAATTTCTCATCCCAACTGGGGAACGTCCTGAAACTACCATGCTCTTTCACAAGAACCGATATCACAACCTTCCCACACAGACCTAGGACACATAAAACATCTTACCCACAAACACATGGGCCACAACACCATCACATCTCCCTCATAGAAACCTGGACCAAAAAACCACCACCTCATACCAAAAAACACATTGGAAGACACACCTCACCCATAGAAACGTGGGCCACAACCCCCCCCCCCCCACAACCTTCAAGTAGATTCTTTGGATAAAAATTCCTAGAGGAGGGAGAAGATAAGAGAAGGTCCAAAAACCATCCAACCATCCTCTCACTTGGATGTTAAGAATGTATGCCCTCTCCCATAACAATGGGGGTGTTCCACACATTGTGCTCAACATAGGTGAAGTGCCTATAAAAATCACAAGGAACTATATATTGAGTCAATAAGGTTTTCCTTGTGACTTTTCCATTATTTCTTGTTTTGAAAATCACAAACACCTTTCTTTAAGGAAAATTGCTTTTATAAGGAAAATTTCTCTTTTAAGGAAAATTTCTTTTATAAGGAAAATTGCTTTTATAAGGAAAATCTCTTTTATAAGGAAGATCGCTTTTGTAAGAAAAATTATCCTTATCATATTTTCATCCATATATTTCTTAAGTATAAGTTTCGGATTCATTTCCATATTCTTGGAATCGTTTGAAACCTTAATATGAAGCATTCTATTTTAGGCTCCGAAATCTGGATAAGAACTGTAATAAAGTTCTACTCCGAATTCTGGATATGAATTCTCATTGCGAATTCTGATGATGAATTATCATTACGAATTATGATGATGAATTCTCATTACTAATTCTGATGACAAATTCTCATTCCGAATTCTGATAACAAATTCGCATTCGGTATTCTCATTCCGAATTCACCTATTAAATAGAATCTGATCATATTTGTTTTATACACTCCGAATTTATTTAGACTCCAAAAATTATTTTTTGTGAGATTCCAAACATTCATTTTGCTTACGCTTTTATAATTTGTCAACTCTTTAATATTTTTCTTACACTCCAAACATTCACTCCGAATCTTCAATCCAAAATTTTTTAAGTTAGACTTTAAATGATGTCGTTCATTATATTATACTTGTTTTGTTATAAAACGATGTCATCTATTCTGTTATAAACTAACCGTCAGTTAAGTTACATGTGTACAGGTCCCTCCGATTTTTAAGGAAAATATGACCGTTGGAAAGGAGGCCAACCTTGCCTATAAATAGGAGCTCATTTGAAAGAGCTTGAGAGAGAACTGATGACTGGTGAATAACTTCTTTGACATTGTGCATACATGCTGTTGAAGTGATTTCTAGAGAGAGAGGCTCTTATCAACTCTCAAATCTTCATGCGACTCCGAATGTTGGTGATTAAATTCGAGGACTTCTAGGGATAGGAAGACAGAGGTTTCCAACACCTTAAAGTTGAGGGCTTCCTTGCTGAGGAAGACAGAGGTGGCCAACTACCTTGATGTTAAGGGCTTGTGGGGATAGTAAGATAGAGACTCCGATCTTCATATCGAGGGATTACCCTAGTGTGGGTAAGACAGACTTTCTTGAAAGTATAAATCAAGGGACCTTTATCCAAGTTTGTTGGATACCCTTCTCTTTGGGTTAAAAGACTTATATCATGTTACTTGTAGTTTTAATACTTGTTTGTTTCCGCTGTATTTTGTATTATAAGGAAAGTATAACTTTCCTATACTTCCTTACTTGTACTCTGTTTCTTTATATTCTATACGCTTTAAGGTAGAATCTCATATTGTAATCTTTTGTTAAGTATCAATTTCCAGAACCATATTTCTGGAACCTACTTTCGGAATCTCTTTTCACGTTTTCATTGGAGTTAGAGGTGTTGTGAATTTTCTTAGATTAACTTTGTTAATCTTAGGCCTTTCCATTGCTTAATGAAAACATAGTTATTCATAACTAACTTTAATGGTTCCAAAAGAATTTTTAAAGTATACAATTCACCCCTCTTGTATATTGAGCATCTACATCATTATGTCGATCCTACAATTGGTATCAGGGGTGGTCTCTGAAATAAATGTACTCACGTATAAGTTTTTCTTGCTCACTTTCTTATTCCGAACTTTATCATTCAAAACTTTCTCATTCCGAACATTGTTATTACGAACTTTTTCTACTAACAAGTTTGTGTGCCAATGGTTTTTAAGTATGGCAGGAATTAATGTTGGTTCTGTTGATAATCTAAATCCTAAAAGACCACCAATCATTGATGGTAATGACTATGAGTAGTGGAGAGATCTAATGAAGACTTTTTTATCAACACTGGAGTGGACAACTTCGTTATACTTATTGGTGATTATAAAATTCCTGATAAGGAAGTTAGAACTTTTACTAACCAGGAAAAGCAAGTGTATCAACTCAACTTTAAGGTACGCAATTCCTTACTTTGTTCAATGGATAGAAATAAATATAGCCAAATTTCTTCTTGTGAAGCAGCTAATTGTATCTGGAAGATGTTAGAAGTTACACACTTTTTAGCTTCTAAAGTGATTGAGACTAGGAGAGATGTGCTTAGAGCTGAAAACCATGGCTTCAATTTTCCTTATGGTGAACCAATCTGTAAAGTTCAACAGAGATTTATGACTATTGTCAATAGTTTACAGTCTTTGTGAGAGAAAGGTTAGATGATGAAGCACTTGTGGATAAGATAATTGATATTATGCCCAATGAGGGGGAATCCAAAAGAACTGCTATAGATGAGAGCAGGAAGGTCACTCAAATATCTCTTGATGAGTTATTTGGAACTCTTCTCCAACATGAAACAACAATGAATAGAGATGGTGATAACATCAAGAAGAAAAATGGAAATGGTACTGTTGCTTTTACAATAACATCAAATCAGATGAAAGCTAAGACTCCTGAGAGAGTAACCAGATCCAAGTCTAAGAAAATTATTTTCCAATCCGAATCTAGTGAGAGTGAAATCTCAGAAAGGGAGTTAGCAAATCTTTCTCAAAGGATGAAAAAGATAGCTATCCAATTAAATTTCCAATCCAAGTATAAGAAAAAGGAAAGGAAAGATAGGAAAGATGGAGAAGTTACTTGATATATTAGAACAGATTGCCCTTTGCTCAAAAAGAATGAACGGAAAGAAAGACATTCAGACAGAAACAGAAATAAGTATTATAAAGCCAAATCAAAGAATGTTCTGAAAGAAAATGACACATGGAGTGCCAATGGTGGTGACTCTTCAGATGAATCTTCTGATTATGAATCTTCAGGACAGAATAATCTTGGTCTTATAGCTAGATTACCTATTGATAATCATTGTTTTATGGCTAAGGTACGAAATATTGAATCATTGACCAATTTTTCTTTAAACTCTAATGATAGTAAGTTTTATAACTCTTCTAATGAAGAATCATCTTTTGATGAAGAAAATACTTTACCTACTTATGAAGAAGTTTCTAGGTTTTCTGAACTTCTTGAAATTGAGAATTACAAACTCAATAAGAAACCTGATAAGGCAAACTCTAGGAATAATATTCTTAAAAAATAGATATCAGATATTTCTAAAGATCATGATAGAAAAAATACTGATTTTGAAAGTATTTCAAAAAATCTTTGAGGAATTAAGTTCTGAGAAGAACAACCTTTCTAAAGAGTTAGAAAAAGTAATTTCTACGAAAAATGTTTTTGAGCCTAGCTCTTGTTCTAAAACTATTGATTTTGAGGATAAAAACTTGGTTATAAAACTCAAGTCCGAAATTTTTTCCTTAATGAAGTGTTTATCAAACTTTACCCATGGTAAGGAATATTTTGATAAAATTTATTCCCAAATACGACCTTTAAGAAATAAATCCGGATTTGGTTGTACCCGTGAAAAACCAATTTTTAGTAACAATTATTTTGTTCCTCAAAGTGCCCCATTTTGTACTAAGTGTCAATGTGGTGGTCACTGGGCAAAGAATTGTTCCTTAAACAAAACCCAATCTCTTGAATTTCACAAAGCTTACTTTTCTAAGAATATGTGGGTTCCTAAAATTTTGTTATCTAGAAATCTCGGATCCAAACAAGTTTGGATTCCGAAAGTCTAATTCTCTTCTTGATTTCAGGAAAATAAAGAGAGTACCAGCAACAATACATGGTACATAGATAGTGGATGTTCCCGGCACATTACTGGTAACAAAAGCTATTTTGAAAATATTATCAAAACGAAAGGAGGAAAGGTAACATTTGGAGATAATGCTAAGGGAGAGATTGTTGGTATTGGTAGTATAGTTCTTTTAGGAAAAACATTGATTTCAAATGTTCTTTTTGTTAAGGGTCTAAAGAAAAACCTCATTAGCATAAGTCAGTTATGTGATGAAGGTTACCTTGTGAATTTTAGGAATGATAAGTGCTTAGTTTACAATTCCAAGGAAGAATTTATTCTCTCAGCCAATAGGCATGAGAATGTTTACACATTAAATTTAGAAGACCTCACGAGCCAAGATTTACCTTGCCTAAGTGCAATGGAAGATCATTACTGGTAATGGAATAGAAGACTAGGTTACTGTAACCTTAGAAACCTATGTAAACTCACAAAGAAGAAACTAGTTAAGGATCTACCGGAGCTTAGATTTGATTCTTCTAAAGTTTATGATCCTTGTCAATATGGAAAGCAACATAAATCTAGTTTTAAATAAATCGGTGAATTTTCAAAAACTGATGCATTGTAGTTAGTGCACATGGATCTTTTTGGTCCAACACAAACTGGAAGTATTGGAGGCAAATACTATGTGTTTTTTCTAGTTGATCATTACACTAGATTTACATGGGTTTATTTTCTAGAAAAGAAATCTTAAGATTTTTCTTATTTCAAAAGTTTTAGAGCTCAAGTTAAAAATGAAAAAAACCTTCCGTTGAAAACTATTCATAGTGATCATGGAGGAGAATTTCAAAATTCTGATTTTGAAACTTTTTGTAGTAGAAAAGTTATTACTCACAATTTTTCAGCACCTAGAACTCCTAAAAAATGGTGTAGTTGAGCGAAGAAATTGAATTCATCAAGAGATAACTAGAACCATGTTGAGTGAATATTCTATAGCTAGACATTTCTGGGATGAATCTGTAAGTACTTCTTGCTATAATATAAATTGAGTTTTGATTAGACCTTTTCTTAATAAAACTCATTATGAGTTATGGAATGGTAAAAACCCAAGACTATCCTACTTTAAGGTTTTTGGTTGCAAAGTATTCATTTTGAATACTTAAGATAACTTGCATAAATTCGCACCAAAATCCGATGAAGGAATTTTCATAGGTTATTCCACAACTTCTAAGGCTTATAGAGTTTTTAATAAAAATACTAGTACTGTTGAAGAAACAGTGCATGTAAAATTTGATGAGATTGATCCTTTTGTTTTTAAACCATACCAGCCTACATCCTCAGATGTCTTTTCAAAAACTGAGTGTCAACCTTTGATAGAAGAACATTCTGATAAGGATAATGTTCCAGAAGATACTTCTGAAAAATTTACCCCAGAAGACTTTCTACCTTATGTTGATGAACATGATTTTCAAAACCAAAATCATGTGTTTCTTAAGAATCATCCCAGTGATAGTATCAATGGTGATGTAAATCAACAGTTAAGGACTAAAATTTCCTTAATAAATGAACTAGAACATCTAGCATTTCTTTCCCAATTGAAAAACCTAAAAGCACTGATGAAGCTTTAGGTGATGATGATTGGATCAAATCCATACAAGATGAACTAAATGAATTTGAAAGGAATAATGTTTGGACCTTGGTTGAAATACCTAAGGAAACTTCTGTTATTGGAGTAAAGTGGGTCTTCATAAAAAAAATGTGATGAAAATGGAGTCATAGTAAGAAATAAAGCTAGACTTGTTGCTAAAGTCTATAATCAGCAAGAGGGAATAGACTATGAAGAAACCTATGCTCTAGTAGCTAGACTTTAATCTATTCGTATTCTACTTGACTTTGCAACATTCTTTAATTTTAAAATTTTTTAGATGGATGTGAAATGTTATTTTATTAACGATTATGTCCAAGAGGAAGTTTTTGTTGAACAACCTCCCAACTTTGAAGATACAAAACTTCCTGGTCATGTTTTTAGACTTACCAAAGCTATGTATTAAACAATCCCCATGAGCATGGTATGATAGACTCACTGTATTTTTTCTTCAAAATAACTATGTTAAGGGAAATGCAGATCCAACCCTTTTTTTTAAAGAAAGATAAGAAAAATGTTTTGATTGTTCAAATTTATGTTTATTACATCATATTTGGTTTAACTCAGCAATCTTTGACCGACTCTTTTTCAAGTCTAATGAAATCTGAGTTTGAAATGAGTATGATGGTTGGGTTAAATTTTTTCCTTGGTTTTCAAATTTCTCAAAAACCAGAAGGAACCTACATATCTTAACATAAGTATATTAAAGATCTTCTTAAAAAGTATGGTTATGACAACACTATGAGTATAAGTAGTCCTATTGGTACCTCAAACTCCTTAGATCATGATGAAGCTGGGAAACCAGTAGATCAAACATCTTTTAGAGGTATGATAGGAAGTTTACTTTACATAACAGCTAGTTGACCAGACTTAATGTTCTTAGTATGGTTATGTGCAAGATACCAATCCAATCCTAAGGAATCTCATTTAAAGTAAGTAAAAATAATTTTTTTCTACCTTAAGGGAACCATGGATCTAGGATTATTTTATACCTCTCAAAATGATTTTTTCCTAAAAGAACTTTTTTGATGCTGACTTTGGTGGATGTAGAATGGATAGAAAGAGTACATCCAGAACTTGTCATTTCATAGGAGATTCAATAGTTTCTTGGTCCTGAAAGAAGCAACATTCTGTAGCACTCTCCACTGCTGATGCTGAATATGTAGCAGCTGGAAGCTGTTGTGCTCACGTGTTGTGGATGCAACACACACTCACAGTCTATGGCTTGAGTTTTACTAATACTCAAATTTTGTGTGATAACACAAGTGCCATTGCCTTATATAATAACCCTTCATATCACTCTCGTGAAAAACACTTAGATATTATGCATCACTTTCTCAGGGATCACACACAAAAAAGAGATATTATTCTTCAGTTTATCGGAACGCAAGATCAACTTGTGGATATTTTCACAAAATCTTTTCCTTCTGATAGATTTGAATACATTAAACAATAGTTAAGAATGATAACTACAAGATAATCATTCTTCATTAACTTTCTGTTGAAAAAGTCTCCTTACAGTAATAAACTCCTTTTCATAGGGGGAGTACATTTAATTGTTAGTGTAACTAAGTTTTTAAAAGTTTGTTTTCAAACTTTTCAGAACTAAAATTCCATAATGGTAATTTCCGGAACTAAAATTTTCCAGAATGGATATTTTTGTATAGAAAATTTCTGGAATGGAAATTTTTCATATTGAAAACATTCAGAATGGAAGTTTTCTTATTGAAAACTTATGGAATGGAAAATTTCGTACTGGTATTTTTATAATGAGATTTTCGTACCGAATATTTTATAATGAGCTTTTTGTTTTTAAACTTTTGTAATTAAATTTTCGTACTGAGTCTTCCGTACAGAGTTTGTTTTTCGTAGTGAGTTTTGTGAACTATGTCTTTTCGTAATAAAGATTTTTTGTAGTTTTTTTTAAATTATTACCCAATACGAATAATCCTCCTAAGCCAATCCGAAAGGTATAATTTCCTTACTCAAGTTTTTGTAGTCATACATTACATGACGACATTTTCATATATTTTGTTTCGGATTATAGTTTTCTTAATTCCTTGTTTTAATAAAAACCTCCAATGATAGGATTCATGCTTTCTTGAGAATTTTTTTTCAACCGTCAGATCTGATCTCAGCTTGTCACAACCATTCAATCAAACTGAGGAAGTTGAACCGTCTTCTCGTTGTCTATATAAAGGGGACCCCAAATTGTTGTCCCACATCGGTTTTCAAGCTCCAGTGTCTCGAAGCTCTGCCTTTCCGTTTTAAAGCCGTTCCGAACATCAGATTTCTCCATTCCGAACTTCTCATAGGTCTTCAGATCCGAATGTATATGGAAGTATCTTCTCAAGACATGTCTTCCTCTAAGCCAATTTCGAAGTGGTTAGTATATAGAGAAAGGTTGGTTCGTCCTGATTTCTTCAACAAGTATTATTCTCTTATATCCAAGAACATAAATCTCATCGGATGGGAAGATGTTGCTGTATCCTAGCCCAAAAATCAAGATGAAGTATATTTGGATTTTCTTATAGAGTTCTATGAGATAGTTTCCTTCTACAAGGAAGATGGCAAGGAGAAGTTGTCATTTAAGTCTTATGGAAAGACTTATAATATTTCTTATGCCAAGGCAGCCAGATTGGTAGGGCTGAACAATGAATGAGAATCCAAGTTTATTTCTCATGTTTTTCCGGATTCAAAGGGAAGATTCGACAAGGAAAAGGCTTTGGAAACTCTTAGACTGTCAGATGACAAGGCTTCGAACATTTCTTCTCTATCAACAAATTTCTGGATTCTATAATTATGGGTACAATGCCTTATTGTACCAAGAAAGGATGACAAAGATAGTATAAAGAAGAGTGAGATTAATATCCAAGATTTTATGATAAATCTGAGGAAGTTTAACCTGATGAAACACATTCTTTTTACCCTTGAGAATGTTAAGAAAGGGAATCTGAGAGCTCATATCATAATATATCCAGAAATCCTCTCAAAGATGATATTTCGGTGACTTGAGTCTTTCAAACAGGCTTGCAAGTCTATGCCAAGAGTTTGCAAGATTATGTTTGTGAGTGATGGTACACTCAAAAGGATGGATGCTGCCTTCGACAAGAAGACTGGTCAGTTTATTGATTTACCTGCTCAAGAAGAAGAGTTTCCGAAAGTTGTTGATCCAGAATATACTAAATCAGTGATGAAGAGGAAGTTGATGGAAGTTTTAGTTGAAGCACAGAATCCCAAATCTAAGGAAGTTCATTCCGCACCTCCAAAACCAAAGAAGAAGAAATCTTACCCAGATGAAGTAGTTGCTAAATGGAGGGAAATCATAGAGAAGAGAGTGCAAGGGGATCCTCAGTTTGTCTTGGATCCAACGGAGGCTAAGGCCTTGAAGGAAAGAACTGTGGATGAGCTAAAAATAAAATTGAATGAAAAGAAGCTTAATAAGAAGATGTATGAAGCTGAGGTAGCATAGTATTCATTGAAGTTTAATGAGATGGTTTCAGCAAACATTCCTGTTCTGAGATCTTTTTCTTTGGAATCACTACCTGAGACTCCAGGAAGAAACATTGTTGCTCGGGAAGAGGCAGTAGCTAAGCCTGTTGAGGAAATAGAGCATATTGAGCAAGTGGAAGAAGAAGAAGCTATTTCTCAAGGAAGTGGTGAAACCGGATATGTATTAAAGCAAGTAGATGATTATAAGGGGACACCTTCTGAACATTTGTCGCTCCGAACTTCAGAAGCTGAATCATCGAATTTAGTCACTCCAGGGAAGGATGACCAGGAAGGAGAAGAAGAATTATCCTATCATGCAGAGGATGACAAAATTCTACATGATACTTCTCAAATGGAGAATGTATAAGGTGGTGCTCATAAAGTTGCTGATGATGAAGACAATGTTGTTCAAGTTTTTGATATTGAAAAGATAACTCTGGAACATGACTCTATTCCGAAAAAGGACTCGGGAATGCAACTTGTTCTTGATACCCCGAGCTCAATGGTTCTAAAGAGAAGGGAAGTTGGTGATTCTTCTAAGAAGAAGTTTGAGCATCTTGAAGAAGAAAATTCTCCAAGTAAAGTCTCGTATTCGGAGTCATGTTAGTTGGGGCATGACTTTGTTGTTCAGTCATTAAAGAAGTTGGTAGGTACTATTCCGACTTTCTCATGTATTGATTCAAGATGCCGGATGCTCCAATATGCTTTGAATCAGAAAACAGACTCCGTATCCACGGTTGTGGACAAATTTGTTGAGATAGAGGCTCAGTTCAAAACTATCTTTGTCGACTCTGAAGCCCACAAAAGTTCTTGCAAGAGGATGACTTGTTGGTCAAGGAAGACCGTAGAAGAGATAAGGCTCTTTGATGAATTCCAAGATAATGTGAAGGATTCCTTTGAGACAGAAGACAGGAAGAAAAATGAACTTACTTTATCCTTTGAAGAAAAGTTGACAGATGAAAAGAATTTCCAGATTCATGAAGTTAGAGATCTGAATGGGAAGCTGAATTCTATTTCTCAAAACCGGAAATTCGAACAGGATCATCGGATTGAGTTTGAAGAAAAGTTGAAGGCTCAGGAAGAAAAGATTAAAACTCTAGAAGAAAAGCATAAAGCCAAGGAAGAAAATATTGAAGCTCAAAATGCAATAATTGTTGTGTTAGAGAAGCAAGATGAGGAAGACCATAAAGACTTGAAGAAGATAAAGACTATTCTTAAGGGTCCCATGGTGAAGGAAAAAGATCCAAAATAGACAGATCCGATCTTTTGTTGTATCTAAAATACTTTGTTGCTCAGCTTTCAAACATAATGAAATTTGTGATTGCTAGTTTCTTTTGTTGTTTCTACTAATTTGTCAGGTACTTTGTTATATTTTCCATTCCATTGAATTCTTTTTGAAAATCACAAAGGGGGAGAAGGAAAGGAACCCTAATAAAAGGGGAAAAAGAATCTTAACAAAGGGTGAGAAACAAAACCAACTCTAACAGAGTTTATCTAAGGGGGAGTTTTCCATTAATGAAGACATTCTTATTCCTAATGAAATGTCATTCCGTAAATTGAGAGTATAATCCTTAGAGTTTCAAAGCCTAAGGGGGAGTTAGTCGTATTCATCAACATCCATAAGCTAAGGGAGATAAGGCTTAATGTTTTCATTCTTATTAGACTTTCTTTTTCGTAAGGATGTGTGTGCTTTCCAAAAAGGGGGAGATTTTTGATTCAATAAGGTTTTCCTTATGACTTTTCCATTCCTTCTTGTTTTGAAAATCACAAACAACTTTATTTATGGAAAATTTCTTTTATAAGGAAAATTTCTCTTTTAAGGAAAATTTCTTTTATAAGTAAAATTGATTTTATAAGGAAAATCACTTTTATAAGGAAGATCTCTTTTGTAATAAAATTTACCCTTATCATATTTTCATCCATATATTTCTTAAGTATATGTTTCGGATTCATTTCCATATTCTCGGAATCGTTTGAAACCTTAATATGAAGCATTCTGTTTTAGGCTCTGAAATCTGGATAAGAACTGTAATGAAGTTCTACTCCAAATTATGGATACAAATTCTTTTTGACGAATTCTGATGACGAATTCTCATTACGAATTCTGATGATGAATTCTCATTATGAATTCTGATGACAAATTCTCATTACGAATTCTGATGACAAATTCTCATTCCGAATTCTCATTCAGAATTCACCTATTAAACAGAATCTGATCATCTTTGTTTTATACACTCCGAATTTATTTAGACCCCAAAAATTATTTTTGGTTAGACTCTTAACTTTCATATTGCTTACGCTTTTATAATTTGTCTACTCTTTAATATTTTTCTTACACTCCAAATATTCACTCCGAATCTTCACTCCGAACTTTTTTAAGTTAGAATTTAAATGATGTCGTTCATTCTGTTATACTTAATTTGTTATAAAATGATGCCACCTATTCTGTTATAAACTGACCGTTGGTTAAGTTACATGTGTACAGGTCCCTCCAATTTTTAAGGAAAATATGACCTTTGGAAAGGAGGCCGACCTTGCCTATAAATAGGAGCTCATTTGAAAGAGCTCGAGAGAGAACTGATGACTGATGAATAACTTCTTCGACATTGGGCATACACGCTGTTGAAGTGATTTCTAGAGAGAGAGGCTCTTATCAACTCTCAAAGCTTCGTGCGACTCTGAATGTTGGTGATTACATTCGAGGACTTCCGGGGATAGGAGGACAGAGGTTTCCAACACCTTGAAGTTGAGGGCTTCCTTGCTAAGGAAGACAGAGGTGGACAACTACCTTGAAGTTGAGGGCTTGCGGGGATAGCAAGATAGAGACTCTGATCTTCGTATCGAGCGATTACCCTGGTGTGGGTAAGACATATTTTCTTGAAAGTATAAATCAAGGGACCTTTATCCAAGGTTGTTGGATACCCTTCTCTTTGGGTTAAAAGACTTATATATTGGTACAGGTAGTTTTACTACTTGTTTGTTTCCTATGTATTTTGTATTATAAGGAAAGTATAACATTCTTATAATTCCTTACTTGTACTCTGTTTCTTTAGATTCTATACGCTTTAAGGTAGAATCTCATATTGTAATCGTTTGTTAAGTTTCAATTTCCAGAACCATATTTCCAGAACCTACTTTCGGAATCTCTTTTCAAGTTTTCATTTAGTGATAAAGGTGTTGTGAATTTGCTTAGTTTAACTTTGTTAAACTTATCCATTTCCTTTGCTTAAGGAAAACATAGTTATTAATAACTAACTTTAATGGTTCCAAATGAATATTTAAAGTTTACAATTCACCCCCCCCCCTCTGGTATATTGAACATCTACATCAATATTTCGATCGTACACTATATGTATATATACATAGGTACTAAACACTCATCCCAACATATGGGTTTTCAAAACATCAACAATCCCACACCAAAACATCAATTTTTACCTACTCTAAATTAATGAATAAAAATAAACAATGGTTACTTCCCAAATCGATAAAAGAAACCCTCATGACATTTTATCATTTTGACCTTAGTACACATTTACTGTTTAAATCCCTAACTTAGAAACTACCAAACACACCACTCCATTAAGAATATCATAACTCACACTAAATTTGTAATAGTATCTGGAAACTCTTGGTTAAAGGCCCACAAAAGGTAAATCTATCCTTCTTCATAAAAATTCCTCCCAAGCCATCCATAGAATACCCACTTCACAATAATCACAACATGAGTAAGACAATAAAAAAAATCATCCAACTTGTTATCCCATGACAAACTCCTATCTCTTGGACACGAGTTCAAACACCACCACCATCAATCTTCATAGTCTTGCCTCCATGTTCTTCCCCTCAACAAGAAAACCCCCAAAACACCTCATCAAAACCACACTTAGCATCCCATATACATAAAAAAATAACACACCCAATACTCCAAATAATAAACACATAACATATATCGAGCATGTATCCCTTCTTCCCAACCACTGCCCAGATGTAGTCCCACTCCACAACAAGTTCGTCTATTCCACAGTCATCCAATCTCTCAACCTGTATTCCATTACGCAACATGAACCCCCCCCCCCCCACATCAACACACCCTCAGCCACACCACCACATTAATGTAATGAATCACAAGGTTGAAATAACCCCAAACAACACAAAGCCACAACAAAAATCAAGGTGTATTCTTATTTAACCACACTATTTCTTTAATCACAGTTTGATAATTCAAGGGTTATCAAAAAAAAAATTTCTAATGAAAAAAACTTAATGTACATAGGAATTATATTTATTTTATAGATCACATAATACATTACACAAATAGACACCCTATAACACCCCAAGCTTCCACAATAATCTTTTCTTGGAATAATACAATAGCGTGTGTTGTACGCAACTTCGTGTTCTAACACACCACAACCAATCAAACTAGCCGTTATGAATAGTAATACCCACTTTTAGAAATTTAATAAAAAATTTCATTCAAAATGGACTTCATTTTTTGATTTATAATATGGAAATTAGCTTAGGGAAAATATATTGTATTTTTCTAAAAACATTCAATTTTTAATGAATAGTGAAAACACTGAGTTATAGTTTAAAACAGAATTTTTTTAAAATAAATATTTATTTTATTTATATTTTTGTTATGAAAAAATAGATAAATAATACCTATATAAGTTTAGTGAAATTCATTGGAGTTAGTTTATAATAATTTTAGATATATGAAAATTTTATTGAACCTTTTACCATTTTTTACCCACCTCATAGAAGAATTTCCGAATTTATAGAAAACATAATTTTACCGCTTCTGTTAGTTAAATTTAAAAAACATAAGAGACACGGTTGATATCAAAAATTAAAATGTGATTTAATAAGATTAAAATAATGTTTGGTGAATAGTAACTTTTTACTTTTATTTACCACAATTAAAAGTAAATAGGATAATTAAGGGTGAAAAAGATATTATTAGTACCCTAACACATGTATTAATTCTATTGGATAAGTTTAATTGGACCAAAAACAACCTTAGGAATATAATATGATCTTTTAGGTCCACTTGGATTAGATTAGGACATTTATTATTATTTAATTCAAAGAAAAGTTAAAAGTGTTAAATTCAACATTTAATAACTTAACAATTTTTAATATAGTGATACACATAAGATAAATATGAAAATAAATATTAATTAGAATTATAAAAATATTTCATACCTAATGGTATTTTATTTATATTTTTTAGACATTAAATAAGTTGATCTTGTTATGACAAAATGATGATACAGTGATTACCTAATTAGGGAAATATTAAAATAATTGATATTATAAATATCCAAATAAATGTAATTTGAAACTATTTATGTATTAAACTAATTTTATAGGATAATATGTCATGTTAGGGTTGGTTAGATGAATTTATTTTGAATTAATAATACAGTTATAAATTTAGAAAAAAACAAAATACCAAATAGTGTGAAAATTGACACAAAAGTGTTTTTAAAACAAATATTATATTATTAATTGATATTCTATTCATAAAAATATAAGTATCAGCCAAAAGACTTATAAAATCATACTTGTATCATTAATAAAACACTTGGGGTTTTGTTGGACATATTGTAAGTTTGTTAAACATATAATATTAAAATACAAAGAGACATGGTAAATGTTGAACTATTTAACAAAGAGTTAAATCTAAAAGATATGGTCAATATAGTCACCCAAACGTGACTAAAACCTATTGATTTAGTGGTTTTCGACCCATACCCACCTTTCACTTTATATAATTCATTTTGGTTCCATTATCAACTGAGAATGATTTTATTATAAAATAAAAGTTCTATCTTTTCCTAAGGTGCCCCTCACCCCTCCTATGAAAGGGAACTCCCGCTTATCTATACTTCACTCCTTCAAAGCCATTTGGCTCTGCCAAAACAGTCCCAAGTACCCTCTCAACTATTCTCCCTTCATACTATAGGCCTTTCATTAGTCATAAAGCCATCCTATGGAGCCCTTTTGATCAAATCGAAGGGAAGAACTCGAAGAAAAGGTAAATATTTCATCGCCTCTTTCAACTTCCTTTCTTCTTCCACTTCCTCTCTCCTTGTTGTTCCATTATAAAATAATAAATCCAGTATCCTATATATACTGTGATGTTATTATAAATATTGTACAACCATATTCATTATTCTATCCATCCATTGAATGACATGTCACCACATGTGCGTACATACGGCTTACCGTCTCCACGTCATGGTGAAACTGTTATTCAATGAATTATTATTTGGATGGGTATAATAATGATGTCGTATTGATGTAAATAATAAATATAACATGATAAAGATTCTTTATATATGATATAACATCCAATTATATAATATTTTAATATCAAAATAATGATATTGTCGCACGATCGTATGTACGGATTACTGTGTCCCAAACGGGATGAGATTCATTCCCCATCATATACATTCAAAAATAATTTTAATTAGATGATTAAAAATAATTTTTAAACACTTAATATCATTATGAACATGAATAATATACATCCTATCCATAACAAACATCACTTACATAAAAAATCATATAATGGGAAACGAATCAGTTAACACCCGAAACAACGATAATAATAAAATATTATTAAAAAAGCAATATTAAAAGATTATATATGATATCATATTAATGTATATGATTATTGTATAATTTAATCACAATTATTTCTCTACCATACAAGATGTTAAACTACCATAGACCAAAGAAAATTACAAGTTAACAGTTCATTTCACAATGTTTTCATTATTCGAGGTTGTTTATACGTAATTATCTACTAGGACCTCTTTATCATCCACATCCATGATTCTTAAAAATTTATTTCAAAACATTTTATCTATTTACTAGATGATGGGTTAATGTCATTTATACCATTATTTTACCTTATATGTTTTGAATAGAATCTTTCCGTCATTTTCCAAGTAAGGTACTTTATGAACTTTTCGGCAAAATTATGGTAAGAATGTTTTTTTAACTTAATCAGCAGGTGCATCTATTTTATACAGTAATAACATCTTCAAATATTTCCATACAAGCTTATAATAATATTTTCAAAATAAATGTTATGTTTATAATTCAGTTACTCTTAATTTATTTCAAAATAGTAAGAGATATTTCTCTAAAAAAGGTTTTTATTTCATCTATATCAAAATCCTTTGATGGATTTTAAGCTTATTTGAAGTTAATTTATTATGATACAAAACTTCCATAATGTATTGAAGGTTTTCTGATATGTTTGATTGTGGATTTTTTATTTTTACACTATTCATGGTTTATAGATAATGTATTGACATTTTGTATTCTAGTTTAAATATGAATGTTTATGTTATGTTAAAACCTTTTCAAATGAGGAATGTGTTGGACTTAGTAAGTGATGGGAGGAGCATGCTATAGCTCCTCGATGCATCGGTAGGTCTCATGAGACAAAATTGTGTCTTGGAACGAGGCCTTGATAAAATATTATTTTTATTCTTGAAACAATGCCTTGACTATGTGGTTATGAATGTCTGGAATTATGTATTCCATCATTATAAAAGTGGCTATTGATATTGCATGTGGTTATTTGACTAGTAGAATATCAATGTGAGTAAGTAAATGTCATTATTTTGATTTATATTTTCCATATTATGATAAATTTTATGTTTAAAAGGCTTTTGTTTTAGTTTTATATGTTGCCTTAAATGTTTATAATTATTTATAAATGTTTCCTCTATATTTTTATCCTTACTGAGCATTTGAGCTCACCCCTTTAAATGTTTTATTTTTTCCAGGATGTGAAGATGTATATTATGACTGAACTGTAAGGATATTCTATGGGATCTTAGTTTTTTCCCTGGAATCAATGTTGTTGTAGTTTTCCATTTTATAAAGTAATGTAAACCTTATGAATGTATCTAGTACTTCCAAGGCTACTTAACTAATAGGGCATTTGAGACTTGATCTTTTTTTATCATGCCAATGATATATAATAATGAATCTACTCTTGGATTCTGGGTTCAGGGCATTACACTTGGTATCAGAGGATGTTTAGTACAAACATTGGAAACTAGATTTAGATAAACTCTGATTAAAGCATATAGCCCTATGATAAACTTTGAGGATTATTAGAGAAAAACTTCGTAGAATTTTTGTATTGTAGAGATTTTGTGATTTTTCCAAGAAATAAATCCCTGTCTAGATATGAGAAGGTAGTGGCGGCTCTGGCACAGATGTACCTAGGGGTAAAACCTTAAAACACCGCTTTAAGCTAGACTCAAATGGGAACGGGTTCACAACAATGGGTCTTGCTACACTCTTGGTTACGACACTCCCAGGAGACATGCTTAGGATAATTATCATTTTCCTTAAAAACCATTATGAATGGTTTATGAGTATATATTTATTCAATGAAAACATTTTTTTGATTATGGATTATATCCATAAACTTTTCAGTTTATGTTGAGTGTTTTACAATTTTGGAATTATGTATTTAAATTCATAAACTAATCTAGTATATGCCATTGTTTAGAAATGGTGCATAGTGGAATTAATGGAAACCGTATAAATTCATGCACTCCATGTAGGGATTCCCCTCATACCCAAGTTAATTATAATAGATCTGATGATGCAATTTGTGCAGATCAGCTTATCACCATACTGGGACAACTCACTCAGATTATGAATAATAACCTTCCCTGTACAGAGCACCCTAATCCACAGTGTGGAGGTTCAATGTTAGATCTTTTCATGAGGAAACAACCACCAACATTCAATGGGGGTAAAAATCCACTAGTATTGGAGCAATGGATAAATTCTTTAGAGAAAATATTACACGCCATGGGGAGTAGCGAAAGGGAAAAAGTTTTCATGGCAGTTTACCGCCTCACTGAAGATGCATATCAATGGGGGTCATTGATTCAAAACAAAAAGGAAGATGAGGAAGTATCAAATTAGAAAATTACTTTTTCTCGTGACTATCGAGCAGATTTCGAAAGGCAATTTTTGAGTCTGAGGAAAAAGGAGGATGAGAATGTTGCAAAGTATGAATCTAACTTTACAAGGTTAGAGAGGCATGCTGCAGATTATATATGCAACCCAAGAAGTAAGATTAATTGTTTCTTTGATGAATTGAAATGAAATTATCAGTCTATCATTAGTCTCAAAATACTTCTCATCGTGAAAATATATTGTCTCATGTGCTATCAAGATAGAAAAAGAATTCTCTTAATCATACAACTTTAAATCAAAGTAAGAGAAGAAGAGATCTGCTGAACACTATGGAAATGGAAATAAGGGGAAGAATAGAAAAGATGATTATACGGCCTGCAGTAAATGTGGGAAGAAACACCCTGGTATATGCCTGAAGGGAATGGGAGTCTATTATAAGTGTGGTGAAAAAGGCCACCAATCTCATGATTGCAATGGGAAGAAATAGGTTGTCCATGTTTAATGGTAAAATTTTAGAGAAAGGGGGAATTAAGAGAATGAATGTCCTATGCGTTAGGGGAAAATACCTTAGAAAAGGACAAGGGATCGAGGCCAAACTTATGTTGTCACTACTACTGAGTTTAAATCTCTGAATTACGTAGTGGTGGGTAATTTAATGGTTTCCTCAAGTTTATCCCATACTTTATTTGATTCTGTATCATCGCATTGTTTCATATCTTTCTAGTTTTCTATGAAAATTAGATATTTCTAATTTGATTTAACTAGGGAGTTTTCATTCAAAACTCAAATGGGAAGTATTATGGCAACAATGTTTTGTGAATCAGACCCCATTAGGGCATATATATGTTCTTTATCTGCTAATATCATCATCATACCCATGATTGAATTTGATATAATCCGTGGTATGGATTGGCTTTCGGACCATGATGCAAAAATTTATTATAAGAAGAAGGAGGTTACTATTTTTTATGAAGATGATAAAGAACACCATATCTATAGAGAAGAATTGGGACCGCCTAATTCATATCTATATCCACCCCTATTAGGTGAACTAAATTAAATTATTGAGGTGGAAGAGAAATAAATAATTCTGGGTGAGGAAAATAATGTTCAAATAGAGAATGTACATATTGTGAATGAACATGTTGATGTGTTTCTAAGGGATTTACCTGGCCATAATCCGGAATGAGAAATTGAGTTTTCCATTGATTTAATTCCTGGTTCAAGGTCCATATCAAAGACCCCATATTGAATGGCCACCGTGGAATTAGTGGAACTAAATAAAAAACTAGAGTAAATGAGTAATAAAGGATTTATTCTCCCAAGTGTTTCTTTATGGGGAGACCCTATCCTTTTTGTTATGAATAATGATGGATCTATGAGGTTGTACATTGACTACAAGGAGATCAATACTATAAAAATAAAGGAAAGGTATCCCCTACCTCACATTGATTATTTATTTGACATACTTCATGGATCTCAATTCTTTTCAGAGACTGACTTTCGATCGGGATATCATCAGTTGTGTGTGAAGAAGGAAGACATTTTGAAAACATCATTTTGAACCGGGTATGGTCATTACGAGTTTACTATAATGCCTTTTGGATTGAATAATGCACCCTCTATCTTCATGGATATAATGAATAGTGTTTTCAAAGAATATATTGATGATTTTTTAGTGGTATTTATTGATGATATCTTGGTATACTCCAAAAGATACCAATATCATGAAAATTACATTCTCATTATCCTGAAGACTTTTAGAAGCCATGAATTATATGGGATGTTTAGAAAGTGTGAATTATGACTTCAAGAGATTTATTTTCTTGGCCATATTTTCATTAAGGATGGAATCTCTGTTGATCCTTCTAAGACCAAGTCAATTCAAGAATGGCCAACATCGACGAGTATAACTGAGGTAATTAGTTATATTGGTTTATCAGTTTATTGTCGATGTTTCATCCAGAATTTTTCCCTCTTGGGTAACCCATTAACAAAGCTCGCATGAAAAGGGGTTAAATTTTCATGTACAAAGTAGTGTAAAGAATGTTTTGAATAATTGATGAGAATATTAGTCAATTCTCTTATCATGAATCTACTATCGGGGAATGATGGGTTTATTATTTATAGTGATGCTTCAACGAAAGGATCTAGTTGTATCCTCATGCAGAATGATAGGGTTATTCCCAATGTATCACGATAGATAAAAATTCTTGATCAAAACTACCCAACTCATGATCTTGAGTTAGCAACTGTAATATTTTCATTGAAGATCTGGGGACACTATCTCTTTGGTAAAAAATGTGAGATATATACCAATCACAAGAGTTTGATGTATATTTTCTCACAAAAAGAACTCAAAATGAGGCAAAGACAATGTGTTTAACTACTCAAATTTTATGATTTCACTATACACTACCATATAGGGAAGGAAAAATTAGGTGGAAGATGATTTGTGTAGAAAGGATCATGGAGTTCTGAACAAGATGAGAGTTGAAAAGAATCCTATATACATGGATATAGTAATGATGGATATGGGAATTACCATGGAAGGTGAAACATCAATAATTTTTCAAATGGTTTCCAAACCATATTTAATAGAAAAGATAAAGTGTTCTTAGAATGGTGATGAAGAGTTTCAAAAATATATTAATGATGTGAATGATTGGAAATTGAGTGACTTTGTGTATGAAGATTGAATTTTGAAATTTGGGAAGAGAATTTGTGTTCCCGATATACCTAATCTAAACAGATAATTTTTAGATGATGCTCATATCTCCAATTTCTATATACACCATGGGAGCACCAAAATCTATAAAGATTTGATGGAACATTTTTTGTGAGACAACATGAAGAGGGTGATTTCTTATTTTCTGTCAATACATATGGTTTGTTAACAAGTGAATGCTGGAAGGAAACAGCCTGGTGGAGTCATGCAACCTCTTCCCATACGTGAGTAGAAATGGGATGACATCAGGATATACATTGTCATGGGGTTACCAAAGTCTCCTAGAAGGAATGATGCAATATGGGTCATTATTGATCGTCTTACCAAGTCAGCACATTTTATTGCTATAAGGGAAGATTAACCAATTGACCATTTATCAAGACTATATATTAATGAAGTTGTCCAACTTAATGGAGTACCACAATCGATTGTTTCTGATTGTGATCCCCGTATTACATCAAGATTATGGAAAAGACTTTAGAAAATCCCTGGACACTAAACTTCATTTGAGCACTGTCTACCACCCCCAAGTTGATGGAAAATCATAACGGACTATTAAAACCTTAGAATACTTGTTGAATTAATGCTCACGTGACTTTCATGGTATGCGGGATCAATATTTACCTCTAGTAGAATTTTTCTATAAAAATCTCTTCCATTCAAGTATTCAGATGGCACCATATGAAGTAGTATATGGAAAGAGATTTCACACACCAACCTTTTGGGATGATGTTGGTGAAAGAAAACTCATAGGCCCAGAACTTGTGGAGGAAATGATGGAATAGTTGAAGGTAATCCAAAACCACATCAATGTAGCTCAAAGTAGGAAGAAGAGCTATCCTGATAACAGAAGGAAGATTTTGGAATTTCAGGTAAGAGATTATGTTTTCTTAAGGTATCTCTAAGGAAGGGTGTTATATGTTTTATTAAGAATGGAAAATTAAGTCCCATGTACATTTGACCTTTCAAAATTCTAGAACAAATTGGGGATGTAACTTACCATTTGACAATGCCGCCAAGTCTCTCCAAAGATCCCGATGTATTCCATGTATCATTGTTGAGAGAATACATGCATGACCCAACAAATGTACTCACCTATGTGGAATTATAACTGGACCACGATCTGTCTTATTGTGAAGATCTTATCAAGGTTCTTCATACAAGAGAACATGTGTTGAGAATCCGAATGACTCGTCTGTTAATGTTCTATGGAGAAACTATAAGATGGAAGAGAAAATGTGGCATCTTGAAGAACCTAAGATGAAGAACCACCCACATCTTTTTATGCAGTAATATTTTAGAAATTTTGAGAATGAAATTATTTGAAGGAGGGGAGAATGTAACACCCCATATTTCCACGACACACATCTCTTTGAACAATACAATATCGTGTGTTGTACGAAACTTCGAGTTCTAACACACCACAACCAATCAAACTAGAAGTTATGAATAGTAATACCCACTTTCTGAAATTATATAAATTTTATATTTCAAAATGGACTTCACTTTTGGATTCAGAATATCAAAATTATTTTAGGGTGAATTTTTGATATTTTTCAGAAAACAAGCAATTTTTCATGAATAGTTAAAAACACTAAGTTATAGTTTAAAAAAAATTATTTAAATAAAGAATTACTTTATTTAATTTTTTTAGGTCTAAATAGATACATAATACCTATATAATTTCAATTTAATTCATTGGAGTTAGTTTATAATAATTTAATATATATAAAAATTTTATTGAACTTTTTAGCGTCTTTTATCCGCCTCCTAGGAGAATTTGAAAATTTACATAAAACATAATTTTACAGATTTTGTGAGTTGATTTTAAAAAATACAAGATACACAATTGTTATTAGTAAGTAACATTTGGTTCAATAATATGAAAATAATTTTTGGTGAATAGTAACTTTTAACTTGTATTTACCACGATTAAAAGTAATTATGGTAATTAATGGTGAAAATGATATTATTATTACCGTAACACATGTCCTAATTCTATTGGGTTAGTTTAATTCGACCCAAAAAACCTTAGTAATAAAATATTATCCTTTAGGTCCACTTGGATTAGATTATAACATTAATTATTATTTAATTCAAAGAAGTGTTAAAAGTGTAAAATTCAATGGTTAATAACTAATCCATTTTTAATATAGGGTTACACATCAGATAAATTCGACAATAAATATTCATTAGAAATATAAAATTATTCCATACATAAATGTATTTTATTTATAATTTTTTGACATTAAATAATTTAATTTATTTATGACACAAAGATGATACAGTAATGACCTAATTAGTGAAATATTAAAATAATTGATATTATAAATATCAAAATAAATGTAATTTGAGACTTTTGAGGAATTCATAAAATATTATAGGTTAATATGACATGTTTGGGTTAGTTAGATGAATTTTTTCTAAGCAATAATATTGTTCTAAATTTAGAAAAAACAAAATACCAAATAGTGTTAAAATTGAGCAAAAAGAGTTTTTAAAACAAATATTATTTTATTAATTGATATTCTATTCCAAAAATTCTACAGATCAGAAAGAAATACTTATATAATGATAGGTGTATCATTAATGGACCACTTGGTGTTCTTTTGGAAGTATATAGTATGTTTATTAACTATATAATATAAAAATACAAAGGGACATGGTAAATATCAAACTATTTAACAAATAATTAAATATAAAAGATAAGGTAAATATATTGACCCAAACCTATATAAAACCATTGGTTTGGTGGTTTTAGACCCATACCCACCTTATTCATTAAATAATTCATTTTCATGCCATTAGAAACTGATAATGATTTTATAATAAAATAATATTTATAGCTTTTCCTGAGGTGCCCCTCACCCCTCTTATAAAAGGGCAGTCCCCCTTCTCTATAATTCACACCTTCAAAGCCATTTGACTCTCCCAACCCCTGCACAAATACCCTCTAAACTAACCTACCTTAATTTTAGAAGCCATACTATAATCATAAAGCCATACTGTGGAGCACTTTTTATCAAATCAAATGGAACAATCCCAAGAAGAGGTAAATATTTCATTACCTCTTTCAAGTTCGTATCTTCTTCCACTTCCTCTTTATTTGTTGTTTATATTATATAATAATAATTCTAGAATCTTCTATATATTGTGATATTATTATAAATATGGTACCACCATATTCATTATTCTATCCATCCTTTGAATGAAATGTCACCATACGTGCGTACGTACGACTTAATGTCTCCACGTCGTGGTGAAATTTTTATTCAATACATTATTATTTGGATGGGTATAATAGTGACAACATCAAAAGAAAGATATTGTCGCTCGTGCGTATGTACTGATTACAGTCTCCACGAACGCGATGAGATTCATTCCTCATAGTATCCATTCAAGAATAATTTTCATTAGATGATTAAAAATATTGTTTAAAGACTTAATATCATTATGAATATTAATAACATACATACTCTCCATAACAATCATTACTTACGTAAGAAAGCATATAAAGTAAAATGAATCAGTTAACACCTGAAAAAGTGATAATACTAAAATATTATTAACAATCAAATATTAAAAGATCAAATTTGATATAATATTAATGTATATGATTCTTGTATAATTTAATAACAATTATTTCACCATTATACAAGAGCTTAACCTACCCTCGACCAAGTAATAGTACAAAGTAAGGGTTGATTTCAAAATCTCTTCATTATTCATGGCTGTATATATGTAATTATCTACTAGGAACTCTTTATCATCCACATCCATTCTTCTTAAAAATGTATTTCAAAACATTTTACTATTTACGAGACAATGGGTCAAATTAATTTATACCCTTATTTTACCTTATATGTTTTGAACTGAACCTTTCATTCCATTTCCTAACAAGGTACTTTGTGACCTTTTCGTCAAAATTAATGTAAGAATGTTTTTTTATCTTATAAAGTGGTTGATGCTATTTTCCAACGTTATAATATAATCAAAGCTTCCCTTACAAGCGTATAAAGAATTTCAAAATAAATATTTTCTTTATAATTATGTGAATCATAAATAAATTCAAAATAGAATGAGATATTTCACTAAAAAAATGTTTTGATTTCATCTATGTCAACATCCTTTGATGGATTTTAAGTTTATTTGACGTTGATTTATTTTTATACAAAATTTCCTTATTTTATTTAAGTTTTTTTGATATGTTTGACTGTGGATGTGTTATTTTTACACCATTCATGGTGTATGGATAAAGTATTGACATTTCATATTCTTGTTTTAATATGAATGTATATGTTTTGTTTAAACCTTTTCATATGAGGAATGCATTGGACTTATTTAGTGAGGGGTGGAGCCCACTATAGATCGTCGATGCATCAGTTGGTCTCATGAGGCAAACTAGTATCTTGGCAGAAGGCCTTGACAAAATCTTATTTGTATTCTTGGCACAAGGCATTGACTATGTGGTTATGAAATTCTGACATTATACATTCCATCATTATGAAAGTGGCTATTGATATTTCATGTGATTACTTAACAAGTAGAATATCCATGTGAGTAATTAAATAGAATTATTTTGATTTATATTTTCCATATTATGATGAAGATTATATTGATAAGGATTTTGTTTTAGCTTTATACATTGCCTTAAATATTTATGCATAGTTATGAAAGATTCCACTATATTTTTATCCTTACTGAGCATTTGAGCGCACCCCTTTCTAGGATTTATTTTTCCCAGGATGCGATGAAGTATATTATGACTAACCCTCAGGGATAGTCAGTGGGATCTCAGTGTTGTCCAGGGAAACAATGTTGTTGTAGTTTTCCATTTTCTGATGTAATGAAATCCTTATTAATGTATCTAGTACTCTTAAGGATACTAAACTAATTAGTCTGTTGAGACTTAATCTTTTGTGATCATGCCAATGATATGTAATAATGCACTGACTCCGAGCTTCTGGGGTCAAGGCGTTACAAACCCAAATGTCACATTAGTATAGTGTCTTTGGAAACTTGAAAGACAATATAAATGCTTGGTGAAATATCTTCAACATCTCTCAGAATGATATTCTCTTTATGTTTTCCTACCTAAATCCATTCATTATATCCTGTGGTAAAAACCAAAAAAGGGTGAGCTCAAATGCTTATAAAGGTTAATCATGGTGATAAAAAAGCATAAAAATAATAATATAAAAACATGAACATATACCTTTTAATATCAAAACATTTAGTCATAGAACAAATTTTTGAAGTACTTAATGCATAAATCAAAAAGGACCCTAAAAATGATAAAATATATTTGGAATAAAACATATAATTGTGAAAAAAAACATAATCATAGAAAATATTTTCAAGATTAGTCATGGATCATATCCAAGACCATCATTATGGACAAATTCCATTACTAAACCTAGTTCACCCCCAGCACTGTATTACTAAAACAGATATAATTAAATTTTCAGCTCTGTATTACTGAACAATATTTACATGCTTTTACAGTCATACTTATTTCAGGATATATAAATCTTTACCTAATTAATTGGAGGGAGATATAGGTCCCACCCATCTCATAATTAAATCATTATTATGTCTTCCATAGAAACATAAATCATTATCATAGGATAACCCAAGGGAAAAATGGGTTCTTAAACATTATTCCATCTTACCATAACCCATGTGAAACAGATCAATCTCTTAAATAGAACACAATAAAATAATATTATTAATTTGAATAGCATCATTACATTATTTAATGAACGTAATCATAGATGGAATGCAATTTTGATATATCACATGAAAATTATTATGGAGGAAAATATACATTCTTCTTCAAATGCATTTTCTTTTCTCATTACACCATGAAATTTTAAAAGAAAACAGTTTCATTTAAAATAACCTCGAAATTTTCTATGGGATGATCAATGGAAATAATGAATCATGAAACTATAAAAATCCATTCATTCCATATAAGTTATATAATACTATTCTTATACTTTTTTCTATAAAAGTCAAAAAGACCATCGTAACGAAAACGAAAAAATATTCCTTTCATTCCGTTTAATAAAAATTCACCTATTTGTAAAATTGAAATTGAATTTTTAGAAGAAATGAAATAATATTACTTATTTTTGATCGATGGACTTAGATGATAAATAATACCTATTAAATACATACATAAAAATAGTCTCAGTTAAAAATGAAATTGAAAAATTACCCCTTAACTTAGTCTAATTTCTTCTGTTTGTGTCCGAAACTCATCCTATTCGACGTGCTTCCTCTAAATGTCCTTATAGAGAACTAGAGTTGGTCTTTGAAGAAGAGAAGAACCTATATAATCTGACTATGAATGTTGGGAAGGAAAAAGGGTTGGGTATGGCTAAGTATGAAAGGTCAAATTGATGTGAATAAGTGAGGGATGAGTTTCCTTTCTATAAATGAGGTGAAGGGCACATTTGGAAACCTAAAAAATATCAATTTATAATAAAATAAAACACCACTAAAAACCCTCAAAATGTCCCAGTTTCAATGATATGTTGATATAGGGTTTTATTTTCACCAACCAATTAATGTTAAACATGTTTAAATGTCAATTGAAACAATATCACTTTAAGTAACACTTTGTTATTCTATTTACTTTTTATTATGATTACCAATATTACTATATTAAAAGGGATGAATAATTATTTATATGATTCCAAATAGACCTTAAGTAGGTATCATAGAACATTTTATATTATATTATAATTATTATATATTTCTCTAAAATGTTTTTTAATTTTTAAATTATTTAATAAATCATTGTTTTAACAAAACAACAATAGTGTAAATTTTGACACTATTCAATTAATGGATTTATGAAAATATAAATATAAGATGTTATCATTAAAATAGATATCATAATATATCCTTATTGGGTCAATTTCATCTACATAAATTATATGATATATTAATTATCTCAAATTATATTTATTCTAATATTTTTAATAACATTGATTTGATATTTCCATCAATAGAATAGTTACAACATCAGGTGAGTGTAATTAGTTAATATAGTTATTTTTTGGGTACATATTAACAATAAAATAATAATATGAACATAAATATACTGGATTTTATAATAATAAATTTACTAGAATTTGTATTCCATAGAAGTCAACAAAAATGTTATAATTTTTAAATTATGAACGTGACTACTTTAACATCACTATAAATAAAATAATATAAGTGTCACAATCAATTCGATATGTATCCAAATATTAAATAACGTAATTTTTGGATGATAACAGTCGAAAGATAATCTAAAAATAGTAATTTGTATTAAATTTGGGTTTTTTTATGGTAATTAGAATTTTAATATTTTTTTTTATTTATTTATCATCAATTATTAATTTAGTGACCATCAAAGAATAAGTCATTAAAGTAATTATATAATTAATTAAAATTAAATATAATTATAATTATAAAGAAAAACATTTATCTTTCAAATAAGTTTTTATAATCGAATTTATATTATGTACGAACTTATATAAATAATGGTTTAGTTATTAAAATTTGAGTGGTACAAATTTATCTTTTATTTAAAGAAAAAAATTAAATGTCAAAATTTCATCCAAGTGGTATCCAAAGGTATCCATTTTGACCCAAGGATTATTTAGGTCGAACATACTCCTCCAATTATTTTAAGACATGTATTAGGGTAATTTTATAATAGTATTTTTAACCATAATTACATGTTTTACCCTTATACTTTATTAATGAAAATTATGTAAAATACTATCCATAATGCCCAAATATAAAATAATTCCATTTAAATAATTTGGGCCACTGATTCCAAATATGGAATCCATTTTTATAAACTCAAAACACATATGATTCAGTAATTACTTTAAAATTATTCCCATTGTTAGAAAGAGAGAATGATGGTTTTTAAAGTTAAAAATTGCAAAAGATTTAAATGTTTTTACAGATGAATTCAATGTAAAAATATTTATAATGAGATAAATTATATTTAATGATAAAAAATATAATATATTTATATATTAAAACTATTACAATATTATAAGTTAGTTAAAAAAAATTATGAGAAAAAGTTATTACCAATTAAAATTGATTATAATTTTAATATTCATCAAAAATTAAATATTATCAGAAAATAACAAAACATCTTCCAAATAAAACATTTATATCCTAGTTTCAAATAATACAATTGTTTTTTCCAATATAATATATAAAATTATAAAAAACTATATTTAAAATGGGTGCACCATCAAAAATTGACAATACTAATTTTTTTATAAATATTTCTTTTATCTAAAAATTTGATTTTTTTCACATATCATGTCAATAAAGTATAAAATAAGAATTTTAAATACTAGATTGAATCCATAAAGAGTTATATTATTATTTTATAGACTTACTTATCTCTTATTAAATATTTTCTTAAATTAATGTTAATACAATCCATACCCTCTATTATATTGATTGGTGTATAATATTTAGTTCACTTATACTCGATGTTGCATGAAATGAAATCAATTAAAAGAACATGAAATTTTGTGCAACAACAACCAAACATGTTTTTACATATAACGCAAGCTAAAAGGGTGTTTCATATAGCACACGCTAATGTTGGTGTATCATACAACACAAGGCATCTATGAAATTATAATGAATATATCTCATAAAATAACATTGTGTTACATTCTCCCCCCCCCCTAAAAATAATTTTTCCGTTATAATTAATTGTGGTTATAAATGGATTACTGTATAAATTATTCATTCACAGAAACCAACATCATAAAAAAGAATACTAAAAATTCATTTTTGAAAATGAATGTTAGAAACTTAACAGTTACGCGAATTAACTCCTCACTAGGTTTTCATATAAGGGAACATGTGTGGTAAGAAAATACATGGATATGGATGTAAAATGTAACCATTATGTTCTATTGGAGGGTTGTAGAGAACATGGTTTGGAGAAATTTAACAACCAAGTATCCATAAATATATGATTATTTAAGGGACCATCTAATTCATTGTATAAAAAGGAACTATGATAACATTTTCGGTTTTGAATATCCATTCCCTAAAGTTAATGAATTTTAGAATAAATTCAGACTTCATTTTATTATAATCCTGCCATTGGTCATGCCTTGAACAATTTTAACATCATCACTCATTCAGACAATTGATTTTGAATTTTTCGTTCCTAAAGTGTTGCAGATCATGTGAACCATAAATATAGTGTTAGGTCATTCCAAGTATCTCAACAAAATTTTTAGCACAGGTTATAAAATATGCATAAGTCCACATATAGAGAGACAATACATTAATATGAAAATCATAAACCAGAGTATAACATAAAATATCCAAAAATGGATAACCTTATAATCCTTTCAGAAATCGAAAATATACAAATTTATAAAGAGGTGAAGTAAATAATTTTAGAAATTTTCTCTCATATCTCCTTAGGAAATTTCTTGTTGTCAAATTCCAAACATGTAAATATCTTTAAAAAAAATTAAAATATGGAAATAACATGAATTACCATATATTTTTAATGAAAACATTCATGATGTCAAAAAAATTATCTTATATAAAAATTCCCCACAATAAAATATACTCAAACCATGATATAACCTTGTCCTTATATCAGCCCTGAGGTTATTAATACTATCAAATATCTCATTATCTTTTTATCCCACCGTTATGAAAATATCATGAGTTTCTAAAAATATATGAATAAATTTTCATGGTAACCTATACCATTGAACTTATAATTTTAAATATGTAATGAAAGATTATAGTTTCTATATCCTTAGATGCATAATTATTCTATAATACCATATAATTAATTATACAACATTATTCTTGATAAACATTTAATAATTACACTGTCTTCTTAAACAGTTGAGCAGTATTTATCATTTTATTACTTTACACTTCTTTCTTCGCATATATAATTCACATTCACTATACTATCAATTGCACAAATACTAACCATACGATCACACTGATTCTATTTTTGATATTTACCACTAGGGAATAGATTTTCATAATACCCATAAATTTCACATTTAAAACATTTAACCATCATTGATGCCTTAGGAATAACATTATCCTTATACATTGTGCTAAGTAAACATTTTCCTTGTTAATTACAAGCTTTGTGACCTTCTTTTCCACACCCATAGCATCTTCCAAGTCCTCGGAAAAATTCTCCTTAATGCCTCTTCTGACATGATTTACATGAGATAAATTGAACTTTATTTCTACTATGGTAACATTGAAGCTCTATAATTTTATTAATAGGCGGTTCATGAAACTCATCAATTTTTCTATTATTGATCATATTATGAAAATATTTATTAGCATAATAAATATGTTTTTATGTAAAACACCCATTTTATTTGGTTTCTCATGAGGAATATCATTCCGTTGTCCATCCTATTCTCCTTTAACGTGAATACTCATGTTTCTATCCATTTTTTGTAACCGAAAAAGAATATAGTGAGAGGAAAACATCATATTAGGAATATAACATAATCAAGGGGGAGTACTTTCAATATCTAACACATTAGGTTTTGTCCTTGGATATTCATGATTGTTACCATAATTATAGCATTGTAACCTATAGTTAGACATAACCCTAAGTACATCCTTAAATTTATCCTTATAAATATCAATATGGATCACACTAATGCATTTGTATCATAGTTTTCAATTGAAAACTAATCTTTCACTCTGATACCAACTCTAATGACCCATGCTTGAAGTACATGGGCATTCTTTTCTTTTTCGAAAAAAATTAATAAAATACACAAATAGTCCCCCAAAGACCATATTTGTAAAGACCCAGATTTTCCATGTAATTTGTTTTAATTATATGGAAGTATTATGAGTCTGCGAAAATTGATGGCATGCGATTCTGAGGCCCGGAGTGGACAAAATGAATTTCTGGACTTTTTTTCATGTACGTTTTGTTAACATGCAGGTAGGAATTTGTAACTTTTGAACTCGTGATTGGAATTGGAATCCAAGAACACTGTTGAACTCACAGTGCCAATATTCACCTAAGGGGACCATCACTTTGACCACAGTAATTCAAGGGGGGATGTTGGTTTTTTTGTTCTCTATGGGAGAATTGAAAAATAATAATAAAATAAAACAATTAACTTTTATTTTATTTATTTGAAACCTATCATTTGAATCATTGTGGTAGGGACCACCTGACTCTGAACCCCCTTTTTTATGCGATGTAACTCTTGGAACCCCCATAATTAATGTGCAATCATTAATTTACCTAATTAACATGAGCATAATTAAGGTGGATCTTAACCACTTGTGGTTGGGGGATATCATTGGAAATGAAATTATTTGCGGAGGAGAGATATTGGGAGATCCTTTGGAGAACTATTGGTAGAAGGGCCTCCTCCAACAAAGAACAATCCCCAAATCAAGAATAACAAACCGATGCTCGAACTCGGATCGTAAGCGTATAGTGGGAGTGACGAATGCCGTCATCTCCTTCATCATCTTTATATTCTTCCTCATGTAGTCTCCAATGAATGATCATGTTAGGGTTTGTTTATGATTATTATTCGTTAATTTTTCATTGAATATCTCTTCTTGAGCTGCATGCTATCGGTCTAATGCAGAGGGTGCGGGCTAAACAAGCATGGTTATATCCCCCCCCCCTAACCTCATGGATAGTGGTGTTCTTGCTAGAAGATCGACAGGTTTAGTGGAACCCGACCACATCGCAGAAAACCGATGCTGGTAGGGTATAAGGTGGTGGCAAGCACACCGACTGGCTGCAATGGTGATGGCGGTGCCACCACGCCGCCAGAGGAGGTCGCGACCCGTTAGCCGTGGAAGAGGAGGACATCAGCTAGCATGCCGGCTGGATTCATGTATGTAGGTCAGGATGCGTTCGCGCCACTAGTAGAAGGGGAAGACGCAGATCTCGAGCTATGGTGGTGCACTGGGCGGCCATCTGTGGGAGGACAACGACACCATCGCACCGCAGGAAGCGGAGCTGACCGGATTTCTAGCCAGCCGCGTCACATCGAGGGGGTACCACATGCCAACAGGCGGTTCCACATTGTACCACATGGATGGATATAACCGAACGACCTTGACTACATGTGGGAATTAGGGGGGGGGTGCCTCCCCCCAGGTGGTGGCTAGGGCAGTCCCCGCCACGAAAAACGGCACATAGCCGGGTGGACCGCACCCTGCCGAGCTGCCCTCGATGAGCGTGTCATGCCCAGTGGGCATATAAAAACCATAACACAATGGTCCAGGACCACCTTGGTCCATCCCATGTAGGACGGGGTGACTCGGACCGGGCCGGGTCGTCCCATGCCCTGTCGAGCCTGGTTGATCTGACCGGTTTGGACTGGACCTGGGCCCATCTGGACATAGAAATTCATTTTTTGCCATATCTCATGAAACATTCATCCATTTAACATGCTGTTTGCGGTACCATAATCTTTTGATTGAGCTGGTCCTTTTGGTAAACCCCCATTAGAGTTTTGGATAATGTTGTAGAATGGATGGGTTGGATTGACCTCAATTCCAACCGGGCTCCCAGAACGGAAACACTAATAACATACAGACCGGGCTTCTGATTGTCATTCCATGTATTGTGTTGGGGTCCTTATGACATTGAATTACATTGGGATACTTATTCATGGGACTTCTTGGTAGTTGAACTATTTACCTATGGCTTGCGGCGCTGATCCTCCTAGAATAAGGCATGCTTAATGTGGGAACCATGTTGTTCGCTATACATGATGAATCATCAGATCATATGTTGGTCATCATTGGATCCTATGTGGGTTAGTATCTACCGATCCTATGATGGTCATCTACATATGTTCTGTGGGTCAGCTTTAGATCCTGTGTGGGTCATCTTCAGATCCTTTGTGGGTCATCTACGATCCTCTATGGGTCAACAGCAGAGCTACTTGATGAAGTAAGATAATCTAGAAATACAGCTAACCATCTGTAATTATGTACATAATTTATACCTAGTGTGAGATGATTCTTTACCTCTATGGTACACTCTTGTGGGGTGATGCCTTTGGGGTATTCTCCTTGTGTGAGATGAGTCTTTACCTTTCTTGTATATTTTTCTGTGGTGATACCTTCGTGGTATTCTTCTTGTCTTCGCTGAGTCATTACCATTGTGGTAAACTTCTCTATGGTGATACCTTCGTGGTATTCATCTGTGTGGCCTTACCTTTGTGGTACTCTTATGTGTGGTGATACCTTAGTGTTATTCTTCTGCATGGGGTTACCTTTGTGGTACTTCCCATCATGGTGTTACCATCGTGGCATTCTTTCCTTTGTGGAATAGTTTTTCTTTTGGATAGAGATTTGGGCTTTGTGTTTCCTCATGAACGAGATGGGTACACTTGACAACTTAGGTGTATGTGTGGGCATAAACCTTTGTATGGTTAACTGTTGCTTTCATGTATGTGAACATGATGTTGTTTTATGGTTTATCCTTCATGGATTCTAAGAGACCTTCGATGGTCTTGGGGTCCCTACTGAGTATTATTATACTCACCCATACATGGGCTACACCTGCACCTTGTTGGGTCTTGTGTAGATGAAGGACTACACTGATCGAGGCTGAGGGTGCCAGGATTGGAGGCTTATTGAAGGTGAACAATTAAAGGAGATGTATTGCATAGATGACCGTTCAAGAGCTATAACTACCATTCAGGTTGTATCCTTGGTGGGTGTTCATAGGAGTTATTTTTAGTTTTATATGTATATTCTAGTTGGGCTTGAATTCTGACCCCTTACATACTGTACTCACCTTATTTACTATATATCGTACATTATGCTAGTAACATGTTGTGTTCTTGGATTGTGTGAGTTTTCAGGTTAAAAAGGAAATGCCTTCCCAGTTTTAGGGATATGCCTTTTGGTGCTAGTAGTTGGACAAATGGCTATGGAATGTGGGCTTCGGGTGGTCACAACATAGGCCTTAAGGGACGGGTCGTGACAAATTAGTATCAGAGGAGTCGGTACTAACAAATATCATGGACTCTTATCTTTTGATTTGGAAATAGTGTTAAGTGTAATTATTGTGGTTTTCAGTTTTGGGGATCCAGTGTTGGTGCGGTGGACGATGTATCCATATACTGAGACCGTGAGTTTTTATTTCCTATCAATGCATGAAAATAGTGATTACATGTGTGTTTTTGAAAATATTCCTTGTGAACACTTGAGTCAGCTCAATAGGTATAACTTTCTGACAATGGTTCACTTGATTCTTTTTAGGATACCTCTACGTAGAAAACCAACCAGGGTTCAAGGTAGATTATGCGATGACAACCCACCAAGCGATGAGGCTTCGGTTCATGGCCCCCCACTCGATAGTTGTACCATCTGGTGGTGTATTAGTCGCAACAATACCCATCGGGCAGCCGATACTACCAGCCCTAGTAGTAGAGGGGGCACACCTATTATACCGTGTTTCATGAGTTCTAGCGCCAGAGGCCACTGAGGCTCCAGGGTGAGACAGATCCACCGGCAGCTGAGGACTGGCCGGAGGACATGGTCATAGTTTTCCAACTGGTAGAGACACCAACTGATCTTATGGTTATCCTTATAGTCAGACGGATTCAGACAACAACGGGGAGATTTTGGATATTTATTCTTTAGTTTCACGATGAGATGACTCTAATATGGGTGGAATTTCCTGATACTTTTTAGTATAGAGTTCGTATCAGTGACCGTACGTTCTGTGTGTATACTGTAGCTACTCCACATGCAGTAGGGATGCAAGACCGTGGCTAAGTATTCTTCGAGGTTCATTAAACCCTCATGCTACTCCACTGACACAGTGCGTTAATCTTTTATCTCGGTCTGGACATTCAAGTAGGTGATCAGACAGTAGATTATAGTTTCGATGATTTTTCTCAGCATCCCAATGTAGGCGGGGGTGTTAGAGAGAGAACGCTTAGTAGAGAGATACCTTGCTAAGCATTCACCGACAGCAAGACCCACCACCGAATGATACGTAGCAGAGTCATCTGCAGCTGGCAGTAGACAGATGACACAGAGGTCCAAGAGGATCGAACCTATAGGTGGAGGACCACAGGATACATGGTTGGTTGTGATGGGCTCTTGAGATAGAGCAGGACAAGAGAGGACAAAGCAGTGTTACTCGTGTGACATGCTAGGCCACATGGCTCACTACTGCCCGACCTTTCATACAGACGCCCAGCAGATAGTCGAAGGACCGCCTAGGCAGAGGCGAAGATTCAATCGAGGTGGTCCACAAACACCAGGTGGACGTTCTAGAGGAGCAATCCATGTAGAATGCGCTGGGTGGAAATTTGAGGTTTTACCACAACCTTCTCCAGGTGGTCCACCCCGACAACAAGGATTAGGTGGATTGGTATGAGCTCTGCTTCCTGAAACTGAGTCTTACCACCATAGAACTCTGAAGATGATATGAGGTACGATCTCTGTCTACTCCACCTTAGCTGCAGTACATATAGAAATAGGTTACATTCACTCTTTTATTACCGTGACCGTTTTTCGGTGCTCAGTGTTTCCAGAGGAGCTTCTGGCTCAATCCTTATGGATAGAGATTATTACGGGAGATTATTTGATGAGTACCCACTGGTTCTTGTAGTGTGAGCTAAGTCTTATAGGAGAGAGATTTGGTAGAGATATGCTGGTAGTGGTGTCATGGCCTTACTACATCATCTTGGGTATGGAATGGTTATCTAAAGTCCATGCTCAGATCGACTGTATTTAGCGCAAAGTGCACTGTGTCTGTGAGGATGAGACTAGGTTTTCCTTCACCGGTGAGAAGTGAACCTTTACAGCACATGATTGGCTTACCAAGAGGAGGGTGCATTCGATCAAACATCAGTTAGCTAGAATTACCCTCGAAGCGGTTGATGTGAAGAGTCCAAGCTATCCTGTAGTTGTGGACCAGTACGCTGATGTTTTCCCAGATTATCTTTCAGGTCTACCTCCTCTCAGAGAGGTGGACTTTTATATCGACTTGTACCTAGGGACAACACCGATATCTACACCAGCATATCGTATGGCTCCCACAGATCATCGAGAGTTTGAGTATAGCTGGGGGACTTGTAGATGAAGAGGTTCATTAGGCCCAGTGTTTCTCCTTGGGCGGTCCCAATTTTGTTCTCCAAGAAGGCTGATGGGAGTTTGAGACTCTGTGTGGACTATCGGCACCCAAAACAGGTGAACGTGATGAACAGGTAACCACATCCACATATTGATGATCTCTTTGACTAGCTGAAGGGAGCACAATGGTTTTTGTAGATAGACCTCAGATCAGGCTATCACTCGCTCAAGGTATGAGATGAGGATGTGGAGAAGATGACCTTCAGATGTCGGTATGGCCATTATGCATTCTTGGTAATGCCATTTTTCATGACCAACTCCACAAAATTGTTCATAGGACTCATGAAATGAATCTTCTTTCCATACCTTGATCACTTTATGGTATACTTCATCGAAGGCATCCTGATACACTCAATTATAGGGTAGGAGCACACATATCATCTGTAGATAGTTCTGAGAACACTCTGATAGCACCAACTTTTTGGTTAGGTCTAGAAGTTCTAGTCCAAGATTCGTGAGGTTCACTTCTAGGGACATGTCTTCTCGGAGGATGGAGTTGTGGTGGATTCAGTAAATATTGAGGCTATGCATGAGTTGGAGCCACCAATGAGTGTGACAGAACTGTGGAGTTTCTTTGGATTAGTTGGTTACTACCAGAGGATTGTTCTTGATTTTCTAGAGTTTCGGCACAATTACTAGCATTGAGGAAGAAGGGGAAACCCTTTGTGTTTTTAGAGAGATTCTAGATGAGTTTACATGAGCTGAGGAAGAGACTGATGAGTTCCCCCACCTTGAAGTTACCAGAGAAGAGCGTTGGGTACGTATTCTACTGCGACACAGCAGGGACTGACTCAAATGTGTCCTAATGCAGGAGCAGGTAATGATCGCGTATGTTTTTCAACAGCTGAGACAACATGAGGAGAACTACACTACCAATGATATGGAGTTTGAATAAATGGTATTCTATTTGAATATGTGGTAACATTACATGATGGGTGAATGTTTTACAGTCTACTCCGATCACAAGTGTCTCATGTATATCTTCTCTCAATAGGACTTGAACTTGAGACATAGACATTGGCTTGAGTTCCTCCAGGGCTATGAAATCAAGATATTCTATAATTCTGGGAAGGGGAACTTATTATAATATGCACTTAACATGATATCTGGTATACATTTTCCAAGTGAGGTGACTGAGCTACTAGCCGCTTTGCATATTTCCTTCATTGATTGAGATGGAGGAGCTTAGCTTCATTATCTAATAAACACTCCCCCACTACTTCAGTGTGTCAGGAGGCCCAAATTAGGGACACATACTATGAGGCTCGATGTGCTCAAATATCCACAGGACATGCACCTGATGAATTTTTTGAATGAGGAGATCACATCATCCTTTTAAGAACAAGAATTATGGTACCAGTGTTGCTACCACATGTAGTGTTAGGTGAGTTCAATACGTCCCCACTTGCGGTACATCCTTGAGTGTCCAAGACGTACAAGGACTATCGGAGTCATCAATGGTGGTCGAGACTGAAGAAATTAGTGGGAGAGTTTGTCGCACGATGCATCACATGTCAACAAGTGATTATAGAACATCAGGTTCTTGTAGTCTTAGTTCAGACACTAAATGTGCCAGAGTGGAAGTGGGATGGAATTTCGATGGACTTCGTGAAATTAATTCCACACACGTCCTGGGTTCATGATTATATCTGGGTGATCGTTGGCCGAATCACCACATCGTCCCACTTCATACCTATTAGATAGCAGGGATCAGTAAAGGGAATGGGACACCTCTACGTATAGAATATTTTGTAGCTTAATGGGGTGCCATCTATGATTTTTTCTGATCATGATGCATGTTTTGCATCCCGAATATGGAAAGGGTTGCCTGAGGCATTCAGAACACAGCTTCAATTGAGCACCACCTTCCATCCAAAGATGGATGGTCAGACAGAGCGGACCATTCAAACTCGGGGGGACATGTTGCGTGATTGCGTCCTTGATTTTGGCCGCATATGGGAGGATCACTTGTCTTAGTTAGAGTTCGTATACAACAACAGTTATCAGTCCACTATTAGTATGGAACCATTCTAGGGATTGTACAGTTTACCTTTAAGATCACTTCTGTGTTGGACTGACCCAGGGGAGTCAGGTCTCAGGGGACAGATATTGTAGGACCTACCATAGAGAAGGTGCGGATCATCTAGGACTGGATGAAGACTGCACATAGTAGACCTAAGTCGTATGCTGACAGGATACGGAGAGCTCTCATGTTCTATTACGGTGACCATGTCTTCATTTAGGTCTCACCTTGTTGTGTATTGCGGAGATTTGGTTGGGGCGACAAGTTAATCTTTGAGGATCATTTGATCTTTCCAGGACCTCCATAGTAATGGTGAGGCGGCGTACCACCTAGCTACTCCCCCTCAGTTACACTTGGTACATGACGTTTTCCATGTATCCCAGCTGAGAAAATACATATGTGACCCTTCTCACATCATTGACTGGGCTGAGAAGAACATCGATGATGGGGATACATCATCGGAGGTTACAATAGAGATAGAGGATCGACAATAGAGAGTTCTTAATGGGTGATCGATACCTCTGGTACACGTATATTGGTATCACGGTAACCTCCAGGAGAGAACATGGGAGCGGGATGCTCAGATTCGTGCTCGAAACCCACACATGTTTTTCTAGTTAGTGTTGCGGCTTTTGGGGACGCAAAGCACTAAGGGGGTGAGAATGAGAAGACCAGAATTTTTCTTGTAATTTTTTTAATTAAATAGAAATATTACGAGTCTGAAAAAATTGATGGCACTCGATTCCAAGGCATGGAGTTTCCGAAATGAATTTCTAATCATTTTTTAGGTACGTTCGGTTAACATTCCAGTGGAATTTTTAACGTTTGAACCGGTGATTGGAATTGAAAACTGAGGTCACCATTCTACTCACAACACTGATATTCTCTTAAGGAGTCATTCGCCATGATCGTAGTAGGTCGAGGGAGTATATTGGTTTTTCGGTTCTCCGTGGGATAATTGAAAAAATAATAATAAAACAAAACAATTTACTTTTATTTTATTTATTTTAAATCTCTCATTTGAATCATTGTGTTGGGGACCACCCAACCTTGAACCCCCTATTTAATGAGAATTTACTCTTGTAACCTCCCCAATGAACGCTGACGTCTCCTACATCATCTTCATCTTCTTCCTCACGCCGTCTCCAACGAACGATCTAGGAATTGTTTGTTTATGATTGTTCTTCATTAATTTTTCATTGGATCTATCTTATATAGATTCATGCTACCAGTTTAATGTGGATGGTGTATGATAAACGAACAAGACCCAATCCCTCCACAACCTTGTGGAGTGTTGTGTTCTCATGGGTAGATTGACGGGTTGAGTGGAATCCGACCACATTGTCGGCGACAGACGCTAGCCAGGTACAAGGCGTTGGCTGGCACACTGGCTGGCTGCAATGGTGGCGGAGGTGCAGCCACACCACCAGAGGTTGTCGTGGCCCATCGGCCGTAGTGGTGGAGGACGGCGACATGCACGCATGTCGGATTCATGCTGGTAGGGCGGCATGGGTCTGTGTTGCCTATAGAAGGGGAGATCACGAATCTCGAGCAGTGGTGTTGCATAAGGGAGGCCAACAACTGGCTGGCCATGGCTGGACAGCAGTTCCATCACACCACTTGAAGGGGAGCCGACTAGATTTCCGGCCAGCCGCGTCACACCGTGTGGGAAATCTACGGCGATTCCTGCATGCCTACCAGCGAAGCCATGTGGCATTGTCAGGATAGATAGAACCAAACATTCCTTGGGACGTTCTGTAATATAGGGGGTGCCTCACCCATGTGGTGGCTAGTGTGGCCCCCCCATGGTAGACTACACCCAGCCAGGCGAACCGCACCCAAATCCAGTTGGATCAAACTCGAATCCAACTGGGCCCTCTCAACGGAAACATTAATATTGTACAGACCGTGAATCCGATATATGTGATATCTATTACATTAGTACCCTTATGACCTAGTGGTCCTTTGGGATAATTCTTCATGAGACCTCATGGTCGTTGAAGTATCGACCTATGGCTTGAGGAGTAGATCCTCCCAGAATCAAGTGAGCTTAGTGCATGAACATTGTGTCTAGTTGTAATAGATGAATATTCAGATCCCGTGTGGGTTATCTTTGGATCCTATGTGGGTCAGTATATACCAATCCTGGGTGGGCCATCTACAGATCCTATATGGGTCATCAATAGATCCTCTGTGGGTCATATTCAATCTTGTGTGGGAAAACATCAGAGCTTCTCAATGAAGTAATATTATCTAGAAATGTAGCTAACTATCTAGACATCTGTACATAATTTTTACCTATAGTGAGTTTTTTCTTTACCATTATGGTACAATTCTCTGTTGTGATACCATTGTGGTATTCTTTTGGAGTGAGTGGAGTCTTTATCTTTTTGATACACTTCTGTGTGGTGATACCTTCATAGAAGTCTTCTCATCTTTGGTAATTATTTACCTTTGTGGTACACTTCTGTGTGGTGATACCTTAGTGGAATTTTTCTATGTTGTGTTACCTTTTTGGTACTTACCTTCGTTGTGTTACTTTAGTGGAATTCTTTCCTTAGTGGAACAGTAGTGATTTTGGCTTGAGATTTGGGCCTTGTGATTCATCATGAATTAGATGGGTACACTTGATATCTTAGGTATAGGTATGGGCATATACCTAAGTAGGACTGACTATTGTTTTTGTTCATGTGAACACGGTGTGTATTTTTTATTTATCCTTCATGGATTTTAAGAGACCTTCGGGGGTCTCAGGGTCCCTACTGAGTATTGTTATACTCACCCAAGCACTGTCAACGCCTGCACCATGTTGTGTCTTGTGCCGATGACAAAAAACATTGATCGAGGCTAAGGGTGCCAGGATTGGAGGCTACTCTAAGGTGGACCATTAGATGAGATGTATCATAGAGACAACTATTTGAGAACAACCCCTACACTTTAGGTCGGATCCTGGGCGGGTGTTCACAGGAGTTGTTTTCAGTTTTACTTATACTTTCTAGTTGGTCCTGTATTCCAGCTCCTTACTTACTGTACTCACCATATTTACTATATAGTTAATTTTGTCCATTTATATTTCAATTTTATTGGATTTTGTGAGTTTACAGGAAGAAAAGGAAATGACTTCCAATTTTTATGGATTTCCATTTCCGGTGCTAGTCGCCAGCCCCTGGCCTTCAGAAGGCGGGCTTGGGGTAGTCATGACACGGCCCTAGAGGACAGGTCATGACAATATTTTCCTGTTGTCTTTAGAAACTCAAAATACATTATTCTATATTTGTGAATTATCTTCAACATCTCCCATAAATATCTCCCCTTTTAGTTTTCCTACCAAATACCATTATTTATATCATGGGGGGGAAGAATAAAAAGATTGATCTCAGATGCCCATAAATAATAATCAAGGAGAACATCAAAGAAAACATAAACACAAGATTGTAAAAACATGAACATAATTTTTGAATATCAAAATATTGAGTCATAATATAAATCATGGGAGTATATAAGTAAAAAATCATAAATGAACATTAACTATGACAAAATATCACTGGCAGAAAACATGGAATTATGGAAAACACAAAATCATATAAAATCTATACAATACTATCCATGGATTATATCCAATATCATAATAGATGAAAAATGTCATTATTGAGCTAAGTTTACGCCTTGTTGTAGACCAGTATTATTGAATTATATATAATTATTGTTTCATCCTTATATTACTAAATCAGATTTATTGTTCATTCTAGTCATGTCTATCTCATGAGATATAAATCATTACCCAGTGCATTGGTTGGAGATATAGGTCTTGCCCATATCATAATGAATTCATTCTTCTGAGTTCCACCAAAACATAAATAATTCATCTAAGAATAACCAAAGGAATAAAAATGATTTATTAAACATCATTTCATTAAAATATAATCTATGTAAACCAAATAAATTTCCTAAATAGGACAAAATAGAATCATAGTATTAATAGGAATTGAAACATAACCCTAATTAAAAAATATCATCTTAGATGGAATGCAATTTTTATATAACTCCTGAAATTATTTCACTATGAAAATATATTTTCATCTTCAAATAGATTTTATTTTCTTAAAACACCACACTATTTTGAATGAAACAGATTTCATTGGAAATATACTTCAAAACATGTAAGGAATGTTTCATGGAAATAATTCATCATGAACCCATAAAAATACAATCCTACCATAAAAAATACTTTTTATATTTTTTCAAAGAAGGTCAACAAGTACATCATTAAAAATCCATAAAGTCTCATTTTATACAGTTTAAAAAAAATCCATTAATGGATAAAATTTACTCAAAAAATCATATAAGAATTGAAATAATATTACACATTTATGAAACATGGAAGAGGATTATAAATATACCACAATGAAAACATCTATAAAAAACGTGGTTAATAATGTGATTGAGAAATTATCTCATACCTTAGGTTTGATTTCATCTGTATGTGTCAAAAACCCTTCTTCCTTGACGTGATACTTCTAAATATCATCTTATATCCCTACAGTAGGCCTTTTAATAAGACCAAAAACTCTGGAATGAAACTAGGGATGTTGAGAAGGGTAAAATGGAAGGATATGGATGATATTGGATGCTCAAATTAATGGGAAGAAGTGAAAAAGGAGGTTCTATTTTAGAATTGAGTATAAGGGAACATCTGGAAACAACAAAAATATTAATTTATAATAAAATAAAACCAAACAAAAAATATGCAAAATCTCCCAATTTAGATTATGAAAGAATATAGGGTTTTAATATCATCAAAAAAATTAGACATGACTTTATATAAATTTAAACATTATAATTTTCTTTAACACTTAGTATTTCAATTAAATTTTAATTAAAATAACTAATATTTCAATATTAAAAGGTTTAAATATTATTTATTTTATGTAAATTAGACAATAAATAAGTAAAATATATCCTCAAAGACCATATTATATTTATTAAATAGTTTTTTTGAACAAATTATGATTTTTAAATGATTTAATGAAATATTTTTTTCACAAAACAACAATAATTTCAATTTTTACACTATGCAATTCATGGTTTTTTAAGATATAAAAATAATATGCTATCGTCATTAATTTTTTTATTATATCCTTATGGGATCTAGGGAATTTAAAAAATATTTTTTTATTAATTAGAAAGAATTATATTTTTATTAAAAAATTTAGTATCATTAATTTGAAATTTCCATTAATATAATAATTACAAAATCAGTATTGTGTTATTATTTAATATACTTCTTTTTGTGTAAAAAATGAGAATAAAATAAAAATATGAAGTTAAATATAATAGAGTTAATAATAATACTTTTATTCTAATTTCAATTTTGGAAAATTAATCAATAAAAATGCTATACTTATTAAATTACAAATTTGACAAATTTATCATCACTTTTAAAAAATAATAAAATTGTTAGAGATTGTTTAGATATATTAAAATGGAAAATAACTCAACCCTTGGTTGATTAATAAAATTATATACACTACCAATATTAATTGGATTATATTTTGGGTATTTTGATGTTTATTATAAATTTTAATAAAAAAATTTTATTGATTAATTATCAATTAATTAAATTGTTCACCATTAAAGTGTAAGTATTTAAGGTAATTATATATTTAATAAATATTACAAATAAATAAATTGATGAATAAATACCATTTGGATTTAAATTAGGTATTTATAATTAAATTAACCTACTATATAACCTTATATTAAAAATGGTATATTTTTAATAATTTGAGTGGGTCATATTTTACATTTCTAAATATAAAAAAAATTAAATTTCATAAACTAATCCAATTGGCTTAAAAAAAAATTCTTCTGATGAACGATTTAGGTTGAAATACACTCATCTAATTATATTAAGACAACTATTAAGGTATTTTTATAATATCATTTTTACCCTTAATTACCGGTTATACCCATTTACCGTATTAACAAAAATTACTAAAGTGATAATTCATAATTCCCAAAAATAAAATACATATATTTAAATATTATGATCCAAATGATTCCAAATATTGTGTACATTTTTTAAATATCAAAACAAAAAAAATTTGGATATTAATTTAAAATTATTCTCATTTTTGTAAAGAGATAACGTGTTTTTTTAATGTTTGAACCTTGAAAAAGATTGAAATATTTTTAAATATGAATTCAATGTAAAATTAATGATAATTAAAAACATTATATTTAATGATAAAATTATATTATATTTATACATTAAAACCATTTAATAATATAATATAATTACTTTATTTTTTGAAAAACCAGTTATTTTCAATCACAATTTAGTATAATTTTTCTAATACTAAAAATTTAAAAAACATGAGACAAATATCAAAAAATCACCCAAATAAAATTTTATATTGAATTTACATTGAATATGTATGTTTTATTAAATATAATATGCAATTTTTTAAAAAATATAATTAAAAATGTTGCACCCGCAAAAGATAGCAATGCATCAATTTTTTTGAAAAAAATACATCTTTTACAAGAGAAATTTAATTTGTTCGTATATCATGCCTAGAAAATATATAAGATGAATATAAAACAGTAGATTGAAACTATAAAGAGTTATTTTATTATTTTATAGACCCACTTATTTTCGTTTAAATAGTTTTTTTGAGTGATGATAATAATATTCATACATTCCATTATAATGACATGGTTATTTTAATTAGTTCACTCATACCCAGTCTTGTATGAAATCAATTCTATCAAAAGAACATGAAATTTTTTATAACACAATCCAAGAATTGTGTTGTATATACCACAACAAAATATGGGGTTGTTTATAGCATATGCTAATAATGGTTTAGAATACAACAGAAGACATTAACGAAATGAAAAAGAATTTATCTCATAAAACCTCAAGGTGTTACAATTTTGATCATGGGTTGCCCAAATATTTTACAGGGGTACATGGATTATCATTTTCATAATAATATATTCCTTTATGGAGTATCAGAAACAAGTATTTAAAATCTAAATAGGTGGGAAAATAGGGTCCACTAATGACCATGATTTATGAAATCATAAAACCCTTACTAAAGAAGACATGGATCAAAGATAACATATAAAAGAAAGAGATCATCAATATCATATTCCCTACCCTTAATTTATTACTTCTTAATATCTTTGTTAAGTTATTGTCCAAATGTATTCACAAGGGTACATCAGAACACCCAACACGCATTATACAATAATAAAATAGAGATGAAGGAATCCTTACATGGAACAATATACTATCTAGAATTACTCCTAGCACAAAAAAACAGAGGGTCATGAAAGCAGTAGGAAAGACTATAAGGGAAAATTTAATCCATGGGACACGTCAAAACACATGACTACACAAGGGAGAAAGATTCTAGGTATTATCAGTATCTAGAAAATGGAAAACGAAAGAAAGAGATCTTGATATAGAAGGGACAGATCTTATGTAAATGGAATGACAATATCAAAAGTCATTGAAAATCGGATCATGATCTTGATTATGTTGTTTGACTATTACAATTCACTAGGATCATTAGTATATTAAATCTAAAATTAATATACTTTTAAACACATATATATAACTCAGAGAAGGATTTAAACCTGATTTAGCTTAAATAAAATGTACGAGGGGTTAAAATGGAAAAACAGGGAAAACATGAAACGACTCACAGATGGGTGAGCCACCAACACGAGTCACCAATAATGTGTCACTGCTGCTTGATACTTCAATGGATGAGCTATAGAGACTGATCCATCAAGGTGACTTATCGACAGTTATTCACCAATACTATTGACCACTGCTTGACTCACCTAAGCCAGTCCTACCGACTCCCTGACTCACTAAATCTCTAACTCACCGATGCCTGGAATTATAAATGCATAAACCTACTGATGCCCTAACTCAATAACAACCTTACTCACTGACACCCTAATATACTAAAACCTCCACTTATTGTTTCCCTAACTCACTAGCACCCTGACTCACTGATGCCTTGACCTATCAATGCCTTGACCTACAATTCCCTTGACCTACTGAGGCCTCAACCTACTAATGTTGAGCTACCAATGTTGATTCACTGATGCATGCTACCAATGTAAAGCCTAGAATTTTGGAAAACTCATGAAATATTCTATTGTTTCCTCTCAGAACACTGGATATAGTGGATCTTGAAAATTTAATAAACATAGGAGGTTTGGGCCATTTGAAAAATGAAACTCATTCTTAATTAGAATTTTATTGAGTTCCCTATAATGAACTAAAATCTTGATAGAACCATATTATTTAATAACATAATTGGTTAAGCCTAAGGTGAAGTGGTAGGATAAATAAAACCCATATCAAGTGAATCTAGTAATTTCCTTTCAAACCCTATTAACTCAACATGATCTACAAGATAGTGTGGTTTCAAAATTATATTAGCTCTTAGAACTAATTAAATTTTGAGTAATCCCCCACATCTAGTAATAACACAAGAAAATTTATTTAGGAATACATCCATATATTCATTTACCAGAACATTATCTCTTAGTTTTGAATTTTCCTTCCTTTCATAGATATATATAATATTAATTTGACCCCTATATTAGTTCAGTTTATATATCTACATGGAATCTTATCAAAGATATGCCCACATTATTATATAAAAAAATGAAACTCATTCAAAAAGTATAATGTATATTCTTTTTTCTTTAAAATCTATCTTATCATAATACATTGAAATATAATCTAAACAAAAAATAACATGAAACACTTTTCATATTAGATGATAATATCCTTAGTAAAACCATTATAAAGATGTTAATAAGAAGATTTCATTAAATCATTTTTATTTAATATCACTTTGTAGAGTTTTTAGACAAATTTATATCTTTATTTCATTAGGAAATATTTCTATTTTACAAGAAATGTTCTAAAAAAGTAAAATACTACATAGATCCTAAATTAAAAAGAATTGGAATAATTTGATTAAACATGTTGTGTACATATAACCACATAATATAACAGTCCATCATTATCCATATTAATAGAAAAGGAATTTTTCATAACTATATACTTCTCATATTTATGGAACCCACATTTTTAAAATAACTTTAGACATATATAATCGTAGTTACCTAGCTAATTTAAATGAAATCCTTTCTCCAATAAATGACTGATTTATTTCCCATTATTGATTCATCATAGCTATTTTATTTATAGTCATGATTCATATAAATAATCTGAAGTCATTGGTCACTATTTCGCTGGTTTTGGCCTTTGGGCTCAAAATGCCCAACAGCTCCATATCCAATGATTGATGGACCTGCATTCTAGAGGCAGGCGTTCACCGGATGGTCCGACCAGCGACTCTTAAGAACTCACATTGGTCGAGAGGATGGGAATTCAGTCTCCTCACACCCTTTTTGGGGGAATTATTTCTTGTTTTGGGACTCTCTTATATATTTAAGACGTATTCATATGTTTGTGAATCTTTGGTTTATACCCAAACATAGTATCCATGGATTTAACCTTGGTGGGAAATGGTCAACTAGACGCAGGGGTTCGGAATCATTTATGCCCGAGGTTTACCATCCCTAATTGGACTAATGACCCCGAAGAGTTGGAACTCACTTGAGGAAGTGCTACAAGTGGAATGGTGAATCGTCATGAAGAATAGTCGGATCTACCGGGTTTTGGGCTTGAACCTCTTGGAGGCTTCCTACGTACCATGTCTAGGAGACATGGATCAAAGTCCATGTAGTTCGGATTGGTGTCGGGGAACTGATGTGAAGATAGAATGGGTTGTATGATGGGTGATGGGCTTGAAGCTCATGGAGGCTTCCTATATACCCTGCATATGAGGAAGGGATCAAATTCCAAGTAGTTCGCAATGGATTGGGACTTAGGCTCTGGGGTAGCCCAGAATGACGGATTGGGGCTTACACTCTGAGGTGGACTAGAATGATGGATTGGGGATTACACTCTGAGGAGTCCCAGAATGATGGAATGGGGCTTACACTCTGAGGAGGCCCATAAGGGGATATCATGGTCGATGCTTACTCTAAGCCCACGTGAGTCATGATCGGTGTGAGAAACAAGAGGCAGCATGGACCAGAGGATCACATCGCGAAAGGTGCGTCTGTGAGATGTGGAGTGGGGCTTACGCATGAGGGCGGCCCATGAGGTCGGGGCTTACTCCTAGATGGATTCCCATGGCAATGGATTGGGGATTACACTCTGAGGAGGCCCATAAGGTCATGCATTACTCCGAGATGGATGCCCGGGGCGAGAAAGCCCAGCACGAGAGTGAAAGGGGGTGCTCCTATGCCCATCTCCTCTCTTTCAGTGCATGAGGGATTCCTCCTGATGGCTATTTTACCATCTCCGGGGAACCCTCAACAATTGGAGGAGTAGAAAGGGGATTCCCGAGCTCAGACTCCATATTACTGTGGGAATGTGAACCCAAGAATGCTTCAAGAATCAGCTCAAGGGTCGCAGAAACCCTTTCGCCTCTACTTACTATGGGTATGTGAACTCAAAATGGCACGCTGATGCACCAGAAAGGTACACCATGAAAATCCAGTGGCTCTGGCGGAGGCCTCAGCTCGGGGCCTATGAATAGGCTAATGAGGGATTTGTGGAGGACTTGGCTGGATCGGAAGGATTTTATCTTGCTCAGGAAATGAGAACACCGATGTATTTTGCGAGCCACCGAGAGGTATGGGTGGTGGCGCCCTTCACATGGGGAAGTTCCACGCAGCTGGAGAAGCTGTCCGCAAACCAGGGTGGTCCACGGACTGATTGGAGTCCTGCAAACTAGGGTGGTTCATGGCTTTGGGTTCGATCCGCAAACCAGGGTGGTTCGCGGAGGGTTCCAGGCGGGCAGCGGCATCCAATGGCAGTTCCGGTCAGAGGGTCATTTGTCAGGGCTTCGCCCACATAGGAGAGTGCTATGAGGTGCAACAGATGGGATAATAGTCATAAACTACCTGGTCCGCAGGGAATTCATCCGCAGAGGGGGTATGTTTCGCGGTTTTCCTTGTTTTTGTTATTTTAGGTTCGCGGTTCACCAAGTTATTATGCGTTTTCCAATTCATTGTTAATTCATATACCTACTGTGGTTCGCGGATGGGAATTTCGCTGTTTGCAAAATCCAAATCCTTCCTTCAACCGATCTCCTTCCGAATCTCCAATCCCTCTGAATCCAATTCTAATTCTCCGACCCCTTTTTCTTTCCCCCTTAGTCTCCTTTTATAGAGTGGGGAAAGGGTTGTATCTGTGGCCACGCGGAACCTTTTGCGGATTCCCATAACCAAATACCTGATTTACAACTGACTTGGTCAATCTGCGATTCATGGTGGGTATTGGAAGCTACCCCCCCCTCCGGTAATTGAACTCGGGGTATGCTCTACGGCTGCGGGGGGTTCCGCCTCTATTCTGCGAATGATAGCTTGTGCGGCTTGAACCGGTAGATGTGGCCTGCATTTGGGTAGGTTCATGAAGGTGAACTAGACTGGCACCCTTCCTACCTCGTGACTGCAGAGGATCTCCGCCTCTGTTTTACGAACGACAATGGTTCGCGGAGGGGGCGCCTCACAGGGCCTGACCACGTTGCGTTTCCATGGGACCTGTTCGCGGACCTGTCCTGTTTGTGTCCCTTTATTGATTACTCTTGCCAATTATTTGAATAATTTGGGTAGAATCTCCTTTATGGATTTTTCAGGACCCTACAAATGCCCCCCATCGGAATGGGGTCCGATCGGAACGAAGAGGAGGCCATTCCGATGCAATGTGGTCCTGAAACTGGGATGTCCTGCGGTATAGAGGTGGACCCGGTAGGGGACCATGCCTATAAATACAGGGAGCTCTTCAATTTTCCTTTACTGAATTCTTCACAATACCAGATCTCATTCGCCTCTGCGTTCTCACTCCTTCGCAAAGTACCTCATCTGTGAATCGGCAGTGACCTCCGCGAACCATTCCTTCTTCGCGGTCGCCTTCACCCGCGGACCAACTTCTCAACCAAAAACCATTACTCTTAATTAAAAATTAAGTGATGACGGGATGTAGGGGAACCTGCTTCGCGGTTTCGATGCTCCACAGACTAAAATCTATTGAACTTTAAAAGTGTCTGAGTCTCCCGAATTTAATCACTTAAACATGGGATTGAAATTCCACGGAGCAACTTGGTTCACCGTTTTCGGGCCAACGCTCTGCAGGCTAGGGTTTTGTGGACTGATTTCGCGAAGGGCTAGTTCGCGGGATGATGTCATCATGAACCATCCTCTGAGGCCTCCTTGAAGGCTTTTTTTATGAAGTCTCCTTAGCCATATATTTTGTTATTTTTGTCCATATTTTTATTCTGGACTAACCAATTGTTGGCTCTCTTTTTGGAGGGAGAAAATATGGTTCCTCCTTGGTCTGCATCGAGGCCTGTTGTAGAGCCCCTCTCAACTAGCTCAGAGAGACGTTCAACTATTTTTCACAGAGAAAAGGTGATGAAAAAAGACCCTAGTCAGTCCATCATTCCTCATGACGGTGTATTGAAGAACCTGCTCTATCCGGAGCTTCTGAGTTATCCATTATCAAATCGGCTCCCGCTCTACAGCTTCAGTCTTGAGGATGACATCTCTATCTCCCCTATATTCTCAGGTCTCCCTTCTCCTTTCCAGGAAGTGCCGTCAAGATGCATTGAGGCAAACCTTACCCAATCCAGGGAGATAATCTCTAATTATGATCCGAAAAACACATTTATTCTGAGGGGCTTTGTCTGGACCCAAAGTGATCAGTGCACTCAAGAAATTTCATAGAAAGCCTTCCTTAAAGACTACCCTTCTATTATCAACCATGCTCGATGGGATCCTGACGTGGGGTGGATTCCCAGGTAGGATCTTCGGTCCGATGGGCTCTTCTAAAAAATTTGGGCCTGGGCTTTCTGGGTCCATCATCATTTTCTGGAGTCTCCCGATTCACTGGAAGCAGTCAATCTATACTACGCAGTTTGGTCTTCATTATTTTATGTTTATCCACCATCTCTGATCCTGCCCGACCTATTCAACCACTGATGTTCAAGTACTAATACTTTCCAACTTTCCCAAGGTGAAGTCGACATTAGTCTGTGGGACATCTACTAGATAAGGGGACTGCCGATTACTGGCGAGTTGTATGAAGAATTTTTCCCACCCATGATGCATGGGATGACATCGAACATGTGCCTTTATTGGAAAAGGAGCACTTGGTTATGACAGAACAGTCATTGGGTCTCGCATTGCGTGCCCGCTCCCTTATTCACTATGGTACCTGGATAGGGTTATTTCTAAAAACTACTGGTCTTGTGCCGAAGATCAAGCGACCCAGGACACATCCTTCTCAGCAGTCACGAACCTCCCTAGGTTCCTACTGGGCGGTTTTGGAGGTGGGTGACTACGTTTCATGGGGTTATGAGGTGTGCCCTGGTGTGTCTCCTATGCTTCAGTTGGCTGGTCTGTTTGCTATGTTCTTGAGCGGATGGCTATTTCTTTCCCGGGATGTTAACCCTGGTGTCTGGGCCTGGACTTTGATGATGTCGGCTGAGTTAGTAGAGGGCCGCTAGGTGAATTTATCTGTGACCACTTTGGCTCGTATCTATGAGTTGTTGAGCCACATGCAGGTGGGCAGGTCACCCTTCCGTCTGAGCGGGGCATTTCAATTTTTGTACGGCTTTGTGTCAGATTATTGTCGTTGTTATGAGTATCGTCACAACATGTCCATCCTACTTCCTAACATTCGGCATACCCTACTAGATATAGCTGGAGTTCGCTTGAAGTCCCTAAGCTCTAGTGAAGTCCTCGAGCTTCTTCGAAACTTCTCCCAGTTCATCTTCACTCCCTACCCCACCCCTTCTGGCGTCTTAGTTGACAACCACTGGGGGAGCCTAGGGGATCCTGGAGGAGCACTCTTACATGATCTCTCTGTGGGGCGGGTTTCTGTCTGCACGGATCGACCGGTTTTCTCTGTGCGAGTTGTATGTCCTATATCTCTTTTCATGCCAGTTCGGGTACATGCAAGTCCAAGTTTCCCTTACCCCGTCTCTGGCTCAAGGACTACACCCGGCCATACATCGTCAGTGGTGGCTAACGCTGACGCGGGAGGGATCTGATGCAAGCATTACCCTTCCTGATATGGGGGTGGATACCAGCCTTTCCATGGAGTATGCAAAAATATGGGTAAAATACTATCCAGATGTGATCCTAGGGAAGGATGTCTGGAAGGTTCCCAAATCAGGAGGTCCGGTGGCTGCTGCATCCACCACACCTTCCTCGTCAGCTTTAAGGGAGGGTCGACTAATGGCTCATCGATCAAAGCGACTTAGAGAACATTCCTCTCCCAGCACTGCGGTGGCCACAGTTCAGAAAAATTCATCCTCCTTGTGTGTGGATGAGGATGATCCTGTGGTTTCAGGTCCCAGCGAGACCATCCCGGAAGTTCCTCCAGTCGATACCAGACTTAGCAACGTGGTCCCCAAGCCTGAACTAGGGTTGGAGGCTCCAGACTTTCCAGCTTTTTAATATACTTCTAGCGAGTACACCTATGTGTGGGATGCCATGCCAGACTTCTTTCTCGTGTCGTTTAGTAAGGATACCAAAGATCCTCGCACCATGGCATACCATTGGGCAGTGTGTAGGTGGGCCTGAACTAGAATCTGTGAAATCATCATTGAATCCCCTTTAGCTGAAATGTCAACTAAAACCGAAGCTCTTCGTCAGCTCTTCCTGGGTTTGGGGTCTGGTGGCTTTGACTATCGGCAGTTCCATTCTCTTGCATGCCAAGTTTTCCTAGACCATGAGGAAGCTGTCACTAATGAATGAAAGCTTGCTCACTATGATGTCGCTCATTGTGGGGACGAATCATGGAGGAAACCACAACAAATCTCCATCAACTGTTAGCATGGGAGGAAATCTCTCGAGATAAGCCAGCCATCATATCCTCCAAGTGGAATGAATGCGAATAACAGGTCGCGATGCTGAGGGATCAGTTATCGGCTATGACTGTTCATCTTGAAGCCACCGGAAAAGGGATCAACAACCTCCAAACTATAGTGGAGCGTATCCATCCAGTGGCTGAAGTTGAAACCAGGGAGAAGTCAGTGTTGGAACAGTCCTGCAACGACCTTCACCACACATTCACTGATCTTGTAGAGAAAGAGAGAGAGAGTCAGGCTCTTTTTTAATAATCAGAGACACTTTTGTATACTCTGTTTTACATACCCCTCTTCCCCCTTCTTGTGTGAGGGAGAGACCCTAGCTTGTGGACGTCCTCCATTTTTTTGATCGAAGGAAACATAGTCTCTGTCAATCACTTATAGCTGTGAAATTTGATTGTTACTTAGAGCAATTGTTGTGAAAATAAAAATTCACTGAATTAGAATAAATCAAAACACAGGAAAACATTCTCTATCTTTTTCCTAGACCAGGGGGTCCAACGAACATAGTTTGACTATTGCTAGGGGTTTGTAGGAAAACCCTACAAACTTTTTGTCTTTTTTTCTTTTAATGCCCTGATTTTTTCTGGGCCCATTTAGTGTGGACCCAGCGGGTATAACCCGGCTTTATCTTAGGTCTCCCTTTTCTGGTTTTCACACTTACATGTTTTCTGCCTCTTTCTTTTGTGAGCAGTTTGAAGTCCCGACATCAATACTATCACTACTAATGTTTTAGGTCAAAAAAATTTGACCAAATATGGTGGGGAGAGGGCCCCAATGGGGTTCAACTAATTAAAATATGTCTCAATTATCTTCTGACACACGTGTGGGGAAACATGTTTAAATTTGAACGGCATGTAGGGCATGTCTCGTGATATAGGAGTTGTGTTGGCGTACAGAGGTAGGAAAAGAATTGACTAAGGAAAACATGCCTTCAGCAGATGGGTAGGGGAGATCAACATGAAGATCCGCTGAGGGAATGGTATGCATAGTCATACAATGGTGTCCTTAAGTCAAATACTTATCCATTTTTGATGGCCAGGGGACTTCATGGAAGCCCAACTCATGGAAAACATGATCGATGGTTTGGGAAAAAATGAAAACCACCGGGGGTTGCTCGGAAAGGGCATGTGATGTCTGAAAAGTTTTGGGAATATCTTTATCAATTAGGAGTGTGGAAGCAAGGTTCCCATCCTATGCATTTATTTAGCGTAATGGACGGTTCGGGCTCAGAGCAGTTTAAATTCATGCAGCTGGGACATAATCTGAAATGGAACAACTTCTCCTGGTTCTCTGTAATCTCATCAAACACATTCTGTCGCATTTAGGTAGGATTTTGGAAGAGGTTGGTAAACTATAGCTCAGAGGGTTTTCGAATCCTGAGATAGAAATGGGGGCTCAGAGACCAAGAGTCATATGGAGAAAAGCATTGCCTAAGTAAATATTGCCTTTGGTAGACGGGCTAGGGGAGATCAATATGCAGAGCTGCTGAGGACATGGTATGAATAGTCGTACAAAAGTGTCCATAAGTCAATGAATATCCACATCCGATAGCCAAGAAACTTCAGGGAAGTTGAGATTTGGGACCACCAGGGGTGGCTTATGAGAGTTCATCTTTTTCTGAGTATAAAGTAAGGCTTATGATGAGAGGGTTTCTGAATACTGAGTAAATATATAGACTAAACTTCCCAATAATGGGTGAAGTAATTAATTTTCACGCTGGTGTGAGGTGGTGGTTCATACAGGTCTGACCCGTGCACTGAATGATTGAGAAAAGCCCATATTTCCCACTGAACCCATGACGAGTATAATCGTGTAATTTATCATCATGTGGTTGGAACATATTCCGTGTAGTTTAGTGTCATGTGGCAAGGAAGAGAGGCATTTTTAAAGGTTTTTGAGTAGTTTAATGTCATGCAGCAAGGAGGGGGGGGGGGATTTTTTTGATCCAGTGAAAATTCTTGCGGTTGGATGCATTTCCATGGATGGTTAATGCTTGGCCTTTGCAGTTTCATTCCAAGCGTCCAAGATATCCCGTTCAGTTTAACGTCATGCAGTGAGGACGTAGTTGCAAAGGCTGATCTACATCAGAATATAACTGGGCTTGAATACCTCAACATGCCCCAGATGTGGGGGGGGGGGGGGGGTTGATTGGTATAAATCCTGGTTCCATGGCTTCTTGAATCAGGAGAGGTGATATAGGGGCTCTGAGGCCGGTAAGAGTACAAAGCTAGGAAGAGCCTTGCCTGTGGAAATCTTGCCTTTGATGGATGAGTCAGTGGCTATTATTATGGAGAGCCGATGAGGTCATGGTATGCATAATCGTACAAAGGTGTCCACAGGTCGATGAATTTCCACTTCTGATGTCCATGAATGGTTATGAGGATCCAAAATTATTCGGGCCACGAAGTCTGTCATTTGGAAGAATAATGTCTGGACATGTCGAGGATATCTGTCCCTAGTTGCTTGTTGAGTTTCAACAAGCCCCCTACGCAGATCTTTTATTTTTTTTGTGCGGGGGTGTGCCTTAATTCTATGTAGTTTAACTTCATGTGGTAAGGAAGAAGTACTCTTAGTTTATCGGTCATAGAGATTGAACCATTTGGTGACTATTTCTGTAGTGACCTGAAGGATAACTGAGTCAACATGTTCTGATATTCATGGTACAAGGTGGGGGATGAAGGTTTTAAACTGCAAATTTGAGTTTTCTCGGATCAAGAGGTGTGGTGTGGGGGCTCTGAGGCCGGTAGTTGTATGGATCTAGGAAGAGTACCGCCTGAGGAAATCTTTCCTTTGATGGAAGAGATAGGGGAAATCATTATGCAGAGATACTGAGGGCATGGTATGCATAGTCATACAAAGGTGTCCACGGGTCGATAACTTTCCTCTTCTGATGGCCATGAATGATTAAGAAAATCCGCGATTGCTCACAGTTCATATTTCGGCACGTGGCGATAATGGTGTCTGGGTATACAAGAAACATCTTCACTGAAATTGTCCATTGAGTCAAAGTAGCCTAGTCCAAGCTTGATGTTTATTGATGCAGGTCGCTATGTGAACTACTGACAGACACATAGTCTATCCAGATAGGGATACCCTGGCAACACCTGGATGTGAAAAGGGGAATGAACTTGTAAACCACTACGCCATAAATTTTTGTATCAGGAGGTATGGTATGTGGGATCTAAGGCCGGTAATCGTACGGAGCAAGTAAGAGTGTCTCATGTTGAAATATTGCCTTTGGTAGACGAGCCAGGGGCTATAATTATGCAGAGACGCTGGGGGCATGGTATGAATAGTCATGAAAAGGTGTCCACGGGTCAATGACTTTCCACTTCTGATGGCCATGAGTGGTTATGATGATCCATAATTATCCGTGTTGTGGAGTCTCATGTATAGAGAGGATGCATCTAAATGTGCAAGGAGTATCTCCATCTCGTATCGCCATGTGTCTTGGGTGGGTCGCAATGAAGTCCATGCAGTTTAACGTCATGCGGTGAGGACAAAGTCCGTACATTTTAAAGTCATGCAGTGAGAATGAAGTCCATCCAGTTTAATGTCATGCGGTAAGGAGTGATTATACACCTCGTGCAGGTATGGTCCGTACACGGGGGAAGGGGAATTTTTAACATTATTTTCCATGCAGTTTAACATCGTGCATCAAGGATGATAAGTACACCCCGTGCCGGTCTGGTTCGCACACGGGGGGAAAGGGAATTTGTTTTTAGGGGGCTGGGCCAGGACTAGGGATACTGGCGTCGCTACGTCTCCTGCGAGGGTAGGAATCAAGACGTATGTAGTTCTCTGGAAGAAGTGCACCCCGTGTAGGTCTGGTCCGTACACGGGGGAACGGGGCATTTTTTAATTTTTGTTATTCAGGGGGATGTGCTAGGACTAGGGATCTCGGCGTTTCTACGTATCCTGTGAGGGAAGGAATCAAGCCGTATGTAGTTCTCTGAAATCTGTGCAGTTTAACATCATGTGGTGAGGACAGAGTCCATACCGATTAACGTCATGTGTTTAGGATGAGGTGTATTATTAGATTCTGGGAAGTTTATCATCATGCGGTGAGGACATGATATTCCTAGTTTAAGGTCATAGAGTTTTTACCATTGGGTTCTTTGCAGCTAAATGTCATGCAGTTCGGACAATGAATACACCCCGTGGAGGTCATTCTTGTACACAGGGGGAAGGGAGCATTCTTGACTCTTATTATCCATGAATTTTAGTGTCGTGTGGTAAGGACATACTCCATGCAATTTAATGTCATGCGGTGAGGACGTGAATACACCCCATGCAAGTCTAGTCCGTACACGGGGGATTGGGCATTTTTTTCTATTTGAGGTGGCTGGGACAGGGTGCGGAATTCTGGCATCACAACATATCCTGTGAGTGAAGGAATCAAGCCTCATGTAGTTCTTTGAAATATGATACACACCATACAGGTCTAGTCTGTACACAGGGGGAGAGGGCATTTTTAAATCTTCTTGTCTGTGAAGTTTTACGTCATGCGGTGAGGATGAAATACTCTATGTTTATGGTTATAGAGTTTGGATCGTTGGGTGCATGGAAGTTTAACATCATGCAGCTCGGACGATGAATACATCTCATTTTTTTCATCCGTGCAGTTTATCGTCATGTGGGAAGGAAGATTTTTCATCCGTGAAGTTTATCGTCATGTGGTATGAACAAAATACTTATTGGTCTCTATGAGAAATACTTCTTCAAGAATCTCACATTGGTAGGAGTCATGGTGAATTTCTCGTCTATGGAGATTAGGGCGTATGCTCTATTGGAGTAGACCTTGTGTACAACATATGGTCACTCCCACTTGGGATCCAGCTTTGGAGGCTTCGTGAAAGGTATCATTGGGGTCCGGAGGACCAACACTAATCCTCCTTTAATGAAAGACTGGAGGCGATCCTTTTTGTTGAAGGCTCATGTGATCTGGTTCTAGTACACTTCCAGGTGGTGTAGAGTGTGCAGTTGCTTCTCGTCTAGCTGTTCCAATTCACTTAGCCGCTTTTCTGACTACTCATCATTGGATAATTGATCACAGATGGAAAAACAGAGTGAGGGAAGTTGGATTTCAATGGGCCGGACCACCTCTGTTTCGTACACCAATGAGTATGGGGTAGACTGAGTAGCGCTGCAGATTGTGGTTTGATAAGCCCACAATGCATGGAAGAGTTTATCCGGCCATGACATCTTGTCTTTGTCCACAATTTTCTGGAGGCTGTTGGATAGGGTCCTATTGAAAGCTTCTATCTGTCTGTTGGCCACTGCATGGTAGTGGGATGAGTGGTTATCCATGATATCATACTCATGGTATAGCTTTTCCAATTCAGTAGAGTAGAAATTGGTGTCATTTTCCATCAGTATGGTATGAGGGACACCAAATCTGGTGATGATATTGGTCTTCATGAAGCTGGCAATATTTCTTGCCCCGACTTCCTTGAGGGGTATGTCTTCATCCCAGTTGGAAAAGAAGTTGGTTTCCATGAGGATATACTTCAGTTGTTTGGTCGTGGCGGGAGGGTATGGTTCCACGATGTCCATCCCCCAGACGGAAAAAGGCCAGGAGTACTTAGCTTGATGAATAACTCCGGGGGTTGGTGTATGAAGTTGGCATGAATATGGCATGAGTGGCATTTTGTGGTAAAACGCTCACAGTCTCGTGCCACTGTGGGCCAGTAGTACCCAATCCTTCGAACCGGATGGGAAATATTTGTCCCTAGTTGATGTGCTCCACACACTCTTGCATTTACTTCAGTCATGACGGCAGCGAGTTCTTCTCTGTCAATGCATATTAGGAGCACTCCATCGAGGCCTCGTATGTAGAGGACTTCTTGCTGACAAGTACTTCCGTATAGGACAAAATTGATTGCCCTTATCTGTATCTACTCCTGTTTAGCCCTGTCTGTTGGAAGCTCTCCCCATTGAAGGTGATTCATAATGGGGAACATCCAACCGGTGGAAGGAGCTTATGGATCGGGGATAGGACTACGTTCATGGATTTCTTCCATCTTAGCTTGAACAAATGGAAATACTATTGGATGGTGAGCAATACTGATGACCGTTTCATCCTGGTTTGGGTCAGCTAGGGTTGTGGCCGCGTTGGCTAATGCATCAGCCCGAGCGTTCTAGGATTGGGGAATATGAGTCAATGTTGCTTCTATGGAGAACTCGGCCATTATCCCATAGACATGGTCAAACAGTGGAATCAGTTCCTCCTTTTTAATATCATAGTCATCATTTACTTTCCTAATGACTAGCTCTGAGTCACCTATTACCTTAAGGTGTTGTACTTGTGCCTGGAGTGCGAGCTCCAGGCCTGCAATGAGGGCTTGATATTCCACTTTATTTTTTGTACATCCCTTTGACAGGAGGAAGGAATACTAAAAAATGCATTTTATAAGGACATGAGTATTATCCCCATACCCACTTTGTTGAATCTGGGATCCTCCATCCTCTTATCAGTTGGGCTTCGGGACGCGCCATCAAAGTACATTTCCCATGCTGGGAACTCTTATTGAACTGATAACATATCATCATCAGGTAGTTCAGCATCCGGTGCAGTGGTCCCTATTGAAGGGTTCTCTACCTGAAAGTCTGATATTTCTTAACCCTTGATGTCTTTTTGAGGCACGAACCGGATGTCGAACTGTTGTAGGATGACCACCCATCAGGATAGGCGTCTGGTTAGCATCGGGCGACTGGGGATGTACTTGAGTGGGTTACGACGCGAGATCAAATGGATATCATGATGCTGCAGATAATGTCGCAGCTTTTGAACTGTGAAGACCAAGGCCAGACAACTCTTCTTGATATTTGAGTATTGAGTCTCAGCGTCAATCATTGTTCGACTGAGGTAATAGAGACTGTTTTCACTACCAGTGTCATTCTGTTGTGTGAGGAAGGCTCCTAGTGATCACTCAAAGGTCATCATGTATAGAATGAGAGGTCTTCCTTCAACTGGGGGGCATGAGCACCGGTGGGATTAAGAGGTACTTCTTCACGTTTTCGAATGCCTCTTGGCAGTCATCCGCCCATTGGTACATCACCCCCTTCTTCATTAACTAGGTGAAAGGAAAACATTTTCCTGCCACGTTGGCTATGAACCGCCTAATATAGGCTTGGTGTCCTTAGAATCCCCTCAGATTAGTGAGATTTCAAGGAGGTGGCAGGCCAATGATAGCCTTTTTCTTCTCAGGGTCGACTTTGATGTCGCGATGGCGTACGACGAAGCCAAGGAATTTACCTGAGGTAACCCCAAAGGCGCATTTCAAGGGGTTCATCCACAAACTATGATTTTAGAGCTTATTGAAGACTGTTTGAAGGTCTGACAGGTGATCCGAGCATTGTCGTGACTTGACCACTAGGTCATCCATGTAACATTCAAAGAATTTACCCAGGAATGGCTTAAATATCCGATGCATGGCCGCTGATACGTGGCGCCAGCATTCTTGAGAACATAGGGCATGACCCTGTAATAGAATACCCATTGAGGGGCCATAAAGTCCGTGGATTCTTCGTCTTCTTGGGCCATCCTGATTTGATTATATCCATAATATCCATCCATGAATGATAGAGCCTTGTACCCAGCCGTCTCATCGATTAACAACTTGGTGATTGGAACCGGTAATTCATCTTTTGGAAAATGCCAATTAAGGTCTCTGAAATCGATGCAGATATGTATTTGTCCATTTTTTTTCTTGACAGGGATGATTTTGTCCAACCAAATGGGGTAATGGACCTATCGAATGAAGTCATCTTTAATGAGATTATCGACATCAGCCTCTATCTTGGCAGCATGTGAGGGGTGTGTCGTTCTAGAGGCCTGTTTGTATCCCTGATGTTCTTCTGGAATACCCAGGTGATGCGTCCCGGCCTCGAGATTGTGTCCTGGAATTTCCGTGTAATTCCAGGAAAAGACATCCTGGTTTTTCCTTAATAAGGAGGTATATACCTCGTGTTCCTCGAGAGACATGGCTGCGCTAATGAGAGTGGGCCTCGGGTCTTCCTCGGTACCCAGGTTTATTTCCCTGAGTTCGTCTACAGTAGTGGAGATAGATTCCTCAAATGCAAGAGGTGAATCCCTGAGATCTTCCCCCTCTTCTTCTCCGAAATCCTCGTCTTCATGGTCTGACGTGGAGAGAGCTCCTGTCACGAGTTCTTGCAAGTCCAGAGATGAGGTGTCATGGGAATCCTTTCTCGAGCTTTCTTCCCCTAATTTAGGGTCAGTGGACCTTCCCACATTGTCACACTTGGCCGTTATGGTTGAAGTCATGAGGACATCCGAGTGTGTGTCCGGACTTGAACTCCTACATTCCACGTGGTTGATGGGCATGACATAATCTCTGTCAAGCCGCCTGAGGGAGGCGTCAGGAACCATTTCTAGGCCATTTGGAGCGGGGATCCAGTCGACACCATCGACTAAAGGCTTATTTTTCTTTTTCTAGTAGAACTCGTCGTCAATTTAATGTGACTTGGAGAGCTCGAATGGGGCCTTTTCGACATGCAATGTCCCACTTTGTCCATTTACGTAGTACTTGATACACTGGTGATAGGATGAAGGAATGCCCATGTGCTTATGGAGCCATGGCCTTCCCAGTAGGGTATTGAATTCTGTGCTCTTCCGGACCACCAGGAATTCTGTGTAGGCTACTAGGTCACCAAAATGGATCTTTAGCTTAATATGTCCCATTGGTTTCTTCTCACTACTTTCGTAACCCAACAGAGTTGTGGCTGAGGGAATTAGATTGTCCTCACTATAGCCCAACATACGGAGTGTCCGTAGGAGAAGGAGGTGAACTCCAGAGCCATTTTCTATAAAGACTTTCTGGATCTCAATACCATTCAGCATGCCAGACACATATAACAGTCTGATGTGTCCTTGCATGATGGCATCTTCATCATGATCGGTGAAGGAAATCACCACATTGCATTCATCTTGGCCAATCTATGTCTGGTAAACCTCAGCGGCAGCTACCTCAGCTTGAAATTCCTGGGGGCTGATCAAAGGATCAATAAGAGCCTCCCTAAGGTCGGCTGAAAAACCCAGGGCATCCAAGATTGAAATCATGGCTGGTATTGACACCAGCTGCTTAAGGATGTCATATTTTTTCTCCAATGGTCGACGCTTCTCCGTTTGTGGGAGAGTCTTAGCGGGTGCTTTGGGAGCTATTGCATTTGATGAGGAGGGGCCGGTCACGGGGACAGATGTCGATGGTGTTCCCACATTTTTAGGACTTGACCTGACATGTATGTTTGTGCGCACTAGGAGACCCGACACTTGCTCCTCCTCTAGTGGGTATCACAGAACAACAGGTCCAGAGTGACTGCTTTTGGATGTGGAGGGGCATTCCCTCTCTTGCTGAGTCCGTTGAAGGGCTCTCCCATGGGTTTCCCCAATATTGAAGGGTTGGGTGGGGGTCCAACCATAGGGTTGTTTTCGGCCGCGGCTGCACCTCCCCTGGTATCCTCTGCCTCTGTGATTCCTCCTCTCAGCTCCTCATGCAGGGAACTCGGGTTCGTAACCATACCCTCTGTCTGGGAATGATTCCATGACATGGATGACGTTGATAGAACCAAAAGGTGGCTCTTCATCCTCTGACTGGTCAACCTGGTCGATTTCCTCTGATGGTTCTGTTTGGCGGGTTGTTGCTTGTGACGCCAAATTCAAGGTCATAAAGTATGCCAAGGTCAGGACCAACTTTGGCCTCGTCACAGACTTCTCCTCTCGTGATTGTTTCCTCCATCGACTCCGCTAGGATGACCAGCACACAGAGGATTGTGAGGATGATGCTATCAGCTCTGTGGCTTCAGTGGCTGTTAGTGGCAACACCGGCTACTGTAGTTGAGCTCGGAGTATGCCCTGGGCTCTGTTGATAGTCTTCAGAGTCATATAGTTGTCAAATTTCTTCCCTTGTTTGCTGGTGACTTTCTATTATCCCTCCTCATTGTCAGAGTCGGTGGTAGAGATACATTCCACCTGTGCTGGGGGTGGTCCTAGATTGACTTGCCCAGAATCACTCTCGGATAATGTGCCCCAACATTCGATGGTAGGGGAAGTAATATGACCTGTCATCGAGGCCAACCTCTTCAGGTTTCCTTGGCTCTAGGAGGCGGAGCAAGTTGTAGTTCATGGAGGTGATGAAGTAGCCACGGACATGATCATCACAAAATGAGTATACTTTTTGTCTTCTTTCCTCAAACTGGTTCCACTTCGGTCCTCTCTAATCATCCTGTTTAGGTAGGGGCGGCCGCTGATATGCAGTGTGGCCTGGACGATTTGGTGGAGGCCTGAGCGGTGGACCGTGTACAAGGGCCGAGTTGAGTGTTATATCAGATGCTTCAGATCTAGGGGTTCTTCTCACGGGAGCCTGCGAGGCTATTCAGGACTTTGAATTAGTCCGCTACAGGGAGTCCTCAATTCTAAGGGCAATGGCTGATAGATGGAAGAAGCTAGTGGTGCACTCCACTAGTATCAGAGGTGTTCACAGCTCATCTCTATGATTATAGATGCATATGGCTAGCATCTCATCTTGAGGAATTGGTCTGTTCAGAGAGTATGTCTGACGTCTCCATCTGGCGATGAAATTTGAGACCCTCTCGTTCTCCCTATGCTTGTAGTTCATGATATCGCTGACCATTGTTTTAGGTAGCGTTGAGATGAAGTGGAACATGAACTGCTGCCGGAGGTCCTCCCAGCTCTTTATTGACTGGGCTAGAAGACTCGTGTACCAGATGAAGGCATATCCTTAAAAGGTCTGTACGAAGCATCTGAGTTTCACTACTTCTTGTTCTTCCGGTGTCCCCATCATAGGGTCTGAATAGAATATGTAGTGCATCAAATGATGCTCTAGATCACCTGATCCATTGAAGAGGGGGAATATAGGGCTCCCAAAATTGGGTGGAGGTGGTGTGTTGGTCACCCAATCAGGGTAGGGTTTCCACTCCAGCTGTATCAGAGCGCATCATCCTTCCATCGTTTCCAATCGATCTGTTAGTTCCTCAATTGTGTTGGTGAGTCCCGGGTTTACATCTTGTTGGGCCCGGTCCTGGGCAGGCGTAGCCCGAGTCATTGCCTGAGGATCCGAATTGGCCGGAACCAAGGGTGCATATTCTGTTCAGGGTACCCTCGGAGGGTTCCAGCGTACTTGCTCCAGTTGCCTCCTAAGTAGAGGGAAATCCTGGTATTCATCATCCACGTTCTTGTAGCTGGACGAACTAGTTTCCTTATTGGGTAGGATCCCTGATCGAGCTTCATTTGCTGGGGAAAGGCTTAGCCTTTGAGGTGCACTTGCTGGGAGTTCATGACATGGCTCTTCATGGAACACACTTTCAATATGGCGGTTCCTCTAGAGCAGCTTAAAGTTAATCCACCTCAATTTGTTCATCTCTTCTTCCTATTGAGTGAACGTCTTTTCGAGCGTGAGTGGCTCATTTTGATCAATAGACAGGGATGGGTTAAGGGTAACCATTCCTTTATTCGTATCCTTGTTGGAAGCTCACAGGGTAAGTGGTGGGAGGTTATCTGAAGGGGCAGCCATATTTAAGGCGGCCCTCTGCTTCTGGGTGTGCACACCTGGGGGTTCGTTGTGAGTCACAGCCTGACCAGAACCGTCGTCTCCCAATCCGTCCAAAGTTGAATTTTCCCTAGTGTCACCAATAGGGTTAGCCTCTATGGAGTTGATGAACGCATATTGAGGGGTTAAGGGGACATCATCTTCCAAATAGGAAGAGGATCTCTCGCCACTTCGACTGGCCTTCCCTTTCAGGACCTGGGATTTCCTTTGGACTTCTTGACGAAGGGTGACATGGAGAGTTCTTTAATGTGACCTTATGGCGCAGCTTCCTCTCGGAGGGGATAATGAGTCAAATGATGGGATAGGATAGGAACCTCATCTTCGTACTGTCCTCCCTAGACGAGAGAATACTAATTCTCGCGGGGGAGATTGTTGTTGAGGGGGTATTAATGCCCCCAGCCCTGAGGGCTGGAGTTGGCCCCATTCCATGGACATAGTGTCTCTTCCCGGTTTTATTGGTCTTATGGGGGAATTTGTTGTAAAAAATTCCCCCATCCCTACAGGCTGGGGTTGACCCTGGATGACAGTAGTGGCTGCTTCTATTGTGACCTGCATGATCTCGCGTGCCCCCATCCTGGGGTGAACCAGATTTGGTGCGGAATTCACCTGTGGATCAGTCCCTTCTGGGGAGGCAGGTAAAGATCACTGATTGGCCTCTCTGATACGGGAGTCCTGCTGTATGCTCTTATTGGACTGATTCAGGAGTTTTTGAATGTGTTGTTCTCGTTGGGCCTGATGCTTCTGGGACTTACTCAAGGCCTGACTCTATTGGGTGTGTTGCCTTTCCTGAATAGGGGGATCACTCGATTGTCGTCTCTATGTGACGATGTTGAAAGATACCATGCCGAATGGGTTTTTCTGGGTGGGGATCAGAGTGAAATGCAGAGCTCCATGTTCCCCCATCCCCTGATATGGACTCCCGTTGGAGAGTCAGTGATGAGGTGGCGTAGCTCGGATGCCATGCATGAATTCATCTAACAACACCCTCGGTATGTCGTACAGAGAGGTGGCTGTGGGCCAAAACATAACTGGTTTATCATTCATGGCCAGTCGTTTCCTCAGGTGCAACATATCGGCATACTCCTCTTCCAATGATTCCTCTACTTGGTCATCCCAACTAAGGCTCTCATTGTAGTCAGAGGTAGTGGGACCGGTAGGTATTGATTTGTCTTGTGGTCGATTCCGAGGTGGTTCAAAAGTTGAACGCAGCCTTAGAACAACTCCTGATCGATGAATGGTGTCGTTTGTGACAAGCTGGGAATCTGACATGCTCGATCACATCCTTCTGAGTGCCTCATCATACGAGGGCCTTTCTGTGCTTGCTTGGGTAGGGGAAGGGCCTTCATGATGAAATAATATGTCATCGCGGGGAGGACCTCTTCAATGGCGGTCGTAATGGCGAGGAATACCATTACTGCCTGATTCATCACTGCATAGAGGACTTTTGTTGTGCACACCCTAGGGAGGACCACCAAGGCATGTCGCAACAAGGGGAGGACCTTCAGGTTGTGTAACGTCATTACAGGGAGGACCTTCGCAATAACTGCCATCATGGTGAGGATGACCATCATGGATTAAAGTTCGACGCGCATCCTGGGGAGGACCATCAGGACACGTCGTGACAAGGGGAGGACCTTCTTGTTGGTTGGGGCCATTACAGGGAGGACCTTCGCAATGGCGGCCGCAGTGGCGAGGACTACAATCACAGCTATGGCAATGGTGAGGAATACCATTACTGCTGCCGCAGGGAGAATATCTGTGGGATACATCCCGTGGAGGGCCTCCAAAATATACTGCAATGTGGGGAGGGCCTTATCGTTTCTTGATGTCTCTACGGGGAGGACATCCAATATTAGGGAGGCGAGGACTACCACCATGATTTGATGCCCAGCTACACGGAGTTATGTTACAGCGTAACCCCTGGGGAGGACCTTCAGGGTAGGCCAGGACAGGGGGGGTCCTTCCTGTCGTGGTGAGATGTCACTACGGGGAGGGCCTCCATAGTTGCGACTATGATAGTGAGGACTACCATCACCATCTGTGGTCCCACTACATGGTGTGTGATTGCAGTGTATACCCCAGGGAGGACCTTCAGGGTGGACCACAACAAGTAGAGGATCTTCTAGCTACTCTATCTTCTAGTCACGTGTAGGGTTTCCATGACTTGCATCAAGAGAGAAGCTCTCATGACCGATCATTATATTCCCGTGGGGGAAGCCCCCTTGGGTGCTCTGGGGAGGACCTTCAGAGCTGATGGTAGTGAAATTACGGGGAGGACCTTCAGAACTGCTACTACCACTCCCATAATATGGTAATGGGTGGGCAGGGTTCTGAGCCTTTGATGTGTGCTTAGCGGCGTTGAGAACCCTAGCTTCTAGCAGAGCGGAGTCATGAACCCGCTCTTTATTTTCCGGCTGACTTCGGCGCATTCGGGGCCCCTTTTACGGACAGCGGGGACCTTCTGCTACTGATAACGGCCTTCACCTCCTTTGAGTCCCTGTTTAATTCGGTCCCGTGATGCTGTCAGGATATGCCGAAGAACATCCTGGATTTTAGCACTGATATGTGCCATCTCTGGAGCATCCACCGTAAGGGTCGGGTGTCCCCCAGTTGGAACGAGTGAAGCTGCTCGATTCGGGTGCCCTTGCGTCTCAGAATATAGCTGGAGACCCTCTTGGGAAGAAGTAGGGATGCAGATCTGCTCTGAGGCAGCTATCTCGTCTCTTAAATGAGTCGCCTCAATTGGGGAGATGGGCTCACGGGCCCATGTCCTTGCTGATGTCGCTGATGTAATTACATTCTGTAATGTCTACAAGATATGATCTGGGATCGATACCTTCTCCTCCATCATTTCCAGGATATGTAGAGAGACATCTTTGGATGGAATGTGTATGAAGGCCCATTCCGGTATCGGAGGAGGAATACCATGCTTTGATCCTCCAGTGGTCAATGGGTACTGACAATTCTCCTATGACGGGGAAGGTGAATGAATCTGCCACTGTACCGGGATACGCCGGTTTATCTCTCTATTTACTGCCACATCGGGGTGGTAGACATTACTTGAATCCACAGGGAGTTGGCCCTACATATATTGGTTTCCCACCGTATCGAATCAGTGGCCATTGTTTGCGGGGAGATGTTCCCGCCTATGATTTTCCGCCACATATAGGTGGCAGGCGTTGTTGATTTCCACCATATCAGGATGCCGAGTGTCAGAAGAAACTTCTAGGAGATGGTCTTGCAGGTGTCGGGTCGCCACCACATCAGGTTGGTGGGCTTCATGACCCTAGGCAGGGAGAGGTTCCTGGCTGGTAAGTGTCGTCCTATGTGAGCGACAGGCTTTATGGAGCTCAGCGGGGATGTGCGCCGGCTCGTATGATGCCACCATGTCTAGATGGAGGGCTCAGGAGGAGCGAACAGGTGTAGGTGCCTGTTCGTGGTACGTCTCCGTGGCTGGGTAGCGGAGCTCCTCCTCTGGTCCGGGGTGATGACTGGTCCCCAATTGTACGTCTTCCACCCCCATCGGGTGGTCGAGGGGGTGGAGCTCGGGGAGCGTGGGCCTGAATCCTCATGGAGACATCCTCCTTGGCGTGAGGATTTTGGGTTACGGCGTGTCCACGATGATGTCTGCCAGTGGAGGCCTTGGATCAGAACCCCCGTTCGGTGGGGATGACGTCCTGAATGTCGACCTCATCCACCTCCCGAAGATGAGGGAGGTACGCATTGTCCCATTATGGGGATAGACTTATGAAACGGTTGGAGACATCGATAGTGGCTGTTTGAATCCACCTTTGCAGTCACTGCTGGGCAGGAGACCGAAAAATGTTGACAGATTGGAGGTCATGCATGGCCACCTCCACCATTGGGAGAGTACCATTCACATGGTACTCTCAGATCAGCGCATCTAAAACCCAGCGTTGAAGATGCTGGGTGGGTGACGGGGTCCTCCGTTGTTGAGGAAGTCTCATCCTTGTGTTGTTGGAAACACACACTTGTGAGTTCCTTTGCGATGCCATTGGATTTATGGGAGTTCTGAATGTGGTACCTACAAATCATTTTAGCAAATACAAGTAGAAAACCCATCAAAGTAGCATCTCATAATCCCATGCGTAATTAATGACCTTGCTTGTCCCTCCTTTAGAGGATGAGGGGGCACAGGGTGGTGTTAGGTAAAACTCGTCATGTTTGGTTAAAGACTCATATTGGGTTCACCATTTTTGTTTCGTTGGTTATGGCCTTCGGGCCTCAAAACGCCCAATGGATCTGTATCAGATGATTGATGGACCTGCTTTCCAAAGGCAGGCATTCGCTAGAAGGTCTGAACAGCGGCTCTTAAGAACTTACATTGGTCAAGAGGATGGGAATTAGGGCTCATCACACCCATTTTGGGGGGATTATTTCTTGTTCTGGGACTCTGTTATATATTTAGGAAGTATTCATATGTTCACTAATCATTGGTTTATACCCAAACATAGTATCCAAAGATTTAACCTTGCTCGGAAATGGTAACTGGACGCAGGGGTTCTGAATCATTTATGCCCGAGATTTACCATCCCTCATTGGATTAATGATCCAGAAGAGTTAGAAAACTCTTGAGGAGGTACTAGTAGTGGCACGGTTAACCGTCGTGAAGGAAAGTCGGATCAACCGAGTATTGGGATTGAACCTCTTGGAGGCTTCCTACATACCCTGTCTAGGAGACATGGATCAATGTCCATGTTGTTCGGATTAGTGTCGGGGAACCGACGTAAAGATAGACCAGGTGGTACGATGGGTGATGGGCTTGAACCTCAAGGAGGGTTCCTACGTACCATTCCTAGGAGGCAAGGATCAAAGTCCATGTAGTTCTCATTGGGTTGGGACTTACGCTCAGGGGCAGCTCGGAATGATGGATCGGGGCTTACACTCTGAGGAGGCCTAGAATGATGGATTGGGGCTTACACTCTGAGGAGGCCCAGAATGATGGATTGGGGATTACACTCTGAGGAGGCCCATAAGGGGATGTCATGGTCTATGTTTACTCTAATCCCACGTGAGTCATGCTCTGTGTGAGAAACAAGAGGCAGCAGGGACCAGAGGATCACGTCACGAAAGGTGAGTCCGTGAGAAGTGGAGTGGGGCTTAAGCATAAGGGCGACCCATGAGGTCGGGTCTTAGTCCTAGATGGATGCCCATGGCGATGGATTGGGGATTACACTCTGAGAAGGCCCATAAGGTCGAGGATAACTCTGAGATGGACACCTGGGGTGACAAAGCCTACTTGGAGAGGGAAAGCGGGTGCTACTGTTCCCATCTCCTCTCTTGAAGTGCATTAGATCTTCCTTCTGATGGCTATTTTACCATCTCCGAGGAACCCTCAACAATTGGAGGGTCAGAAAGGGGATTCCCAAGCTCAGACTCCATATTACCGTGAAAATGTGAACCCAGGAATGCTTCAGGAATCTTCTCAAGGGTCGTGGAAACCCCTTCGCCTCTACTTACCGTGGGTATGTGAACTCAAAATGGCATGCTGATGCGCCTGAAAGTTACACCACATGAATCCAGTGGCTATGGTGGAGACCTTGGCTCAAGGCTGATGAATAGGCCAATGAGGGAGTCGCGGAGGACTTGGCTGGATCATAAGGATTTTATCTGGCGTGGGAAATGAGAACATCGAAGTATTTGGCGAGCCACCGAGAGGTATGGGTGGTGGCGCCATTCACGTGGGGAAGTGATACGCATCTAGATAAGTTGTCCGCAAACCAGGGTGGTCCACAGACTGAATGGCGTACCGCGAACCAGGGTGGTTCGCCGCTTTAGGTTCGATCCACGAACCAGTGTGGTTCGCGGAGGGTTCCAGGCGTCCAGGGGCAGCCAAGGGCAGTGCCGGTAGGAGGCTAGTCGGTCGGGGCTTCACCCGGGTAGGAGAGTGCTACACAATGCAGCAGATGTGAAAAGAGGCATAAACTCCTTTGTCCGTGGGGAATTCATCTGCAGAGGGGGTATGGTTCGCGATTTTCCTTGTTTTTGTTATTTTAGGTTCGCAGTTCACCATGTTATTATGCGTTTTACAATTCCTTGTTAATTCATTTACCTGCTGTGGTTTGTGGATGGGAATTTCGCTATTTGTGAAGTTCAAAGCCTTCCTTCAACTGATCTCTTCCTGAATCTCCAATCCCTCCGAATCCAATTCCAATTCTCCAGCCCCTTTTTCTTTCCCCCTTAGTCTCTTTTTATAGAGTGGGGAAATGGATGTATCTTGACCACGCAATGCATTTTGCGGAGGCTGATAACCAAATACCCAGTTTACAGCTGACTTGGTCAATCCGCGATTCGCGGTGGGTATTGGATGCTTCCCCCCACCTCTTCGATAATTGAACTTGGGGAGTGCTCCGCGGCTACAGAGGGTTCTGCCTCTATTCTACGAATGATGGATGGTGTGTCTTGAACCGGTCGATGCGGTCTGCGGTTGGGGTGGTTCATGACGGTGAACCAGACTAGCGCCCATGATGCCTCACGACCGTGGAGTAGCTCCACCTCTGTTTCCCAAATTACAATGGTTTGTGGAGGGGGCGCTTCGTGGGGCCAGGCCACATTGCGTTTCCATGGGACCGGTTCGCAGACCGGTCCTGTTTCTGTCCCTTCATTGATTATTTTCCCCAATTATTTAGGGGATTTGAGTAGAATCTCCTTTGCGGATTTTTCAAGACCCTACAGTAACATAATCTAGATCATATCAAACCTTTTCTAAAACGTTTTATACCATGTTTTTGATATGTGGGAGTTTAATCTATGTGGTTCCTTGTTAATCATTTCTAAATTTCTTCCAAATTTGATCATTTTTTATTAATAATTTTGTGGTATATGTATGGTCCATTAAAATCCATCACAACATTCACACCATATAAAACAAATTCTTTATAATATTTATTCATTATAGAAAAATTACTTTTGAGAGAATAATTTTAATTATATATAAAACCTGTCAAATTTACTCTCATTGATATGAATAAATATTGGGGCATAGTTGACCATTCGGGTAAAATTTATTTTTATGAATCCACTTAATCTTCTTCCCATTTATTTAACTAATTAAATATACACTATAGTCTTTATCAATAATCATTAATAAAATAGTTTTCAATAAATATACCATTAAAATAAATCCACTATATGGTACCAAATCCATTATGTTTCATTGAATTTTTAATTAAATATTACCACTGATCGGATTCACCTTAGTAATGAAAAAATAAAATATTTTTCTTTTGATTCGATGTGTTATGAAAAACATAAAATACATTATCAATGGAATTATATGATCATTCTACTTCCACTGGGTCCTAGATTTTTCAAATATCCAAAGGGTGGCATTTCATGAAATATTACACCATTATATGGACACAACAAAAAAGTATTACTCAATCATGATATTTAAGCCCAAAATTTGTTTTTATACATTTAATATAAATTGATGGTTTAATGTTTTATAGAATTAGGTCACAAATATTACATAACAATTTGATAAATTACAAATTTGACATGTCTACTCTGGACTAATTTTCCCATATTATTGTACTCCTAAAAGACAAAATCTATTCTCTTTTATTTGTAATAAATCATCATTATTTGTAAACATGTGTCAATTTAATCTTAATTAGTACCTATATATAAGAATACAATTTAATGATGTTTAATAACCTAAAAAACATATCAAGGTAGATAAAAACTCTATAATAGAATCCTTTTATACCATATAAAACCTATGAGATCATATAAGGGAGCTTTTCATTAACAAAATAAGATACGATCTCAAATAAAAAATTATTTTAGCCTGAAATAATATTTAATGAACATATTTTTCCCTAAAATACATCATATTAAAACATAATGGAAAAATCCTAATCTTGATTGTTTTTTAAAATCGTACCGACAACCCATGAATTTTTTTTTTCAAACATACCTTCGTACCATAAAATGGTGTTATTATTAACTTGAACAAAAGATCATACAGTTGCATTATGATATCTAAATATTACCATGGAAAATCATCAAAAATATAGAAATGTCATTTGGGATCCTTGAGACATCATCTTCAATGTATCCTTATAGGAAACCCAAAAATTTGAAAATCCTGCACAATTATTTCCAAAATATTTCTTTAGAGAACATAATCATTGATAAATGCATTATATATTTATTTCAAGCCCACACATCATCATAAACAACATACAAGAAAAAAATACATATAAAATGAAAATTATTTCATTTCCATAATCATACTATTGAAAATATACATTTTTACCGTTATTCAACTTTTTGGGTATTTATATATTCATATCCATTAAAACACAATATTCAAAACTAAAATTCATAGAAAAAATGGATGGAGAGTTTTTTATTAAAGAAAAAAATATTATAAATGAATCCAAACATCAAATAACTGATGTAGTGGGAAAAGAAATCCATTCATGTTGTATTTTTTGAAATATAAAATTAGTTTTTGATTTTTAAAAATTTAAAAACATTGAATATAAAATTCATAGGAAAATATTTTTGATAACCATTGAAAGAAAATATAAAGAGAAATAAAATTTCCTATATTATTTTGTTTACATAAATATAAATATATACATTAAATTATTTTATTCTAATTGAAATTTAGGATATATATTTAGAAATTAAATTCTAAAAAAAATTAAAATAATGTTTTATTGTAATGTGTCCCTTGTATCGAGTCCAACTTGTCATGTACATTCATTATCTTCTAGAATAATAAAATTATGTGAATTATATAATTTTTTCATAACATTTTTTCATGTTTTTTATTCTTAATATTTCACATATATCTTTTTTTACATAACAACTTAATCGATTAAATCCACATCATATGTTTTGAGAACATTTGACTTATAAGCATGAAATGGATTGGGTAAGTTGAATATGATTAAATGGGGTATTTTAAATATATTTTATAATATTAATAATTTTATATATTAATTTTTATATATTCTATACAATTTTATTACCATCTATATAGGGAATTCGTGAAAAAAGAAACACAACACTTTATGGATGTGTTAGTCCACAAGTACGCATAAACAACCTTATTATTTTTCAATTGTTGGAAACACAAGGCAATGTTTCAAAAAATATATTTATAAAATGAAAATACCATCAGAAATATCATATATATTAATGAAATCCACTATAATAACCATATGGGTAAGGTGTTGATGAAAAAACCCATTGCATCATGGAGATGGTAATCCTCATGTATTCATAGGTGATGTTTCCATTTTCAATGGGATTGAAAAGGGGATGAAAATGGTTAAACAGAATCATAATAACATGTTATTATATAGAAGATATATATTTTATTATTTCATTGAGGTTAAATAAAATTATAAGTAGGTAGATTAAGAAATAAACACGGCATAGGTTGGTTATAACTTATACATTGTCATAAAATAACCACTTTTTCAAACTACTACAACCTTATAGGTTTGTACTTTTATGATTCAAGGACATCTATACCATAAGGATATTATGTAGGGAGGTATTTTAGTTTATATTTTCTAACCATGTTTTCTCAAAATGTATGAGTAACAGTGGAATGTGGGATCCCTTTTATTTGTGAATAGAGGGGTACCCATATAAATACAAATAAATGTTAAATTATTATAAATTATTTCTCAATTTAAAGTGGAAAAATAACTTTTTTTGAATCATGGACGAAAATGATTCAAAATATAATCATCAAATCAAATATGTAAAAGTTTATTTGTTGTTTTAAACCATATATCTTAATTGTATACAAAATTGTATCCCTTTTAATTATTAACACAATATCAATGTATCTTAAAATTTAGGGGTCCAGAATGTAAAGACACTAATCCTAGTATCTAACATTAAGTGGTTACATTATTACATTGACACAAGATATAAGCGATCACATTGCAATGGACCAAATATTTTAGTAGTCATGGTAAACCAGATACATGATTTCATCTCATATTAGATTTGAAATGGTAAATTGCAAAGTAGTATTTGTTTTCAGAACATTGTTATCATCTCAATAATATCCTCTTATATCGTTAATATTACACATCCTGGCATCTTGATTATGGAAAATATAGGATAATGGAGTCATTTAATTCTATTTAAGGGATGGTTTTTTGAAGAAGCTAAATAAAAAATGAATAATATGAAAGGAAGAATTAGTGAAAAAATTATTTCATATAAATAATCATTTTGGAAGGGAACATATCAATGGATAACATAAATATTATGAAAAACAATTGGACATAAATAAATATTTTTATATTGAAGGAATTCATAATGTTTAGCATCTTAAAATCAACATTGAGGCTTCATTAAAAGACATCTTAGATAAATGGGTAAGACCACAATTAAATAAAAATTATGTTTTTCACATGATACCTAATGAAGTATCCAAGAGATATATGATTCTAGGCCCCAACTATCACTTAATAATTCCAACATATTCATGAAATAAATATTCAATACAAAAAAACTTAACAAATAAAAAATTGATTGTAATTGAAAAATTAGTATATGTAATTTCAATATATTCCATACTCAAACTAATCAAAAAACAAGAATTAAAATATATTGGATTTTATAATTAGAGTAAATTATTATTAAATCATCAAATTAATAAATTGATTTTGACATAGATGAAAATTATTTAAGACTATATATCTATTTTTTCGGAAAATACATTTTTGATTGGTAAAATAATTATTCAAAATTTAGAGTTTTCTATAATATTTGGGAAAATTTACTTTAAAATGAACTAAAGAAACATTTTAATGAATCTAGAGATAAAAGAATAATCATAATGGTGGAAAATCTATTTATTTCATGTATATTACAATATTATTCTAGTCAAACCTATAATAAGAAGTTCCACGTTGGGAATATTAGAAGAAGAATCCTTTTAAAAAAATATACAATTTTTGACTTGGGTAAAAATTACATTAATAAATCAGTTGAGAAAATAAAAAAATTCAGATTATTTTTATATAAAATAAAGTCTTATAAGAGAAATATTATATACTATACATAATGAAAATTCAGTTCTCCTTAAAACAATTCTCTGAGTCGCAGGAATAATTATTGTGAAAAAATAAAAAAAAGACATGTAATTTTAAATTTTAAATATATTGGTATAAAATATATTCAGATTAAGATATAAATGTCATATATGTTCCCCAATTTAAAACTAAACGTAAACAGATCCTGAATAATACTAAGATTGTGAATTAAACCCTCATAGTAGGCCCCTCATGATTTATAAGTTCCTTTCACCTCTCGTATAATAAATATAAATTTATTATACATAAAAAATATAACCAAATATAATATTTTAATTTCATATTTTATCAACATATAACCTTCCAATACATATTTTTTTTAAAAAAATTATAATAATTTTCATTCCTGAGTGTTAACTATCTCATTCTTTATGTAAGTTTATGTTTAGTAGTTTCAGTCCTTGAATATTTCTCAAGCTTCCAGCATATTAAATGTTTTAATAATGATATAAATATCATAAAATTTCATTATATATATATTTACAAAAATTAACATTTCAAATGAAAAATGAATCACAATGCTCCGTGGAGGTTGTAATCAACTTGTATGAAAAAGTGAAATTAGCATTTCATAATAGTAGGAATGGTATGAAGGTAAAGGGTGTATTATATTAGAAGAACCCTATTTATTTTATAAATATCATATAAAATCATTATTTCTATCATTATAAACATATATAATAAAAGGTGATGAAAAATGAATTACATTGCAACACAAAGACTTTAAACCATATGTATGCACAAGTGAAGATTTCACAATATATATGATTAAAAAGTTGTGTAAAATGTTTATTTGATAATAATAATAAAATTTATGTATATTTATAAATCTGGAATAATAATTTTTGAATTTATAAAATATTTTTATAGTATTTATTAGAACAAATTATGTTGAAAGACTTGGTAAGGACACTTACCTCTTCCTTGAGATAAATCCTTCATCATACACCTTATTCCATGAAATATTGGAGATTAATGATTAAAAGTGGATCCATAATGAATATAAGGATTCTAAGAAGCTATTATATTAGGTATTTTATAATATATAGTGGTCAAACTATATGAATAAGTAAGGAGTTGTGGTTTTCTTTTATATGTGAGGGGAGAGGTACCCTTGGAATTAACAAAAGTAATAAATCTATAACAATTAATTTTAATTTATATTGGTCCAAAAATTATGTATATAATATGTAACTAGTATTATCTTAAATCATATCATCTAATAATATTTAGATAGGATTAGGTTGGATTTTAATTCCTATCTCCTAAATTATACTCCCTATTAACCCATTAGATGATTTGTAGGATATTAACATTTTTTACAAATTAAGGGTCAAAAATGTTATTATAATATGTAATATTGACCCCTCAATTGAAATTTTTTTATATTTTAGACCACAAAAAATTCAATATTCTTAATATAATATTTTCATAAATTTTAATTCATTTTATAAAATATTATGTAACATTCTATATCATTAAAGTCGAATATAAAACTATTCACATAGTTGACTTCAAAAACAAATTAACTAGGGATTTGAATATGAAATTTTATAACATTGATAACATTTTATATTTAAATATATAATTTAATGAATAAGATAATTTTCCAAAAATTTATTTAATTTTTATATTTTTTATATCATTTATTATATGTTTATATTTCATATACATGTATTTATTTTATGGTTTTTTAAAATCATAAAGTAATTAATCCATTAATATAAATTAATAACATAATAACATGAAAAAATAATAAAATTTTTAAATTACCAATTAAAACAAAAAATAAAACCTTTTATCATTTTTTAAAAATGTTATAGATATTAAAACAAAGAGAATGCCATTTTTTATTTATTCATTACTTAAAATAATATTTTATTCATTATATATGTGAAATGGCATCATATTTACATATATTATAATAATTGATTAGTATTACAGAACTCATGTAATAAAATAGAAATAAGGTAGGTGTTAGATAACATTTAATAATAGATCACATTTTTTATCTTTAATTACACAATTTACCTTTACCATTGTGAAAAATATTTACCAAGGTTACTATTAATAATGAAAAGGGGGCCTATTTTACCATTTTTAGCATCCTTATTCCAAATATGAAATCAATTTTATCAAATTAAATTCCTATATGTGGTTGAAATGAATTAGAAAATAATGTGGAAAAAATAAACTCTATTTAAATAATTTAAGATTTGAAAATGTTGGTTTTATTAATATTAAATTCCTAGTAAAAACTTTTTGATCATTGCAAAAAATATGATTGAATAAATATTATATAAATTTCATTAAAATCATTAATCAAGTTATGTTATGGAATTTTATTAATTAACAACACATTGTGATCCTAAAAACTATATTTAAAAAAAAGAACCTTTATTTACATTAGAAATATTTCATTTACATATATATCCCACTGAATGTAAATTAATTCATTTTAAAAATCAATAAGAAATATTTTTTCATCATTTATTTAGTATTATTCATACATACCAATCCAACATTAGGGGTGAAACATTCAAATTTAAAAAAACTATTTCATTAGTATATCACATTTCTTTAAAGCTTGATGTTTCAATATATTGTAAGCTATAAAAATAATGTTAATTTAAATAGAAATATCACATAAAATCAGTTAATTCTACATTATTCCTCATATATAAAAATTTATACTTAAAAAAATCACACTTCAAAATAAATTGAGGATGCTTCTATCTCATCACATTTTAGGTTCCCTTGAAGCTTTCCTAGATATATAGTTTTACAAAAAAAATTCATTTGGTGAGTGGTCTTATTTCATAGAAATATATCTCCATGATCTATAATAATCACTGGTTATTCTTAATATTATGGATAAATTTCTATAAGTATCTTTTTCGGATTAGTACATGTGAATGATCTAGTATGTACTTGGGAGAGATACGCAGAACAAATTGTGAACTTGAGTGAGTTATTTTAGAAGTGACATTTGATATGAAACCATTTTGATGTCATTAGTAATTTCAATGGGGAAAATATATCTAAAACATATCTTACCCTTATTTATAGATCACATAACCTTATTACAAATAGATATTCATATGAATACCTTTTCACGAACTATTAATTTTACATCTCATTGATGAATGTCTACATAAATATTTCAAACGACACTGACATTACCTAATATGCTGGTAAATAGATCAAACACCCTCGATCATTTCCTTATCTAGATCATATTCAAATATATTTATATCTCCAACTTCATCCCATTAAAGTTTAGTTAAACAATTCATTCCTTATAGGCCTTCATAATGAGCTATATGAATACTTGAGTAAAAGCTGTTGTTGAATAAAAATCCATTGAAAGGAAGGTGTTGATCAAAACAAAATTTTAAATCCATTGATAAATATCTCAATATTTAATCTAGTGTTAAAATTTTCCTCTAAAATGAACATATTTTTATGGATAATAATAATAACTAAAACTCAACTCTATTATGATATCTGACAATATACATTTCTAGAATAGGGAGGAAAAACTCAGATACTCACCATATACAACTGAGTGTGGTGCTCCATGAAATATCACCACTTACTATCTGCCCACATTTGATTATCAAGATAAAAAATTTCTATAATAAAAAACAATTTGACAACTTTTAATGGTGTTTGAATAAAAAAAATTACCATAATTTCCATTTTCTGATCTAGGGTATCCAATGATGAAATACATTATGATACTTTCACATTTCCATTCAGTTATGGTTAATGGTTTGATGACACTCCATTCCATCACAGAGTAAAAATGAATTGAAAAGGGAAATACCTTGAACCCAAAGTGATTCATCCTTTGAAGAAACATAAAAAATTGACAATGGAATGAACGAAGATTCAAATGAACTTTGGTCGTGCATTTTCCACCAAGGCCGCGCAAGTATACTAGCGCGCCGACCATTGGTCTCACAGGTGACTTGTGCGCCCTCTTTGAAATTCGCTTGGGGTCTTCTGCAGCCTATAAATACCCACTATGGGCCCCCCATTTCAGGATGAAAAATTCCAGAAACTCATATTTGAGCTCCTGGCACCCTAGTTACTTCTCAAAGCATCCGAACACTTCTAAGGTAATTTCTTACCTAGAACGGAAGATCTAAAGAGAGGGAGTAATGCCTATGTGTTAAAACTCATCAACACTTGCACGCCTAAGTGGCCATCCCTTAAAGGAAATAGTCACACTTGCGCGCCTCCTTACCCCTTCAACATAACTTGAGGACCACTCTTTTGGAAGCCTCTAGGGATAGTACTAAGGGCTTGAACCAAGCCTTGCCCAAGTTTTACCTTAAGGTTTGACAGTCGCGTAAGTACCCATGTGACGCGCAGGTACACCTGCGCGACCAGGACTCGCGTGCCCACTCAGGACATGCGCACCCCTCTTTTTTTGGGTTCCCTTCTTGCCCATTTCACCTCTCCTATGGCTATCCACATCTCATATTCAAGATTCAGCCTTCAAACCCCACTTTAAAGACATTTATGGTATGTTTCCTTTGTTGGATTCCTTATCTGAAAAAGAATTCTATGTAACATTTCTCAAAACCAAGTGATTTACACAAATTTACATCACTAAGGTTAGAGAGTTCATTCATTCAACCACATCCTTTAAAATGTGAGAATCCTTAACCTGGTCATCCTCTATAGGAGTAAGCCCCATTCCATGTTCTCATTAATTGGGGGATCCTCCTTAGGAATTATCCCCACATTCTCATTAATTTGGGGCATCCTCTTCAGGAGTAAGCCCTAAGTCCCATAATCTGGGAATCCTCCTCAGGAGTAAGCCCAAGTCCCAATGTTCCCAAATCTAGCCATCCTCCTCATGAGTAAGCCCTAGTCTCAATGTTCCCAAATCTGGGCATCCTCTTCAGGAGTAAGCCCCAGTCTCAAAGTTCCCAAATCTGGGCATCCTCCTCAAGATTAATCCCCAGTCTCAGTGTTCCCAAATCTGGGTATCCTCTTTAGGAGTAAGCCCCCAAGTCCCCTAATTCTAAAATTCCCTTAAACTGGGCCTCCCCTTCATGAGTAATCCCCAGTATTCAAATCCATTTAACCTAGGCCTCCTTCATATGAGTAAGCCACAGTCTTAATTTCTTTTAACCAATCTTAATCTACTTTTTGATCTGGGCTTCTTTCTCAGGAGTAAAACCCAATCATAACTCGCCTCTTAATTTGGGAATCTTCCTTAGGAGTAAGCCCAAAGTTAGAGTATCCAAATGTCCATACCATACATATACCTTTATGGATCCTATTCCCGAACTTCTTCTTCAAAATAAGTCCCAATATCTATCTATTAGGGCAGTCATACATACATAAGCCCCACATCATTTTCTATGATTGCATATTTCGTGGTACAATTGTTTGGTTTCACTAATACCTCTTGTTTCTCACACCGAGCATGACTCACGTGAGCTTAGAGTGTAAAAGTAATTATGACATCTTTCTTTGAGCCATCAATCATACATAAACATCATACTCCCTTACTTGAACTACGTGGGTTCAAATTCCTTTTCTAAATAAAGGATATGTAGGTAGCCCATCTATAGGTACGGTCCCAACTTTGAAATAATCTATGTCCTTCTGAATGACAATAAACATCATGTGCCCCATTGAGTGGCTTTAAAACCAGTATGGTCATCATAATGACCAAGATACATTTATATAATGTATTAAAGGATACCATTGACTAAGAATCTCTAAAAAATATATATGATTCTCTATCTATGAAGAACCTAAAATACATTTAAAAGATTCTCTAAATTTATTACATATTAATCATTGATTGTCAGATCTAAAGGAAAGCTCATTTTAATTCTTGGTAATTTAATAAGGATTCATGAAAATAACTTAAATCTATAAAGAGAGTCCCGTATTAGACAATAATTCCCCTAAAAAAGGTGTGATGAGTCCGACCTCTCATCCTCTCGACCAATGCAAATTCATAAGTCACATCCATCCATAACTAATGAGAACATACCTTTGAAAAGTGGGTCCAAATCGATATAGAATCATTGGATGTTTTCGGTTCTACTGACAAACCGGTTAGAAACTGCATGGAATGTTTGAACCTTAAATCAAAGAGGTCATCCCCAATTCTAGAGGAAATAAAAAATGGTGAACCCGATGTGAATCCATAACAAAGTTAAAATGATGTTTTAGGTATTTGTTATGCCCCTATTTAAACTCTATGTGAGGGCTAACATGAAAATCAATAACATATGTGCTTATCCAATATATGTAGTGGCCATAATTATCTTGATTACATATGTTATATAAAACAAGCACACTTTTCCATGATTTTAGACGTTACCAAAATGGATTCTCTTAAGTTCACACCCATGAATACTTCTGCTAGGAAGGCCTCTACTGCTACTCTTATTGAACCATCATTCTCTCTGAGGACAACATCACCTACTCAGCGTCTTCAACACAGGGTATCAAATGTGATGGTTAAAGAGTACCGTCAAAATGGTACTATTCTGACTCTGGAGGCTGCTTGAAAAGCCCTCCAAGTCAATAATTCACTCTGGTCATCCGGACAGCGATGCCCAACGATCAATAAACAGGTGGTACAAACCACCATCTCTAATCGTTTTGGGTCGTTATCCCCGGAACGCAATTACCATTCCCTTTTATAATATGGGGAGGTGAATGAGAATGTCCCACAGGGCCTTAATTCAAGGATACAGGAGTCCTTCCTGAGGGATCCAATAAACAATCTTCGCCAGAATCGCGCGGCAGTGCACCCTCAACATAATGATAGTAACATCTCCAGGCATTCAGCTCAGTTTCATCGAACCCGAGCAGGAAAGACGAACCGCCAGAGATGAAATTCGGTCAATAGTGAGTAGGTTCTCATCTCTGCCATCTCCGGAGAATTCCACCAACATAACTTGGTGGCATGCAATGAGTGGGCACACACACCCATCCATGTTGATTCCGCTGTTCAGCAAACTCGTCTGGAAACTGCTCGCCAATCCCACCAGGAAATTCTGGTGGAGTACTATAGACAAGAACATACACTTGTTTATAAATCATCAGCTAGTCAGTAGGCTCGTCTGATTATATATAATGGAGCCCTCCAACCCAATGTATTGACAAATGGTAAACAGGCACATAAACATGCTTACACTCATCAATCCTGCTAGCAGCCTCTTTTGTCAGTGTTGAAGAAAGCTCGACCACCATGTTCGGCGGAGTGCAGTCAGAAGGCACATACACCTGCTAGTATTGATCAAGCCTACCAATAGTCTCGTTTGGTAGCATTCAGTAATGTTAGTCAGAACGCTACGACGACAAATAGGAGGCAGACTCAACTCTCTGCCCCCACACTTGAGTAATGTCAGGATTCAATGATATGAAAAGGAGGACAGGAGCAAGAACACACACCTACTCCATGCACGGAATGGGAATATATCCCCATTCTGGAATCTAAAGTCACCAAGAATATTCTATCAATGGTGAATGAGCCGAAGAAAATCCCTGATCATATTCTGGATGTCTACCAGGATATTATAACCGCTTCAGTAGCATCTCTAGGGAAGACACATAAGTCTATCCCTACTAGTGGTGTGACACATCAATAGTTCACTCCAAAATAGACACACACCTCTTTCCCATTCCAAGAGGGTTGTGGGGGAATACTCCCCCATATCATACGCACAACCAAGTAAGACACATACACCTAATTTGAGCGGAGATAATCTGCCTAACCTGATAATTTCTCTTGATCAGGTACATACGCCTGCCCATAATGACCACTTTCATCAACAAGTGGTTCCTAAATTGAGTAATAAGGCGTCTAAAAATAAGACCGCCCAGCACAGTCAAGAAATCAAGAGCCAATCTATAATAAGGCCTTTCTCGATGCTGTAGTTCTAGATGCCTTTATACAATTATCTATTGGAATTCAATATTCTACTCCCTCATTTCCCAATAGTGGGAACATTAATTCTGAAGGTCTTCATCAGACACTTGCTCATGAAGGATTTCTTCATGACAGTTCGGTCGATCTCAAAGTTTTGTCTTCGGATGAGAGCCACAGGAACCCTCTGTGTGGCCAGAAGACCCAGGAGAAAAATGTTTCATCTTTTGATGTAACCCACCAAGATGGTCCTCCCCATGATGATGAATTTAACAAAGAAAGTCCTCACCATAGTTGTAATGCACATTTCCTAGAAAATTCTCTAATGGACAATGTAGTGACAATAAATCACTATTATTTTGAGGCACTTGTAAATTTAAATCCAGTCATGTCTGATGTTTCACCGCTAGCAGGTGAAATATTTTCTCAATTAGAAGATAGCCCAGGGTGTAGGTCATTCTCTGAACCACCCCTGGGCCGTTCATCTTCTAGTTTGATTAGTAAATTATCTACAGATCTTGTTGAATCCAATGAAGCAACATAGAAGCACCAACTCTGGTCTAATCAGGTAAAAGAATCTTCATCTAATGATAAAGATGTAGTACTGAATATGAGAAAACATCTAGAAAAAGGTGAAGTGCCAGTCATGTTTTGGCCTTTGGCTGACTATCAATATGACATTCCATAGATATTGATGGATGATGGGATTCATGATGTTTGTCTCAACATATAGAAAACTCATTGTTAGATGAAAATGAAAATATTATCTTATGATGAATATGAAAATCATATCAAGATAATAGAAGGGTTACAATACCAAATTGACTTGGCTTCTCTCTTAGTTTCTCGATATCTGAATGCTGAAAAGCAGAAGCGATCACTTCAGTGTTCATGCCTTATCACACTAAGAAGATTGTGCCAGTTAATTACCAATTCCCCCATCTAGTATTCATATCAGGGTATGTGGTGTTCATGGAGCACTACATTTCACTGTACTCTCCATTCAGCAAAGCCCCCTGAAAATGGTCTCATGAAATGTTATTTCCCATGACCATCCATAGTCAATTGGCTTTGTTTGTAATCAAAGGTTTGCTCAAGAACATGATTCAACTAGTTCTTATCAAAATCAAGCATACATAGAAAAAGTTGTTGAATTACTCCTCCATCAAGAAAATGAGAATATTGAACAGGCCTCTCGTTTGGAGCAAGCACATCATCAAGTGAAAAAATTGTCAGAAATCATCAAACAATATTTTGAGCCGGGTTATAAAAGTGGATGCATGTTGATTCATCTAGACAATTTCCGGACTAAAGTCCGCATGATCAGGAGAGCTTACAATATGTTCTCAGATAGAGTATGTCAATACCAACCCTAGTTTTCCAGACTGGGGACTCTTTTAACCCAACCCTCGGAATCAACAAATAGGATTCGAGGAGTTGAGCAGGAAAAGCAGTAACAGCCCTAGTCCACCGGACTAGGGACTTTTTCAAATCCTCAATATCGTCCTCAGAGAAAGTTAGTTTTCTCTTGATTAGGGAAGAATCCCCAATAGGAATGAAGATCCAAATTATCAAGAGGTTCCCTCCAAATTACTCTTCGTCAAGATGTTCCTGAGGGATCAAATTGACAAAAGGCAATGTCTCATCAGAGACATGGATGAAGAAAATATCACAGAAATGCCGATAGAAAGGATGCAATGCATTTTTCATCAATTAATGTCATCAATTATGTCATTTCTGATCCACTAGATGAGGTTCACTCAGAGGGATCAGATAAAGAGGTTCTTGCTCAAGAAGTTGTATGCATAGACAAAAATGAAAAAGGTGTGCACACACGAAATCAAAGGCTTACCCAGAATCTAGGTGTTCCTTCAATTAACCCACTTCCCCCTCTCTAAAAGGGATCCAACAAGGGGAATGGAAAGAATTAGGTTACATAACCTTCATCTGGAGAATCCCAATCGCTCTCACTAGAGAAAATATTTGCACAACAAGAGGAAGAAATGAAGGAATTGATGAGGATTAGTGCAGGACTACTTCAGGGTAGTCTTCCTCTTAATCGTGATGGAGTCGGTCAGCCAACGGAATTTTTTATGGATAGTGAGATGGATCAAGAATATCCTCCTTTATCAGTACACCCTCACATGTATAATCCTGCAGGTCAAGCGCAACAATAATAGGTAGTGCTGCCATTGGTTTCAGTACCAGATACCACATCTGTCCAAGCTCCAGTCATTACACATGTTCAAGTCCAAGCTCATCCGAATGTTTCTCAAAAGTTAATAACTACTTTTGAGTCATTAACAGCTCAGTTGGAGGCTATGGAGGGAAAACGATCTCAAATTCAACCAGAAAGGAGAGCTTACCCTGAATGGGTTGATGCAATTCCTCCACCATCAAATTTTGCAAGTACAACATTCCCAATCATTAATGGTTCGGGAGACCTAGAGAAACACTTAACACATTTTGTTTCTCATTGTGATCCTATAATGGGAACCCTTCAGCAACAAGAAGTAGTTAAGGTCAGGTGTTTTGTACAGTCATTACAAGGACCAGATTTTGTCTGATACACAAGCTTGCAATCCCAGTCAATTACCGGATGAGAGGATCTTCATCGACGATTCCTTCTTCAATTCATCTCAATGTTTCCAAAGACAATAGTTTTTTATCTTAAAACTGTAAGCAAAGGGAGAATGAAAGGGTTTCATATTTCATTGCTCTCTAGAAGGGATTAACATATTCCCTGAGCTTAGCACTCCCTCAAGAATGAATTGTTGCCAATCTATGTGGAAAATCTACATGATGAGTTACGCACGCTGTTGATACTTGTGAAATACATATGAGGGTTTCAAGACCTTAATTCAATCCTTCAACAGATTTAAGATTCTCTTATAAAGACTAAGGACAAAACTCGTGTAATTCCATCAGATGCAGGAAGGAGAATGAGTAGAGCAGAGACTGCTACATTCATGATTAAACAAGAATGTTTACCTACAAATACTTCAAACCCTTCATCTTCCTGAAGGAATCCACATCCTAAGCATCAGCAACAAATGTCGTTTCATCAAGATAATCAAGGTGATCAATGACAGAAACAATTTGAAGATTTGAAAGGCATATTTTACTATTTCTGAAATGAACAAGTTCCTAGATACTTCATTTCATCTCTGGAAAATAATTTGCTTCAATTTCCAAGGCCCAAAAATCCAAACAAGGAGATGAAGACCGTCCCAACTATTGCCCCATTTCATCAGATATTGGGGAATCCCATTCAGGAGTGTTTTTTCTTTAAGGACCTCCTGCAAAAAATGGTCATGTCAGGACAAGTCAAACAACAATGTTTTTCATCTCAGGTAGCATGTGTTACTTCTACAACTCCAGAGGAAGAAGGAGAGTTGCAAGAAGTCAAAAACAAAATGCGCAAAAATATGACAATTGGATGGTCAAAAAAACGATAAACCGAAATCATGCCATTTTGCGAATGCAATTGAAGAAACAAATTGTGTCTTATGCTATGAATTCCATAGAAAAACCCTTTTCATCAGAGTGAAAATCCTCAAAGAAATGGCATAATTCAAAGAAAGAAGAATCAGTAGAAGATGAGTATGTGTCAAAGCACAAGTTGTCTTTGACATTGGAAGATTTTATGCCATCTACTTCGAAGCCACGGGCACCGTACCACCAAACGACACAACCTAGAATTACTAGTCAGTAAGAGTCTTCATCAAATAAAGAATTAATCTTAGGTTCTGTTAATATGATTCACTTAACAGATCCTTAAGCCAGTCAAAGTTTCGATCCTAATGTACCTCGGTTCCCTGTATCAAACAGAGGAATCAGAAGGAGTTCCAGAGGCTCAGGGTCTAGGGGAAGATGTGGATCTTCTAGAGGCCACTATTCTAATTCTACCCCTTCTAGAACTGTGTATGTGGTAGAAACTAGTGGCAGATCCCTTCAACGAGCTCAACAAGAACAAGCATGTTCTTCCACACAAGGCAGATTTGATGGTCAGAAAAATGATCAACCGAACTCAGGCCATTTTGTGAACGCAATTGAAGAAACATATTGTGACTTATGGTATAAAAGCCACAGCAACACCCTCTTCATCAGAGGGAAAATCCTCAAAGAAACAGCATATTTCAAAGAAAGAATAAGAATCAGAAAAGCTGAGTATGTGTCAAAGCCCATGTTGTCTTTGACTCTAGCAGATTTTATGCCATCTACTTCAAAGACACAGGCACTGTCCCACCAAATGACACAGTCTAAATTTGCTATTCCAGAAGAGTCTTCATCAGATGAATAATTAATCTTCAGTTCTGTTAATATGATTCACTTAGTAGATCCTTATTCCCTTCACATTTGTGATCTCGATGAACCTGGGTTCCCTGTATCAAACATAGGAATCAGAGGGAGTTCCAAAGGCTCAGAGTCTAGGTGAAGATGTGGATCATCCAGAGGACACTATTCCAATTCTAACCCTTCTATAACTGTGTATGTGGCAGAAACTTGTGGTAGAACCCTTCATCGAGCTCAACAAGAACAAGCATGTTCTTCAACACATGGCGGATTCAGTCTGGACAAAGTTATTCTGGAAGATGGGTTGGATGTTACATCTTCTTCTTCTCAGTAAGTAAATAGACCTATTTGTTCTAATATGCCAAATCCAGTAGTATTACCAACTCCTACCCTGATACAAGATGCATCAACTTCCAAATCATCAACTTCCAAGGCACCTGCTAAACCACATGTTCTTGTTGGGAAATGCAAAACTTTGGATCAAAAGTATGATGTATTAAAACACCTAGCCCATGTACCGGCCAAGTTATCAATTCTGGATGCCTTGAATTTATCAAAGGATCTTTTAGAGGCACTCATTGAGTCTTTTTCAAGTCCTCAAGAGTTTGAAACTGAAATTGCATCAGCTGAAGCCTACCTTGTGGAGAATAATCGTGTAAAATAACATGCAGTGATATCTTTCAAAGATGAAGATGAATATGATGCCGTGCATGGACATATTAGACCTTTGTGTTTATCTAGTAAGGTCAATGGTGTAGACATCTGAAGAACTTTCATTGATGATGGTTCAAGAGTCAAACTCATGCCCATTCGTACACTTCGTCGATTGGACCTCACAGAATCTGATTAATCTCCTTATACTATGATGTTACAAGGATATGATAAAATTAACAAGAACCACTGGGTGAGATTACACAAAGAACTCAGTTTGTAGATCTTGTAACTAATTCAGATTTCAAGGTTGTTGATCAAGACTCAGCCTTCAACATCATACTTGGAAGATCCTGACTACATCAACATGCGGTTATCCCTTCATCATACCATCAATGTCTCAAATACTATTTCGATGGTCAAGTTGGGACATTGTAGGGTGATAAGGGCCCGTTCAAGACATGTGACTCTCAATACATTGATGTGGAATTATATCACATGAATGGAAAGGAGAAATCCAAAATAAGAGATATTACCTAAGTTAATGCTCCAAATGGTTTTAAAAAGATTCCAGTAAATCCATTTACACATGTGAGTACAGATTATGTATTGCCTATCAGTCAAATTGACAAGATTGGCTCAAATCCAAATACTCTTATGGAAACTTCCATAATGTCAATTACGACAATCAAGCCAGACAACATGGGAGAGATTGGTGATTCACCATGCAATGATGAAAGCTCAAATGGGGATGTCTACATTTCATCTACTGAAATCCAGCAAGTCTATACTTCGCCAACCAGGCCAGAAGAATTTATAGAAATGTCAGAGGTGAATGATGATGTCGATTCTCAATCCATCATCTCCTCCTTAATACCCAAGAAAGACCCTTCATCATCAGTCGGGTCAGAAATTGAAGATTCATCTTCAATGTATTCACATTTTAACATCTCCTCTGATCATGAAAATTATACATCATCAACTACTATGCAAGTAGAAACAGAATAAATAACACATGTTGAAGAAGAAGAGGAAGATCTCAAGGATGCTCCTCCAGCATTGGAAGAGGGTATCTCTACTACCATGGATGAACTGAGAGAAAAAATCTGGGAACAAAAGAAGATCCACTCCCCACTTTAATTAGTGCGGCCATGAATCTTGAAGAACAAGAAATGTATATTTCATTTTTGAAGAAAAATAATGATATATTTGCTTGGAACAATACAGAGATGCCAGGCCTGGATCCTGATGTCGCTACTCATCATTTGGGTTTTCCAGAAGAACATCGAGGATTCAAGCAAGCTTCCAGAAGAACACACCCAACTTATGCTTCCAAAATTAAAGCTGAAGTGGATAACCTTATCAAAGCCAACTTCTTCAGAGAAGTTAAATATCCCAAAGGGTTTCCCTATGAAGAAGAAGAATGGACAAATAAGAGTTTCCATTGATTTCAGAGATCTTAATCGACATTGTCTTAAGGATGATTTTCCAGTTCCGATCCCGGAACTCTTAATTGATACAACAGCTGGCTATAAAGCTCTTTCCTTCATGGATGGATATCCCGGGTATAATCAAATCTGAATGGATCCATAAGATGAAGAATCTGCAGCCTTCAAATCCCCTCAGGGTGTGTTCTACTATCGGGTAATTCCCTTTGTCCTAAAGAATGCAGGCGCAACATATCATCGTGCCATTCATCATATCTTCAAACCCTTTTTAGGGATGTTAGTTGAATGTTACGTGGAAAATTTGGTGGTTAAATCCAAAAAAAGTTCTAATCACTTGAGTGATTTGGAAATCATATTCCACAAACTTTGACAACATAATTCGAAGTTGAACCCCTTAAAATGTTCTTTTGGGGTATCTTCAGGAAAATTTCTCGGCTTTGTTGTATGCCATCGTGGTATTAAAGTCGATACTGAGAAGAAAAATTCAATCCTTGATATATCACCTCTTTGAAATTTGAAATAATTGAGAGGAATTCAAGGACACTTAACCTATATTCGGAGTTTCATCACCGATTTTGTAGGAAAAAGTTTACCTTTCACCAAATTGATGAAGAAGGGAGTCACTTATTAGTGGACTGAAGAATGTCACAAATCCTTTGATATTCTCAAGAAGAATCTCTTGAGTCCACCGGTATTAATGCCACCTATTGAAGGAAGACCACCTAACCTCTATGTGACAACTTTATAGAGATCATTGGGTTCCTTTCTTTCTCAGAAAAATGATGTTGGGTATTAAAATAGCCTCTACTATCTCAGTCGGACTATGCTTGAAGAAGAAACCTGATACTCAAGTATTGAGAAATGCTTCCTAGAATTAATATTCACAGTTCAGAAGTTGAGACACTACCTACAACATCACGAGGTCTAATTGGTATCTCGCAATAACTCGCTCAAATTCATCCTTAGTCGTCTGATTCTTACAGGACGTTTGGAAATGTGGGAAGTTATTTTGCAGCAATTTGATATCCAATATGTATCTCAAAAAGAAATAAATGGCCAAGGTATGGCTGATTTCCTTACTGAACACCCTTCAGTAGAAGATACATCTTCAGATGATGAACTTTCTAATGAAGAAGTCATTTTTATTCAAGATAGTCTTCAATCATGGGAAATGTACATTGATGGTGCTTCCAGAAGTCCAACAGGGTGGAAAATGGAAAATCCTAAATTCAACAATGTTGGGTTAGGAATTGTGCTCATTTCTCCAGAAAAGGAAGTTTTACCCTATTCCTTCTCATTGTTGGGAGGTGGTACAAATAATGAAGTGGAATACCAAGCTCTCATCGCAGACATTGAGTTGGCGCTTCAAGGACAAGTGAATCACTTAATGGTGAATGGTGATTCAGAACTGGTAATCAAACAAGTAAATTGGTATTATGCCATCAGAAAAGAAGAACTAATACCTTTTTATGATTATGTCAGAGAATTAATGGAATAATTTCCTACAGAACCAATATTTTCTTATGTACCGTGACCATAGATTTCTCATGATGATGCACTGTCTAATATAGCCACAGCTCTTGCAGATCCAAATCGGAACAAAACAACCATCATTGTTGCTGAATTTCATACAATTTCACCTTATGTTCAACCCAGAACAGAGGAAAACAATGAAATTAATCCAATTCCTAAACCATATGGTCATACTACAGGATGGATGACATCTATCATGGCATACCTTCAAAATGGAACACTTCCACCTGATAGAACTGGGAAAAACATATCTAGCTATGTGTGGTCAATTTTACTCTTTATGATAGCCCAGGTCACCTAGAGAAAATTCGCTACAAGCGTGGTTTTGATGGAGTTCTCTTCAGATGCATTGATGGTGAAGAGACAATGATTTTCATAAAAGAAGTGCATGAAGGAGTCTGTGGTGCCCACTAGTCTGGACATAGACTGTCCGATCAAATTCAATGGCTTGGATACTTTTGCCCTTTAGTGATACAAGATTGTATTGATATCACAATGAAGTCTCATTCATGCCAAGTACATGCCAACTTCATTCATCAGCCCCCAGAGTTGCTTTATATAGCTAAATACTCATGGCCATTTTCCACTTGGGGAATGGATGTGGTGGGACCTTACCCTTCAGCTACACCCAAGCAGTTTAAGTATATTTTTACTGTTACTGGATTCTTTTCAAATTGGAAGGGGCAATAACTCTCAAAAAAGTAAGTTCTAAAAGCATTGTTAGGTTCATCAAGTCTAACATCATTACCAGATTTGGTGTCCCTCATACCATATTGACGGAAGATGACACCATCTTCTGATCATCCATGGTGAAGATGTTGTATCAAGAATACGAAATCAAATCCTACCATTCCTCTCGGTATCCTGCAACAGCCAATGGACAGATAGAATCCTTCAACAAGACTCTTTCAAACATACTGCAAAAGATGGTGGATAAAGAAAAGAGGTTATGTCCTGGTAAAATCTTTCATGCTTTATGGGCTTATCGGACCACCACCCACACTGCAACGCGGTCAACTCCATATTCACCAGTATGTGGAACGGAAGTAGTATTGTATATTGAAGTTCAATTACCTTCTCCCAGAGTATCCATTTGTGATTAGTCATCTACACATGAAAAATCTCAAAAGCTATTGAATGAATTGGAACAGTTAGATGAGAAAAGATTGTGCACCCTACACCACTTAGAAGTCTACTAGAATTGAATAGCACGAGTTTTCAACAAAAAAAGTTTGTCTTCATTCATTCATTCTAGGAGAATTGGTAATGGTTCTCAGAACTCCAATGATACCAAGAAAGAAACCTCCCAAGCGTGAACCAAAATGGGAAAGACCTTACTCAGTACATAAGGACCATTCCAGTGGAGCTTATTCTTTAATCTCAATGGATGGAGAACTCATCACTAATCCAACCAATGCCAGATTTCTAAAGAAGTATTTTGTATAAACACAAAATACCTCATAAATGGTCCATGAATATGACCATAAACTATTTGCATGCTTCATGTTCAACAAGAAGTTAAACTGCACCATCTATGGTCCATGCATATGACCTTAAACTATTGGTATGCTTCATGTCCAGCATGACATTAAACTGCACCATCTATGGTCCATGTAAATGAACTTAAACTATTTTCATGATTCATGTATAGGAAGGCGTTAAACTTCACCATCTATGGTCCATGCATGTGACCTTAAACCATTCACACTTTAGTCCAACATGACGTTAAACTGTGTCCCCTTCATCGTCCTTTCTATATGACGTTAAACTATATAGCAACGGTCCATGAATATGACCTTAAACTGTTCACACCATCGTCCAACATGATGCTAAACTGTATTGTCCCTTTTTATCCAACATGACGTTAAACTGTGAAAAAGTCCCTAATACGTCCAACATGATGTTATACTGTGTCCTCTTTTTTCCTTACTGCATGACATTAAACTGCACAGTCCCCCTTTGGCCCAACATGACATTAAACTGTATTGTCCCCATCGTCCAAACTACATGATGCTAAACTGTACAGAAATACCTTAATACGTCCTACATGAAGTTAAACTGTATTGTGTCCCTGTTATATGACACTAAAATCTGCAACACCAATAGTCCTCACTATAAGAATTTAAACTTCATAATCCCTTAATATGTCCTACATGACATTAAACTGTGCATCATTAGGGTTGTTGCTACCTCTTGTTTCTCACACCGAGTATGACTCACGTGAGCATAGGGTAAAATTTAACCATAACACCCTCTCTCAGACACTAACCATCTGTAGGTCCCAACATCATTTTTTAGGTCGTTGTCTCCAAGAAAAACCTGATCACTAATTAATTTTTTATAATTGAACTACGTGGACATTGATCCTTCCCTTCTAGGCTTGGTATGTAGGCAACCTCCTGAGGTTCAATACCAAAACCAATCTCACACACATCGGTTCACCTCCATCTCATACGTTTTTTATTCATTTAACCGCCCCCTGAATCAATATCTTTACATTGGTTCACCTTCTTCCATGCTATACGACGTTAAACAGTACAACACTTTTTTCTTGTAGGACAATAAAATACAACATTATATGATACCATCACCTAAGAAGGAATCATTATTTACATTGATTTCCAATCATGTTACATTCCAAAAACTATGTGCAAACATGGAAATGCCCGAACCTTTTATCTTGGGTCAAACAATCATTGCACTAAAGTCACCTTTCACCCTTCACATGTACGTACCAAATTTGTACATAGGGTATTTCTAGAACTACGTGGGCTTAATTCCCATCCATATGGGGTATGTAGAAACGTTCGTGTGTCCCTCGAATCCAGCCCCAAGTCTTTTGGGCCAAACCCCAAATTACACTTTCAGTCCCTTGGCTGAAAAGTCCCTGTGAAAACACACACTGTGTATTTAGTATATTGGTCCGAGTTCTATGACCCTAAACTAAGATCTCTTACACTTTCGTCCCACATGATGTTAAACTGTATTTCAAGAACTATGTATGGATTGATACCCATCTATATGGGATACGTAGTGAAGTCCAACATTTCAATTCAGGACCCAGCCACAACATGATTATGGTTAGCATTGGTCGGTGTATATCTACATGCATTGAACAAATGCCCATTTTTTTGTTTCATAATCCTAACCTTAAATATTTTCAGATCTCCATACCCTTTTTGTAACGACTCGAAATTTTGAATAAATCTTGTTTTCTAATTTCATGTGTTATTTTATTTTTATACTCAACAAAAATGTTTTATTTGATAAACATGATTATAAATTAAAATGAGACCATTGGGTTTTGACTGTTATATGACCATTGGTCAATATGACCGCTGTGAACTAACTATTTTGATTATTGTCTCTAAATACAAGTAATCTTGGTTAATTATTATAGAAAGAAGATTCGATGGCCTCACCTAGTAGTCTTGGACCGATCGAAGCCTATATAACAGAACTTGGGAAGGAGGTAACACCATTGGGATTTTCTCTGGACCAAACCGAAGCTGAACTTCATCGTGTGAAGCTAGAACGGAATCACCTTTGCGAGAAGTTCAAACTAATAGAAATTACTACTCGTGAAATGTTAGCCGAGCCTCCCTCAGATTCTCTCACCTTAGCACACCTTACACTTAGGTCCTATGCTGGTGTGATAAGGGGCTATGTAAGAAGACCATAACTGCCTTGGGTAATCATTTGTTTTAAATAAAAATTGGGATTTCCTCTTATGATGATGTTTATGAATTTTCAAATAACCGGATAAATATAGTATGCATATTTTTGATGAATTTTAGAAAAAGGATATTTTAAAAATTTTTATGTAAACCTTAAATAATTAAAAATGTGTAATGATTTTAAAAAAATGGTCTTCTATAGTTATGTTCAGTATGAAATTTGGAGTCTAATAAGATCAACTTGATTTTTGATGAATAATAAATTATGAATAGTGATTTTATGATTAGGATTAGTAATATGACCAAATGGATTAGTAATCTCACTTAATGAATGTTTTAAAATAATATAGGCACCTTGATTAAATAATGTGATTCCATAAAATGGTTAAATAATGGTTTCATAAATTATTATTCAAATATTAGTTTTTTCGGGTGAATAGTGTATTTTTAATTAAAAATTAAATTAAAAATCTTTATAAAAATATTTTTATAAAATGGATTTCATTTTTGAACTCAGAGCACCGATATTGTGTTATGGTAATTTTTGGGGTTTTGTTTTCTGAAAAAATGAATTTTTGGTGAATAGTGTATTTATTTAAAAATAAATTTAAAAATATTTAGAAAATTATTTTTATAAAATGGAGTTCACTTTTGAAATCAGAGCATTGATATTTGTTTAGTGTGAAATTTTGGGATTTTTCTGAGAATGTTGAATCTTCAGTGAATAGTAAAAATATAGTTTTAGGGTTTCAGTATGTTTAATGACATCATAACTGTGTCATGGTGATGTTATGAGATATTTTAAGGGTTGGCCGGCCAAGGGTGAGGAAATATTGTATTGGGGGCCCCATGTGGCCTAACTTCATGGAAAATATCATGAGAGGGCACATGGGTTTGTGAAAAGCACTTGTCAGGTGTCCCTTGGCCATTAATGCCTTGTCCCCTCACTTTCCCTATTAATACCAAGCCCTCCTCTCATCTTTTCGACTCAAAAACCATCCTCAACAACGTTCTGGTCTCCTTACCTCCCAAGGTGTCCTCCCAAGGTTCCCCCAAGCCCTCAAGGTCTAAACCATTGAGTTTCAAGAGTTACATTTTAAGGTAAGGGATCCGATCTCTCTCTTTCTTTTCAAGGAATCTCTTTTATGTAATTTCTTTTATGCTCCATGTTCTTATGTTAAAGGGTTCTATTTTATTCTCCTATTACTTCCCTTTTCATGTTCACATAATGATAGATCCCCTCTTACTCTCATTATTTCGTTTTATGAAGTTTTAAGTGGCGTCGTTAGGCTGCTGAAATATTTGTAACGAATTCTTTCTCCCTTCTCATTTTTCAAGATCTATTATCATGTAATGTATTTAAAGATCCTTTTTATTATTTTGGGGTATTATCTATAAATTTATCATACTTATGTTTTATGATCATATGATGATAGACCCCATTTGATCTCTTCAATTCTGTATTTTGATGTTTGAAGTGGCGCCGTTAGGCTGCCGAATTTTTAAGTGGTTCTTCACCCTTCTCGTTTTGAAGTTCTACTTTCATGTCAATTATTTCAAGTTATTTTTTGTTATGTTGGGGTATGATCTCTATATCTATCATACTGATCTTTTATGACCATATGATGAGATACCCCATTTGATCTCTTCAATTCAGTATTTTGAAGTTTAGGTGGCATCGTTAGGCTGCTGAATTTTTAAGTGGTCCTTGCACGTTTCTCCCTTTTCAAAGTTCTAATTCCATGTCAAGCCTTGCAAGTTCCTTTTTATTATGTTGGGGTATGATATCTATATACATCATACTGATCTTTTATGTTCATATTATGAGATACCCTATTTGATCTCATCAATTCATTTTTGGTTGAAGTTTATGTAACGCCGTTAGGCTACCGAATTTTCAGAAGAGAAATATTTTTTTTCTTCCTTTCATGTTCTTCATTTCATATGGTATATTTTAAAATTTCATTACCATGTTCATAAATCCCTTATATTCTATCCCTATACAGTTTTATAGGTCATTTATGAATGTTTGACCCATGTCCCCTCTCTTTCAATGTTTTCTAAAAACCTTGTAACATAGCCGTTATACTGCATAATTTTCGTCTCAAAATGTCTCTCTCTTTTTGTAACGATATTTTATTTTATTAAGATAATACTCAAAGATCTACCTTTTATATGGGTATTCACATATATACCAAAATTTTATATTTTAAATTCTGGTATTTACATACATGAAACCCTCTTTCCCTTTTCGTGGGTTTAAAGTGACATAAAGATCATATCTTTAAAGCAGTTTTTAAAACGTTATGATTATGAAATGAAACCCATTCATTTTATGCTATATGGGTTGTTTATGAAATGATTGATGATGATATGTGTGTATCACATGATAATAAAGACATGTCAAGGGTGCACCCAGATAGCGCTCCAATGCATTGGGTACAGGCTTAATCTCTAGAGATGACTTTTTAGACTGATACCTTGGTGAATAACCTTGGTAATTTTTAATGACACCTTGGGGATGGACCTTGGTGAAACGAAATGATTGTCAACATTAAATGTTGCATCCACATCTTAATGTAAAGAAAAATTTTATTTTTATTATGATATGCCTCATGATTTCTTTCTCATGTCTTAAAGTTCTTTTCATGACCTTATTGAAGTATCTCAAGTTCACATGTAAAATGTTTCTCTTCTTTCCCTTACTGGGCCTTCTGCTCACCCTTTCTTTTGATTTGTGTCCCCAAGTTATGAGATGAAGTAATTAACCTAGGATGAACTTAAGTATAAGCCTTTCAAGTGTTTAAGAAGAATTCTTTATGTTGTTTTCATGTATTATGTTCCTGGTTTCCAAGACACTAAACCTTAAAGATCCTCAGTTTTGTGTAATGTAATGAAAGTTTATGTTATAATAAGACGGGATGCTATAGTTGGTATCAAAGTATGGTTTAGTTATTTGTGGAAATTAGGATATGAAAACTTTAGGAAGAAGCCTATAGAAAAGTTTATATATAGGAAATCTTCCTGGTATTTTGGTGAGTATTGAGTAATGGGTTGCCAAGCAAATACATCCCTGTCTGGATACGAGCAGGTAGAGGTGGATCTGGCACAAATGTACATAGGGTTAAAACCCAAAAACACCGCTTTAAGCTAGACTCGAACGGGAACTGGTACACGACAACGGGCCTTGCTGCACTCTTGGTTATGACACTCCTGGGGGATATGCTTGGTAAATTCATAATCTTAGTATGAACTATTATTAAAGGAACAAAATAAAGATTCACATAAGTAGATATGATCATGGATAACCTAGATTAGAACCTAGGGGATCACAAGTTAGGGTATACCTTCCTTCTACAAGTTTATCCTTCTATGCTTAAAGTTTCCTTTTAATGATTATTGGCTAAGTATTCAAACCCCTAATTATAATTTCTTTTCTTAGTTAATGGAGGGAAATAGAAGAACATGTCCCAAAAACCAATGTGGGAGGAAATGTGATGATTGCCATATTGATGTGACAGAGATGACCAAAGATCAAGTTGAACATATTGTGATTATGCCAAACCAGCTATCAAAAATCACAATTAACAATTGGTACCTAGTTGAATTCACAAACACATCAAGGAAGAAGAAGACAAAGTCTCAATGATGTTCATATGATAAAGTTGATAAGGGAAAGAAGACCCAATTTCCTTTGTGCAAAAACTATAGAAAGGGGCACCAAGGATAATGTCACAAAGGAACCGGGAGATGTTTTAAGTGTGGGAAGATAGGGAATAAATTTTCCAATTGCTTTAAAAAAATGGATAGTGTGATGAATAGAGATAAGGTTTGATCTAACGTGCCTTATACTTTTCGATGTCGTAAATGTGGAGAACTTAGACACTATCCAAGGAAATGCCCTCCTCGAATGGCTGAGAAGCATGATGAGAATCAACAATCTTAGAGGACAAGGGAACAATGCAAGTTCTATGTTGAGATGGATCATGATGACTTAAGTACATGTAACTTGTTCGCAATATTTGTCTATGTCATGTTGTATTTTAGTTCGTGCTCTATGAGAATATCTTTTATGTTTTCTAAGGTCATAAAGTCACTACCCAAGATGAATTTATATCATTAAGGAAAACATCTATTGTTATGTACCACATGTTTATGTAGTGAAGCTGTTCTTATTAAAAAAGGGTGATTAGGGGATTAACAGATGATTATTTTTTTGGAAGACGTTCACTATTTTGGAGACCCTATATGATCGACGTAAATCGATTTCTACGGTATTTTCATGAGGAGTAATGGTTGAGTTATATTTTGAAGAATCGATGAATTTAAGGTGGACTTATAGTAATTTAGGTTACTTATGTGAATGATTAACCTATCTTGGATAAAATATGTTTAGGTTAGCTACTTTTGTTATAAGATATTAAGAGTGGTTGATGTTGTTTGGATATGAACAATGAAGTTTATTTTGGAAGACTATGTTATCAAATCCTTCTTGTATTTGGGTTTCAATCTAGGTTTAGTTTATTTTGAGGAATTTTAAGGACCATTATTTATGGAATGGTCTATGATGAACTTTGGGTAGTACCATGGAACCTTGATGATTTAAAAGTAGTTTCCATTCCTATGGGATTCTTTCATTTTGAAGAGTTGTTTTACCATACCCTTTCTGTTTTTGGGATAATGTTTAATTATAGAAGAAATAAATAGTTAATCTTTTGAGGATTATGTGATTCTCTAGAAGATGATTCTTGTGTTTTGATGAGACCAAGTAGTTTTGAATGCTCATCGATTGGAGAAAAGAATAGTTTGGTAGAAACTTATTAAATGGTGAAACTCTACATGAAGGTAGATATATTTCCTTATGTTTTTGTTCTATGTTGTAAATTAATTACGCAAAATTTTGAAAAGGAACGTAAAACAAAAACGTTGTTGGTTTACGTTTCCTTCAAGGTAATCAAAGATCATTTACACACATCATATGTTTGGGATTTTCTTATGGTTAACTTTCTCTTAATCGTGTTTTCTATCACTCTCCTTTAGAATGTGACCCTTTGTTTTCTCCTCTATGTCCATGTTTCCTACATGGAATCCAAGTATGAGTAAACTCGGGTGGCATTTGTACTTCCTTTTCTTTCTTTTAAAGTAATAGTGTTACTGAATCTTTTTCTGATGTGGGACTTTCAATGAAATTTCAAAAACCAATTTTAAAAATTGCGAGGATTCAATTTCTTAAGGGGGGAAGATTGTAACGACCCGAAATTTTGAATAAATCTTGTTTCCTAATTTCATGTGTTATTTTATTTTTATACTCAACAAAAATGTTTTATTTGATAAACATGATTATAAATAAAAATGAGACCATTGAGTTTTGACTGTTATATGACCATTGGTCAATATGACCACTGTGAACTAAATGTTTTGATTATCGTCTCTAAATATAACTAATCTTGGTTAATTATTATAGAAAGAAGATTCGATGACCTCACCTAGTAGTCTTGGACCGATCGAAGCCCATCTAAAAGAACATGGGAAGGAGGTAGCACCATTGGGATTTGCTCTGGACCAAACCCATGCCGAACTTTATCGTGTGAAGCTAGAACGGAATCGCCTTTGCGAGAAGTTCAAACTAATAGAAATTACTAATCGTGCAATGTTGGCCTAGCCTCCCTCAGATTCTCTCACCTTAGCACACCATACACTTAGATCCTATGCTGGTGTGATAAGGGGCTATGTAAGAAGACCATAACTGCCTTGTGTAATCCTTTGTTTTAAATAAAAATTGGTATTTCATCTTATGATGATGTTTATGAATTTTCAAATGACCGGATAAATATAGTATGCATATTTTTGATGAATTTTAGAAAAAGGATAATTTAAACATGTTTATGTAAACCTTAAATAATTAAAAATGTGTAATGATTTTCAAAAAATGGTCTTCTACAATTATGTTCAGTACGAAATTTGGAGTCTAATAAGATCAACATGATTTTTGATGAATAATAATTAAGAATAGTGATTTTATGATTTGGATTAGTAATATGACCAAATGGATTAGTAATCTCACTTAAAGAAAGTTTTAAAAATAATCTAGGCACCTTGATTAAGTAATATGATTCAATAAAATGGTTAAATAACGGTTTCATAAATGATTATTCAAGTATTAGTTTTTTCGGTTGAATTGTGTTTTTTTAATTAAAAATTAAATTAAATATATTTATGAAATTATTTTTATAAAATGGATTTCATTTTTGAACTCAGAGCATCGATATTATGTTATGGTAATTTTTGGGGTTTTTTCTGAAAAAATGAATTTTCGGTGAATAGTGTATTTATTTAAAAATAAATTTAAGAATATTTAGAAAATTATTTTTATAAAATGGAGTTAATATTTGAAATCAGAGCATTGATATTTGGTTAGTGTGATATTTTGGGATTTTTCTGAGAAAGTTGAATTTTTAGTGAATAGTAAAAATACAGTTTTAGGGTTTCGGTATGTTTAATGACATCATAACTATGTCATGGTGATGTTATGAGATATTTTAGAGGTTGACCGGCCAAGGGTGATGAATTATTGTATTTGGGGCCCCATTTGGCCTATCTTCATGGAAAATATCATGAGAGAGCACATGGGTTTGAGAAAAGAACTTGTAAGGTGTCCCTTGGCCATTAATGCCTTGTCCCCTCACTTTCCCTATAAATACCAAGACCTACTCTCATATTTTCGACTCAAAAACCATCCTCAACGATGTTATGGTCTCCATACCTCCCATGGAGTCCTACCAAGGTGCCTACATTCCCTCATGGTCCAAACCATTGAGTTTCAAGAGTCACGTTTTAAGGTAAGGGATCCGATCTCTCTCTTTCTTTTCAAGAAATCTCTTTTATTTAATTTCTTTTATGATACATGTTCTTATGTTAAAGGGTGTTATTTTATACTCCAATTACTTCAATTTAATTTTCACATAATGAGAGATCCCCTCTTACTCTCATTATTTTGTTTTATGAAGTTTTAAGTGGCGCCGTTAGGCTGCCAAAATTTTTGTAACGGATTATTTCTCCCTTCTCATTTTTCAAGATCTATTTTCATGTAAAGTATTTCAAGTTCCTTTTTATTATTTTGGGGTATGATATCTAAATTTATCATATTGATATTTTATGATCATATGATGAGAGACCCCATTTGATCTCTTCAAATCAGTATTTTGATGTTTTAAGTGGCGCTGTTAGGCTGCCGAATTTTTAAGTGGTTCTTCACCCTTCTCGTTTTGAAGTTCTACTTTCATGTCAATTATTTAAAGTTCCTTTTTGTTATGTTGGGGTATGATATCTATATTTATCATACTGATATTTTATGACCATATGATGAGAGACCCCATTTGATCTCTTCAATTCAGTATTTTGATGTTTATGTGGCGTCGTTAGGCTGTTGAATTTTTAAGTGGTCCTTGCACCTTTCTCCCTTTTCAAAGTTCTAATTCCATGTCAAGTCTTGAAAGTTCCTCTTTATTATGTTGGGTTATTATCTCTATATCCATCATACTTATATTTTATGTTCATATGATGAGAGACCCTATTTGATCTCATCAATTCATTTTTGGTTGATGTTTATGTAACGTCGTTAGGCTACTGAATTTTCATAAGAGAAATCTTATTTTTGTCTTCCTTTCATGTTCTTCATTTCATATGATATATTTTAAAATATCATTTCCATGTTCATAAATCTCTTATATTCTATCCATTTACTGTTTTATGGGTCATATATGAATGTTTTACCCATGTCCCCTCTCATTCATTGTTTTCTAAAAACCTTGTAACATAGTCGTTATGCTGCAAAATTTTCATCTCAAAATGTCTCTCTCTTTTTCAAAATATATTTTATTTTATTAAGATAATACTGAAAGATCTACCTTCTATATGGGTATTCAAATATATACCAAAATGTTCTATTTTAAATTCTGGGATTTACATACATGAAACCCGCTTTCCCTTTTCGTGGGTTTAAAGTGACATAAAGATCATATCATTAAAGCAGTTTTTAAAACGTTAAGATTATGAAATGAAACCCATTTCTATTATGCTATATGGGTTTTTTATGAAATTATTGATGATGATATGTGTGGATCACATGATAATAAAGACATGTCAAGGGTGTGCCCAGATAGTGCTCCAATGCATTGGATAAAGGATTAAACTCTAGAGATGACTTTTTAGACTGATACCTTGGTGAATAACCGTGGTAATTTTTAATGACACCTTGGGGATGGACCTTGGTGAAATGAAATGATTGTCAATATTAAATGTTGAAGCAACATATTAATGTTGTGAAAAATGTTATTTTTATTATGATATGCCTCGTGATTTTTTCTCATGTCTTAAAGTTCTTTACATGACCTTATTGAAGTATCTCAAGTTCACATGTAAAATGTTTCTCTTGTTTCCATTACTGGGCCTTCTGCTCACCCTTTCTTTTGATGTGTGTCCCTAGGTTATGAGATGCAGTAATGAACCTAGGATGAACATAAAGAGAATCCTTTCAAGTGTTTAAGAATAATTCTTTATGATTTTTTCATGTATTATGTTCCTGGTTTCCAAGAAACTAAACCTTAAATATCCTTAGTTTTGTGTAATGTAATGAAAGTTTATGTTATAAAAAGACGGGATGCTATACTTTTTTCTTGACTTCTAGTCAATAAAGGTCCAAAACCCGAGAGTTCTTTTACTTGACTATGCAGCATGTTCCCTTAGGCGGCCTTGCATAAGTTGTCTCATAACAGACTTGTCAGCCAAAAGATGATATTATTTGACAATGCATCCAATTCCCTTAGGTGGCCTTTCATAATTCAAACCCCTAACGGGTTTGTTAAATTGTGGTAACTTCATTCATTGAAATAAAACCTCTTTTGTCTTTATTGGTCTTAATGAAAATATGTAGGGATCCACAAAAATAGCCATCCTTAACATATTTGTCCCATGTTCTTTTTCATGATCTGAAATTATTCAAGTCTGTGGTTAATATTTTCCTTCCCTATGCTTGGGTCAGACCTTTGTAGGTGTAACATTCATCCATTTCTTAGACAATCTTTTTTGGAAATATCTTCTCAATATTCAAGTACCTATCTCCATACAGAAAACTCTATGCTTTGGAAAATTTGAATCCACATAAACATTTACTGGTTTTTTAGCAGTAGAAAGGTAAATTTCTGAGAGTTATTTTGCCTGACTATGCATCATGTTCCCTTAGGAGGCCTCGAATAAGTAGTCTACACAATAGACCTATCAGCCAAAATATGCTATTATTTGACTATGTATCCAATTCCCTTAGCTGGACCTGCATAATTCAAACCCCAAACCGGTTTGTTAAATAATGGTAACATTTTTCTTGGGAACTACTTCTTATAGTGATTTTTAGCTAATTTTCATATCATTCCTTAGATTCACAATTTCTTAAGTCATTGTTTACATATTTTCCCTCATACTTGAGTGTGGTAAAATGTATTCAGATAATGTTTCAAGGAATTGAGTCCATTTTAATCCAATCAGTCAAACCTATTTCGACCATAAACAATGGGCTTTTTTATGTCCGACGTGCATGAATTTAAACTGGACACAAAAGACAAGGGAACTCTAAATAAAAGTCACGTTCCCACTCACTAAACATACAATTTTTATGATTTTAGGTAATATTGATCAATAAAATGTTTCAAAAGTTTGTAGGGTTATTTATAATAATCATAGAAAAAATCAAACTATGCTTACTAGGCTCATTGGCTTAGGTAAAATTTAAAGTAGGTAGAAATGGAAAATGTGTGCACAAATGGTTGTAGGTGAAAAAGTTCTTCATCTAATTCACCATGAATTAGAAAGACATCCATTGATTAGAGTCTCTTCTCTTTTCCATGAAATTACAAGAGGCTGTCAACATAAGTCTTCACTTGATGTACAACATCCCGAGCTTCATTAGTAGCCACATTAAGCTCATGCACTCGACCAACATCACTCTTTTCAGCATGATGGAGTGATTTCTTGGCATATACGATGGATTTCATACCATTCGTTTGAGCTCCCTCCGGTGAATTATTGAGTTGTTCAAGTTCTCCAGTAACAAAATCTAACTGTTGCTGACGGCCCATCTACTGGACGACTTTATCTTTGATCTTATGCTTCAGCTCCTTCATCTTGGCAGCATAATCAGCCTCATCTCGGGATAACGTGGCCTCAAATTCGCTGATATTGGCTGACAGAATCACCCTGGTCAAATCTTGATGGCACTTTTTCTCATTCTATCTTCTTAAGATGACTTGCTTCACTGCGGCATGGATCTTTTGATATCCAAAATTGCAAAGTCCCAACATGACAAACATGGACGACAGTCACGAGATCCTCGATGATAGCTCTTCAAGAGGCACTTCAGATATGATCTTCCATATGTTTTTTCATGCCTTGTGTCGTGGAAATTTTAGCGCCTTTTGTACTTCTAGATCTGACTCAGAATCATTGTCACATGGGGAAATATAATCTGGGATTAATGCACTTAGGGAAGTGCCCTGTTCTACTCCTTACCCCTTGACCTATGCTTCTTCACTTTCAATTCCCATTGGGGCGGAGGCTAAGGCTTCACCTCCATATCTAGCCACTAAAATTTATGTCCCTGCATAATCAATTGAAAGCCTTGGTCAGTTTCAAAGAATAAAAAAAGTTGATTGACTATCTTGCAAATTAAGTACAGTTGCAAACAATTGTTATCCCTTAACCTATGGTAGAACAGTAACAAGAGAAGGTTCCTCCCCATCTTCCCTAGCTTCAACAAGATTTTTAGGGTGATGTTGAGGAAACTCTATGAGGTTCAGCTCCACCTAGGATAATTTCTCTACAATAGTAGGGTTTAATGTACCCCCTTCAAGCATTGGTAGTTCAGCAGCTTGCTCAGATAGAACTGCACATTTCAACCGATCATGATTAGACATGTAATAAGAAGTTATTTTTTAATAGTACAAAAGACAAAACTCACATCCATAATCTTCTAAATTACATGGTAATTTAACATGATCTAAGAAATCATCAAAATATTTGCCAAGATCCATCATTTCATCCAATGTAATCTCAGAATCTTGGATAATCTCACCAGTGGGAGCATTTGATACGTCTTCTTGGAAACCTTCATCCTGTAGTCTCTAACCCTGGACAAAATATTCAAATAATATAGTGGCGTCAGTTGAAATGGCTGCCAAAAGCTCTGGTACAGGAGTTGAATCTAAAGTATCATAGAATGGAAGTTAGTTGATGTTTCATTCAACATTTTATAAAGAATTGTTAACTTACCAGAAGCAAGGTATTCTCTTCTTATAATTTTAGCAGGAGGGATACTTGGAACAGACATTGTCTCTTCTCCAAGAGCAGCCAAGTCAGACTGAACTTGTAATTTTTCACCAGTACCCTCTATGGTCTTCAAAGGAGGGTCAGTCCTCTCCCTCGTAGGGGAAATTGAAGAATCCCCTGCAATCCCAAGAAGTGTGAGCTACCTTTTCATGGGTTAAGACTCATGATTATCTGAAGACTTACCACTACTGATGAAGCATTTAGTTGTGGACTTCTTCCTTCAATGCCTTTGTCTCATTGGCTTTTTGGGAGTGTCAAAAATCTCCCTTATAGGTACATGAATTGGAGAATAGAATTCCATGTCCATCTCCTCATCTAGGTCCTAATGGCCTGGAGATATCTCACCCGACTCGCGAGGAGATTCAGTAGCAGCCTCGATGGTAGTACCACCAGGGCTGTGTTGTGGCGAATGAACTTTAATAGTTCCTTTCTTTTCCAGCTGCATGATGGAGAAAATAATTTCCTTGAGTAACACATATTTGACTGAAATCATGTTGAAAAGAAAATAAGGAATGAAACTTACATCTTCAGGAGCCACGTAATCGTGCCACTCCTCATCTCCAGAACCACCAGTCCCATTAGTGGCACCATGATCAATCATTTCCTTCACCCGCTTGGTGACATGAATGGAATCATCAGTGGTATATATGAGCATTTCTATCTCTCTGATATAAGCCCACACTTCATCGGGGTTATCCTTGAAATATATATCTATAGAAGCCAGAAGTTTCCCTATTCCTGAGAGGTGTAGCCCCTCGCACAAATCCAGCCAGGGAGTTTCAGCATCGCAGTATAAACTCCTCCATGTCTAGAAAGCCTCTGGTCATAGATATTCAGTATGTGCACTAGAAGGCTGCGAGGAATGTCCTAAAATCTTGTACTTTAAATTCTTCCCAGCTCCTGCAACTACAGATAGAGAATAATATAATAAGAATTGATTCCTTATAAAGTAATGGTGATTAAATTGCAACAATGAAGTAACTCACTAGGAGTTGATGGAGTGGGTCTTTTGATTCTAACGGGAGTATTATATCAGGCACGAGGCCACTTTTCCGCTTGTTGTGACTCATTATCATCATCTTGGGAATCTGGTGAGTCTGTCCAAGATGAGGAATTTGGAAAATCAGCTTCAGGTGGGGAAGCATCACCTTCATGAGGAAGGGTTTCTTTCTCTACAGTTCTCTTCCTTTTCCCCACCTGATACACCGGGTGATTCAGCACCCCTCTAGGGTATGATGTTATCCAGTTTTCGGCATACCATGTAGTCATGTTATTTTCCGCTTTATCAACTGGTAGATCAAACATTGCCCCGTTCTTCTCCCTAGATGTCAGTAACCATAGTTGTCGGGAAACCATCAGATGTTGATCTGACCTAACATGCACGAGGGTAGATACATATGTCTTCTGCAAACACTTGAATTGACGTGAAAATATATATGGATCATACGCCTCGCATATAATTTCTCTGTCAATCGTGGCGACTAGTACACCATCTCTGCAGGCCAGCATGTATTCCCTTAATTCCAGACAGGTTGTTCCATCATCAACAAACCACTCGGTTGGCGGATTTCCATAAAGAAAGAAGTTTAATTCCTTATGCATTCTTAGACTCACCTTAATGTCATAAGAATTGAGAGCTAGTGGATCAATTCCATAGAATTCCTGCACTAATGGCTTGAAAGAACTTATAAGAATCTGTACTCCATTCTGTATATTATACGTCATGAAGTGAGTGGCGATATATCCCCACAAAACAATGAATGGTCCCACTATTCTCAAAGAAGACATACCCATGAAGACATGGTGTAAACTCCTGTGAATCATTACTAAAATTGGGGTAGCCAACCCAACCATTTTCCCCTCATCCAACTTGGCTGCAATAACGAAGGTCAATGGCCTTACACCTACCTTCGAGTCCCTGACTAGAATCAGATAAACGTTGAGCCACAAGGCCAAGAAGCCTGCCAGATAAGTCTTCTTTGGGATTCTCTGATTTACTTTGTATACCCACTTCTCAAATTCTCCTGCTTCTAGGGTCGTCCATAATGTTCCAGGAGCACCCCTCTTCTCTGTTTTGGGGTAGGTGGTAGGACGAGTTGGCCTATTCTCCTTAGTCCCCTTCTTCTTCGATCCATTCTCCTTAGATCCCTTATCATTAGGCTCCTTCTCCTGCTTCTCGATAAGAAACATATTCATCCACTCCTCTGGATGAATATCCTTTCTAGAATGAGTTAAGGAGGTCTCCGAACTCTTGATCTTGTGGACGATTTTCAATAATTTTTGAGCTAAAGCTGGAGTCTTTTCTGAATCATTCCAAGTTACCTTGGGAGGAATGAATTCATCATACATATCACCCAAAATTGGATCCCCTGAGATCTTGTGGACATCCCATAGACTGATGCCTACTTCTCCATGATTCAGATGGAAATAATTGGTTTCTAGGCTCTAATGGATGAGTATCTACGACACGAAGTTATCATGCCTGTAAACGTATGTTTGCCCAGCCCACACGACTTCATATATCGCAAATCCTTTCAAATCCTCGACAAACTCTCCACAGTTTTGTCTCACCCATTTTTCCCACATCCACGTTGTCTTCACACCTCCTCCAGGACAAAAGTCCCAACTTTTCTTCCAGCCTTTCTATTGGTCCATCTGAGAGTTTCAGAAAATTGAGGGATAACAATGTGGTTGCAGCTCGGGCTTATGAGGTTTCAGATTTGGCGTACAAGGGATATGATGCATCATATGGGCCTTCTCCACTGTTCCAGTATTTATAAATACTCCTCCACATGTGATATTTGCTGAAGAAAAATTGGTGTAGTTCTGAAACCAAGCAATTTGGATATAGTTATTTGCCTCTGGAATGGTAACTTCTTGAAGATGACCATATCCATACAAAGGCAGATAAATGCTCTAGGGGAAGTCACGATGATACTTCTTCAAATAATTTTCCAAATCTGGGAGAGTACTATCACAAATTGTGTAGTAATCATGGCCAATGATGCTTATCATATCATCAATTTTCTTGCTAGCCAGTTCATCATCCATTCCAATTCTATTTGGAGACATTGAATCTACACAACAGTTGAATAAATTAACTCTTAAATGCATTGATTTTTTATTAAATTTGTGAAGGAATTAGAAAAAATGGATAAGGAATTAAGGTACGCAAGTATAAAATTTGGCGTGCAGGTATGGATGTGTCGTGGAAGTTTTTGGCATGCAAGTATCACCACGCAAGTCCAAATACCTCTACAGCAGCGTGACAAAAAAGAAACAGCGGAAAACAGAGCACTTGCGCAGTGAAGGTAACATGCGCAGTGAGAGATCGAAAATTTGAAATCAAGGTACTTGGCGCGATAATGGTTGTATATATATAGGCCAGGCCTCAACCCTACACGCCTAAAATCCAGCATGCTCTAAAGCCAACGCGATCAACACCTGTGCGACGCCCTCTGCGTGATCAACAGTTACATTCTGATGTTTCCTTGGTCTTCTTATTTCCTCAGACTTACATCCTCATTCCTTTTAGATCCAACTCTGAGGGGGGACTTTTTTTATGATCTTTTCTATCACAGAGTCGAAATGAATTGAAAATGGAAATACCTTGAACCCCAAGTGATTCATCCTTTAAAGAAACATCAAAAATTGACAAAGGCATGAATCAAGATACAAATGAACTTGGGTAGCGCAAGTTCCACCATGGTCATGCAAGTATACTTGCATGCCGACCATTGGTCGTGTAGGTGACTTTTGTACCGTCTTTAAAATTCGCCCAGGGTCTTCTCCAACCTATAAATACCCCCTGTGGACCCCCCATTTCAGGAGGAAAATTTCCAGAAACTCAGATTTGAGCTCCTGGTGCCTGAGTCTCTTTTCAAATCTTCTGAACACTTCTAAGGTAATTTCTTACCTAGAACGGAAGATCTAATGAGAGTGAGTAAGGCCTAAGTGTTGAAACTCATCAACACTTGCGCGCCTCAGTGGCCATCCCTTAAGGGAAATGGCCACACATGCACGCCGCCTTACCCCTTCAACATAACTTGCGCTCCACTCTTCTAGAAGCCTCTAGGGATAATTCTAAGGGCTTGAGCCAAGCCTCACACAAGTTTTACCCTAAGGGTTGATAGTCGTGAAAGAACCCATGTGTCGTGCAGGTACACTTGCGCGACAAGGACTTGCACACCCCCTCTTTTTTAGTTCCCTTCCTACCAATTTCACCGCTTTTATGCATATCCACCTCTCTTATTAAAGATTCATCCTTCGAACCCCTCTTCAAATAAAATTATGGAATGTTTTCTTTGTTGGATTGCTTATTTGAAAATAATTATGTAGATCATTTCTCAAAACCTATTGATTTACACATCTTTACGTCACTAAGGTTAGAGAGTTCATTAATTCAACCTCATCCTATATTATTATAGAATCCTTAACCTGGGACTCCACTCTAGGGGTAAGCCCCAGTCCAAGTTCTTATTAATTTGGGGATCCTACTTAGGAATAATCCCCATGTTCTCATTAATTTGGGGCATCCTTTTAAGGAGTAAGCCCCACGTCCCCTAATCTGGGCATCCTCTTCAAGAGTAAGCCCTGGTCTCAAAGTTCCCAAATCTAGGAATCCTCCTCAAGTGTAATCCCCAGTCTCAATGATCCCAAATCTAGGCATCCTCCTCAGGAGTAAGCCCCAGCCTCAAAGTTTCCAAATCTGGGCATCCTCCTCAAGAGTAAGACCCCGTCTCAAATCTACAAATGTGGGAATCCTCTTTTGGCATAAGCCCCAAGTACCTTAATTCTATAATTCCTTTAACCTATGACTCCTTTTCAAGAGTAAGACCCAGTCTTCAAATCCATTTAACCTGGGCCTCCTCTTTTGGAGTAAGCCATAGTCTTAATTTCTCTTAACCCGTCTTAATCTACTTTTTGATTTGGGCTTCCTTATCAGGAGTAAAACCCAATCATAAGTCCCCTCCTAATTTGGGTATCTTGCTTAGGAGTAAGACCCATGTTAGATTATCCAAATCTCTATAAATTACATATGAATTTTTGGACCATGTTCCCAGACTTCTTCTCTGAAATAAGTCCGAATCTATATCTATTTGGGTAGTCATACATACATAAGCCCCACATCATTTTCTATGATTGCATCTTTCATGGCATAATTGTCTGGTATCACGAATACCGCTTGTTTCTCACACCGAGAATGACTCACATGAGCTTAGAGTGTAAAATTAATTATGAAATCTTTCTTTGAGACATCAATCATACATAAACATCATAATCTCTTACTCGAACTATGTGGTTTCTAATTCCTTTTCTAAATAAAGGATACGTAGGTCGCCCATCTGCGTGTACGATCCCAACTCTGAAATAATCCATGTCCTTCTGAATGAAAATAAACTTCACGTTCCCCACTGAGTGGCTTTAAAACCAGTATGGTTGTCATAATTACCAAGAGACTTTTATATAATGTTTTAAAGGTTACCATTGACTAAAAATATCTAACAAATACAGATGATTCTCTATCGATGAAGAACCTAGAACACATATAAAAGATTCTCTAAATTTATTACATATCAATCACTGATTGTCAGATCTAAAGGAAAGCTCATTTTTATATATGGAAATTTTATAAGGATTCAAGAACATAACTTAAATCTATAAAGAGAGTCCTGGAGTACACAATAATCCCCTTCAAAAAGGTTTGATTAGTTCGAACTCCAATCCTCTCGACCAATGCAAATTCTTAAGTCTCATTGGTCTATAACTAATGAGCACCTACCTTTGGAAATAATGTCCAAATGGTTATAGAATCATTGGATGCTTCCAGTTCTACGAAAAAACCCGTTAGAAACCGCCTGGAAATTTTGAACCTCAAATCAAAGAGGTCATCCCCAATTCTAGAGGAAACATGTTGGTATCAACGACTTTTAATTTTTTATTTCAGGTCTAACATTCTAACTTATTAGAATTAATAATACATATTTACTGTCCCTTCCCAAGTTCCACAATCCTTTTCCCAGAAACTGTGGCCACAAGACTTCAAGCATGCCTCCCCAAACAACAAAGGCTTCTAACTAGCAATGAGGGACTAGGGTGAATTCAGAGACCATTCAATCATATATCAGAGTGATCGTAGTAGTAAATTAATAATATGATAAATTTTGAAAGAACATATTCTGAAATAACTAATAGATAAATGTAAAAACCAATACATAATCACGAATTATAATAAAATAACTAGAGGGAGATGGAAAATAATAATAGATATAATGATGATGTTTATGCTTGTATACAAAAATGGGAGTACATGGGAACCGTGGAGACAATAATATACTACCAACCTAAAAAAATAAAAAAGGAAAAAACATATACTAAAATAATATCGGGAATAGGCATGATCCACTACATAGAGCTCTAACCCAGTGATACAAACCTATCAAGCATCAGACGTCACACTCTTCCCTTTATCAATAAATGCAATCATGAAGTCCACTTGGGTACCAATGAAGTCCCATGAAATATATGATATACTATCTCAGCAGGCCTCCACCCTTGGATTCTAGAATAATTCATTTCATGTAATAAATAAATAAATATATTACTATAATAATTAAGTGATGGTATGTAATTAAATAAATAAATAACACATTGGTATGAGTTCCTAATTGGACACCTGATCAATACCACCAGCATTGGCCTATGTTGAATATCTAAAATGAGGTACCAATAAAATTAGTAATATGTATACTAGTTACATTATAAAAAAGGTAACTAAGTTTGGAATATTAAAATCATGTGATTTTTCATGGAGTTATCCTTTCCATTAAATCATACATGAATTATAATAATGAAAATTGGAAAATCATGTATGACACATGAAATCAATCGTTTCATTAAAAAACTTAGTGGTGTCTCAAACCCATCCAAGAAAGCTTATAAAGTATCCCATTGGTTGCTACAAGATTATATGATATATCCAATGCCTTAGAGTCCATCCATAGTGACCCATAATGATTCCATTGTATCAGTCAAGAAATGGAGAACTCAAAGTCTATTCCATGTATCTCACAAGAGAACTGGGTATCACCCAAGGTACTACGTATCCATCCTTCCAATGAGTCCATCCATAGTTTCTCCCCTATAAAACTGGTGTCACCCATGAGTATCAATAAAATGTCTAGAGATCTCATTCATGGAATTTAATATTCATTACTCCCATCTTGTCAGTTAAAATATACCAAACATGGGGGCTCCACCCATGACATCTTTAAAATAGAACATGTGTTACTCCAAACTCATTGCAGGTGAGCATACCAACCAACACAGTTATCCCAAGGAACATCATATATAATCACATTTAATCATTATGAATTCCATTAATACATTATAAATAATCTATCAAAGACCTTAAATAAATTTCGGTTAAAAAAATTACAGAATAAAGCCTTGAAAAGATGACATTAACAACAAGATAAAGGAATGAAACCCATAGCCTGAAATATATACTAATAATAAGCAGTTACTCATCTATAAATGCATGTTTCAATAACATAAGAGGTACATAATATTGTGAAATGCACATACAAGAACATGACAAGGAAAGGTAAAGCATTGGAAATCCAATTCTGGGTTACAATCATGGAATAAAATTTATCTTAATTCATATTTTATATTTTACGACATATAGCCAAAATGAAACTCACACACCAAAGGATGATTACAATTCAAGGGATGAGAAAATAGTCTATTTAGGTGGGAATAAAATATGAGGTGTCCAATAAGGGTTTGATCAAATCTCAGTTGGTTTTCCTTGTAGTGTATGGTCACATGAATCCTATGGAAACCATTACAAAAATTTATTACAAATTTTTATGAATCAAAAAAAGGTTATGTCAAACATAAAAACAACGCATTATTTAAACATCTATAAAATTAGTGTAAAATACCTAAAAAATTATGATGATGTAGGAGAACCCCCTTGTCCATTTCCAGGGTAAGAATGATCCTATAATAGTAGAAATCATAGTATTCATCCAACAACCTAATAATATGGTAAAACAAATCACACCAAAATAGTGAAGCAAAGGTTGGTAGGAAGCACACACCTGAATAGTAGGGTTTCACAACTAGGGAAATAAGGGAGATGGATAGGTTGGCTGAAAATCACCAAAGAGAGGTTCTTTTGGTATTTCAACTAAAAACAATATCACCATGTACGGATGCATGGTTTTTCAAACTGTGCACCCACCATGTGCTATTACCATTTCGATGGGGCACCCCATATGGTATAGGTGAATGGTTTACTAAACCGTGTGTAGCCCATATGAAACCGAACTATCTCGGGAAGCATCATTATCTCTTAGACATCCCCCTGTGGTAGCATGGTTACATAAAAACAATGAGACACCAAATCCCCACAATCTTTGACCACCCAGTTAGGGAAACTATGCTGGATCGGAGGAAGGATTTCAAATAACCATGTGGCCTAGTTGTTTCTTCAATATTCGGGGATCCATGCTACAAATGATTCGTGGAAACCTCTTGATACACCATTGGCACCCTTTTGAGTCATTATATATTAATTTTATGGAATTTTAACAAAAAATAGATATTTTATACCTTTGAGTAATTGGGGGAAATTATAATATCCCCACCCTAAGACAACTCATCATCGAGTTTCCCTTCAAAGGGTTGTAAGAAAGATTTTGTAAAAATTTATTTCCACTAACCCTGTATATCAGCCTCCCACTCCTATGTCTTATAATGTACACATTCACTTTTTTAATGAACCCATACAAATGGAAATGGCTTGCCACGAAGAGCCTGCAAGCTCAAATAACGAATACATGTTAGATGATTCTTGATGGACACATCTATTTATTGTTCAATATCCTCAAGATAAAATGAATGTGATCAGTCTCGATGATACATCCAAATATGAGATACGTGGAATACATCAGGTATGGAATGATACCACTGAGGTAACCTTTTCAATAGGTTACTATAATCACTCTCCCCACAATCTCAATAGGCCTAATATATTGAGGTAATGACTTTCCCGGTCTCCCAATTCGTCTATGACCCAATATAGGTTATACACACATAATGACCTGATAACCTTCCTCATATTTCTACGATTTATGAAAATGAGTAGTATAAAAAATAATTCCTAGAACGATCTATATCCCAATACATTTGAATCACCTAGACATTCTCTGACGATGCTTGAATGAGACGAGGACCTAGTAGATATACCTCAATTTCCTAAATCCAGCACAGAGGTGAATGGAACAATCTACCATAAAGGGCCTCATATAGAGAAATCTGAATGGTTTCTAGAAAAATCCATCTATAAGAATTCTAAAATAGACGAAATTGATTTTCAAATGTATCTCGGAATCATGGACCAATAACCATAACATATCCTTCTACAACAGAATTCTCTATTTGGAATTTTCCATCGGTCTGAGGTTGATAGGTGATACTAAAAAGCACTAATGAACCCACAACATTTTACATAAAATTCCGGAACTGTGATCTGAAATGGGTTTCTTGGTATGAAATGATAGAACGAGGTACACAATGATGACACACTATCTCATAGATGTACAAACTTCCTATAAAATCAATAAAGAAGGACTTTCAGATCGGTAGGCAGTGTGATACCTAGTTCAACCTATTGAGGATAACCGATATTAAATCCCTCCCTCTATGGGATCTTAGAAGTCCATCATGAAATTCCTAGCGATGTCATTCCATTTAGAAATAGAAATGGATATAGGCTATCGAATTCTATTATGTCGATAGTGCTCCACCTTCACCTTCTAAACGGATGATCATCGAATGAATGAACATTCTATTTTCCCAGTCATACATGGACTATGATACTGATGACATATCTACTAAATATACCAATCATAGGTTTTCTCCAAATCCATGTGTCACACACCTATTTTTCCACATCATTTTTTCTTTATGTGTCACTTCTCTAGCTATCCACATTGCTCTTCCACATGAGATATCAATATATTCCGCAACATTTTCTTCTCGCTCCTTCTTTAGTTTTCACGTGAAGCAACCTTCTCCCTATTATGAATTGCCTTCGAAATTCTAGGTATCCTACTCGACTCCTTGAGTTCCCTATCCCGCTCCCTTCCCGAATCTCTTCTCCACTCGCCTGGTCCTCCACCACGTACTCTGCCTCCACCTGCCCTACCATCGATTTTTCCATATTCATCTCCCATGTCTTCAGTTCATTTGCCTTCATCTCCTCTATTTTAGGCTCCACCACCTTCGGCTCCTCTACAACTAGCCACTACACCTTCCTCTCTTCCATGTAATGTCTTCCACTCCACCATTTTCCACTCACATTAACACTCTACAGCTTCTACGGTTTTTGATACTCATGTTCCCCCTCCACCACTCTTGTTCTCCCTATGCCGCTCGCGGTTTCACCTCCCTCCACCGCCATAAAAAATTTCCTTAGAGTCTTCATTGCCTCGCCTGAACCCATCATCTCCAGAAAAATCTCAGATCTCTGCCCCTAATCCCCTGCCATCTGGACTATTGTCTCTATCCTCGAAACCCTAGCTCAGTGGGTAAATTAAATTCCTATAGAAAACCAAACATCTCCCCATGAACAATTATCATATTGCAGCACCAAAGGTCAACCAAAGACTCATATATATTCTTGAATAGGGTAATTTTCTCTTCCAATCATATCTGTAGCATTAATCTCTTCATTTTAGCCTTTCTTTTCAGTATATTAATACACAATTTTTGTAATGTATTAAAATATCTGCATTCTTGAATTTGGAAATAGGGTAATTTTCTATTCCATGTTGCAAGTCAGTTTTTAGGCTAGACATTACTCATTTAATGACATATTTTTCACTAATATTCATGATTAAATGTTTAGTGTTTAGTTTGACTACCATGTTGTTGTTTTATTAGTAGACCAGAATACAATTTCATGGATTGCAAAGGAATGCATGTATTTTGTTGTAAAATCTTAGAGTTAACATCCCTTTCGTGCATCATATGTATGCAGGTAATTTTTTCCCTATTTATACATTGTGTATTGTTTTTAATGCACTAAAAACATATGAACCAAATGTGTAATAAATTTCCAACATTATTTTCATGTAGATATAGGTGACTAGGATGCTGACATAGATATGTTCTCTGATAAGAACATGCTCAACAAAAAACAAGACTAACTAATGTTGCCTTCAATATTATTCAGAGCTCAGATAGGAAAACATTCCTCTTTTATTGATTGGTATGTGATCTTTCAGTTATATCAATATTAGTAGTTGACTTAGTTAGATGTTTCCTATGCAGTTTCTGGATTATATATTTATTTTTTCAAATTCTTTAGTACTGTAATTCTATATTGCTCTATCACCAGAAGTCTATGTTTCTACTTCGTTACTGTTCATGAAAAGGTTCCATAGATGGAATATTATCAAAAATAATGCATGACGTTCTCTGGTCAAATGATTAAAATATTAATTGGACAGAAGACTGATAAAAGAGACACCGTCCTTTTAGTTTGAGGGATGGTTTTCTTACTTTACGTTACTCATATAGTTACATTTTCATCCCTTCAATTCATTATTAAATATTTATAGGATTATTTGAATATTTTTGAACTTTTTTTTTCAGAAAATGTAAATACAACAAGAATAATTTAAAATCAATGAATGTTTTATGTTGTAAAATTGAAGAGTTAACATCCCTTTCATTCAAAATATGAATGCGGGTAATTTGATTTCACTTTTGAATACACTTTGCAATGTTTTCAATGTATTAATAAACATGAAAATGAATGAATGATTTATTGTTTTTAGGTATCCAATTTATAGTACTGATGTTTTATTTTACCTCATGTTAATGTTATCCATTCCATTTTCATCCTCTCCCTTGTGGTGCTTCTCTTTTGTATTATATTTATACTGTTCTCTTTATATGAAGTTTTATTTTTATCTAATTTTTCTATCCTACATCAAATCCCAATTAATCCCAAATTACCTTCAATTTCATTACATCCTAGAAAAATATACTAGCCATGTATTTTATTTCTTGTCTTGATGTTTACAATTCTGTTTTGCTGATCGGGAACCAATTTCTTTAGGTGGTTGGAGAGGATAAACTCATTGTATGCATCTTTTTCAAAATGAGTTGTTTCCTACTAATGATCATGTATAGAATTTCCTTCAATAGTCCTATTTATGAATCTACGAGAAAGTTTTGACCATTTTTTCCTTCATTCTGAATATTTTGATAAGGTATAGAGTTTTAATTTTATACTGTTCTTATAAGAACCTATGTTGGGTGATGACAACAATACCTTCATGAGTGATGTTTCCAATTTGACTTAGAATGTACATACGCATAACCTTATCATTGTTACTATATGTATGGATTTTTGTCTATTTGGATGGATCAGATGTATATCATCATTAATGATTATTATATGATTTTTTTGGGAAATAATTCACATTTTTGAAGCTATTCAAATGAGATATTGTAGTTGTTCATACCTACAGAATTATCATTAATGATTTTGGAAGCTTATAGGATACCTACATTTGCTACTCCACCTCAGTCACCCTTAGCCTGCTCTACCTCCTTCTCCTCCGCCTCCGCCTACTCATCCTCCACCAGCTTTCAGTCATCTGGTAGGCTTTCTCGAGTTCAATTAACTTTTCTGTGTCATCTACTCTTTCTATGCGAATTGTGAAAACCCTAATTAAAGAGAAATTTGTTTTGAAATTTGGGTTTGAAGTGGAATTTGTAATATATATGTTCACGATTTTGCTTTAGTTCCAACGAATGAAGTGTCACACTTCCTCTCAATATGAAACAAATCCAATGGGCTTTTCTCAAGCACCTGGGTTTATTTAAGGAATGAGAATTACAAGGAATATTTTCTGGGGGAATTGCTTTTACTTTTCTGGAACACTTTCCTTGGCTCAATTTAACTGTTTCTATTATTTATGTTTCTAGGTCATGGCTATTAACAATTCATGAAAGAGGGATACCATAATATTGATCCCCAGAATAAACCTCCTAGAATTCATTGAAAATTGGTAATATATCATGATTGTTTTTTCAGTGATAAGGATTTGTATTATATACTTTTGAGTCTCTTAGTTTATGTTACTTAGAGCTGCTTTCATGGAATGAAAAATGATATGCAGATGAGTTTAGTATGGGAAAGGGTAGGTATTGATATATTTGTTTTACTCTTGGTTGTTAGAAGTAGCACAACATTAATTTATTTTTAGTATATATATATGAATTATATAGATGTTTGTTTCGTATATAAAAATACTTTGAAACTTCTAATTTCATTGGATTTTTCTATTACATGAATAACTGTATGAAAATTTTGGGGAACAATCATTTTGTAACATTTTTTAAATGTGTAATATTCATGATCAAAACAACCATACTCAATTAAGAGAATGGTCATCACAGTCAATCCAGATCAAAATCATGATGTTTAATTATGAGTGGGCATCCCATGTTTGTGTGATCTTTGATTGGATATTAGAGAGTATAAGTGATTTGAGTAACTATGTAACTTGAGGTTTGTATATATTTTTTATTATAGTTTGATATTGAGATATTTTTTTTAATATTTGTATTTTTGTATGCATCTTTTAGATATTTTTAATTATACAATACTTTTCTTATGGTACCAAAATAAATAAATTTTAGGGTGTGGGAGTTCCTATAAGAAAACAATGTGAAACCAATTCCTAGATTAATTAGTTCAAGCGATCTTGGGTAAGATTAATTTTAATTTTAATTATGTTATTTTTCAATAACAAACTTTTTTGCTGTTATTTTTACTGAAGCAAAAATTTTTGCAGGGACTTCCAGACTATTATTCAACTGTGTCTTGATCGTGAAACTGGAAAAGTTTTTGATGTTCTTGATGGGTTATGCTCAAAGACATGATCTTATACAAGTATGTATCCATTGACTTGATAAACTGTTGGGTGTTAATCTTTCATTGGAGGATATTGAAAACTTTCACCACTCTATAAAAGGGTAGTCTGAACATGCATACTAGCTAAAATATATTTTGGGTGTAAAAATCTTCGTAAACATTATGGTGAATTCATATTCATAGAAAGGGATTTCATGTTTAAATGTTTTTAGCTATGAGTCTCAGGAAAATTGTTAGTGATATGTAGAGATCATTTCAAGAAGAGGAAGCCGTGTAGTGATAGAAAAACTCCTTGAATGATTCTATCCCCCCTCTTCAAGAGTCTTTATGATATTATGTATAATGAGTTTCTATACTATTTTATTCAACAATACATATTATTACTGATTCCATAAAAAATAAATGTGTTTATGTTGTTAAAACATAAGTGTTTCCAGAATGTCTACATGTATGTCACTCCCTATTACTCATACATTGATTATTCTGGTTTTTTATTGAATTGTTTCACAATTGTTAATACACATTGTTCATATAGACTTCATTTCGTTCCATGATCATTGTACAACACCATCATCGCCAATATATCTTAGTTTGTGGATGAATTCTACAGTTGCAGTTCTTGATTTTCCCTCTGGTAACCCATTAATTCCTCTAAATTCGATATGATATATTGAAAAAAATCTATATTTAGATTCTATACTGTTTTTAGTATTTCTATTTGTTTAATAAATTTTATTATGTCATTAGTATACATCTATTTTTCCAATTCACCAATTAAAACATCTATTTCAATTTTTCAATCAATATTTATTCACCTAAATTTATGCAGATCTAGATCTATGAAATAGGTATGTTCTCCTAATACCATGGGAATAATCTCCCCATAATTTTTTTTTATTTCCCTTCACTGAGATGCAGAGAACGGTTCAAGAAGAAGAAACTGTATAGAGATATAAAAAATCTTACATTTCTTAACTAATTCTACCCCCCCCCCCCCGAGCTTCAAAAATCTGTATGCATTCAGGTATAACAAGTTTCTATAATATTTTATTCAACAATTCATATTCTTACTGACCCCATAGAACAAACTTGCTTAAAGGTTGTTAAGACATAACTGTTTCCTAATTATTTAGATGTAAGTCACTCTCTATTACTCATACATAGATATTTATGGACTGTTTGTTGAATTGCATCAAAATTGTTCATACACAGTGTTCTTACATATGTCATTTCGTTCCAAGATCCATGTGCGACAGCTTCATCACTGGTATAGCTTAATCTGTGGATGAATTATACAGTCACATTCCTTGATTTTCCCTCTGATACCCCATTAATTCCTCCGTTTTTGATATGATCTATTGAAAAACATCTAAATTTGGTTTCTCTATAATATTTTTTGTATTTATCTTTTTTTAATAAATTTTCATATTCCATTAGAATATATATGTTTTTCCAATTACCCAATTACAACATATCTTTCAATTTTCAAACAATATTTATTCCCCTATCTTTCTACAGATCCAGATCTATGTAACATGTATGTTCTTCTAATATCATGGAAATAATATCCTCTTCAATTTTTAGTATTTACCTTCACTAAAAATGTTTTCTCATAATCTGTATTCATCAAGGTATAATGATTTTCTGTACTATTTTATTCATTAATACATACTCGTACTGATTCTATAAAACATATATGATTATAGGTTGTTTAAACATAACTATTTCTAAATTGATTGCATGTAAGTCACTCACTATTACATGCTTATAGGTGGGTTTGATTTGTTCATTTTAAAAGTATAAATCCAACCTTTAAATGTTAAATGTTATTCACGGTATTCTTGACAGAACTGTTCTTCATTCCAACCACCCCATCATCAAGTCCTTTGTCTTGAAAAATAAACACCATCCACAAAAAACATTATTATCCATTAGAAAGATGTCATCCAATAGGTGTTAAGAAATAATAAATGAGATATCCTCCACACAGATCTGGCTACAATTGATCCACACTGACATTTTAAGCTTCCACCACAGCTAGCATTTCTTCCCTAAGAAAATATTCTTCAACGTCATCACCATAGTGGGCCTTTTAATTCTTTAAATAATATCATCCGCTCAAGACCACGGGATATAAGACAAGGTGTGCCAATGAAAGCCTCTGGAGTCAGTTATCTGACAACTGATATGGAAATAAGATTTCAAATCAGCCATAATAGTTAACAGTAAATATTGTATGTCTCAACCAAAGAGGCAGGAAACAATATTAGCATCATAAACTATAAAAACATGTATCAGTCCGACGAGAACCTCTATATAGCTCCTTTATGAGGCCTCCATGTACCCAAAACCATTATACGATATTTACTATAACTATATGATTCTTACATGTGGCCAGGTACCATAACACGTGAAATAATGGGCCTTTATGTAGCATCCTCACTCAGCATAACCAGAACCATTGAGCAGCCTCAATGAAAACCTCAACAACTGCATTGAAAAATATCATTACAGCCAAATCATAAAAATCCAGAACTTTTTTAACTTCCATGAACATTTAACAAACAACTCTTAGGGATCCAACTTCATGTAGGGGAATAGACAAGATGGAAACCCTCTCTATGGAATGCCACTAAAGTTAAAATCAGGATTTTTTCAGATTCATCCTCTATCTTAGAGAACATCTATTATCTGATTTGAAAATAAACTTCTATAGTGAGTTCTTCCTCATTTTATTTTTGAAAAAATTGCATCTTTTATGCCAAGCCAATAGTTTAGTTCCTCCCCCATGTCATCTATAATCTGATATGCATTCCTCACATTGTATTCATCAACTTTATCATCAACACTCCTGGAATCTGTAGATGATTCCTATTTAACCACAACATGTGTTTTAAAGCTTTCAGATTCTTCCAAGGGGATGACCTTACTATTTTCATCCTTTTTTCCCTCAGAGTGGGAATGTATATTGGTATTCTTTATATGTATTCTTGAGGATTTAGTGAAAATAATTATTTTCAATTTTGAAAAATCAATACACTTTCACGTATTTTTCAGATGAGGAGTGATAAGAGTCAAAAATTGGACTCTTACTTTTTATTGTAGCAGTATTGAGAAAGACATTCTCAACCTATTGGGCTTTCTCAAGAAGTTCAACATGGGAATTATAAATAGGTTCATTAGAGTCCTTGTCTTGATTAACAATATCCATATTGTTAATTTATATTTGTTATTTTAAAATATTTATAAATTCATTTTATATGTTTTTTGTTTTTAATTTCATATACTTTAGTAGTGCTTCAATTGGTGGGTTTGATTTGTTCATTTTAAAAATCAAATCAAATTTGAATTTTGAATACCAGTATTTGACTGAACATGATTTTTGTAGTGAGTTTAAGCTAAATATCAAAGTGTTGTACTATAATGTATCACTATACTCAACAAAAATACACTTATATTTGTTCAATGAATGTATTTTGGTAGATTTGTTCATATTAAAAGTCAATATACATTGTTTTCATAGCTACCGTCAACAACATATTTCCAATACATATTGTTTATGCAAATATTATTTATAGGTAATAAACCAATGGGTATGATTATCAATTGTATAAAATTTATTTTTAAAAATTCACTTTTCATTTTTAAGATGAATATTGATTTTTTTATTTTTACATTGATTGTGACTCAACCATCACATGAATAGATCAAGGTAATTTCTGCAATAGAGTTGTATTTCATGAAATAAAAAAAATAGGTTGAAGAATGATTTGGGGAAATCATCGGACATTGGGCTAGGGACTGCCCTACACCTGGACCAACCCTTGCATATGGGAGCTTCTCAGTCCAGTATGCATGGTATAGAGGTGTCTTCATGAAGCACATCAGTGGGTTTTCGCTAACATTGGGAGATGGTTTCCCTATTCAGTTACTGATTCTATCCTCTCTATGGGGTCTGGAGTGGATTTGTTTCATTCATGGTGTAGTTATTTCTCTAAATTCCTTCTAATCCTCATAATGGAAGGATTTGGTGAGTCTAAATACGCGTGTTATACTGGCAGGATCCTGATGCCCACTAATTTATAATATATGTTTATTAGTGTTCAATGTGGGGTTTGTATTCTAGACCACCCTCTGTATTTTTGATTCAAACCATGCAGATAGAGTTCTCAAAGCCAGGTCATTGGAAATACTTCAATGAATCATGTAAATGAGGTCCCCTTCTATGGTATCTACATAAATCATTGATTAGAATCTGTTAGCGTGATCATTATGCCACTGATGAGGGAGATGGGGGTGTACTATGAAAATAAGACTAAACTATAAAAATAAATGTTGATTCATTCAAGGTTTCTTTGATGATGAAATTGATGGTTTCGATGGAGGAAGAGGATGCTGTAAATGTTCCCATCCAGCCAGTCTTTCTTTAAACTTGATATAAAATCTGGTTATGTGTTACATTCTATTATTTGGAAGCTTAATTTTTTTAATTTTTTTGTCACATGGTTTCTGATACATTAAGATTTCAATAGCAATAAATGACTTCTTACTTCCACAAATTTTGTACCTTTAATTACATTATTTGTACCACTAATTTTTTGTTTTAAACATTATCAATATTAATATGAATTATTATGTTTCAAATCTGGTATTCTATTATTGATAATATGAAAATTTTAAGGTGTTGTGCGAATGCACGGGTGGAGTACTAGTATCTCAATGTTTCTTAGTGATTGCATTGTAATCTTCCCAAGAAGATTATCGAAATTAATTCATCAATTGTTCATTTATATTACAAGGTTCCAAAACATTTCCATAGATATGTATCATCTCAATTCCATCAACAACCCAACCAAAAGGTGGGTTCTCACATATGATGATCTCTAGAAAGAAAATTCCCTCTGAGTCTTATAATATCTTTATTTGTACCCGTAGAAAAAAAGGACGACAATACTATAGTATTTAGGAATGGTTTCCCTCGATATTCCAGAACCTCTATGTGAAACTTATTAAATATCGTTATCATCATCCACACACTGCTAGCCTTACGTATTGTCTTTCATCTAAGTCTTCTGTCTCAAGGTATCAAATTTGACATTACCCATACAAGTAATGTAAGCAAGCTCAAAATTGGATGACTGTAGCTGTTCCACCCACCTCTGATTCCTCATATTCAACTCTCATTGTGTGGATATATATATATAAGGCTTCTTGGATCAGTGTAAATGGTGAAACAACCCCTAAAGAGATATTTTTTCCAACATCAAATATCATAAACCATGGCTACTCGAGCAATGTCGTGTATATGGTAATTCTTCATATGGGGCCTCAGTTTGAGGGACCCATATGATACAACATGATCACATTGAATCAGATCTCTGCCCAACAAAATAACTGAGTCATCACAATGAATAGAATGGATTCTACTCTACTAAAAAATAATCAGGATCAACAATAAAGTTATTAAACCCTTATAACATTTGAAAAGATGTATTTCAAGTGTCAATCGATAAGAATGGAACACCCTACTTAGTCTGGTCCATAAAAAGAGCTTCCAATCATAATAATTCCTGGATTAATCTCATATAATATACATATAGACCTATGAAGAAAATTATGTAAAACACATTATTGGGTTTTTATTAGGAAATCACAATGTTCATCTTCTCCAGGTCAATAGATATGCCTTCTTCTGATATGATATGTCCCAAGAAGTGGAGCTCGCTAATACAAAAGTGGACATTTCTACGATTCTCCTGTATCTAGTTCTCTCTTAGTTAAAAACAAATTATATCAAGATGGTTGGAATGGACATGTATAGTACATGAAAACACTAAGATGAAATCTAAGAAGACCATGATAATAAAATCAAGGTAAAAATAAAAATACCAATTCATTAGAGGTGTAATGTCTACTTTCAGGTACATTATACCGAACAACATAAACATGTTCTCATAAAATATACACCTACTCTTATGTGATGTATGTGGTATGTTTTATAGTGTTAAATGCAAGTGGTTATGGGAGAACATCAAATTCATCTTGGGAAAACAAAGTTCATGCCAACAAGAAGGTCAAAAAAGTAATCTATACGAGGTAGAGGATATGTGTTCTTCACTATAAGCTACTTCATCCATAATTTACCCATGAAAAATTAGAGGGTACAATATGAATTATTGGAGAAAATGAGTGGTTTACACCATGGTGAAGTGATGGGTCAAATAAAACCCTTCACCTATAAATCATCAAGATGAATCTTAAGTTCCTAAATCACTATAGTTTGCATACTATATGGATGAATGGACAGTAGTTCAACACATTGAACTAGATCAATGGTGTAGTCAACCTAGACCTCAGGAGATATGTAGGAGAAATGGTTAGTTAATAAATCACTAAAATGATCAAACATATGTGGGAATTCTCCTAACTACATTCCCTGATCACTTAAATTAATTCACAAACTGATACGTCACTCCACCTAGCCTAGTAAATTTGGCTCCAGCTCGACGTACCTAAATATCCTGTTTCCCCTTATAGATATATGTGCTTCCTTAGAATGATGATAAGGATACCTATCACCTATTACAATACATTATTGTTTGATAAATAATAATCTCGTCCATATTGAGGATGACATAATATGTGGCCATCTCAATGATGATGACACGTCATACGAATTGGAACACTCCAAATTCATGGGGGGATCCTAAAACATGTGTATTCCCTCTATTTTGAATCTTAACTGTGTATAATGAAACATAAAACCATAGGTTCACTCAATATCAAGGATCCACAATTCCACAAAAACATCATATATAAAATAGTATGATGGACCTATATCAAAAATGAAATATACTATTATATAGGCAAATATAATAGTAACTCTAACTATATATTGACCTATAATCCACTCATTTAGTGTTTAAAGCTCTGTATAAATTTGGCATAAACTATGTCCTGGATATACTGCTTGACTAGTCTGAGTAGGTCCACTATGCTCACGCTGAATATCTAGAGCCTGACAACCTTAACCCTAGAAACTAACATCGTGGATATATAATCCATTATAAAAAACCACTGTGAAATGGATTCACATATCCTATACCTGATAGAAGTGATGGTACATATATCCTCTCACAAGATGACTGAGGAAAAGAAAATAAGAAGCAATAAAGGTTACCAATCCTACTGCCATATCGACTATCAATTATGTTCCTCGTGCACTGAGGATTATTATGGAATGACCTACCACATTGGTGAAACACTATATATATGTCATTCCATGTCACCAAATTGGAATAACCTCTACATGGACCCTCAAAAGGGTGCTTCCTACTTCCAAATGAACCATCACCCTCGATCACACATCTAGCTTCTATAAGATTATATTTTGTAATAAGGGTTTTTTACTATATCTATAATGGTAGTCAACCAAAATACATTCATATGTTATCAGACAACATATCAAACCCCATATAAAAAAATTCTTTCAGTCATAAACTCATTACTGGTCAAAGATACTGTGAAACTTTAAATATTTAAAAAAAGAAAGAAGAATATTAAAAAAGGTTCATTAAGCCCCATTATAGATTATTTAGGTCCCTTGAGGGGTCCTCCCTTAGATTCCATTGAAATAAATGATCATAGAAGGCTATCTAGAAGTCTTCCCTGACCATACCCCAATAACTCTCATCCTGATATATGATTACCCATTAAAATTTGGCAGAATCATATCACACATAGGTTGAAAACTTTAAACTATACTCACGAGGCATAAAAAATAGTGACTGATTGATAAAAAAATTAAAACCATGACTCAATATCCGGAGGTCCACCTTCCCCCCAGAAGGTGGGAGGATACTGCCAATTAAATTCCTGAGTTATCTTTACTATTTTAGATGTTGGTAGGAGGGCAACCTGATTAGACAACAATCACCAATGAATACTATCACGAAACTGATCATCAAATCCCTGTGGAAGATATACATGATGTGCCTATAGTGTCACTACATGTGGTACTACATGTTTCTCACGTCCGGTGACCTTCATATTATGATAATCACAACTCTTTTGGCACATATGAGATGAAATCATAGTCAAATATCTCTACAACTTCCAGGAACACTCCACATATGTAACTTGTAATAGATTGGGAATGTGATAAAGAATGTAATTGTAAAAAGCCTTCATATAAAAAAGAAGTAACCTATATCCTACTACTATATCTAGGTCTAAATTATAGGTTAACTTTATAGATAGATCATATATATCTGAACTACTACACAATGATAAGGTCTGGTTAGGGTCAAGTTCTCACATTTCTCCTATAGAGTGACCATTTTATTTTTAATGGGGTATTCATTTTAATTTAATTTATATATTTATATCATATTTTTTAAAAGTTTATTTATGTCGATTGTCATGGTTAATTTATAAGGGACCCTATAACATACAAATTAGAGGGAGGTGTCCACTTGATACTAAACATAACATTTCCCTACCTGAATAATTTGAACATTCCTATATTTATAACAATCAAGTACAATATTACAAAATAAATGAATGGATTTAATATGGCTTCTTGAACTTATCCTTTTATTTAGATATTTTATCCCAAATTAAAGGGATATTGTCTTTTGTATTTATTAAATAATCCCCCCAATAATATCTTTTTTGAATATAAGAGAGGATGTAGTGAGACATATTTGATAAGTGAACCCTCCTATAGAACCTTAATTGGTGGAAGAAGTTATTTTCATAATCTAATCTCAAGGATGGGTGGGTGTTGGAAACAAGGGATCAGTAATGAAACATATTTTTAAATTTACCAAAAAAATCCACCTATCTTCTATGGTGACAAGGGACTCCAACAATCCAAAAATTTGGTCGAATATATTGATATGATATTCCACATTTAGAAAAATCTAGATGATTATATTGTTGTTTTTCCACAAATATTTTGAATGACATGGAATGTTATTTAGGGAATCCTTCAGGGAATTTATGCTATACATGGGTCTTTCCTGACTTCTTTCAATAGGGTCTAAAATCAACTGTTTTATTTCAAAATATTATGAGATTGGGAATCTATCAATGATATAATTACATTGAGATCAGGGATATTTAAATTATGGAGTATGTCACTCATTTTTTAAACCTAGTTCACCTATCACCCGATCTTTTTTCTAATGGATAAATTAATGTTCCCAGATTCTATATGGGTTTGAGGGATGATATTTTACCAAAGTTGGTACATTAATTCCCATAAAAAATTGCTAATCTGGTTGATAAATAATTTATGTTTAAAGAAAATATAGCTAGTAAAATGGGTTTATGCTGATATTTTTTTGTAGTAGGAGGTATCAGCGGTGTGATATTTATCCATAAAAGGAAGGGTAAGGGTGCTTAATTTACATCAGAACCTGTTTTAATGTCATTTATGGGGTCGAATCTGGTATATTTATATCATTTTGGGTGGCCTCTTCATACTAATCTAAACTTTTTGGAAGAACCTAGGAAATTCCATCATTGTGGATAATCTTGTAAGTATGAGATTTTTTATAGAAGAATGTCCCTATGTAGTAGAGTTGGAGCAACTCATACCAAAGGATTGGACAATTTTTATGATTAATGAAATTCTCGTATATCTCATTATGATGCTAAGGGGGATACTCAAACAGTAATGAAAATTTAGTGAGGATTTGAGTCTATATGTCATTATGAAATAGAGTATACACTAGAGGAATCTGATGTAGGATCAACAAGTGTTACATGTACATTGTTCATTTCATCATCTAGGGTCTTAGATCTGTTTGACATAAGATAATCTCGTTATTTTATTTCCTCTAATTCTGATGATGTGTGGGGATTATTATCAAATATTATATCATTCCTATTAGATTATTCCATACAGATGGGAAAGATGAAGGAAATGGGATTAAAATTCCTTTCATGTCAATTGAGGATTGTTTACATTGAAGTTGTGTGGGATTTACTATATCTTTATTTAGATATCATTTGACTTATTATTTTCATGGATTGGATGATCATTGTTAACACGTAGAAAAACTAATATAGTTTTCATTTTCATTTCCCAACTATTGATTGTGTCCCACTTATCATTAAATGGGTTTGGGGTCCAAGATTTGAGGGAGTACATCCTAATGTTCCTTATTCTATAATAATATCATTACAATTTTAAAATATAATTCATTATAATATGGGTAAATTATTGAGTATCCCACATCCTATGGTGGTGAGTGTGTTCCTTGAGATACTTCCTATTGATATATCCAAGTAACTACATTTGAGAGTGGTCAAGTTAACTATTAACCTACCCCTAGGGAGAATGCTAATTCATATATCATCATATCATATAGAACATACTTATTTAAAAGAGATTAATATTTAGCTTGAGGATGTGGAGGCGAAGGGGTTTATTCATCATATTTTCTCACCATGTGATTCTCCAATTCTCTAAACATATAAGGAAGGAATAATCTTTCAGCTTTATATTTATTTTAGAAAGCATTATCTAGTGATAGGTGGGGAAAAATATCATTCTAAGGATTGGAGATGTTTTTTATCATGTTCGATGAGCTCGATCGCCTTATATGATTGATATTCAACTGGGGTACCATTAGTCATGATTTTTAATAGAGGATATATATATGATATTTTCTTGGATATGGAATGTGAATTTAATGTTCTTAGTTTTTCTATTCGTTGTTAATAAATATCACATGGTATTTAAATCCTTGATGAACCATATTTTTTAATGGTTAATAGATAATTTTTTTAATTTTTGTGGGTAATATTTTTTTAAAATCCAATTAATATGAGAAACACATGGATCAATTTGACATTATCCTTAGAATCATGAGGGAAACAAATTTGTGCAGAATTATTTATAAATCTGAATTTTGGATATAAGAAGAGATATCTATGGTTCCATTTTGTAAATATCAACAATTATATCATTGAAATATCCATCATCAATAAATTATTGTTTCATATATAATAATATAATAGTATATAATGCACACACATAACATGACATACCATCTAAATTATTTTATACTAATTTTAACATTATATTTATTGAACAAATATATAAAAAAATATTTGGAAAAATAGAAAATGATATAAATATAATAAGAAAATTATATATTCTTGATTCCGTAGAGTAATTTCCACATAAAAATATATAGAAGTGAATTAGAATATTAGTAATGAAATATGATTTTTGAAAATGAGAATATTTTTAACCTTGATAAAAATAGATGTGAATTTACAATTAATGAAATTATATATATTTATAGAATGTAATATCTTATATGAATTTTACTAATTCAATCATTGAAATTTAAATCATTCCATTAGAATAGTGACATGACTATTGAATGGTAATTTGACTAATAAGAATAGTATAATGAGAACTTTAATAGTAAACTCACCTTTATAAGTGAACAATATTATTTTAATACACAATAAAATTAAATTATGGAATATTTGTAATAATACATAATGAAATAAAATTTTTAGAAATAATAAAATAAGTGTTTTTTTGAAACATATATGTTTTATTTACATTTTTATTAAAATATAATGATTTTAAAATTATATTTTAAAAAATTGAGTTTATAAAATATTAATATATTTCATTATAAAGTTAATATAATTTCATAATACATTATGCTGTGTTTTAGTGGGCTATAAAAATGATCATAAAAGTATAATCGTTATTTTTAAAATATTTTAGTAATTTTTTTAATAAATAAATTTCAAAAATTAAACAATAATTTTTCTAAAATTGAATTCATATTTGGAAACTATATCTCTACAAACATTAAGGGTTAATATATAAATATATTTCTAATATATATGAATTTTTTATGAAAAGTGAAATACGGTAATAAACATTACATATCATTATAAGCTAAATACATTCTTTTTTGAGTCATGTAAGATGTAAGAACCCATTAGTTAGAAATAACTTTCACCATTTTCATTATTTATTCATATGAATAAATTCAACTTGTATAATTGAGAAAAAATAATTAATAATGGGAATAATATTAAAAAAACACCTTTTTCCTTCCATTATAAATACAAACCAACAAAACCCCTTATCCTCACAACTTCTAAGCCTTAGAGTTAACTAATTTTTTTTCCAATTATCCTAAAATCCCATCCTCGATATATTTGTTCTTGGGGTTTCACAAAAAGTTTAATATATGTTTTTTATGTTGAATCCAAAGAGTTGACTTCAAAAGGAGAAGGTAATTATCTTGATGGATTATTTTATTTTTTCATCATCCTCGTCCTTTGAAAAAATCCATCAATTATGAGTAAATAACTCAAGTATTATTAATATGTTAATATAATTGTTTTAATGGAATATCTACCGTAATTCCTCTTCACTTACCCTCAATTAATCCTCAATATAGACAGTTTTTACTGTTTGGTTTTTTCACAACCTCCTTCATTAGCAGAATTCATTTTTATGAAACGCCTTCAAGTACAGTTATAGAAACAATATTATTTTCAAATAAGAATGAATAATTATATTATACATACTTTCATGGTGTTCAATGGTGTAAGAATAATTTAATTAAATAAAACAAATCAAGTTTATGATAGTAAATAAATCCAAAATGAACTGACTACATTTAATGACAATTTTATTAAGTGAATCACCCTTATATTAGAATAATAAATGCTACTTGGAACCATTAAAATTTATAAAATTAAATTAATATCATTTTAATTAACTTTAGGGGTAATATAATAGTTTTATAAGAACATCAATAAAGATACACTAGTAAATTGAACATGGAACCATGAATCAAATACCCTCATAAATGTGAAATTAAACATTATATCTAATTGAAATAGTTACAAATGAAAATAATGAAATTATTAAAAATAATATATACATATCAAAGGATATAAATGAATTAATAAAGTAATTTATTTTGATTATTCTTTACATTTTGTATGAATGTATACTGATTCTCGATCATCTGGTTAGGCATTTCTCAAAACCAATAGATTTCTTTGGGTCATGAACATTTTCACTGTAACTCACATTATCTCTTTATTTTTTTGTTATGAAGTAATTATAAATTATATATATATATCTTAAATATATTACTAGATTATTATACATTAATTTGATGAAAACTACATTATTTATCTTCATTTCCCAACGTGTTCATTAAAATTAAAAATGATGATGGGAAACTTTTATATCTGTTAATAATTATATATAAGTCCATTTAAAAGTGTTTATTCCAATTTTTGATTTCATTATGGGTTGAAATATTTTTTTGTATATATATTGTTTTTTATCACTAGTTTTTAATGAAAATTACTTAAATTTTCATTCTCCAAGCGTTTTTATCTAATTAATGAAAATGCCGTTTTGAAAGTTAATTCTTATACCCAATTATCTACAAATTATCATGATTTTATTTCAAAACCAACACCATATTTCGATGCCTACTATTATGTAGTAAGATATGAACATTCAAAAATTATTATTCCATCTTATTTTTGTATACTTATGAAATATTCTTTTATTATGATATGAAGAAAGATTATGCCACCAATTTCATTATAGTGAAAATTCTTATGGTTACGTCTTATTATTTATTTCATTTCGGGAATGAAATAATAATGTTCATTCTATGATGGGGGTGACCATAAAGTTATTGGAAGTGATGGGTATTTTTTATTATGAGATAGTATATAAGATATTAGGACATAAACCGAATATAGAATGGGAATCCGTCCACTATGTGTTGTACTCCAAGTTGTTGGACTTAACAAATGTTTGTGTAAGTTTTTTTGTCTTTTAAACATTCATTTGATTCCACAATCCTATTATACGATGTTGTTTATATTATTCTCCATTTTTATTATATATGTTCCTCATATTTTATTATATCATGTTTTGTTGTTTGACTCACACGTTATACATGGTAAGAGTATTAATTCTCTTACTGGGATGTTTAGGTCGCCCTTTTATATTAAGTAATCAACATGTTATCATATTCTTATTTTCGATGTAAATGGATTTTAGGATATCATTATTGACAATAAATTAGGTATTTTATATTTTTTTGTTTATTTTTTTGTATTATGAACCCAGCCTTACAATGAAATTGGAACTAATGATGTTTTGTAGTGTTTATAAGATATTTATGTAAAAAATCATGTACCACAATTTTTAAAAGGACTATGTCAGGATAGTTGGTGTGACAAAAAAATCTATTTATTTATTGAAGGTAAGACTATAATACATTAGTGATAAAACTTGGGATAAATCTATGTATAGGAAAATATCCGATAATTTTATTGAAGTATAGTGTGTGTTATTTCCAGAAAATTACATACATGTCTAGATAAAACAAGTGTATGTGCCACTTTAATAGTTGTAAGTAGGGGTAATAACCTCAAAAAATTTATTTTGGGTATTAACTCAGTCATCACCTAGTACATAAAAAAGTGGAATTTCTACACACCTTATTTGACACTCATGGGGGATATGCTTTGGAAAATTTAAAAACACTTTATGAACCATTATACAAAATATGAATATATTTTTACATTAGGAATCTTGATATGAAAAATAACCATAGATAACCAATATTGAAATCTACATAATCATAATTTCATATTTACATTGAATTTGTAATTTGTTAATTTTATTCCCTTCGTTTCCCCTTTTACATTATTTTATGCTTGAGTATTGAAATCCTTTTTTATTTTTGTTAATTGATGAAAATAAGAGGAACTAGGCTAACTACAATAATTATAGGAAAGGTTATGATATACCTAATTCTATTCCTTACCCCATGGGAGTGGTAAATTGGACCATTATGGTAGTACTATCTTAGTTGGTTCATGCTGTAAATAATAACATGAAACATGTTTCATACACTCCTTATCCTATAAAACAACTAGTTGTGGTTTAGTACATTATAAGAAAAAACCCACACATTTTGTTTATATTTTTATCCCTAAATCATAGAATAATGGATTAGATCTATTGATTATATAACTATACTCCTTATTCTAGAAATAAGAGATAATTTTGTAGGCCATTTCTCTCAGGATGGTGGATGCTTATTTACAATTAAAACTATTGAGAACATGAATTCCAATGAAGAAATTGATTCCATATAATGGTAAGGTCTTAAGAAAATATATTTGGAGAAAAAATATCCCTAAACACTCTATTGAAAAATAGAGTGGTAGTTCCTCAAACAGAATAAAAAGGATGGTGAGTCCATCAAGGTGCATTAGGGAAAACTATTAATCATTCATTGTATAACTCCATATTTTTCATGATCATTAATGTAGGTTGGGTAGTTTTATTATTGTTTAACGGAAAGTATATGAAAATATTTTTCAAATTTCTACTTTAATAGTTATGAAATTTTTTGTCACCTAGAGGTCGATATGGGGAGTGGTGACTCTCAGTGTCCTCCTCAAACTAACACAAAAAAGTGTAAAATGTTGTTTTATTTTGAAGTATCAATGGATAAATATCTTTGATTAATGTAAAACCCACATCCCATGGGTCAAAAATTTATGGGGAACCATCCTAAAAACTATTTCATGGAAACCATGATATGATTCATATGTGGAAAATTGGGACACAAAGTAAATAAATGATTAAGGTATATAAAGAAACCCACTAATTTGATGAAGGACAATATTTTTAACAACAATAACCAACCTATGGTGTCACGTATGAACTATAAGGATAATGATAATTATGTGAACCAATAACCTATGTCAGAAGTTACTGTAGAAACTCAATGAAAAATACCACCAACTTCTAGTGAGCTTGGAAGGGATTACACTACCACTACATCAGAGGTGGATCCAAAAAATGATGTGGTGATAGGTACACTTATTATTCACTCATAAATGGTGAACTTAATTTTTTATTCATGTTCTACCCATACATTAATACATATCATGTTTTGTATAACTATTCCAGAACAACCTAAAAAATATGGGGTTGAGATATATGTGATTATAGAAAATAGATAAATTATAATACCCCTTAAATATAATGAATCCTAGGAATATATTTGCGGATGTGACATCCCATTAAATCTTCTCCTACATTATTTAGTAATGTTTGGTGATATATTGGTCAGGCATTGGTTGTCCTTATATGAAACCAATGTTAACATTTAGGAGAGCTAGATCACTTTTCACATCCAAAGTCATCCTCAAATTTAATGTATGTGCATGTATGAGGACAAATAAATAAGGATTATTCTTCTAAATCATGGATATCATTTCATTATGGTATAAAATATTTTTCCTAATTGACATAGAAAATGGAGAGATTCATGATGGAATGCATTCCCATTGAGAGAGATTATACTGATGTATTCCCAAATGATTTTTTGGCCTTCCTCACGACCGAGAGTTTTAATTATCAATAAAACTAAAACCTATATCTCTACCCATATTCAAGAAAATCCAAATAACAGACACCATTGATATGGTAGAACTAGATATTCAGTTACAAGAGGATATAGGAAAGAGTTTTATGTACCTGAGTGCTTTACTATGGTGTGCATCAGTCCTCTTCATAATAGATACATTATATGTAATCTAAGAGAATATTTGGTAGTATATTTATATTAAATAATGAAATATTAAAATATCAAATTGGTTCATGATGGGAATTTGAAAACTGTGAAAAAGTATATATAAAATGAGAATATAAATGTAATGTAATGTAAATGTGTGTTTTGGATGTAGTAAGTATCATTATCAAGGCATGTATCAGTAGAAGATGGATATTTATGGACCCTTCCAAGAAAATAGAAATCAAAGAGTGTACCATGAAACATTATTAATTGATATATATAGTTTTATTAGACTTGATGGTTATTACCAGTTATTTTGGAGAAACATCTCATGATAGTCCAAAAACTAATGAAACTGACTCAGAAAAGAGTTATTTTTTTCTGGGCCAATGAATTTGAAAAGAGCATTATAGAATTGAAATGAAATATTATCACTTCTCCAAAACAAAAATAGTCACATGTGGCGAATGTTTAAGGTAAAATTTTGTATTTTAATGTAGTTATTGGGTCTTTTACTTATGTAGAATGATAATATGAGAAATTATACCTCAAGATAGTTGAAATTTCATGAGTATAACTACTGAACATAGGATCTGGAGTTGGCTACATTATTTTTGTGTTGAAAATATCTTGGAATTATATATATGGGTGAACTATGAAATATATATGGATCAGAAGATCCTAAAATATATATCTATAATGAAGGGGCTTAATATGGAACATCTAAGATAGTTAAAGATTTTTAAAGAGTTAGACTTATCAATACACTTCCATAATAGAAATAAAAATTAATGTAATGATTCTCTAAGTATAATGGATCTTTTTAACATATAAATGATGATAAAATATAATAATACAATCATTATATACATGTAAATGGTGGAAATTCTTCTCTTAAACGAAGGAACATAACCATTTCTTTCCCCAATTAGTGTTATACAGTCCCATAAGAAGAAGATAAATGATTCTCAAAGAGATGATTTAGAAATTCAATAGTAGGTTGAATTTATAACAATAGTGGAATCCATTTAGTTTAAAATTGATGAATATAGTGTAGTAATATTTGGGTCATAACTTTGAGTACAATTAAATCTGGAGATAAGGAAGGAGTTGCTCAATTATGCACATATTTAAACATTATCCATTCACCCAGGAAATACAATGATGTCTAAAGATCTCCAGGAGAACTACTGGAGAGATAATATAAAGAAGGATATTATAGTATATAAATAAAAATATCTCGTGTGTATTACTGTGTAGGATAAATGGAAAAAATAAAATGGATGATACAAAAATTACCCATATCTACATGGAAATGAAAAAAACCATGGATATTATTACTATTCTTCTGAAGAAATCAAGTGGAAAAAATATTGATTCATGGGGATTATCAGAAAAAAATTATTTAATTTCAATTTGAGATGACTTATAATTTGATCAAATTGATAGGATATACACCAAAAGGGGTGAGGATTCATAGAACAAACCGGTATATTTTTTTCACACAGGGATATTATTTTTACCTCTTAATTATAGAAGTGTCTCAAAAATGATGCTGGCATTGATTTTGGCATAAATATGGAAAATCAACCCCAAACTAATTGAAAATATGAGTTGAGTATATAAAAATATGAAGACTTTTTGTTAGTGTTCTTGAGGAACTTCAAAGGAGGATGAGATCAATATATTTCTTTGGTAGATTTTTCATAAAATATTATCATTCACTATAGAAATATAATAGATCTATATGAGGCCCTTTATTGGTAGATATTTAGATAAATTGCATGTTGTGATGATGATGGTTAACAATAGATATTTCGACTTGAAATTATTGAAGAAATGGTAGAACTGTTCAAGACAATTAAGTATCACATCAAGGGTGCTCCAATTCAATAGAAGATATTTGCTAACAATCCATAAAGATACTAGGAATATGAGGTTAGATATATTTTTCACCTTTTCATTTCTCTATGGAAGAGATTATTGAGATTATGGAAGATGGGTATGCTAAGTCCTAGGTACATTGACCCCTTTGAGTTTCTAGATGAAATAAAATCTATGGTGTACCCACTAGAACTCCCACCAAATCATTCTCCAAGTAAAAATATTTATTCTACATATACAACATGAGAAAATATATATTATATACCTTAAATGTTTGGAATTCATAAGTAGTAGAGATACGAAATGATATGTCTAATTAGGAATAGTTGGTGACAATCATGGACTCTAGAGATAATGATCTTCGAAGCTTAAACACTCAAATAGTAAAATTACTATAGATAAACCATATTAACAAGGAGTAAACATGGAAAGTGTTGGAATCCATGAAGTAGAAGAAATCAATACATTTTTAACCTTATTTAGCAAACTTTTATTTTTAGGGAATATTTTCTTATGCGGTGAAGAATGTAACAACCTATAATTTTATCAATGTAATTTCCTTTATCACTATATAATTGATTCATATATATTAATATAATATTACATAATGCACATTCACTGTATGTTAAAATAAACTAAATTTTAATATATTAATTTAAATAGTAAATATAGAGAATAAGAATTTTTTTATGAAATGAAATATTCAGAATGGGAAAAATAAAAAAAAAATGATAAAAGTACTAGGATAATTATAATATTTTTGACCCCCTGGAATAATCACACTCACAAACAACACTGTATAAATGAAGCAGAATATTATTAATGAAATATGTTTTCAAAATTTAAAATATGTGTAACCCTGAAATAATATATAAGAGAATAGATAATGAATGAAATATGAGGTATTTGTATATTTTTTGGATTCCACATGACCAATAAAAATCTTACCAATGTAATAATAATATAACTATTGTTCATAGAAAAAAGGCCATTAGAATATTATCATCACATATGGAATTGTAATACAACTATAATTATCTTTATAAAATGAAAATGTGGGATATTTAATTCAAGATACAAGTAAATAAATGTTTGAGAAATTATAAAATAAGTGTTTATATTTTTTAAAATAATTGTTTAAATTTATTAATATACATATTAGAAAATTATGTGTGTTCTATTAAAAAATTTATAAAACATTAGAATTTTATCTAAATAGTGAAATACAATAAAATGAAGAATTTAATATTAGAAGATATATACATTAATTATTGTGTTATGTAAGATTCAATAACCAATTATATTTTAATTATATTCACCATTAAATATATATAGTAACAATAATAAATAATATTTATATCATTGAGCCAATATATAAACTAATGATTCTAATTTTTGAAAAACATCGCACTCCGCCTTTTATATACCACCCCCACAACACCATATCCTCAAATGTTATATGAGTTGAAGATATAACAAATCCTTACAAATTTCATTCCCAATCCTCTCCACAACATATTAGTGATTCTGGTATCAATGAATGACCAATCCATTGTTCCTTTAGTTTAGGCCTAAAGGGATACATTCAATGGGGAAGGGAATTTCCCAAACTAAATCTATTAATTTTTATTCATCATCATCCTCTAAAACTAGTACCATAAATCATAAAATAATAACTTTATTATCATATATAAACTTCATTTTTATTTTTTTAATAAAATATATACCCTCTTTCCTCTTCACCATCCATGAATTTGTTTTAATATGAAAATGTTGTTTAAAATATTGTTGGTTGCCCGCTTCCTTGAAGGACATACATCACTTTTCTACACCACATTCATGGATAGTTATAGAAACTTTATTATGGATAAATTTTATAATAATATATATATAATAACTTATTTGAGGTTTATTAATATTTCAATAGTGATTGATATTAATTAAATGAAGCTAGTTTACGATGGTTAGTAAAACAACAAATATGAACTAACAACGTATTGTCAATTATTTTACAATGTGAATCATCCCTATGTTGAGGGAAAAAAGAAAAATTGGGACCAAAAAAATTTATATTATGTTATTAATATGATTTCATTGGATATCATGAATTTTTACTCATTTTATTAGAACATCGATAATTATACATTGGTGATCCAACTATTGAACAATGCCACAAAATCACTTCTAAAAGAAAATTTGGACATCATAGGTCATTTAAGTGGTTACAAATGAACATAATGAAATTTTATTAAATAATATATATATATATATATAACATGTTTGGAATTAATTCATTTATGAGGGTTTTAGATTATTTAGGACATTATTTGAATGTACTGAATGATTCTACAACATCGAGGTTGGTATATCTCAAACCCATAATGTTTTATTGGGGTTTGGATCTTTCTCTATCTAACATACATTCTATCCCTATTATATTTTTATAAATTATTATAAATTATATATATATTCTTACTAAATATATATATATATATATTACTAATTAAAATTATTTTTAAGGTGTAATACCTATATTAAAATTATTTCTAAAATGTGTTCTTTAAAATCAATCTCGATTAAAAGAAAATATTATTTCCCTTAACCGTTATATATAACTCATTCAAAAATCTCTTTATAAAATTAATTATTTTATTAGAAAATTGAATATATTATGGATAAAAATTCTTGTTTACTACATGTTCTGAATGAAAATTCAATAATTATTTGTTCTCTAAAATCCTTTAACTGATTCCATAAAACATCATTTCGAAGGATAATTCATATACCCAATTAAATACATTTTTTCAAGACAATCATTCCAAATGAAAACAATATTTTGATACCTAATATTATTTAATTAGATATGATCTTCCAAAATATATAATTCTGTATTCTCTTTCTAATATTTATAAAATCTCCATTGATTATGATTTGAGTCATGATTAAACAACCCACTTCATTCCATGGATAATTCCTATGTTTATTCATTATGATTGATTTTATTTGTTGAAAAACATAAGAATATACATGTTATTATGGGTGTTCCAAGATAGTGATTTTATTAATTTGGTAATATTTTCGTTCATGAGATGATATGTATTGGATTAGGAAGTAAATATAATCCATAATTGAAATTTATTGACTATGGGATGTTGTCTTCTATGTAAGCCATATCATATACTTATGATATTATTTGTGTTCATTCTAGATTCCTGTTATTCAATAATAATACGATTCCATTTTATTTATGTTATTATATCATTTAAATATTCATGTTCCTTTACTTTTACAGAATCATATTATTTCGTTTCAATCACATGTTATGATTCACTATCATGCTTATTAACTTATTGTGATTTATATATCAATTATTTTCGTTATGTAATCCATAGGTTACCCTATGTAGTTTTGAGACATTAAAGATATGTATGAGCACATAATGTATAATAAATTAATTATTTTTATCATTATTTGGATGTATTATAAATTTAATCTTTTAATGACCCCAGGACTCATGAACTTTGTGATGTGTTTATTATATTTTTAAGATAAAAATTATGTAATTATATTTATAGAAGGCTTGGGTTATTATAGTATGTTTAAAATCAAGGTATAGTTATGTTTTTGTGATTAGGAATATACTAATTTAGTAACAAAACATGGGTTTAGTCTATGTATAAAACAATATCTGAAAATTTTGGTGAAGTATAGAGACAATACTCTTTATTAAATGACATCCATGTATGGATAAAACAAGTTAATGTGGGTCGGGTATAGTGTAACATAGGTATAAGAACAAAAGAAAGTGAATTGGGTATTAAATCAATCATCTATTGTGGACTAAAAAGAATAATTACTAAACACAACATGTGACACTCTTTGGGGATACGCGTTGGAAAATTCAGAAACTATTTACCAACCATTGAGTGAGATAAATAGATTGTTTGGTTAGAAAATAGTCTATAAATCATTACAATGTATAAGCTATATTAAATACTAGAAACTAATATATTATTATTTTAAATTCATTAATTAGTTTTTTATTATATGTTCATTAATAACATATTTAAATATTTTTTGTTTCTGTATTTTCATAAATTTTTTTATTTTAGTTAACAGAATTAAATTAAAGCACCCATACTAATAACCAGAAAGATAAGAAATATGATAATTACCGTAATGATATGACATACATAATATGATCGAGAGCTTGGAAATTATGCGAATTACTAACTTAGGTGACTCTTACTATTGACAGTAACATGAATCATGTGGAACTCCATCCTTTTCTTAAAAAAGACAAATTTGTAATCAAATCCTTCATGTTACCAAGGCCTCCTATGTTTAGTCGATCTTCAGATACCCTCATTTTGTAAATATGAATTAACTCTATTGATAATATATTCTAGGTTTTCCAAAAATCAAAATGAGATTAATATGTTTTGTTATGTCAATCACATAGAGGAGAAATCTGATAAGTGGTGGAAACTGAATGAAATCATGAAGTATAAAGGGGAAATTAACTCCATTAAATGGAAACAATACAATAATTTTTTTAATAACTTTTTCCCCAAAACTATCAATATTAAAATAGAGAGGGAGACTAAATTACTGAACCAGCGTACTATCTAAATAGTTGTCAGACTGATTGGTGACATGGCCTCAAGCATGCCTCCCTCTATGCAAGAGTCTTTTGACTAGCAGTGAGGGTTTAATGTAGGTACAATGTGGAGACTATACCCTATGGATCAGTTATACAAAGTGAAGTAAATTTTTAAGATGAAAAAAACATAGATGATAAATAATATATATCTAAAACATCATTATAATAATAGATAACCCATCAAGCTCCAAATGGATATCCAACCGATCATTAACATGTTGAGTCACTGTTAAATATCCACACAACAAGAAGGTAATATGAACAATTAGACTAATTTGAAATAAAATAACAATTAAAAATATAAAAATATTCCCTGATTATAACACATAATATTGAATTTTTGTCAAGAACACGTTTCCTTTCACATTGAGGATCTTTTCATGTTTATATTATTAATTAATTTTGATGTAACACATATATATAATTTCTACAGTGCATATACCCCCAAAAATAGTATCTATTTTTTCCAAAATGTAAATCATTTCCAATAAAACATTTTTTCTTTAACAAATACTCATAAAATATTTTGTTGGATTCTTTATTTGTCTTACAAAACCTCAGAACTTGTGAAAATCATTTAAAAACATTGGATTAGAAAAAATATCTATAATGGATATATAAATATAAATACAATATTAGTTCATGAATACATAGAATGTATGAATTAATTTTCATAATGACATACTTGTCACCCATATAACTTACATTAGGAAACATGAGATTTCCATGAGATTACCATGAATTATATAGAACAAAAATAGAACAATAAATGTATCATGGGGAATAAATTAATTATATTTTAAACCTCATGGCTACATTATGATTTGTGACCCTAACAAATACTTCACAATTTAACCCTCAAGACTACATTATTGTGTAACCATCACAATTACACTTGGATAAAAAATACCTACGACCTCATACATTAACATAGAAAATGAATTGGGGGGAAATATATTCCCACACTTTATTAAAAACTATTCTCAAGAAAAAAAAACATAATCAAACAACATCAATAATTTTATAAAATTCTTCCTTTTTAATTTTCTAAAACATAATTATAAAAATGATTTATAAAATAAAATACCCATAAAAATATCATATTATTAAATTTAGACTGAATGGAGTAGATGGAATATATATATACAATATCAATTAACTTAATTTAACATAATATAATCATAATTCACCACACAATCAATTTTAAAACAACATAAATAATGAAGTACAAGGTTAACCCAATGAATCGAAATTTGGTTAAGAATTCAATTACATTGGGTTTGCCTAAAATAAAACATGTTTAAAACTAATGTATAATGGATAAAATTGTGTTATTAATATATCAAAACATTTTCCTCTTTATAATACCTTATATGATCAGTTAAATACATCATTTCACCCTTTAATTGTTAATATTTTGTTCCTTCAAATTTTTTGGGTGTGTTCCTTACATAAATTTTCTGGCCGGTTTGTATTTTATTTTCTTGTTGTATGAAAATTAAATGGTGTATATATGCTTCTATAATATGTAATGATAAAATAAATAATTTTTTATCATATATGACGATGGATCAGTAGATAAAAAATTAATGATATTTTTTTAGATAATATTGGTCAGTTCCTCGATAATCATGAACTTCTTTCATTATAAAATGCCATGTCATGTATATAAGAGAAATATAGAAAATAAAATAGGTAACATAATAAAATTTCAATATTGTTTCATCCATAAATTGGGTTTTATGAGAAGCTTTGATGGATGTAATGGAAATTAGAATCACTTCATCCACAATTTTTGTAAATAAAAACATCGCGGAATATGTTTTTCTAGAATAAGAGAGAGTGTAGAGGAATAAAGAGGATGAATATTTTACATGAACCTAATAAAATATAAATATTCAAGATTATATAGATTTTATACATCCTGTATATGGTTAGGGGAAGAGAGTGTATCAAATTAAAGGAATTGAAAATAAAACACAAGAAAATTAAAGAGGATTCTTACATATTGATCTATTCTCCATTAGATCCTCCTTAAGGATATTGTTTTTTGGGTTTTGGTGAGACCATAATGTCTTGGAAATGTGGAAGGATATTAGAGGGGGGATTTGGCATATCATAGTCAATTCTCATTTCTAGAGAGGTGTGTGAGGATGTGGGTAATGTGGGTGGTATTTATAGAGGAAAAGAGGATCAATTTTGCATTATTTTAATCATTATTTTAATATATTTTCTCAAGACTATGAATACTATCGATTCATGTGACCCCAAATTGTAATACTTGCATGTGAATGAAAAATAATTGGGATTATATCCTCTTTGCATCACTTATGCTGCATTAAAACATTTATCTAGAAATTATCATATTTTACTATTTATAAAAAATGCAAGAATTTTAGAAAATCTCAAAAATTAACCATAAACACTTTTCAATGTGTATAACAAAGAAAATAAATCAATTTATTTTAATCAATATTCAAAATATGATTAATTTAACATTAAAATAAAACCATAATTTAGTCAAAAATCACAATTTTAATTCTATTACTCATTTCATTAATACCTTTAAAAATTAATCAATATCTCATTTTCTTATAACCTTAACAAAATAAAATAATAATATGATTTACTATTTATAAGGGTCGTATTAATATTCATAGGGGTATGCTACTATTCACTAAAAAACAAGCTGTTTATATCATTCTTGAACTAACATATTGATCTCAATGGAAGATGACCATTTCCTTTAAATTAAAATAATATAAACCAAAAATTTATGTTTTGATTTCCTGTTATAACTATCTAGATAAAATAAAGATTCATGATATTCAATTTATTTTTCAAAACCTTGTTGTTTTATATTTTATCTACCTTCTAAAAAATGTGTCCTCATAATTTTATTTACTTATTAAACAAGTGAGGGTACCTTTTCCTCATAGAATTTTATGACTCCCATGTTTTTTTTCAACCATGCGGTATCTCCGAAAAACATTAAATTCTGGATTATCTTATCCTCAATACATGTTCCCTTCGATCAAGAATCTGAACTGGTTTCTCTTCACGTGAATAGATCTTTTCTAGCTTAACTGCTTATGGGATCAATATATGAGATGTATCTGGTAGATACTTTCTCAACATCAAAACATAAAAAATATTATGTATATAAGATGAACTAAGATTTAAACCTACTTGGTAGGTGAATAGACCAAAATTCACTTTGATTTCATATGGAACAATGATACATGGAGTTACCTTTCTTTCATACCAAATTGTGTATCACTTTTCAATGGTGTGATTATGAAAAACAACATGATCAACTACCTTAAAAGTGTAATCATTTCTCTAATTTTCTACACAACTTATTTACCTACTCTAATCTGTCCTCTTGTGTTTCTATATCATCTTTAATTTCTCTACAACTTCCTTTACTAGTTTTGGTCCCATCATCATTTTCCCAGAATTCATCACATAAATCTATAGTGTGGCACCACTTCCCACACAATGCCTCAAACGGTGCCATCAGAATGATGGAATGAAAAGTGTTATTATAAGAAAAATCAACTAAATAAATATATTAATCCCATCTTTTGGGGTAGTCTATTAAATATGATCAAAGAATATCCCCCAAATTATGAATCTCTCATTCTGATTGAGGATGAAAAGTTGTACTACATGTTAATATTGTGCACAATGAAATCTGATGGTCATTTCAAATGTTACAAGTGGTCTTGGGATCCCAGTTAGATAAAATGGAGAGAGGCACTCCATGTAACCTAATAAAAACTTTTAGGTAAAATTGAAAAAGATGATCCAATTACCATGTATCCTGAATGGGGAGATAATTTTTCAGATTTATTCATCCAGTCAACTATTACCCATATTGCATTGTTACCTATAGATGTCTTTTGTATTACAAAAACAAAGTACAAGAATATATTCTTCCATTTCCACTCCAGCACTGGAAAAGGCTGAAGCATCTCCCCTGGTTTCTACAACTCTGTGTTAGCCTTCTGACATGTCATGCATTTCATGAAAAAATTAAAAATATCATGTTTCATTTAATCCCACAAGTAATACTCTTGAAGGTCTTTGCACATCTTAGTACATCTTGGATGTACTAAAAATAGAGAACATTGAGCTTCACACAACAATTCATTATTCGAATAGGAATCACAAGGCACACACCAACATTAAAAAACTAGAAAACAAAATCTTTATGAAGGTTAATTTCTAGAATCGTACCCGTTTTAACCAAATATACTATTTTATGTAGCTGATGGTCTTCCATATACACATTCATAATTTGGTTTGATAATAATGACTAAAATAAAACCTGAAATTTAATAGAGGTATTTCCCACAATAACAAATTATAATATAAAATTCTTCAAATCATTAATCAAGGGATTCTGTTCTAAACGTATGATGTTTAATGAGGAATGATGTTTTTAACAAAAGAAATACACTCTATTATTTTATTTTCTATGATGCTAATTGATCATGAAATCATAATCATTTATTAGTTCAAACCATCTTCTCTGACTAATGTTTAATTCCTTCTGAGTGAATATATTCTTTAGACTTTTATGGTCAGTATATAATTGAAATTTTGATTCCTATAAATGATACCAAAAAATTTAAAAAAGGAAAAAACCCCATATTTCAATTTATTATCTTCTATGGGATAATTTGACACATGTGGTTTTAGGTTTCTTGAATCATAAGTAACTACCTGATCATTCTGCACCAATATACAACCAAATCCCTTTAAATAAGCATAATTTTATATGGAGAACTCACCATTTTTGGATGACAAGGTCAAAAATAGAGAATTCTACAATATCTTCATCAATTCTAGAAAAAAAATATTTACATTATTTAATAAAAATAATTTTAACCCCTTTTTATGTTAAAATAATTAGTGGTCTTGATGACCATGAAAATTTTCTAACAAATTGTCGGTAATGAACTGTTAGTGAAAGAAAACCATTAATCTCTATATCATTTATTGGCCTAGGACATTCATCAATCAATTTTTTTTGACAAGATCATGTTTTATTCCATCCTTATTTACAATTTTCCCCTGAAAAGAAATTTGTTTCATCCAAAAATCACAATTACTGAATTTTCCATACTGATTTATTTAATTTAACGTCTTCAAAACAACACTTAGGTATTTTTCATACTCTACTTTAATCTTATAAAAAACTTGAATATTATTATTAAACACAACCACAAACTTAACCAAGAACACATTGAATATTATATTCTTAAGATCCATGAATATACTAGGTTCATTAGTTATCCTAAAAGGCATAACAACAAATTCATTAGGCACATATCTCATAAAAAAAGATATTTTCGGGATGTTGTCCTCCGTCACCTTCTGCTGATGGTATTCAGAACTCAAGTTAATATTGTAAAAGTAAGGACCTCCCTATATCTGATCAAGAATGTAATCGATTTGAGTTAAATGATTCCTGCGTTTTAAATATATGTTATTCATGGCTCAATAATAAATGGAATGACTTAGGGAGCCATCTTTCTTTTTGACAAACAAATTTGGGGAACCTCATGGTGATGTTCTATGACAAATGAATCCTTTATCATGAAAATCTTGTAATATAATTTTCAATTAAATAATTTCCATTATAGCTATCTGATATGGGGATTTTGAAATTGTATAAGAATCATGAAATAAGTCAATTTTGAATTCAACATCCTGATAATGTATGATATCATGTATCTTGTCAAGAAAAATCAAGGTATTCATTCATCACATACACATCATTAATCTAAAAAGTACCATTCTTTTCAACAATGTGATAAAGATAACATTCATTTCTATCATTCCAACATTTTTCAGCTTCCTGATATGTTATCAATTGTATGTTTTCGTTCTGCTATACTAACTAAAACTCTTTCGAAAAACAACTTCTTTTTCTCTACAATAAATCTTAGAGAAACGAATAGATAGCCAATTAATTCCTATAATTTCATCAAAATATAGAAGTGGAAAAAGATTTTAGGTGAAGTCTTTCCATATACCACAATAAAAATATTCTTATAATTCATCTTTTCTGTAATATTTTTCCCCAGTGTTTTAACAATAAGATCTGTTATCATTCGTTGAGGTTGTATTTCCAATTTAAAAGAAAATTACTTATAAGTAATGGAATGTGTATACATTGTGAGAAATAAATCATTAGTAAAATATGACAAAAAAAACAAGCTACCTGCTACAAATTTATTGGATGGCCCGACGTCTATTAACGTAGAAATAAAGGATCTCACAACACCTTTTTTCTTTAAGTCTATATTCTTTTCATCATTCATATCTCTCATTGGGATGTAATTTTCTTAATGAACCATCTCACCACATTTAAAACACTTCATAGTTTTCTTATCAGGAATAGTCTTAGGAACATTTTCATTACAATCTTGTCCATTTTTCTAAACACACCACATAAAAAACACATCACAGTTTTGGCATGACATTCCCAAAGTAATTTTTGAAACACTTTTCACAAACTAGAAACTATAATTTAATCCTATAAAATTTCATTGATTTATTATTACACATGTTTTTTCATAAGGACCACTTATTCTCCTTGTTTTAAAAGTGCATGTGATCATCAGAAAACTCCATCTTCACCCTCTCAACACAGAAGTCATGTTTCTCATATCTTCTGACTTCATGGTGATCCAATGTGCATTGATACCTTGGAATTAATTCTAATTAAGAGTGGTTGATTTTTCTATCAAGATTAAAAATATTTTTTATAGCATACAACATGAGTCAGGTCAAGTTTCCTTCAAACACTTCCATAGAATCTTCACCCCTTTTCTCCAATTACTAGAATTTCTTCTGCAGCTTATATCAAACCACCTTAGGAAAATATTTTTCAATGAAAATACTTTTAATTTCATGGTACACTATGAAATAAATCTCCTCTCTATTCTAGATATTATTAACCATTGACCACTACTGATCAGATTTTCATTCAAAATGATTAATGGTAAGACGTTCTTTTTTATTATTTGAACATCCCATAAAATTGAATAACTTTTTCTGGGATTTAATCCATCCTTTTGCTGCTTCTTTGTTAAGGACCCACTGAATGAAGAAGGATGTTTTCTCATAATGTTTTCCACTATAATCATGTTACTTTGTGGTACCACTAGTTCTTCTCTTTCATGGATGCCACCTCAATTTATATATTGCTTCAACTGAGATCTTTCTATCATTAACTACAATGGTCGAATCCCAACCATTTTAGGTAGCATATTCGGAAGGATATCAATTTTTAAATGCATATCCACTTCATCTTCCATGTTTCTTCTATGGAAAACCATTTTAAAGAAACATAACTTAGTTGAAACAACATGATAATATTTAAATTCTACAACATTTCAAATTATCCATAGAGTAAAATTAAATTATGGTATTTGATTAAGATCACCCAAACCATTAATATTATCTAAACCATCATCTGATACCAACTATAAGGACCATGCCTTGTTATATTACATAATCTATATTTTTAGTCAATAACACACTTACTTTCACATAGGGGTTCTTTTCGTGTTTAGATATTAATATAATTAGGATGAAAAACATAAATACCATTTATATAGTGCAAATACCCTAAAAATAGTATCCATTTTTTCAAAAGTCTAAAACTTTTCAAATAAAACATGTTTTCATTGAAAAATCTTCATAACATTTAACGTGGATTCCTTCTTTATCTTACACATCCTTATAACCTGTGAAAACCATTTAAAATCATTGGATGAAAAAAGAAATCTCATTAGGGGATATAAAAAAATTAATTAAACCTCGTTCAATGAATACTTGTAATATATTAAATCATTTTCAAAAATAAATCCTTGTCATTGATATAAACGAACAATGTGAAACATTTCATTCCATGATATTTCAAGGAAACATATAGAAAATAAATAGAACCATACAGGTAATTGGGGGAATAACTTATTAATTTTTTTAACCCTCATATACACCTTGTGATTTTTAACCCTCGCGACTACCTAACAGTGAAACCCTCATGACTACCATATTGTGTAACTATCATAATTAAACATGGAGTAACCATACAACGGACCTCCAACATATACATACCCATGGAATTAAAGGTAAATATTGGTCTCACATTTAATCATAAATAATTTCCAAGAAGCATGACATAAACAAAAAAAAATTAATGATTTCATAAAAACATTTCTTTTTATGTATTATGAAAATAATTTTAATAGAGGATTTTTTAAAATAAAATCCCCTTACAAACATCACATAATTTAAGTGAGACTTAGTAGAGTGGATGGAATATGTTAAACACTCTAAATACATATAATTAAACATTATATAAACAAAATTAATCATTCAAACACTATTAATATCACAAAAATAATGAAGTAGAATGTTAACCAAAGGAATGGAAATTTGATTAAGAATTTCCTTGCATCAGGTTTTTCTTACTTAAAAAAAGTATAAACCTCTTGTATAATGATTAAATTAGTGTTATTAATATCATATAGAAACATATTAATGTTTATTGTACCTTATATGATCATTTTAGTTCAACATTTCCCCCTTTGATTGTTAGTATTTGGTTCTTTCCATTGTTTTTGGTGTGTTCATTTCATAAATTTCATGGCGGGTATGTATTTGATTTTCATGTTGTATGGAAATGAAACTATTGATGTGGAAGGAAATAATATTCATATGTTTCAATAATATATAATGATTCCATAAATCATTTTGTTATGATATATTATGGATGATAATTAGATAATACATTAATGATATCTGTTTAGATCATTATTTGCGGTTCATCGATAATCATGAGCTGGTTTCATTATAGAATTTAATGTCATTTATAGAAATTCATTCCAGAACATAAAATAGTTAAAATCATACAAATTAAATTATATTTCAACAATTATTTTTTTTATGAAAATATTTTATGGTTGTAATATAAATTTTAAGCACACAATCGACGATTTCTGTAAATCATTGCGTCACGAACAATGTTTTCATTTTTAGAATAAGAGGGAGAGGAGAAAATGATAGACGATGAATATTTTACATGAACATTATAAAATAAATAATATAAATTATTATATTTATTTTATACCTCCTAGATAAGGGGAGGGTAAGAGAGTAGCAGAAAAGAAATGAATTGAAGAAAAACACATGAAAAGGAAGAGGATTTTATCCTCTTGATCTCTTCTCCTTGAGATCCTCTGTAAGGCCTTTGTTTTAGTCATTTTGATGGGACCAAAATGCCTTTTATGTCAAAAGGAGCCTTTAAGAGGGGATTTTGAAGAAGATATACAATTCCCAAAGATTGAGAGGTGTTTCAGGAAATGGGGAATGAGGGAGGTATTTATAGTATAGGGGAAGATGGATTTTACAATATTTTAATCATTATTTTAATATTTTTTCTCAGGTCTATGAATATTCATGATTCTTGTGATCCCAAATAGTAATAATTACACATGATCTATAACCAAGTGGTATTAAATCATCCTTTCATCACCTATGATGCTGTAAAACAAGTATTTAGCATTTATCATAAAATATCATATTTTACCATTAATAAAATATTCATGAATTTCAGTAAAATCTCAAAAATTCATCCTAATAAATTTTTGATGTGTAAAATAAAAACATGAAATCCATTTTTAGACAATGATTTTATAATTATTTTTAATTCAAATTTTAAATAAAATCATAATTTATTGAAAAATATAAATTTTAAATCTATAACTCATTTTATTAACTTTTTGAAAATTGTATTAAAATCTAATTATCTTATAACCTTAATGAAATAAAATACTAATAATATTTACAATTCATAATGGTCATATTACGATTTACATTAATATTTTTTATTGTATGATACAATTCACTAAAAAATGTAGGTTCTATCAAACTCTAAATAACCTTCTAATCACAATTGTAGATAACCAATTTTTTTAAATTCCAACCATAGAAGAGGAAAAAAAGTTTTAATGACTAGTTATGACTACCAACTTAAAACCAAGTTTCATTCATTTAAATTTATTTTTAAAACCTTGGTGTGTTATAAAAAAATAGACTACTCTTACAGGTATCCCTTGTATATGCTTGTCCACCAGCTCGGTGTTGTGTCCTCGTCCATAATGGGTAACTATGAAAGGGAACATTCTAGAGTCCTTACCTGTAACCATGAAATATATTTAGGTACCAAAAATAGGCATGAATAGAGAGTAAGATGAACTAAGTAGGCCTCAACTGATGGATTTTAATGGAATGTAGTCCTTTTTTATAATATAACTATGTGTGTAAATTTAATAAACTCTGTACTATATTTTATATGTCATCATGTCAGACTCGGCTTCCTTTAAAGAAACATTGAGGACCATACCTAATTTGACATAATATAGATTGTATATCCACATGATCCTTAATGCATATATATGAATATATATATATTTATATTCAAAGATATGTGTTCACTAGAGGGTACCCTTGGTGTAAGACCATTAAATTCACATAATTATAATTCAATAATGGTCACATATTTTATAAAGGGGGATATGTACATGAATCCTCATAGGGGATATAGAACACCAATCCTAATAATCCCAATCAATTATGTGAAGAATCGTATCCAAAATCCTAATCATGAAGCATGAATCAGTAAGTGAGACATCCCAAAATGGTACAAAATGCCATTTACAACATCTTATACCAAGGGGGTGTGATACATCCTATCTAACTACCCGAACTGAGTCTTAATAATAATAATCTACTATAATGTAATCCTGCTATCCCAATAATCCAGTAAAAGAGGTTTCCATAAAGTGGAGCCCATGTATCAGTCATGTTTTTTTACTTTCTATTGTATATTTCATTTAATATTTAAATAAAGGACATGAAAAAATTCATTATTTAATATAATTCAATGACAATTAATGAAAAACATTCAATTATCAAATGAATATATGATCTTATTCTACTTCATTTATAATCATTGATAAGTTCATGGGATATACCCATACCTCCATATAATCCATCACGATCCCATTTATTAACAATTCTCAAATTTAACTCGGTTTATTTTATTGACCCCATTCATTTAAAAATGTAATGGATCAATGGGTTGTGTAAAACCCACCTAAAAAATCATTCAATCAAATTTATGAATTCTCTTATAATTGATAAGAGTCAAGTGACATTTCAAATCCATTCAACTTTTATTTAAATTTCATTTTCTTCTATTAATTCTTTTCCATCCAAATTTTAAAGAAAAACACACCTTAGGAGATAGTTAAGTCATATAAGAATTTATGAAATTTCTATTGACTTGAAGGAACTCACACATATTCAGGTTTAACCCTTTGGAAAAGAAAATATACATTTTCTTCTCATAAAATACACATTAAGAGGTGGTTTTGGCGGATTCATTGGACATCTAACAATATAAGGGGTCCAATAAAACATCAATGTTGTCATATAAGGATTTTATTTATGGTATTTTATATTTTTCATGAAATTAATGAAATGTGTATAATGGGACACAAAGGTGCATTTTATAAATGAATAATATCTATGGGAAAGCATGTAGGTCACCTACCTCATGATAAGAACACTTCAATCATCCATTATCTGGTTTTTATTTAAAACGAGATGAGATTAATTGGAATAATATATTGATGTCCTTAAAATATATTGTATTATCTCATATAGAAATAGTATACAATATAGTTATTTAAATGAGAAATATAAGGAAGATAAATGATAGTATTAATGAGGGTTATCCAACAAAACTATTGTTGACTTATTAAAATCCCAAAAGAGGTATATAGCATCAATCATAGGATGAAGTAAAAGGGGATCTTCAAAGATTATATTTGTTTTCAATTTGAGGTGGGAATATAGGATGTTAGTTTAAAATGAATAATTTAAAAATATTCATTTACAACCCCTTTAATTATTTATAATTTTTGGTCACATTGTTTATAAAAATATGCAACAACCATGTTTTTCCCTTGTCCAATCACACCTCTTAACGCCACAATGTTATACTTCAGGGATAGTAAAACTATTCTCATACAATGCAATGTCCCTATTCACCCAAGGAATAAATGATAGATTTTCCCAATAGTGTCTCATGGTTTGAAAAACACTATCCATATAGAAAATTAATCAATGTTTGGGATTTGTGGTTAGAACTAACCATGTGCCAATCGTGCACCACATTATGTTTCTCCCAATACTATGATTTCGAATCTAGAATCTTTATGAAAAAAATTTAAACTCCCGATAAACCTGTCATGTCTTAAATCCTATTTAAAATAACACTTCTATGTCTTCTATCTCTCAAAATTATCTTAGGAATATCTGTTTATTATTTTTATCATCCACCTAATTAAAATTTTTAATTCCATTCAAAATTTCAATCTATCCAAAACATGATATATTACATACTCCACACATTAGAACCTTCAATCCCTATTATGTCATGTGGGAATATGATAAACCACATGGAATAATTAGTTTGTTTATTATTATTCAAATGGTCATGCTGTGTTTCCCATAACTCACTTCCTAGAGGTGGAATCTTTGGACCACAAAGAACCTCCAAAAAGTTCCAAGACTCCGGATTCTTAATCCTTCTCTCTTAGTAGACTCACATGAATTATTTCAATCATGTCCCACTTTCCAAATGTTTGGAACACTATATATATATAAATATTCCCCAAAATACTTTAATCTCTTGTGAGATCTTAGATGTTTGGGGCCTCGATTTCATGGGACCATTCCCCCTTACAATGGATTATCATACATTATTATTATGGAAAAATATGATTCTATTTTGGTAGATGAAAAACCCACTAGAACTAATGATTTACACACTATTAATGTGTTCCTAAAGACAGTCATCTTCCACCAATTTGGAAAAACATGTGCCTTGAAAAGTGACTTGAGAACCCATTTTTTTAATAAAACCATAGATTATCGTTTAAAAATGAATAGGATGGTACATTAAAATTCAACTTCATATCACCCAATTCAAACGGAATGTCTGGACATTATAATAGAGAAGTCCAAAGAGTGCTTGAGAGAATTTCAAACCCCACCAAAAATGACCGGCCTAAAAAACATTGTGAAGCACTTTGGGGTAATTGAACTCCCAATAAAACACCCATTGGGATGTCTCCTATTAGGATACCTTATTGTAAAGCCTGTGTTTTAGTTGAAATCCATCATAAGTCATTTTGGGCTGTGAAAACTATCACGAACAAGCTTGGGTACCCTGGTAACCTGATAACCAAACCGACACTGACATAGACCGAACGACATTCCCAATCCCAACGGGTCGGTGACTAGCACCTCAAATCACACAACATGCTGGAAGGAATGATTTTTCCACAAGAATGTGAAAACAAAAGAAACAACACAGAATTCAAAACAAAAAGAAACACCACTGGTAGTATTGTACCAGAATACAAAGAGGCATAAAAAGCCTAAAGTACTACAACCCACTTACTAAAAATAGGAAAAACAACCCTAATGTACCTTAGGACACAACTCACTAAGACCAAAGATCAACAGCTGGATCCACCTCCATGAGGACCCTTCCCTTTGCTCGATCCTGGAAGAAGAATGTCTACAAACACCCAAAAGAAAAATTAGGGTGTTATCCTAAGCCCAGTAAATACCATCAAAGATTCAGTAATATATTCCAAATATAGATTATCCAAATAAAAGATTTATATTTTAAAGTAAACAGGTTTTTAAATTCAAAAGCATATTTTAACAAAATATGCTATATATTTTAATATGATGGAAAAATAAATTTAAGGAAAGGCTTCACAATGATTGAATATTTCTAAAACAATGGATTAAGAATAAAATTTATATAAAAAAGTTTATATAAATTCATCAGGCATGTAAGGCAGTTCTAAAGCACTGGTAGAAATTTATATCTCACATATAAATAAACAAGTGAGAAACATGGACATCGGCCAAAAGTTACGATAGTATTAACCAGTTATAGGATTCCAAACTCTCTATGTGAACTCAAAAAAATGTCTATACAGAAGTCCCTATGACACTAGCCAAAGGAGACTCGTCATCAACCCGTCGGGGATGTGACCCGCCACAAGTATGTTTTATAATGTTGTTGTAGCGTAGAGTATATCTAAATAACTCACAAACAACCTAAGTCTTTCATGCGCTATGACATGATGGGAGAACTATTTTAAAAATGAATAAAATATGATCAATCACATTATACAATATCAAAAGTACCAATTTCATTCCATTTAAAACCAAAACAGGTTTTATTCAAAACATTCTTTTTTCACAAGATAAAACGAATGGCTTTCTATCAAATCATTTTAAGCCATTTTCAGTAGTTCGAAATCCATTCAAAACCAATTTCATCATCTCACAATTTATTCCCACAATTAAATTAAAAAATTTAATTGAAATAATTTCCATCAAATCCATAATTTAAATTCAATAATTTAAATTGGTCAGTTTCCATAAACAACCCCAATTAAATGGAATTAGGGTTTTCTAAATTTCTGTTCCAAAACCATTTCCAATATCTCGATTCAATAGAATCGAGTTTTTATCAATGTAATTGAAAGAAAACTTGAGAAACTGAATTGAAATTAATGATTTAATTAAATGAAGAAAATAAATTGATAATCAACTTGGAAATTTGGGATGGAACCACCTACCTCGGCGGTTTTGACCAAAACCACAACGTTCGAGAAAGCTCAAGAAAACTGGATTTATTCTTCAATAACCCACCATAGATCTCTTCTCATAGCAAGATCAAGACCAAATATCATCAAATTTGGTACTACACACTAATATCTACCAATAATTGGCGTAGATCTAAGAAACTGAGAGAATAAAATAAGTAGATCAATGTTGATCTAAGAAACCGATCAAGAACAATCACATACCTCAAGAATCTGGCTTGAATTCACCTAGAGGAGCCTTTGGATCGCCTCTGGAATTATGGGAGAACCTTAACTGACCTTAGGAGAAGACAAATCCGGAGTTAGGGCCACTTAAAAGGATAAACAATGAACTTAGTGGCCAAACTGAGTGAGATCCACAATTTAAGGATCTCATTTAAGTGGTTGCAGGGTTAGTTCACACGGTTTGACAAACCGTGCGCTAACCGTGAATTAGATTCTGCCTCGGCCACCCTTCTCGCGTGATTTGGCTGCATGATTAGACAAACTGTGCACTGCCCGTGCAGAAGCTACAACTTCTAAGACCAACTGCGCACGGTTTGGCCGCATGGTTTAGACAACCCGGGCGCCACCCGTGCAACTTACCCTTTTCCAAAAAACAACATTTAATGTTCTATCGACTCTCCCAAGTCACAAATCCAAAAGAGATTTACATAAAAACATAAAAAGTTCCGGAAAACACAACGTGATGTTACAACCTCCCAACCATAAGATCTTTATGTCCCCATAATGCCTATAAGGAAAACTACTCATCAAAAAAGACGAGGCCACTACTCTCTCATTAGTGAATCCCTTTCCAACATCTCATGTGAATCAGAACCATGCTTCCAACGTACATGAACCAGAGGTATAATTCTCCCACAAATTAACATGGTCTCAGAATCAACAACCCCGAATGGTCGTTTAGTAACAGATAAATCTTGTTCAATCTCAAGATCACTCCAGCTCACAACATGAGAAGGATCAGAGAGATACTTTCACAGCTACAATACATGGAACACATTATGTATCGACATTAGCTATGGTGGTAAATATAGATGGTAAGTAACTTTCCTTACAAGTCAAAAAACCTCAAAAGGGCTCACAAAAGGAGGAGCAAGCTTCCCTTGCCTCCCAAGCCATCGATGTCCTAATCAGGGTGAAACATTCAAGAACACCTGGTCACCAACTGATAACTCTAAATGTTTATGACGACGATCATCATAAGACTTGTACCAACACTGTATTGTTAACATTCTCTGAAAAATCAACTGGATCTTAGCTATCATCTCTTGGACCAAACTCAGTCCTACCAAAGAACTTTCACCAATCTTCAACCAAAATGAAAGTGATTTACAAGGATGACCATAAAAAGCCTCAAAAAGAGCCATTTTGGTTGAAGACTGATAACTTTTGTTATAAGAAAACTAAAGTATCCCCAGATGATCATCCCAAGACCCAAAAAAAAAATTCGAGAACACATGCCCGGAGCATAACCTCAAGGATTTGAATAACTCTCTCTATCTCACCATATGACTATGGATTGTAGGCCATACTGAAACAGACCTGAGATCCCAGTGCCACTTGAAGGAATCTCTAAAATATATATGTAAACTGAGGATTCCTATCAAATACTATAGTAGATTCTACACCGGGAAAATGAACAACTTCTTTCACATAGATATTTCCCAACTCCTCAACATTGGTTGTATCTCGAATAGGTATAAAGTGAGCCGAATGGGTTAGACTGTCGATCACAACCCATATCGCATTATTTTTTCTCTGGGTTTGAGGTAACCCAACCACAATGTCCATAGAGATTTCATCCCACTTCCATGTAGGTACTCGAAGTGGTTGAAGCAATCCTGAAGGGTTTTAGTGCTCGACTTTCACCTGCTGGAATGTAAATCAACGAGTTACAAACTCAGCAATTTCTTGTCTCATACCTGGCCATTAGAACTGTCGCCACATTTCATAGAACATCATCATGTCTATTAGGTATAAATCCCACAGAGAGTTATGAAAACCCCCATCACATTATTCCCCGCTGCTAATGGCACAACATAATGGTTTAGATAACACATAAAACCTTCTTTGGAGAACGACCACCGGGTGGTGGTCTCTCCACCATAAAGAGAGCCCCTAATACTATGGAATTCATCATCCAGTTGTTTTTCTGGAATAAATAACTAGAGGAGAGCACAACTTAACTGAACACTAGCTGAAGAAACTTCATTCCCCTTCCACTGAACTCTAATATGAAACTGAGCAAAAAGAGCCATCAAACTCTACTCATCTAAAGATTCTTTCACAACATGTGATGGAAGTTTCCTTATTAATTCATCTGCAACAAAATTCCATTTTCCCGGTGTATAGGAAATGTCAATGTAGAAAGATTACATGTACTCCACCTAATGCCTTTGGCAGAGATTCAAATATTTTTTAGAGAAGATATAACTCAAGATCGTGTGGTCTGAATACACAGTAAACCTTTCTCTATAAAGGTAATGTCTCCAACACGAATGTGCATGCATTACAGCTGCATGATCAAGGTCATGGGTAGTATAGTTCCTCTATTAAGGCTTAAGCTAACGAGATCCATAGGCAACATCATGATTACATTGCATAAGGACACAACCCAAACCTCAACCTGATGCATCAAAGAAGACCACGTAACCAATCCCAGCCTCAGGAAGAGTTAACACCAGTGCAACATTCAAAAGACTCTTTAGCTCAACAAAAGAACTCTGACATTTATCATTCTAGGAAAAATTCAATCCGTTTAGATTTAGAGTAGTCATTGGATAAGCTAAATTTTAGAAATCTTTAACAAACCAATGATAATATCCTGCTAAGCCCAAGAACCTCTGAATCTAAAAAACAATTCATGGTTGTTCCCATGACATAACAACATCATCCTTCTTAGGATCAACTGATATTCCTTGATATGACTTGAAATGTCCCAAGAATTTCACTTCATGAATCCAGAAATCGCACTTTGAAGGCATGGCATAAATTTGGTGATTCCTTAGATGACTCAGAACTATTCTCAGATGATCCACATGATCCACCTCAGACATGGAGTAAACAAGAATTTCATCCACAAATACTACCACTGATGTATCCAGATACTCATGGAAAGCCTTGTTCATAAAAGCCAAGAAAACTACAAGAGCATTTTTATTCCGAAGGGAAAAACAAGAAACTCATAATTGACATACCTACTCTGAAAAGCGGACTTATGAATGTCATATTCTTTTATCCTCAACTGATGGTAACCAGATCGAAGATAAATTTTTGAAAACCACTTCACCCCTTTCAATTTATCAAACAAATCATCAATTCGTGGTAACGAATATTTGTTCTTTATCGTAACTTGATTGAGAATTCAATAATCAACACATAAGAAAAGAGAACCATCAGCCTTCGTGGCGAAGAGAACATGTGATGCCCAAGGTGACACACTCGGGCGTATAAAACATTCCTCAAATAGATCATCTAACTGAGACTTCAGTTCTTTTAGTTCTGTTGGAGCCATTCGGTAAGAGGGAATAGAAACTGGTTGAGTACCAGAAATTAAGCCAATTGAAAAATCAACCTCCCTTACTGGTGGCAAACCAAAGAAGTCATAAGGAATCACGTCAGGAAACTCAACGATGACTGGAGGAAGATCACCTCACATTGAATCTCTCTCTAGATCAAAAGAAAACACTGATATGACTTTCCCCAACTTTGGATAAGAGGGTCCATCTCTGCATGACCATGGGTCCCATTCTCCTTGAAAAATAAGAGGCACACCACTGGGTGTAGTAACGTAGACCTGTCAAAGATAACAATCGATCCGGGCGTTATTGGAAATGACCCATCCTTCCCAAAAAATGATGTCAAAATATTTCATGTCAAGAACCATGAAACAACAAGAACTATCAACATCTGATAGAGAGAAGACACAAGCAAGACTATGAAGACCCTTGTCTCTCATTGTAACAAGGGGTGTAGTAATATCCATTGCACACGGTAAATTTTTCATAGGTATATTAAGAAGATTAAAAAGATGGGTTGAAATAAAAGAGTGTGATGCACCAGTATAAAAAAGATCCGTCACAAAAGATGAAGCTATAGTAATGGTACTTATCACAATTATAGGACCTGCATCAGATACCTCTGGAAACTCTTCCACTGCGTGAAGAAGCATTGTTCTAGATGCCAGTGGCTGGAACCCTTTAGTATCTGAAGAATTTGATTTCCCCATAGTTTCTAGAGGTACTGATGATCCTGTTCCACTACGTGGAGTAGAGAAGTTATGGAAGAATCCCTATAAGTTCCCTAAACTCTTGCAGGAGATACAGTTCATGGGTGCCTCTGTGAAAACCATCTTACAATGTCCTGGCTTCCCACATAGATAGAAAGTCAACGAAGCCCCTCCTGGTGCTTCCAGAGGTCTGGGATAACACTGCCATCGAGAACTACCATGAGTAAAGCCACGCTTCTATTATCCTTTAAAGGAACCCACACTACCACTAGGAGGGAAAATAACCTCCTTCAACCATGAATTTCTTACCAAGTCCATCTCAACCATCTTATCCCTATCCAGCACATGTGAATATGTGGGTAGCTTCAGTAGGAAAACCATAGAATGGATATCTGATCATAGTCCCAACTCGAATCGTCAACCCTTCATCCTCTCATTAGATACAATCTCAGGAGAAAACTGTACTAACTCAGAAAAAAGGTTTGATTACTCAGTCATGGTTTTGTTGGCCTGCTCAAGCTTGAAAAACTCCACTGCCTTGGCCAACACCATTGATTCTGGATAGAACTAGTTAGTGAAAAGAACCCTAAAGTCATTCCACTCCAAACCCTCATGTTTCCCATCTGTCACCATTTTGTCCCACCGTCTCCTACTTGGTCCCCCTAGTACGAAGGTGGCACACTTCATCTTAATCAAATCAGGTGTCTCCAAGAACCCAAATAGACATTCTATCTCACTCAAAAATTCCTTAACATGTTGAGGGTGAGTGGAGCCTTAGAAAAAAGGTGGATTCTGGAATACTAATTATTGAGAATGACATTGGAGAATATCACAATGAGGATCTGTAGCAGGAGCCTAAATAGGAACTATATGTGGTGCATGTCCTGGACCATGGACAGTGTGAACAATCACCTCAACCAGACTCAGATCCACAATAGGACTCGCTTGCTGAGATTTAGCAGCAACGTCTTTTTGGATCAGATTTCCAGGTCTTCTCGGAGGCATGATGCTACAAAACATAAAAGAACATAGACTAACACCCTAACCGAGTAACAAGGAAAACTATTCTTAAAACAAGGGATAACAAGATTTGGATTCCACTCTATCCAAATCAAAACCGGGAAAATACTAGAACTATTCCACAAGTCGTATTTCCCTAACCAACCTGGGTTACTTAAGGTTCATTGTGGTGAGAGATGGCCAGGAACTCAATAAAAACTACCTCCCAAGTCCCGACAAGAATACTAAAATGCATACTATCATCAAGGAATGATGCTTAACCTCCTATGATACCACTTTTTCACGAACCAACCCATGTACCCTAGTAACCCGATAACCAAGCCGACCCTGACATAGCCTAAATGGCGTTCCCGATCCCCTTGCATCGGTGACTATCACCTGGAATCACACAAGATGCAAGTGGGAATGGTTTTTCCATAAGAATACGGAAGTAAAAGAAACTAGATAGTATGAAAAACAAAAAGAAACTCCACTAGGAGTATTGTACTGGAATACAAAGAGGCTTAAAAAGCCCAAAGTACAACAAACCAATTACTAAAAATGGGAAAAACAACCACAAGGTCCCTAAGGATACAACTCACCAAGACCAAAGATCAATAGATGGATCCACCTCCAAGAGGTGCCTTCCCTTTTCTCGATCCTGGAAGAAAAAAGTCTACAAACACCTGATGGTAGAAGTAGGGTGTGAGCCTAAGCCTAGTAGGATACCACCAAAGATTCCATAACGGATACCATATATAGATCATCCAAAGAAAAGATTTAAATTTTAAAGTAATCAGGTTTGGTAATTCAAATGCATATTTTAATAAAACGTGATATACATTTTCAAAGGATGCAATAAAATCATTTTATGCAAAGGCTTTACAATGATGGAATATTCCTAAAACAATGGATTATGAAAAACATTTATATAAAACAGTTTATATAAATTCAGCAGGCATGTAAGGTTGTTCTAAAGCATTGACATACATTTATATATCACATATAAGTAAACAAGCGAGCAACATGTTCAAATACCAAAAGGTATGATAGTATTAACCAGTTATAGGATTCCACACTCTCTATGTGAACTTAGAAAATTGTGTATACACACGTCCCTATGACACTAGCCAAAGGAGACTCGTTCCCAACCTGTCGGGGATGTGACCGGATGCAAGTATGTTTTTGAAAATTTTCGTAGCATAGAGTGTATCGAAATAACTCACTAACTACCTAAGGCTTGCATGCACTCTTACATGATGGGTGACCTATTTTTAGAATGTATAAAATACGATCAATCCCATTCTTCCATTTCAAAAGTGAAAATTTCATTCCATTTAAAACCAAAACATGTTTTATTCAAAACATGCCTTTTCCATAAGATAAAACCAACGGGTTTCTATCAAATCTTTTTAATCCATTTTCTCCAGTTTGAAATCCATTCAAAAATAATTCCATCATTTCAAAATTTATTCCCACAATTAAATTCAACAATTTAATTGAAATCATTTCAATCAAATCTATAATTTAAATTCAACAATTTAAATTGGCCAGTTTCCATAAACACACCCAATTCAATAGAATTGGGGTTTTCCAAATTTCGGGGCCAAAACCATTTTAAATATCCCGATTCACTAGAATTGAGTTTTTATCAATATAATTGAAAGAAAACTTGAGCAATTGAATTTAAATTAACAATTGAAATAAATCATTAAAATACATTGATAATCAATTTGGCATGTCGGGACAGATCCACCTACATTGAATGATTTGACCAAAACCACAACGGTCGAGAACACTCAAGAAAACACCGTTTCTTCTTCAATAACCCGCCGTAGAACACTTATCCTAGAAATATCAAGACCAAATCTCATCAAATTTGGTACAAAACACTTAAATCTACCAATAACGGGCGTAGATCTAGGAAACCGAGAGAAGAGGAGAAGTAGATCTAAGTAGATCTAAGAAACCGATCAAGAACGATCACATACCTCAAGAATTCGGCTTCAATTCAACAAGAGGCGCCTTTGGATAGCCTCCTGAATGAAGGGAGAACCTTCTATGACCTTAGTAGAAGGAAAATCCTGTGTTAGGGCTTCCTAAGAGGAAAAACGAAGCACTTAGTAGAAAAACCGAGTGAGATCCACAATTTAAGGATCTCATTTAAGTGGTCGCACGGTTAGCTCGCACGGTTTGAAAAACTATGCATTACCTTCTGCCTTATCCACACTTCTCGCATGGTTTGGCCGCACGGTTAGAAAAACCATGCACTACCCATGTGGAAGCTACTGCCTCCAAGCCCAACTGCGCATGGTTTGACCGCACAGTTTAGACAACATGTGCGCCACCTGTTTGACTTCCCCTTTGCCCCAAAACAACATTTAAAATTCTCCCAACTCTCCCAAGTAATAATTTCAAAATAGTGGTACATAGAAAAATCAAAAGTACCTGAAGAATTAATGTTGAAATGGGATGAACTAAAAGAGCTTCAACATTATTCTTACGAGGATTAAAATCATTACAAAGAAAAATCCAAGGAACTCAGTGATAAAAACTTCCTTCAAATGGTATTTCATGAAGTGAAAAGGTAATAATCTTCAATTATCAATTTTAGCTTCAACTAAAAAATTTGAATTCTCATTGGGAAGGTCCTTTTATTGTTTCTCATGTTTACCCATTTGGTGTAGTTCCAGTCCAAGAACCGTCTTCCAAGAGGAAATTCACGGTTAATGGACATCAATTAAAAAATCACCAAGAAAGGACACACATCTTGGGAAGCACATCGACTTCCATCATATCTATAAATTCCACAGACCCAACACTGGATAGAGATGGTGACCCACCAAATCCAAACCAGGGGGAACCTCATTCCCATTATCTACCACTTTCTATCTTCTTACTCTCTCTCACACTTTTTAATTCTTCTTTCTCTTTTTTCCATTTGTCTACAACATTCATCATCAATATATTTTTTCTTTATATATTTCCCTTTTTTGTTTTTATTTTACACAAAGTTAAATAAAAATAAATAGAAATAATGTAAAAACAAATCAAGCAAAAAACAAAAACAAAAGAACAAAAAGAGTTTTACTTACTCACTGTCTAGTTCTGATATTTTTTCCAACCATTTTGCAGAGTAAAAAATGTTTTCAGTACAAAGTTTTATATATTCATCAAAAATTTGGATAATAAATCTTGTGCGAAACCAGGAAAAATTTGAATGCTCATTTTTTTGTTTGAAAACTGATTTTTTCCAACTGTGTGGAACAACATTATATTTCTTTTTAAGCCCACATATGGCCATATTTTAAGCATGTGTGTACTCAACCTTCAATTATGATTCTTGATTTCATGGAATTTCAAGAGTAATTTCATACTTTGGTGCGCTTTAATATGATAGGGGAATTTTCTAAACCTCGCGAGAATCCCAATAGCCAAATATCCTCCCTTTAACCTTACATTAATCCTACTTTTGAAATCCCCTCTGGGTATATGAAAACCTTTTCATAGAAAGACATACTACAAGACCAATACCTTATCCTACAAAACATCTACATGGATTTGCATTTCATTATTTATTGATCTTTAAGTGTGGGGGGAATTGATTTCTTTTAAGGATCCTTTTTATTGATTTTAATTTTTTTTATATTCTTGTGGGAAATAATCTATTTTAGTTTGGGGGAGACATTGTCATTCAGTGGGTTTTGGTAATGTATATGTTCTTATGACATATTTCTCAAATTTTATTAAAAATTGATCGAATAAAAAAAAGAATGTATTGTGTCTTGGGTGGGTAAAAAATTACTCTTCCTCAACCATTTATTTGTTATAAATATTATTATTAATGTCCTGATGAGTTCAAACATGGGAAGGGAGATGAGTGTGAGATCTGTTTCAAGTTCATCTGTCAGAAAATGTAAAAAAATTATTATGTCATTGGGAGAAGTTTTGTGTATTATAAATATTCTATCATCTAATTCTCGTCCAATTTTCTTCCATTTTTTATGCCTTTATTCGCACAATTGTTCCCTTGTAAATATATGTTTTCATTTCTTTCCATGTTTTATTTCAAATATATTGTGCATTAATTTTTTGGTGTTGGTGTTTAACCCATCTTTTTACTCTTTTGAATACTGAATTTCTACTGCCCCATAGCCACATTAAATGCCTTCAAAATACCACTTGATTCTTATGCACATTAGGATAGGTAATTGAAGATGATATCTCTTTCAAACTATATTATATTCACTTTTTGTTGGTGCATAAGTGAACATACAGAAATAAGTTTGTATCATTTTGAGAGGAGAATGTTTCAAGGGCCCAAGTTATCTATTTCAAAATTTATGCATGAAAAAAGAGTTGTTTTTTGAAACATTGTTTTTGTAATAATTTTGTGGGGAATCAATATGGATTAGTGAAAAATTCTAAACCTCCCCTGTGTGGGGAAAACAAAATTTTAATATTGGATGGTGAGTGAAAATGATTTTGTAATGTTTTTTTCTACTTGTTTCAGATGAGACATGATAAAAAATAAGTGTGTGGGAGTTTATGTTGTTCAATTATTCAGTTTTTTTTATTCACTCAGTTTACTGATTATCAATGAATAGTGAATAATTGTTGTGAAATACTTGTGTTTTAATATTAAATGTTATTTTTCAACATTTTTTAAATTAATAAATTGAGCAAGTGTTCTATTTTAATTATAACTCTTACACTACTAATCAAATTTTTATGATTCGTTTTTAGGGTAACTTATGAAAATTAAAAATTTTCATCATAAGGTACCATTGGAAAAATCATCAATTTGGATGGTCATATGGGCCACACAAGAAGACCCATAGAATCTCGAAGAAATTGGAACTACCACGATGATGAGTTACTAGTCTAAATCCCGATGACCAAATATTATGAAACTCAAGTATAAGTTTATGACTATCTAAAAGAATCACGGATAAAAAATTTATGGTCATAAAACAAAAAATGGGCCCAACTGATGGTTTAATGTCCATCCCATCGTTGTAGCCGGGAATTAAAATCAGGACATTATTCATGACTTTTCTCCTGATCTACACATCAAATCAAGCTGGGATGCTTTATTGGGAAGGATATGATATGGTCGAAACACTTTTAAAAGAAATTATTTTTATTTTAGGACATCTTTTTGTCCAAAAAACCATTCACATTTCAGCCATCGAAAAAGTGTAGATTGGAATGGACAAATTATAATTATTTATTAAAACTCCAATACATTTGTATCCTTAAGTCCAATAGCCACCAAATTTTTATTATAGACAGAATAAATTCATATGTACAATATTTGTGAATAAAATATTTCGTGATTTAACTGTCTGGATGTCCAAATCTTCATGCCAATTGGAAGGGTAGTTTTGGAATGCAAACAGTCCCCCTCTTTGGAATATATATACCCCCCTCTTCTCCATCCAAGGGGTTGGAATTTCATAGAAAATGGTCAATTTTTATGATGACCATGGCTCTTTCAAAGGATTGGGAGGATTTTTATACTCATTTCTTAACGTGAAAAACCATTCCTCCAAGCCTATTTTCATTTATATTTGTATTGTTCTTCATTTATAATTGTGTTTGTGTTTGTTTTATTAAATTATATTTTAATGAATGTTTCTTCTACATATTCTTCATGAATCATCCATCCTAGGTTTTTAAATAGTATTGGTCTTAAAATAGTTTAAATATTTTTAAAATCCATATTTTATTTTTCATTCACAATCAATCAGAAGTTCGTGTTTATTTCCCATCGTCGCTCATGTGTGTGTTCAACACAAAACTCTTTTCTAATCCCTTTATTTTTCTTATCTTATTAATTCAACATCATAAACATAATATAAAAATTTAATCATTTCAATGGCTGAGTAAATATCTCAATGGGTTAAGATATAATTTTTGTATGTTAAGTGATTGAGATCTTTTTCTCGATGAATATTCATTGAACTAACACTGTGTTTGATGGACCTAACATGTCATTGATTAATGAATTTGTTTGTTTAACGAGTGGTTTCCATGGATTATTGGAATCAAAAATACACTTACATATACAATATATGAGTAATATTATAACCCCAACTTATTTTAAGGCTTGAATTATAGTATTAACACTTTTGAATTTCAATCAATGTCAAATTATGACATGGGTGTTAATTTAATGAAATATAAATCAAGACTCATGTATATCACAAGATTAACTAACTAATCATGAACACACCCAATATATAAAAAAAATTAAATCAATCTTAATCAATCAATTATTTCAATCATGCTCTACAAAAAAACCCCTCCTAATCAAAATACAATCAACTAAAAATAGTCGACTATTAAAAAGTACCATAACTGAGTATTCGACCTGAGTGATGTTATACACAATACTAGACAACCAGAACCCTTAATGGTTGATAGGAAAAAATTGTCATTTTTTTAAATGCTACTATTTCCTGGTATGGTGAAATTTAGTAGTTGTTAGTTTATGGATATAGTAAAAAAATTAAAAAAAATTTAAAACCCCATGAAAAAACCCACCATCACATGAAAATCATAAAAAAAACACATAATGAAAAACACACCTTCCTCATCCTATTCAAACATCATTGAATGACACGTAGCCTCCCAAAATATCCGTCAAATTTCTTCTACCCTGAAATTGAGTGAACTCTTCAAAAACATAGTAGGAATGTTTGGTATAATATAAACCATGTATAACTCTTTTAATTAGATACAGCCAATCCTATGGAACAAGAACTTAATAAACATTCTTCCCATGATGTAAAATATCAGCCCCTTGGTATTAAATATCCTACCATAGAGGCTAACTTCGTACTAAAATCAGGATTGATTCATCTTCTTCCTCATTTTTATGGGCTATCCGATGAGGATATACATCTCCTCCTTAAAAAGTTCCATGTGGCGTGCTCTTCTATGATTCTTCAAGGGGTTTCTAAATAATAAACAATACGTTGAGCATTACCTATTTACATATCTGACTCCACCATGCCAGGGATCTACTACATCCCTCACGGATTAATAAACTCATGGATTGACATGAAGTGTCACTTAAAGAATATATTCAATCTTGATTCTCATACTACTACCATCCAAAATAAAATTAGTGGTATCCATCATTTCCCCAATTAATCACTCCATTAGTATTGGGAGAGGTCCATAAAGCTTGTCGGAACCAACCTCAACCACCAAATCCCAGAAAAACGCCCGATCCAACACTTCTATTAAGGGTTATTGACTATGGAGAAACTCTCATTGACCCCACAATTGGTGGTACTCTTGGTGGTATAACATATGCAGCTGCAAGAGATCTCATAAGCAAATTTTCTAAAAACACAGAACAATTCCAAACTCGAAAACATGCTCAAGACATACAAGCCCAATATAGTAAATCTATGGGTCCAAGAAACACGACCAAGGGGATTAGAAAACTTATTGGTCTTATGAGACAACTAGTTGTGGCATCTGAAACCCCAACCTAATTTCTCTACAATATATTTTTTCAGGACCTATAAAGAATTATGGAATTATTATATCCCCATATCCTCCAACTTACACATGTCCACAACATCAATAGGACCTCTGTATTTCATCTAGAAGAACGAAGCTCAATTCAACATATGCTCAGTGGAACCCCAACCCCCAACAATCAGATATGTTTTTTATAAATTTCAACCAACCCCATTTTAAGCCCGTCTCATATACCTACATCCCTAGATTTAGATATGGGAATACCATTTCTCATCCCCCTCCATTCCCTCATAAATATCCAAATCAATTCCAACATGGTCAAGGTGGTGGTAACATACAATAACCTTATAATTTTGTTCCTCAAAATCAAAAGAACAATCCTACAACTTGATTCTACTATCCTAGTGAGCCTTTCCAATTTCAAATAAAATACAATCGCCTTCTCAAGAACCAAAATCAATGGAATTCCAATCTGGGGGAAGACACTTATTCCAAGAAACCATTGGAAAGTGAAGTCGAGGATCTTCCCTCCTTCACCCATTCTAGCTTCAAAAATATTGAAACCTAAATTGGTCAAATTGCATCCCACCTGAGTAAGAAACAATAATTATATTCTTCCTAACTCCCATCTCAACCACTGCAAAATCCCATTAATAATGTAAGTGAAATTTCACTTCGATATGGAATCAAGAATTCTATGCTTCATGATGAGTCCTCAAAATACCCATAAAATTTTGACCTAGAAAATGAAATAAAAAAAGAAACTTGAAATAGAACCTTAATTCATTCCTTCAAATTCTTATATTCCACTTAAGAACCCAATTCCTTTTCCTCATGATGTTTCAAAGGCAAGTAATTCCTTTGATCTTGATCCTAAAATTCTTAACATGTTTAGACATGTTGAATTAAACTTTCAACTCATATATTCCATAAAAAAATCCCTAAGAACGCCACGTTTTTTCAGAAATTGTGTACACATAAACGGCAACATAGGACCTTAGAACATTTTTTTCACCCATCCGTTTATTCCCATAATTCGAAAATAACTAGGGACATTTATGGTTCCATTATAAATTTGATGTTCCAACTTATATGATGCACTCATATACCTAAGAACCTTAATTAATTTCCTTCCCATGTCCATATTCTCCATCCATGGTCTAGGTCCCTTAAATCCATTGGGTGTTAACATTCAATTGGCCAATCAAAACACTGCTAATCTTGAGGGTATAACTGAGGATGTCGTTGATCTTGTGAATGATATTACCTTCCCTACTAATTTCTGTGTCCTTTTCATGGAAGGTGAGATGAAATCCTCTCGATCTCCCTTAGTTATAGGAAGGCCATTTATAATGATAGCGAGAACCAAAATTGATGTCCATTCAAGCATCTAATCCAAGGAATTTGGTGACCAATGGGTTATGTTCAACATTTTCAAAGCCATGCAATACTCATATGAGGATCACTCTACATTCTCAATCCATTCGTATGAGGGAACATTTGAGAGTAAATTGATCCTCATTCCATCATGTTAATCATGTTCTAACGTGATAGTATCTTTAGAATTCTGTACCATGATTAACCAAAGTAAAAATGTTGAAGTTGATGCGAACCCCTCATTCATAGAAACTATTAATCTATAGGATCATGAAAACTCTCTTGAATCTCACATAAACTCTAATATCTACTAATACATCTTGAAAATTATTATGTAAAATTAATATTAAGCAATAGAAATCCCTTCCTCTATTTGGGAGTTGTCTACCCCACAATGGAAATATGTTACTAATCTAAAACATCACCCTGAATACGTGAAATATGCATTCCTTTTCCCTGAATAATCGTATCCTGTCATCATCTCTGCATCACTAACTGAAACTGAGGAGTCCAAACATCTTCAGGTGTTAGGGGAAGAGAAAATTTCCTTAGGTTTAACCCTATATGACATACCAGGAATCAAACTAATCCATTTCTGGCATCACATCCATCATAAAAAAATAGATGAAAACCAATTAGACAACCACAAAGAAGACCCAATCCACTCATACATGAGGTTGTTTGAAAGGAGATCATCAAGCTTCTTCAAGATGGTATTGTTAACCCAATTTTTTTATAGTGAATGTGTTAGTATAATTCAAGTTATACTTATGAATGGTGGGATAAGTGTTGTAGAAAATGAACATGGTGAGGTTGTCACAACATGAGTGAAGAACAAATGGTGTGTGTGCATCGAATATAGGAAATTTAATGTTGAAACCTAAAAGTTCACTACCCTCTTTCATTCCATGATCAGATTCTAGAATGATTAGCTAGAATGTCATAGTATTACTTTCAAGAAGTAAACATTGGATACTTCCAAATCCAAATTCCACCTCATGACCAGGAAAATACTACTCTCACTTTCCCCATTAGAGCATATTAAAATAAGATAATGCATTTTAGCCTTTAACTTGCTCCTGTAACATGCCAGAGGATTATGAAGAGTATCTTATTTGAATTCATTGAACATTCCATGGAAGTATTCATGGATGACTTCACTATTTATGGGGATTTATTTGAATTTTTCTTGAATTCACTCTCTCTAGTCCATAAAAAGTGTTTCATGTGTAACATTGTGTTAAATTTTAAAAAAAATCACTTCATGGTTGGAAATCATAATTTTATAGGGAACATAGATTCAAAAGAGGGTATTCATGTTAATCCTACCAAAATTGAAGTGGTCTAGTCACTTCTTAAACACACCTCCATTCAAGACATCCATTTATTACTAGGTCTAGCAAGTTTCAATCGGAAATTCATCCATAACTTAAGTAGGATTTTTCTTCCACTCACTTAGTTGCTCCAAAATGATGAGACCTTCCATTTTGATGAGGTTTTTAAGATATCCTCCAATGTACTCAAAAATTCTTTTACATATACCCTGATAATCCAAACCATTGATTAGTCTTTACCCTTTGAGTTGGTGTGTGCTTCTTCTTATAGATCCGTTGGGGCTGTTCATGGCCAATGAAGGGAAGGAATTCCTCATGTCATCTATTATTCATAACAAAACATTATATGAAACTCAATCACACTATAATATAACTGAAAAGTAACTTTTAGTAGTTGTTTTTACATAGATAAATATCATCCCCATCTTTTAGGTGCCAAAATCATTCTCTTCACAGATCATTCTACCATAATGTTCTTACTCATAAAAAGTTATTCCAAACAGTGGCTAATAAGATATACCCTGATGCTCCAAGAGTTTGACTAAGAAATCAAATATAGTCTTGGAAAATAAATCCTTTTGCATGATCAGCTGAGTATAATTTCTAATTCTTCTCATTCAGAAATCATTTATCCTAAATTACACACTGAGAACCATTCATCTCTCACTCCAAATTCATCATAGTATGACCCAACTGTAAGTCACTTTATATCTGTTGTTTTCCCTAAAAGATTTTCAAATGAAAAAAAAAGAAGTTAAAAAATGATTCAAAATTATATTTCTAGGGAAATAATAAACTTTGGAAAACTCGAGATGACGTGGTAATTAAGAGATGTGTCATTGAAGATGAGCATTCCTCCATCTCAAAATTTTTTCAATCACTTTCCTGAGGTGGCCACATTCGACCACAAAGGACATCCCAAAATGTCATATACTCTGGATTCTTTTAGTCTACACTATTCAAGGACACATATATGTTCTATCAGTTAAGTCCCACCTTCCATAAGATTGGCACAATTTAAAAATGAAATGAAAATCTCCAAAATACCTTAATTTTCAATAAGATATTCGATATTTGGGGCATCGATTTTGTAGGTATCATATGACCTTGATACATTCTTACTACCAAAGTTAAAACTATGAAGCTTATACAAAATATAATAATCTCTTGAAGAATGCTTTACACATTTACATTATTCCTTATCTCAAACATTCTCAACTCATAAATCAATATCATTTACCATTCCCTCGATTAGATTTAGTAGTGCTAGTCGTTTTCAAGAACCAATTTAATTTTTTTAAAGGCCAACCATCCCATAATAAAAACATGTAAAAGGCGGGGTCATTCACATTAACTTATATTTTACACACTACTACTATAGAAACACTTCTATGTAATTTATACAAAGAAAACATTATAATAAATGTTAATGTATTTTCCATGGGAGCCCCTCAGCTTCCTCTTATGTCCACCCAAATAATTAATCCCCTCTCAAGGATGAGGAATGAAATTTTATTACTTTCATGTATCTATTATTTCTATGTTTTATAATGTTAACATACCAACAACCTTATAATAATAAAGAAGCCTCAATAATATAATTCATGGCTATATATTCCATCATAGTTTCATATCATTCTTCTGTACATTGAGTTTCTCATTCATCCACAATTATATTACATGTTTCACATGCTCATAAATTACTGACATATATTCTATAATGGACATGTTACCTTTCTCAAAGTCTCAATACACTCAACCTCAATCAAGACACAAATGATATATGAAATATTAATCCTTAAATATAATTTTGAAACCATTATAGTGATGAGATTAATGTAATATTACCTCCTTAATCCACTCCAATCTCCTTAAAGAATGTCAATATAGTAGATAAAATCCCAATATTTACCTTAAAATTTTCATTTATCTATAAAAATTAAAATATATAGTTGATGTTTTTAAATTAAGCATCCACTTACTCTAAACCAAAAACACCATTATGTTTGGGTGATTCAAATTTAAAAATATTTAGATACAATCCACCTCCATCAAACAAAATAAATTATCATTTATTCAAACACTAATATATCTTAAATGATTATTTTTATTTAATAAGGATTTATGGGAGAAATCATCAGCACACTTCACCCATTTCTAACTAGAACTTTAATAGGTTGGATATATCTTTAATGTATAACAAATCTCATTAAAACCATTATTATTCATGAATCAGTAATCATTATTATAATTCAACTCTATAATATATCTATATGTATTTATTTTACCTTTCTATTTCCTAATACCATTCCCAACCACTTTTTAAATAAAAAAACAATCATGTTACATTACCTCTTTTTCAAAATCATTTTCAAATAACCCAAAATACATTATTTCATGGGAAATTATTTTTAATGAAATAAAACTATTTCATCAAAATCATGTTAATATGATATAATTCTTAATATTCATATCATGATTCCTAGGTTTTTTTCAGTCTGATTAATTATGTTTTAACATGTGAAAAATGAAATTCCTATAAGATCATTATCAAAGGCTATATCTAACTGGTCATCCAAAAAACTCATTGTTTTCCATAAGAAGGTTAAATATGATATTTTATGGGTGTATTATGAGTTTAAAACGTTATATTCTCCATGCATACTAGGATTACTAATACAAAATGAAAAAAAATCCCACTGTAATAAAATTTAATAACACAGTATATTATGAGAAAAAACCAAAAGTCCAATTATGGAATGATGCAAGGATTTATGTTCTCCCTCTAACCACTACTGTGTATTATAAATAAATGAGTTATATTAATAAACCATTGGGGGGTGATTTTCCCTCATAATATAAATATGAAAATTCATTTAAAATTAAAATCATTTTTAATAAAACTATTTTAAAAAAATATTATGGCAGAAATAGATAAAAAACTGATATAGAAAAAATAAATATAAATGGAAAACAGTTAGAAAGAAATCCACAAATTTAAAATATCAAGGAAAAAATTCATTCACCATATCAATGAAATGTATTTATGAATTAAAAAAAACGAATAAATTATTTTCTTTTATTGATTCATGTGGAATAATTTTTTATTTCATTAGTGGTACACTAGCAGGGTGTTAGTATAATTTCAACATGATTTACACATTGACCATGATATGTTAATATAGATAAATATTCCAATTAATTAAATTGCAATCAATAATGATAAATCTAAGTTGTTTTCATAAAAAACATTGGTGTTTACTAATATTTTCCAAAAACGAGATCTCAAAACCATGAATAATTATTCATTTTCAAAATATCACATTCATTTAAAAAAACATAAACCATGAATTTAAAATATTCATAAACAATGTTTGATCCCTTAAAACATCATTTTCTAAAAAATATAAATTTTGAGAAAATTAAAATGGACACTCCTATTTTCTCAATTATCTATTTAAAAACCATGGAATCTCTATGTTACCCACTTCCAATTTAAATTCCTCATCTACCCAAAACTAATATAAATTATTTATTTCCACTAATCTAGTTTTTTAAAGTAATATCAAAGAATAATCAAAACCTATAAATTTTGTAATGATATATATAAAGAGATATTACTCACTAAAATAGATTCAAATCATCATTCAGTTAATTTATTTATATGAATCAAGTTTACAACCACACATAAAATCCAAAACCACATAATATAACATGTAAAGGATTGTTTTCATTCAATAAGGTTCCAATTATTAAGAATATTACATGACCTATGATATTCTAAACATGTCTCTTCTTTATCAATGTTAAATATGACATGTAATATCATGACCTATTTATTATGTACTCATCTATTTTATTTTCTGATAAAAACCATTTTACTGTTTTTTGGGATGATTGCAGAGAGTATGGAAGGTATTGTGGGCATCCGAATAGTTCGAGACTTCAAAAATATTGAAATAGTTGTTTCAGTGCATGGTTTACTTGTAGTGATAACTATTCCCCATTATTGTGTGGCATGGTTCATGTGGAATCATGGTTCGGAAAATAATGCATGGTGTCCTGGAAACCATTTGGAACTGGTCCAATGCTATTTTCATTTATTCCATATGGTTTTTAAGACTGTGCAAGAGGAACAAAAAACCATATGTGTTGAGGTTCCCATGGATATATGAGATCATATGGTTGGTGCATGGTTTAGCTAATCATGCAACCAAATTATGTGCCTCATTAGAATTATAGAATTTATCATTTTTCTCAACAAATTATATCTTCTCACCTACTTTTCCTTTTTATTTCACTCCTATAAGCCTCAGGTGTGAACCAATGTCTCTTTTCTCTCCCAAGACTTAATCTCAAACAATAAAAAAAATTGTTTTGTTTCATCATGTTCAAATCCACATGTTTTTTTATGATTCTATTAATTTCTATTTTATGGATAATTTCATCAATGTTTTCTCATATTCATCTAAATCACATGATCCAAATTTCTAGGGAGATTATAACGACCCATACTTTACATACATTGTTATTACATAAGAATTTAAACACACTTATTACAACAAATAACAAAACCAAGAAAGGATCGTATAAGTATAGTGTCTTTAGAAACTGGGAAACATAAACAACTGGTTCATAAAGAATCTACATTGCCTCCCATTTATTTCATCATATCTATAGTTCCTTTTTGTAATATTCTACTTAATAACCTTCTTCCTGACCTGGGGAAATAAAACATACAAAAGGGTGAGCTCAAATTCTCAGTAAGGGTAAACAAAAGAAATATCAATCACATCGTATACATAAGCACATAACTTTTTGAAATCATAACCTGCAAAAGAGATCATAATTTCATAACATGGGATCAATCATAGTAGTGAAATGTAATCCCAATAATAATAACGTAAATCATGAAACTTTTTGGCATACACACATAATCATAGAGAATCATTTCTTATTAGTCAAGACGCATTGCCAAGACTATCTTAGTGGACAAAGTCCATTTATGAACCGAGTTCACTCCTCGTTTCAGTCCTGTTTCACTGAACCGGTATAACCTACCTTTCCAGCCATGTCTATCTCATGAGATATAAAATCTTTACCCAATGCATTAGAGGGAGATATAGGTCCCACCCATCTCATAATGAAACCATTCTTATGTGTGCCACAAAAATCATAAATCATACATCATTGCATAACTCATGTAATAAAAATGGAATTCTTAAAAATCGTGACATTATAAATGAATTCATATAAGATAAATTAATTTATAAAAATAATTCCATCACAACATAATAAAATCAATGTAATGATAGGGATAGAATCAGAACCCTATATTATCTTAGATGGAAAATAATTTTGATAAAACACTTGAACTCCATTCTTTGAGGAAAATATCCTTTCTACTTCAAAAACATTTTTCCTTTCTTAACATGTCATAGAATTTAAACTAAAATAAGTTGATTAAAAATAAACTTGGAAAATTGTAATGGATGCTTCATGGAAATAATGTTTTAAAAACCCATTCATTCCCTATAAGTTAATAGAAAACATGCTTCTCGTACCTTTGTCCGAAAAGTCAAAAAAGTACCTCGTACGAAAAAACAACAAAATACTCCTTTCATATCCTTTAATAAAAACTCCATAAGGGTAAAATTGGATTTAAAAAATTGTAGGTGGATGGAAATAATATTACATATTGAGGAAACTTGGATGTGGATGATAAAATACACCCCAGTAAATGCCAACGTATAAACAATCTCGGATAAAAATGAGATTGTGATATTTCCCTTACCTTTGGTCTGATATGTTTTGTACGTGTCTGAACCTCCTATATAATGATTTAAATAATGTTATTGACTTATTACAGAACCATACTTATTTTTAAGATATCATATATGGTCATATTATTATCTTATTATTAGTAATATTTCATTACTACTTGTTATTTGGGTGTTTATTACTTTTTGTTCTTATGCGTGTTTGTCGAATAAATTATTATTCTTCTCTTCAGGTTATAGATACCTCATTTCTAGAATTGTATTAGTGTAATATATATCATATTCATTCATTCAATTCATTTATATAATCATTATGAAATGAAGATCATGTAGAACGAGTCGCATCACATTGTGGAGACGGTATTCCGTACGTATGCATGAGTGATGATATCGTTCCTATGATCGTGGAATTGTATAGGAGAGTATGTATACTATTTCAGAATCAGTATAACTTTATTATAGTCATATATAGTCATTATTTACACCATTATACCCATCCAAGTAAGGTGGTGGTGGAAAATAGATTACACCACGGCGTGGAGACCGTATTCCGTACGTACGCACGCACGGTGATTTCTTTTTCCGTAGGATGGATAGATGATGAAATAGGGTTGTTTCATACTTATAATAACATATCAGTATATGAGTGATACTGATTTTATTACTTAATAATGAAACAACTAAATAAGAAGAAGTGGAAGAAGAAATAAAGATGAAAGAATCGGTAACTAACATTACCTCTTCTTTGAAGTGCTTCTTTAAGACCTCTTTTTAGGGCACTAGAATAGGTATCTAAAGAAAACCCGAACCTGTAGGATGTTTCTAGGGAAATGGAGAGAAAAAAATTTCAGGGGTTGGCCGATATTGAAGGCTCAAAGTGGTGTGAGGAAGAGGGGGAGGAGGTGCCCTTTTATAAGGGAGGAGAGGGGCTCCTTTGAAAAAACTAAAAATATTATTTTGTTATAAAGTCATGTTCATTTTTAAATAGCTCCAAATTGATTTATTTCGAAGATAAGGTGAGGATGGGTCTAAATCCTCTCATACAATAGAATTTAGACAAGTTTAGGATTCTATTTTAACCTTATCATTTAGATTTAACATTAAGTTAAATAATTTTACTTTTATCGTGTCTTCTTGTGTTCTTATACTATAAGGTTAATAACCATACTATAAGCAGCCAAACAAACCCCAAGTTGTTTAATATTAATATATATAACCTTATCTAAGTTATTTTGCCGAAAAATAGATTTTTATGAGTAAAATAAAAATTACTAATATAATATTTGTTTTAAAAACTATTTTATGTCAATTTTGACAATATTTAGTAATTAATATTTGTGAAAATCATAACAGAATTATTAGTTCGAACAAAGTTAATTAAATCAATAATAACATGTCATATTAATCTATAAAATTAGTGGAATTCATAAATAGTCTCAAATTATATTTATTTTGGTGTTTATAACATCAATTATGTCAATATTTCATTAATAAGATAATTACTGCATCATCTTTGTTTCATAAATAAATTAAATTATTTAATGTCTAAAAATTACAAATAAAATAAAATTATGTAGGAAATCTTTTTAAATTTCTAAATAATATTTATAGTCGAATTTATCTTATGTATAACCCCATATTAAAAATGATTTACTTATTAAACGTTGATTTTAACTATTTTAACCCTTCTTTAAATAAATTAATAATAAATGTCCTAATCTAATCCAAGTGGGCCTAAATGGTTCTATTTTATTCCTATGGTTGTTTGTGGTCAAATTAAACTTGTCCAATAGAATTAGGACAAGTTTTAGGGTAATAATAATATCCTTTTTACCCTTAATTACCCTATTTACTTTTAATCGTGGTAAAAAAGTAAAAAGTTAATATTCACCACAAAATTATTTTCATCTCATTGAACCAAATTTTACTTACTGACATCAACCATGTCTCTCGGATTTTCTAAATTCCACTCATAGAAGCGGTAAAAAAAAAATTTCAGAAAAATTCAGTTTTTTAACTACCACTTAGTGGTTTCACTATTCATCAAAAATTTAAAGTTTTCAGAAAAATACCAAAATTTCACCCTAGGCTAATTTTCATATTCCGAATCCAAAAATAAAGTCCATTTTGAAAATTAAAATTTATAAAATTTCAAAAAGTGGTTATTAATATTCATAACGGCTAGTTTTGATAATATTTTTATAGCATATCATTGTTTAGTGAAACTCGGTATTGCGTACGACACAAGCTATCGAGGAAGGTCGCAGTTGCGTGTAAAGCAAGACAAGCTAGTGTTGTGTGTAGTGAAAGATTCCTATGATGATTTATATAACATAAAAACAAAATATTTCACATAAAAGTCTCGGGTGTCACATTCTACCCCCCTTAAAATGAATTTCTCCCTCGAAATTCGTCACTTTGTAACAAACAGATGAGGATACCTCTCCCTCATCATATCCTCAAGCTCCTATGTAGCTTATTCTAATTGGTGGTTCCTCCATTAAACATTCAGCAATTGATTTGTCTTGTTTCATAGGACTTTTTCTCTATGATCCAGAATCTCCATCGGCTGTTCTTCATAAGAAAGATCCTGCTCCAGTGGTACAACTTCTGAGCTGAGTACATGTGAAGGATCGAGTATGTAATTTCTCAGGAGATATACATGGAACACATCGTGAACTTGAGATAGATTCAGTGGAAGCGCCAATCGATAAGCTACCTTCCCAACACGATCCAGTATTTCGAAAGGACCGATATATCTAGGGCTCAACTTCCCCTTCTTTCCAAATCTCATGACCCTCTTCCAGGGAGATATTCGTAAGAAAACATTATCACCCACTTCAAACTCTAGGTATTTTCTTCAGTTGTCGGAATAACTTTTCTGTCGACTCTGAGCTGCTCTTATGTGTTGTTGAATAGATCTGACCTTTTCTGCCATTTCATCAATGAGATCAGGTCCTAATAGCTTTCTTTCCCCAACTTCATCCCAACAAGTTGCAGTCCTACATTTCTTTCCATAGAGAGATTCAAAAGGATCCATTTTAATACTGAAGTGAAAGCCATTATTATAAGAAAATTCAACCAAAGGTATGTGTTGATCCCAACCACCTTTGAAATCCATAGAGCAAGCTCTCAACATATCTTCTAGAGTTTGAATTGTTCTCTCAGACTGACCATCTGTTTGAGGATGATAAGAAGTGCTGAAACTCAACTCTGTATCCAGAGTATGCTGAAGACTTTGCCAGAACATCGAGGTAAATCTCGGATCCCGATCAGATATAATAGAAAGTGGTACTCCATGCAATCTTACCACTTCCATTACATATATCATGGAAAGCTGATCCAGAGAAAAATCCTATCTAATAGCAATGAAGTGTGCAGACATTGTAAGACGATCAACTATGACCCAGATAGCATTATTGGCTTTGGATGTTTTAGGAAGTCCTATGAAAAAGTCCATAGTGATGTTTTCCCATTTCCATTTGGGTATGGGTAATGGTTGTAACATCCCCTTAGACTTCTGTCTCCCAGCTTTAACTTGTTGACAAACCAAACATCGAGAGACATATTCAACAACATCTCTTTTCATTCCATCCCACCAGAAGTACTCTTTCAGGTCCCTATACATCTTCGTGCTTCCAGTATGAATAGAGAATGAAGAACTATGAGCCTCATCCAGCAACTCCTTCTTTAATTCGGGGATGGGTAGAACACAAACCCGATTTCTGAACTTTATTATCCCATCACAATCAAGGTTGAATTCAGGAACATTTCTCATCTTCTTTTGTAACTCGACATCTACTTTTTGTGCCTCTTTAATCTTCTCATGTATAGATGGTTGAACATTCATTTGAGAAAGATACCATTTTTCCTCTTTCATTATAATTCCAAGATCCATCCTTTGTAAATCCATAAATATTGGATCTTTTGTGATCCTCATCATGGATAAACTAGCATGATCTTGTCGACTTAATGCATCTGCCACCTTGTTTGCTTTCCCAGGGTGGTAATGGATTGAGCAGTCGTAATCCTTAATCAGCTCCAACAATCTTATTTGGCACATATTCAGCTCCTTTTGTGTCAAAATATACTTTAAACTTTTATGATCAGTATAAATATCACACCTTTCACCATAAAGGTAATGCCTCCAAATCATTAATGCAAAGATTACCGCAGCTAACTCCAAATCATGAGTTGGGTAATTTTGCTCATGTATTTTCAAATGTCGTGAGGCATAAGCTATCACCATATAATTTTGCATAAGAACACACCCCAATCCCTTCTTGGATGCATCACTATAGATCACAAACCTTTCTCCACTACAAGGCAGTGTGAGCACAGGTGCACTGGATAACCTTCTTTTCAACTCCTTGAAATTATTTTCACATTCCACCATCCAAACAAACTTAACTCCTTTCCGAGTCATCATGGTGAGTGGATTAGATAATAGTGAAAAATATTTCACAAAACGTCGATAATATCCATCCAAACCAAGAAAACTTCGGATCTCAGTTACTATTGTTGGTCTCGACCATCTTTCGATAACCTCTGTTTTTGCTGGATCCACAGATTTCCCCTCTTTTGAGATTATGTGACCCAAAAATGCAACTTTATGAAGCCAAAATTCACACTTGGTAAATTTGGCATAAAGCTTCTCCTTTATCAGGGTCTTCAATACAATTCTCAAGTGATCTTCATGTTCTTCCTTGATCTTTGAGTAGAGAAGAATATCATCTATAAAGACTACCACAAACTGATCAAGATAGTCTCCAAATACTCTATTCATTAGATCCATGAAGATAACAGGGGCATTAGTAAGACCAAATGGTATCACTATAAACTCATAGTGTCCATACCTTGTACGGAAAACCGTCTTTGGTATATACTCCCTTTTAACCCTTAATTGATGATACCCTGAATGAAGATCAATCTTGGAAAAGTATTGAGCTCCACGTTGTTGGTCAAATAGGTCATCAATGCACGGGAGATGATATTTGTTCTTGATAGTGATCTTGTTAAGTTCTCGATAATCAATGCAGAGTCTCATTGATCCATCTTTCTTCTTAAAAAACAGAATAGGTGTTCCCCAAGGTGATGCACTAGGGAGTATGAACCCCTTATCAAGATTCACTTGGAGTTTCTTCTTCAATTCCTACAACTCAATTGGGGCCATTCTATAAGGTGTGTTTGAAATAGGCAAAGCACCCGGTACGAGTTCTATTTAAAACTCAACTTCACGATTCGGTGGAAGACCCGGTAATTCCTCCGGAAAGACATCATCAAACTCCTGTACAATGTGCATATTCTTAATCGTGAGTTTCTTACCAACCATTTGAGATAAATAACCTTCATTTAGTGGAATCAATACCCATAAAATGGAAGAAATTTCCACTGGAAGGTTATGTTCATCCTTGCATCAATATATGATCATAGATTGATCTATAATATGAAATGTGACTTCCCTTCTTTGGAAATTGATATGAGATCCATGTAGAGAAAGCCAATCCATGCCAAGAATAACATCAAATTCCACTATAAGAAGGATCACAATATTTGCAGGAAGCACTTTCCCACAAACATCAATTGGAGAAGAATTGTAAACTTTTGATGCGACTGTTGTGCCATTAGGTGTTATCACAGATAACTCAACATCTAATTGTTGAGGTAATACTGTGATACCCTTGGAAAATTCTTTAGAAATAATGGAGTGGCTGGATCCAAAATAAAAAAAAAACATTTGCTACTTTAGAGTGGATGGTAAGTGTACCTTTCACCACATCGTTATCGTACTCCACATCACTGATAAAAATTTCATGTGACTTTCCTTTTTCTTTATCCTTAAGAGTTTGTTGACTTCGACCATCATCATCAACCCTTGGATTAGGGAATTTATTGGTATAATGTCCCATCTCCTTGCACTTGAAACATTGAAGTGTAGTAGGTTTATTCTGTGTATCCCTTCCTTTTGTTTGCATCATTAGACATCTTCTTCCCATCATCACGGCATTCAAATGCCCGATGATCTTTCTTTCCACATTTGAAACATTTACTTGTCCCTTTAAGACAACTCCCTCCATGTTTCATTCCATGCATTGAGCATAAGGGAAATCTCATCTTCTTTTCATTGTGCTCTTTAGATTTTCCTTTGAATTCCATTTTCCTCTTCTTATCAAACCCATATGACTGATGGGTTACTCGAATATCCATCTCAACTTTGAGAGCACATCAAATGATTTCCTAGTAGCTATTGAAGTCCCTTATGGATAAGGCCCTTCGAAGACTTGGTTTTAAGCCACTAAAGAATCGATCAATCTTACTTTAAGGTTGGATAATAATACCAGAAGCGTACCTTGCAAGTCTTGTAAAATTTGCTTCATAGGTACTAACAGATTCATCATCCTTTTGCTTCAGTTCAAGAAACTCTTTATCCATCTTTGTTTGGAGAATACGAGGGAAGTACTTATTGAAAAATAAGTTCTTGAACTCGTCCCATTCCATGGACTCAATTTCATCCCTTTGCCTCATATTCTTAATAAGATTCCACCATTGATCAGCATCACCTTCCAAACGATACACTACTAAGATGACTTTATCATGCTCAAGACATTGAAGAACTGAAAATATATTTTCAGTAGTACTAATCAATTATTCAGCAACTAATGGATCAGTAGACCCACTGAATGAAGGTGGATGCTGTCTCATGAAGGATTCAACAGAATGTTGCTCATTCCTTTGCTCATTTGGAAGTCCTGCATGATTCATAGCTTGAGAATGTTGTGTGAGCATGGCTACAAGATTTTTCATTCTAGCTCCCATAATGCTTAGTTGCTCATGGGGACAATCATTGCGTTGCCCGTCGCATTCTGCATTAACACGGTTCCTTCGGGTTCCAGCCATTGACTAAAACCAAGAAGAATAGTGTGAGCAACACTAATTATAATAGGAAAACCACATAATCAAGAATAAAATTTCACACATAAGGTCTTATCCTAGGTTATTCATGGCCATTTCTAAAACACTAAGATTGTGTTCTATGCTTTGACTTATCCTTAGGGTTCTTACTAAGGCTTTCACATCCTAGTTTCCAAAGGTTGACTATACCTTTCCTCTGATACCAACTATAACAACCCATACTTTACATACATTGTTATTACTTCAGAATTGAAGAACACTTATTACAACATATAACAAAACCAAGAAAGGATCGTATAGGTATAGTGTCTTTAGAAATTGGGAAACATAAACAACTGGTTTATAAAGCATCTACTTTGCCTCCCATTTATTTCATCATATCTAGAGTTCCTTTTTGGAATATTCTACTTAATAACCTTCTTCCTGACTTGGGGAAATAAAACATACAAAAAGGTGAGCTCAAATACTCAGTAAGGGTAAACAAAAGAAATATCAATCACATCATATACATAAGCACATAACTTTTGGAAATCTTAACCTACAAAAGAGTTCATAATTTCATAACATGGGATCAATCATATTAGTGAAATGTAATCCAAATAATCATACCATAAAACATGAAACATTTTGTCATACACACATAATCATAGAGAATCATTTCTTATTAGTCAAGACTCATTGCCAAGACTATCTTAGTGGACAAAGTCCATTTCTGAACCGAGTTCACTCCTCGTTTCAGTCCTGTTTCACTGAACCTGTATAACCTACCGTTCCAGCCATGTCTATCCCATGAGATATAAAATCATTACCCAATTAATTGGAGGGAGATATAGGTCCTACCCATCTCATAATGAAACCATTCTTATGTGTGCCACAAAAATCATAAATCATACATCATTTCATAACCCATGTAATGAAAATGGAATTCTTAAAAATCGTGACATCATAAAACAATTCATATAAGATAAATGAATTCATAAAAATAATTCCATCACAACATAATCAAATTGATGTAATGATAGGGATTGAATCAGAACCCTATATTATCTTATATGGAAAATAATTTTGATAAAACACATGAACTCCAATCTTTGAGAAAAATATCATTTCTACTTCAAAAACATTTTACCATTATTAACATGTCATACAATTTTAAACTAAAATAAGTTGATTAAAAATAAACTTGGAAACTTGTAAAGGAAGCTTCTTGGAAATAATGTTTTAAAAATCCATTCATGCTGTATAAGTTAAAAGAAAACATTCTTCTCGTACCTTTGTCGGAAAAGTCAAAAAAGTACCTCGTATGAAAAAACGACAAAAGATTCCTTTCATATATTTTACTAAAAACTAATCGAAGGGTAAAATTGGATTTAAAAAATTGTAGGTGGATGGAAATAATATTACATAGTGAGGAAACCTGGATGTGGATGACAAAATACACCCCAGTAAATGCCAAAGTATAAACAATCTCGGATAAAAATGAGATTGTGATATTTCCCTCACCTTTGGTCCGATATGCATTGTACATGTCCGAACCTCCTGTATAATGATTTAAATAATGTTGTTGAATTATTAAAGAATAATAATTATTTTTATGATATCAAATATGGTCATATTCTTATCTTATTATTAGTAATATTTCATTACTACTTGTTATTCGGGTGTTTATTAATTTTTGTTCTTATGCGTGTTTGTCGAATAAATTCTTATTCTTCTCTTTAATTTATAGATACCTCATTTCCATAATTGTATTATTGTAATATATATCATATTAATTAATGAAATTCATTTATATAATCATTATTAAATGAATATCATGTAAAACGAGTCACATCACATTGTGGAGACGGTATTCCGTACGTATGCACGAGTGATGATATCGTTCCTATGATCATGGAATTGTATTGGAGTGTATGTATAGTATTTCAGAATCATTATCACTTTATAATATTCATATATAGTCAGTATTTACACCATTATACTCATCCAAGTAAGGTGGTGGTGGAAAATAGATTACACCACGGCGTGGAGACGGTATTCCGTACATACGCACACACGGTGATTTCTTTTCTGTAGGATGGATAGATGGTGAAATCGGGTTGTTTCATACTTATAATAACATATCAGTATGTGAGTGATACTGATGTTATTACTTCATAATGAAAGAACTAAAGAAGTAGAAGTGGAAGAAGAAATAATGATGAAATAATCGGTAACAGACATTACCTCTTCTTTGAAGTGCATCTTTGAGACCTCCTTTTAGGGCACTAAAATAGGTCTTTGAAGAAGACCAGAACCACTAGGATGTTTCTAGGGAAGTGTAGAGAATAACTTTTCAGGGGTTGGCTGTGCTTGAAGGCTCAAAGTGGTGTGAGGAAGAGGGGGAGGAGGTGCCCTTTTATAAGGGAGGAGAGGGGCTCCATTGAAAAAACTAAAAATATTATTTTATTATAAAGTCATGTTCGGTTTTAAATAGCTCCAAATTGATTTATTTAGAAGCTAAGGTGGGGATGGGTTGAAATCCTCTCATCCAATAGAATTTAGACAAGTTTAGGTTCCTATTTTAACCTTATCATTTAGATTTAACATTATGTTAAATAATTTTCCTTTTACCGTGTCTTCTTGTGTTATATACTATAAGGTTAATAAACTTACTATAAGCAGCCAAACGAACCCCAAGTTATTTATTATTAATATATATAATCTTATCTAAGTCATTTGGCCGATCCATAGATTTTTAGGAATAAAATAACAATTAATAATATAATATTTTTTCTAAAAACTATTTTATGTCAATTTTGACACTATTTAGTAATTAATTTTTGAGAAAATTATTACAGAATTATTAGTTCGAAAAAAGTTATTTAAATCAATACTAACATGTCATATTAATATATAAAATTATTGTAATTCATAAAAAGTCTCAAATTACATTTATTTTGGTGTTTATAACATCAATTATGTCAATATTTCATTAATAAGATAATTACTGCATCATCTTTGTGTCATAAATAAATTATATTATTAAATGTCTAAAAATTACAAATAAAATACCATTATGTATGAAATCCTATTATATTTATAATGAATATTTATAGTTGAATTTATCATATATTTAACCCCATATTAAAAATGATTTACTTATTAAACTTTGATTTTAACTATTTTAACCCTTCTTTAAATAAATTAATAATAAATGTCCTAATCTAATCCAAGTGGGCCTAAATGGTCATATTTTATTACTAAGGTTGTTTTTGGTCGAATTAAACTTGTCAAATAGAATGAGGACATGTGTTAGGGTAATAATAATATCATTTTTACCCTCAATTACCCTATTTACTTTTAACTGTGGTAAAAAAAGTAAAAAGTTACTATTCAGCAAAAAATTATTTTCATCACATTGAACCACATTTTACTTACTAACATCAACTGTGTCTCTCGGATTTTCGAAATTCCACTCACCGAAGCGGTAAAATTATGTTTGTTGAAAAATTCAGATTTTTAACTACCACTTAGTGGATTCACTATTCATCAAAAATTGAATGTTTTCAGAAAAATACCAAAATTTCACCGTAGGCTAATTTCGATATTCCGATTCCGAAAATTAAGTCCATTTTGAAAAATAAAATTTATAATATTTCAAAAAGTGGTTATTACTATTCATAACGGCTAGTTGTAATAATATTTTAATAGCATATCATTGTTTAGTGAAACTCGGTATTGCGTACGACGCAAGATATCGAGGAAGGCCGCGGTTGCGTGTAAAGCCAGCCAAGCTAGTGTTGTGCCTAGTGAAAGATTCCTTTGATGATTTATATTACATAAAAACAAAATATTTCACATAAAAGTCTCGGGTGTTACAGAGATAATCCCTTTCGTGTTTCTAGTAATATTAAATTAAATCAATAGTCACGGTTGGAGGAGTAGTTTTATATTCTCATAAGGAATGTTGACTGAAAGTTATTTATTATTGTATATATATTTTTCATGTGTGGGAATTATGTTTTATTGTGTCAACATCTTATGCATTTTATTCTTTGATTATGAATAATATATTGGGTCTTAAATGTTCTCTTGGACCCTTCACTGATTAAACTAGGTCTATAGAAAACTATATAAATAGGTCTATGGATTCCCTCGGGCTGTGATAATCCCATGAAAATGGTTAAATTGCCTATAAATTTGGAATGTTTTTTATGAGATAAAATTGGATGATCATTTATTTTTTAAGTTATCATTACATAATGGGTTATTGGCATAAAATAAGAAATTAAATTTATTTGATATGATAAATGGGAAAATGAGGTAAAAATATAAAGGTGATTTTTCAAACAATTAAATGGTGTTAAATAGATTATAAGGGTTTTTTTATTTGAATAATGTATGGAATAGTATTATTAAAGAATTTGGTCAAAAGTGTTAGATGTAATGAACCATGAAAAAAATTGTATGTGAAAGCGGTATGCCTTTCTATTGTGTGTTAAAAGTTTAGTTATGATGACCCCTATAAAATTTAAATAATATCATGGCTAGGATGATAGACTAGGGCTTCTCATTTTTGGGATTGTATTAACACATGTTCTAGGAACCATTTAGATTTTTCATTTTTTAATTGTTGGCCTGATACTTGGGGAGGTTGAGGTTGAAAAGATGTGGGTACTTAGACTAGTTTTCCTCAATTCCTTGAAATTAATTGGTCTTGTTAAGGATTAGGCCACTAAAACATAAATCATTTTACCCATATGTTAAATTTTTTTAAAAAAATTTATGGGATGAATCAGTTTAGATTGGATAAAGTGTAACATGGAACCTAAAGACCAATGAAGAAAAATTGAATACTTTATATTTATGAAAATATATTTACACTTATTTAATTGTCTATTATTATTCCCTAATACATATTTAGAAACTAATTTTTAACAATATATTGATTTCTATATCATTTCTGGTGGCCTAATGTGTTCTATTGAAACCCTACTTGAGCTGTCGTTGGTACCTGAGAAGACAACATGGTTGTCGGTCCAGATAGGGGAAGAGTCCCTTGTTATATGCATAATTTTGGGACATTTGATGGAGCCTAGATAAGGTAATCCATCTTGATAATAGGATCCATTTTAGGTATTATTATTGGCTCTTTATATTTGGGTTTCCTTTGGCACATGAAACTGTTATGAAATGGAAAATTTCATATATTAATTTTTTGAAATATATCTACTTTTGGGATTTTGTTTCATGATATATGGTCATTACTAGATATTATATCTCCTTATTTATTTTTATTTTTGTCTCTAATTTACTCGAATATAGAGGGTATAGTCCCCATATGTTCTTCATTAAACCCTTAATACATGTTAGTATCCTCTAGTGTATGAGGTGACACACCTGAGGCAAAGTGGAAATTCAGTTTACATTCTATTTATGATTTATTGAGGATAGAATATTATAAAGTGTCATCTTAGATTAGATAATTTTATTTTTATTTGCTCTTCGGTAATTTTTTAAATTAGACAATGATTTGTAGCGCACTGGTTAAGTGAACATTAATGGGAGTAGATAATAGATATAAGGGAAACTGGGGTTCCCGAGGTCAGATTATTGTTCTTAATGTTTTTTAATAGTTGAAATGATATTTCACCTCGGGTGAGTCACTATTTTTGTGGTGGTATTGATTTCTGAGAATTTACTCATGAAATAGTATGGAATGGGATTGTGTATGCATGATTTTTTTTAGGAAATCTTGGATTTAGAAGAAATTACTCTTATTAGGGCCATATAAAAGGTCATGTCAATGTTTGATTCCTTATAAAATTGAAATTTATTTGTTGGTAAAATAATTATATTCAGTTTCCTTTTTGGTTTTTAATAAATAGATATTAATAAAGATGACGTAAATATTTTGAATTTAAATATGTAAATTAAAATAGTTAAAATAGTTTCGAATAAAAATATTATAATTTGGAATATTTTTTTAACCTTCAAATATAAAATGGCTCTAGATAGGTATAGGTCAGCGTAATGATGGTTATGTGGTTATGGTCGATAGGATATTGTATGTGGAGTATCTATATATTTCTATTTTTATCCCTTTTTTAGTTACATTAGTTAATGATATTATATGTTTCATGAGATGTGTGTTAGTCATTGTAGAGGGATTCATCCACAATGACATTTACTAATAGGTCTACAAGAGTAAATAATTGAGAATTCACCTTATGTAGTGAAACTAATATCCAATTTAGTTTTGGGTGATTGACAAGAATAAAATTTCTATATTAATTTAACCAATTTATAATATCTTAAATAGAGGTTTCTCATGTGGGGTTTTCAATGATTATTTGAAATAACATGGGAGTTCCTACAACATAATCATTAAATGATTAAGAAAGAAGGTGGACTAGGGGAAGTTAAGTTCTCGATCGTGTATATCAAAAATATTACAAATCGCTTGGAGACTCTTCGAGGGAAGATTCTTAAGAATTAATATTTTGAATTGTGAGGAACAATTAATTATTGGGTGGATATTTAGGTCTATTCTTTCAATCTATATGGGATTCCTTGGAAGGACATCCACGATAATTTCATTGATTATTTCTCTATAGAAACATTGATGTAGTATAGTACTATTAGGTCTAGGAATTTGAACTAATAGAATATGTTAGTTTTATATTATGGTGGCTACTTTACTAGCCTGAATGGGGTTTCCCTAATGTTTTAAAGAGACGAGTTAGCTGGAAGTAAATGTTTTCTAGATAGAATTAAATAAAATATCAAGTCACTGGTAAATGTATTATTCTTGAAGATGTTCAATGAGGTGGTAAACTAAGATCTAATTTTTTAGGGGAACCTGAATGAGGATTATAGTGGATAACATTTTGTATCATTTGGGTAGTCTGGCAGTGCATCCTCAAATTGTAGAATGTGTGGTTATTAGAAATTTCTCCAAGGTTGTGGCCTGAATAGTGTCTAACGGAGAAATTCAAAAATGTTGAGTAGCGATTAAGTATTTGGTTATCAGTGTGGAAGGCCTATATATATGTGAGGTTAGTTTCCTCAAACACTAATTGGGTTCTATATTTATATTTGCATATGGAAGATACATAGGTTCTTTAGGAACCCATTTCACATGGGTAATGATGGAGGACCTAGGATGATGTAGATCACTAGAAGGGGATCATCTAACACATAACAATATGGTAGATTGAGTTCTAATTGTTGAACTAGTTCATGTGAGGGATTAGGTAGTCAAGGAAAAATATATATTATTCAAGAGAGTAGTAAAATTCATGGGATGAATATTGGTTCTTATGGTATTGGGAAATGTTAGATACAAGTATTAAATCCTACACTCGTCGATAGCGAGGCATGGTCTTTGACTATATAAGGTATGGTTCTTGGTAATTTTATGATTTATAAACATTTATGTGGTATATGAGCCTCACAATATTTAATATCTGATTTACTATTGAATGGTTTATTCCTAATGGAGGAGTTCTTATTTATGGTAATATTGATGGTCCTGCCCTTGTGGTTGAGATTAGTGGGCATATGTCTTTGTAAGGGGTGTTCCATCATGGTTATTGAGTAAAATTTTCATTGGGAGTTGTGGATGCAATATATTATAGGGTTTTATAAGATACTAGATATGGGATTGATGGTTTTGTATCATGATCACATAGATTTATACCTTAGGTGAGTGACTTTCACATCTCATAAGGGGGATGTTTATGTTCATCATTCGAAATAGGATATCTAAGTAGTTAAAACAAAAACAATTCCTCAACACCGGGGTAGATAATATAACAGATTGTTATTCTTATTATATATGATTAGGGAGTAAATTATTATGTCTTCTATCCTATAGTAGATCATTTTTAGTTTTTTTATGGACGACCTTTTAGGGATTACACCAAATATAAAATATAATGTCCAATTGAGATGATACCTGGAGCCATGTGAGTTTCTATTCTGCCATATTTAGTGTAACAAAAACAAAATCAATATATTAATACTTTGTTAGATAAGTTGTAGGCTAATTGGTTTGTCTATTCGAGTACGTCCCCTTAGGGATCTTCATCTTTTTTTCTATGAAGGATGATAAAACATTTCATTTTTATGACAATTAATGGAATCTAAATTCGATTATAATTGCGAGTTGAAACCATAATCAGTATATTGAAGATCCTTTTCACTAGGTGATGGGTCCTTACATATGCTTAAATATTGATTTAAGATTAGGATTTCATAATTTTTTGGGTGAGTCCATTTTATATACTAAGGACTACATTCATAAATATGTATGGCTTATTGAGATCAATTTGATGCAGATTTCTCTATAAAATTCCCTTTCTATATTTATGGCCTTGATGATCTAAATATATAATTTATACATGGATTAGTTTGTGGATTTCATTATTGTTGAGATCTATGTTTTCTCGCAGACATGATTTAATAAAGAAAAACTTTTTAATATAATCATGAGTACATTAAGAGGAAATATGTTATTTATAAAACTCTATTGGGGTCACTTCTTGATTGACACGAAAAATTTCTTGGTTCACATCTTCTAATTATGAGGTGTTTGTTAGACCCTGAAATGGTTTGAATGGGTTTTTATGTAGAGATTCCTAAGGATGTATTCATTATTAAAATATTTTTAGTCTATATTTTTACAACTGAATGTTTTTTAAGGAATTTTCATATATGGAAGTGCCTCTCTAAGGCCTAGTCCAGTGGGGCATAAATTTTTAGTGTTCATAAGGATGTGAGAATTCATTCTATGACTATAATAGGTGTTTGACTACAATGGAATATCTGATCGTAACTGATTCAAGAAATAAACTACGTATATATTGTTATGAATAAGAGAAAAAACCAATTGAAGTGTTGATATATATAGATAGTGTCATGGAGTGTGGATAATTATAGTCGCTTCCACATGAATGATATTATCCTATACATAATCTCAAGTTTGTAGTAGTAGTTCACCACTTAATATATTTCAAGTGTTATATCCTATGGTACAGATTTGATATTTTTAAAAACCATAATATCCTCAAGTATATTATTTCTCAAAAACATCTAAATCTATAGTAATGGATAAGGTATGAGTATATAAAATCCATTAACATTGATCAATCTTATATGATAGAGAGTGGAAACATTTTTGCTGATTCATTGAATCAGAAGATGTAGAATTATGTGGTTCATGAGGCTTGTTTTGAGTGGAAAATGATGTCCTTGTTTTATATGTTGATTATATGTGTCTAAGAATAGTAGAAAGTACTAAAACTCACACACTTTTCCATTGTATCCTTTAATCTAAACTGGATCAAGAGGAGGTAGTACATGAATTAATTGTGCCTCATGTTGAGGGACCACATTGATATTAGGGAAACACATATTGACTAGACCATCGATAGTAATGAGATTATTCATGTTCAAGGACACATCTATGTGCCTCCCTGTATCTATAGGGTATTGATTAATGATTTTGATGCCAAAAATTTGGAGGTTCACCCAAGTTATACCAAAATGAATTTTGATGTTCATAGATAGTATTGGTGGATAGGAATGAAGAAGAATGTTTCTAGTTTTATGAAGCAATATAAACATGTCCACTTGTGAAGGCTGAGAATTAGTGGCATGTTTGTCATTTATAATATTTTCACATTCAATAATGGAAGTGGTATGATGTTACCATTAATTTCAAGGTTGGTATACCGTGGACTCCTCAAAATGGTGATGCAGTATAGATGATTATGGACTAATTGACAAAGGTATCCCATTCTTTAACACTGTAGGAGGATCTTACCATTGATATGTTGGGTGACATATATGTTTATGGTGAAATATATTTTCATGGTGTGCCATTAATTATATTTTCTGATCATAATCCATATTACATTTTGTTCTTATAGGAAGGGTTATAGAATTCTCTAGGTACTCATGTTTTTTAGAACATATCACCAACTAAAGATAGATAGGAAATAATATCATAATTTCAATGTGATTTTGGAAAAGTGTGTAGAATGAAATGTATAATTTGATAGAAATTTATAGAATCACATAGCACTAATTGATTTCACCTATAACAACAATTATCATGTGACTATTCAGAAGGAAAGAATTGAGTAATTATATTGTAGGTCATGAAGATCAGCATTCCAATTAATGGAACTGAGAGAATCATAGTTTTTGTGAATGGGTCTTGAATAGGATATTTCAGAGTAGATCAAATATATATAAGAGTGTATAAATATATCCCAAAGTAGATAAAATTAATTCATTAATTGATATCATCAAACAGTTTGTTTATAGTGGTTCACCATCAGATTCAGAATTCAAGTATGTTGGGGCCTAGAATTATGGGTTTTATGAGATTATATAGCAAATTGGTATAGGGGAATATCGATTGGATATTCTATTGTTGAAATATTCTCTGCTAGGATATTTTCATGTGCCATTGGTTCAATATTATCACACTCACCATTCCCATATGATTTATATTGATCGTGTTGGGCATAAATCTTATCTTTCATTTAAAAAGAACCGGGTTCAAATTTTGGATCACAGTAAGAAAAATCAGTGGGGGTACAGTTGGTCCAATAGTCGGATTGTTGTGGAAACATGGTTGTTATTTGGAGGATATTTGAGAGAGGGAACCTGTTATGTGGGCCCATTTTCCACACAATTTTACCTTAGAGGCTTAGTTACACTTGAGAGTGTAGCTCAAGGATAATCTATTATATGGTGGTTATATTATAAGCTCAAGACACAGAAATGAGGATAAATTTTATTTTATATTTTTTAAAAATCCTTTTAAATAGTTTCTTGAATACTTCCCCTTAGTATAGAAGGTCTAAAAAGCATACTAAGAGTTCAATACATTAAAAATTTGGAAAATAGATTTGGTAATTCATAAAAAAATGCCAGTTATAACCGTGCTCCATGACTAATCAACATGGTTCTGGAGGAATCATGATTATGAAAACAATTCAAACTATCCAGGAAACAATGTAGCATTAGACCTTATCTATTGGCATGGATTCGACATGGTTTTTCAGTCATTGTGACTATTCCTGAAAAATCAATTACCCGAGTTTCCCATTTATAGTGGTATAAAAATTTGGTGCATGGTTTGGCTAACAAGCTATCCAAATATCATGGCTCATTAAAATTGGACAATTTAACTTTTTCCCTTTGGATCTTATATCTTATCTACCAGATTCTTCTCCAAAATTAATTATATGATACCAAATATGTTAACCAAAGACTCTCTTATCTTCTATTACTGAATCACATTCGATTATAGGATTTTTGTAATTTTTTTCATTCTATATGAATCCTCAGGAAATTCTATGATTCTATTTACTTGTATTTTCATGATGAGTCATATTCTAGTTTCACATATTCTTCTTAAATCTCATGATCCCTATTTCTATGGTGATATTATCTTTACTTATTGTGTTCATTTTTCATATATATAATGTTGAGGGTGGATGAGTAGTTTTCTATGAGCACAAGGTAGGTGTTCTATAATTTATTTCACATAATGTTTATTTTTTCATGTGTATATGATATATACTATTTCACCAAAAGGGTATTCATTTTATTCTTTGTTTATGAATAATATATTCAGTCTTAATTGTTTTGTTAGACCCTTCATTGATTTCATTGGGTCCATAGAATACTATGTGACCCCACTTTTGGCCACCAAAGGGGAGTTGTAATCCCTTAAAATAGTGAAATGGGATTTAAATGTGGAATAATAGGTTATGATATTAAAACAGATGTGCATGTTGTTTGGAATGATTTCCTGAAAAAGGGTTATTGTCATTACATGGGAATTTATATGTGTTATGATATGATTAATGGTAGGAATTGGTAAATGGTTAAAGGGTTTTGTTCATGTTTATAAATGTCATTAAAGATCATTTAATTGTATTGTTATATGAATAATGGTTAAAACAATTTAATTATGGAATTTTGTCATGTTATTGGATGTAATGAACCCTGGAAATAATGATAATTAAAAGAGACATACCCTTGTTGTTAGTATTTGTTAAAATCATAAATTTATTGAAATATAGAAAAAGTAATTAATTTTATCATTGGGATTTTTGACTGATACCCCTCAACTTTTGGTTAGGCATGAATGATTCTTGGGGCACCACCTATGTTAGTCACGTCATCATTGGTTGATTGATGCTTATGAAACTAATGGATAGAATGATGTAGTTACTAAGACTGATTCTCCATGACACAATTTGTTGAATTTGATTCATTAATAAATTACAAACTATGAATTAAATATTTAATCGAATATGGTGAAAAATTCAGTCATTCAACAAGGGTCGAAGAAGCTATGATGGGATCGTGTTCCACATCAAAACTGAGGTCCAATGAGGTTAAAATATGTATTTTTTATTTAGAAAAAATTGGTTTACTATTATTTTATTATCTATTATTATTTTCTTGTACCTCTATACACAGTATTTTTTATATAAGATATTTCATTAGATATTGTTGATGGTGTCATGTTGAGTTGTACTCACAACATTCTTTGGCTATCATTCATACATGAGTATACTTCATGGTTGTAGGTCCATATAATAGAAAAGGACATGAATTATATAGATGCTTCGGAAATTAGGAGAGAGTAGTGACAAATGAATCAGAAATGATGTTGGGACTTATTTTTTTTTGTTATCAATGTGTATTAATTTGTTTTTTTTGCTTTGACATATGATTATAATATGATGTAGAATGTTTCATGAATTTTTTTTGGAATGTTATCTCGTTTTGGGATTTGTTTAGCTGATTTATGGTTTTTTCAAGATATTTTTCCTATATATATATATATATTTTAGTTGTTAATTTACTCTATTAAATAGTGTATATTTTTTCAACATTATTCATTATAACCTCTTTGTTAATTAGTAGGATCTAACGTATTAGGAGTCACACCTATGGTCATGTTGTGAATCAGTTCAGCTACTAGATAAATCTAAGCTAGGATAGAATTTTAAATAATTGTTTTAATAACATAAATCTATTATAAATGTACTTCCACCATTTCTCTGACCATTTTAAATTTCCCAAATTAAACAAATAAAAAATAAATCACAAATTGGATCCCTGTCAATGGAAATTTTCTTAAAAATATTCCCCATTAGAAGAAAATGTTCACTAAAACTATCACAAATAAATTAATATTATTTTAGACATATATTTTTAAACAATTCAAAAAAATATATAGAAAAAAAATTCCAATTTAAAATGATAATGGATGTTAAAACCCTCAATCCATATAAGACAATTTTATTAAAAATCATCTTTTCAACAAAATTTAATGGTTCCATGAAAATAATGTCTATCAAATGAATAATTTATTTTAATTAATCAACTAATTTAATGTTTTTAACAAATATCATAAAATTTATTGAAGTTATCCATCTAGATATTTCATTCAAACATACCCCAATTCTTATTGTTAACATTTATCATCAGAATAAATCTCTCAAATATTTTTCAAAATTATTAGTTAATCACAATACATACCAAGAATCACATATTATTAACATCTCTTAATATATATCCATTTGATAAAATGATATAAATTATGAGAGAAGGCCTATCTAGATGTTTTATGAGATTTTATTTGAAATCCCATATCCATACTCATGATCCATTCAATGTTTGAAAGAATGCTATAAAATCACCAAATAAGTGAGGAGAGATATGAAATAATTTTTTTAGAAGTAATTTGGTAGTTAATTGGAGCTTTGGGGATGAATGACACAATAATATAAATAAATAACAATTATATGGTCTTCATGCATGATCTCCAATACAATTCCGAAGACCCAATATTTCCCATTGCATCCTCAAACAAAATGCATTGTCTCAATGCAAATTCTCTTGGACTGTGCAGTGATCCCTATAATTCATCCATTATCTATGATAAAAACTCACAATTTTTTAATGAAACATTGTATTATGGAAATAAAAATCCCAAATTCCCTTATAAATTTCTAATATCATAATACTCAAACCCCACAAGGTAAACTAATACTCCAAATCAAATGGTGAAATCAAAATAAAATTTTTAGATCATTCGAACCTCAATTTAAAAAATTTATATTCCAAACTAACACATGACATGCCTAAAACTTTGGGTATTCATATAATAATAATCATAAATAATTAAAACAACATTCATACCAAAGCCTTCATATTACATGTTTTTTGGGATATGATAAAGTTAAATAGAATCAATGGGGAAACCAAAGAAGCTACATATAAGCACGAATTTCAGAATGATTTAAATGATAATTTTTATAAACATTCACACATTGTGTAATGAATTTTTTTGATGCTTTATCAAAATTTTAAAATTATAGATCTAGAAAAAATATGCAGAATAGGATTGTTTAGTTGTTTTTATTAGAATCACATGTAAGACTTCTAATGAATCTAACAATAATTTTAAATTATTTCAAAATGTTATTGTTGAATTTATGAATATAGTTGAGTGTTGTGAATGACAAAATTAAGTTATAGAATATTGAGAAGATTTGATAAATTATTCTTTGTAATGTTTAATTATGATTTGGAAAATATAATTAATTTTGAACATTATATGTTCATTTCAATTCTTGATATTAAATATTCTCGAAAAAGGAAGAAACATTTGACATAAATTTATATTCAATATTTCTTTTGTGATTTGTTTTATTTTCATTATGTTATATATTTATTAATCATATATATATGAGTACCATAACAACATATTTATTTTTTACAAAATTAATGGTCTATGTTGCAATTAAAAGTATTATTATTATATATATATATATTATCATTATCCCAAACCTAAATCCAAATCCAAAGAATGGGATGTTATTTTCTCACCACCATATTCAATTTAGATAACACCATTCATGTTTCATTCACATGTGGAATCCCATATTTCTTTCATCATGGAACTTGCAGACCACATAATGAGGTCTCCCATGTGAGAATATCCATGACGCCATCAAAACCATGAAATGTTCCCCCAACCTTATAAATTTTATTTAAACCACCCAAACCAACACAATTTGAAACACCTATGAAGAAAACTACAGTCACATATAGACAATGAAATCTAAATATTGGTTGATTTATATAGTTAGGATTCAAATCCTTGTTCTCAAAAGTGAATTCTTGTAAAAATACCTACTAAACATCATGGTTAGGGAGATCTTAAATAACTATTTTAAAAATATTACATGTATAATTTTCTTTATATGTTTATATTCATGAAAATAAATGAAAATTTAGTTTTGATACTTAAATTTTTACTGATTTCTATGATTTTTTTATTGGTTGGATTAATAAGATATTACTTGTTATTATTATAAATATATTTAATTATACTTATATGGTATTTTAGGATTGTATGTGATGATTGATTTGGATAAGGATGTGTTTATTTATCATTGACTTCATAGTGAAATAATTCAATGATATTTGGTTTGTATACACATACATGAGAAGTTATCTTGATATGATAAAATGATTGTGGTTATGACTGGTAAGGCATGAGATGACTCATAAATATTAAAAAGTTCCATAGTGGTCCTTTCACTCCATGAATAACCCCTAATGACATCACTCTGTTGAAAATACATTATTTTCTATTACAGTATAACAGTATAAGATACTTCCTAGATTTTTTCACACACAGTATGAGCCACATGGATATTAGTCTTTTAAAAAGGTATTATTTTCCCTTAAGGAATATCTAATGAGGATGCAACCCATTCAAATTTCAATATTAGTATTAATTTAGCAGATCTTGTTTTTATGTGAAATATACTATTTTCCCTCTAGTTAAGACTAATGAGGAATCTACCATCAATATGATTTTGTTTCAAGGCTAAATGAATGTAGGATAGTTAGATGGTGTGATAGAGATTAATAGTTTATTCAATTAATACCATACTTCAGGAAAAATGTTATAGTTTATTGACAGGTTATAGAATAATATTAGTGCTAAAATTATTTTATCTATTAATTTGAGATCATGATTTTTTTTAATTATGTCATTTTTAAGGTATCATACTATGTCCACTAATAATCACCACTAATAAATATTTCTATTATAAGAGTTGTGTCATATTAAGACGATGAATGGTATTAAGCTAGTTGTTGCTTGAATTTTTTCATTAGTCTATCATGCTTAGTAGTTATAATTAATGGTAGTTGGTATTAGTGTAAATTTTAGGAATTGGTATACTGAGGAGATCTCCCTTCTTTAATATTTTATTTTTTAACTTTTCCATGACTATTTGGATTATATTTCTCCCTTAACATTTTCTATTATATTTTTTATTCTTTTTGGATTTCGTTCATATGTCATGAGTATATTATATATGATAGCTAGTAGGAATTTTCAACATTACTTTTTTATAATATAAAAAATTCTAGGTTGTGTGCATGTATGTCTGGATATGTCCTTAAAATTTTTTATGTTATTCCACCTTTGTGTTAGTCACCAACCATTATCCTATTAGAGATGGGCATGGGGGAAACACTCCATTAAACAGCATCCCCATCATAGTCCAAGTTGTTCGGGTCATGTCATAAATAAATTCAAAAAAAAATTAGTGAATGAATAATAATAATAGAATTTTGAGTTATTTATATGAATTATAATAACTATATAATTATTGAAATAGTAATTAACTATTGGAATAAAAATTACAGTTGAAATAAAAACCTGTCCATTGGGATCAGTAAAATGAATACTAATTAATATTTATAATTAATAAATCAATAAACATAAATTTTAAAATATCATTTAATTATTTCTTAAATAATTTATCTAAAATTATTTATAAACCTAGTTTTTACAAATTATGTTTCGACATATTTTGTGAAGAATTAATTTCAATGGTAAAATTTTAATATTATAATTGAATAATTTACTATTGTATTATTTATTTAAATATATATAATATGATTTTATTTTAATAGGAAAAAAATAAATAATTAAATTATTATTTTGATAAAGTAAAAGATGTTTTTTGGATATTTATTCTATAATTATTTATGAAATAATATTTTTTATTGTTTAAAAAAAGATGATTTTTAGGAGAATGTTGGAAATTACATTTTTAACAAATACTATATGATGCGTGAAACTAATGAAATTTAAATATGCCTGAGTAGTCTATAAAATATTTTTAATTAATATAAATATTTTTAATGTGTAAAATAATTCATGTAAAAGTAATATGCTTAGTCTACAAACCAATAAATCTATTTGCAAAATCTCTAATGTATCTTATCCTTATAAAAAACTCGTTTAATTAATCACTTTGAATAAAATATTTCCACGATTCCATACAATTATGGATATTTTAATTTAAAATAAAACCATATTTTATAGTCAAATAACTTCTTGTCATATAAATCAACATGATTCATGGTCCTTAGTTTAAATAATAACAATATGAAGATTTTTTAAAAGATACCACTCACCCTTGTCTATATAAACACGCCACTTTCACTCTTGTATCCTCACCACCATAACTTATTCTTTTTCAAATTATCTACCCTAATCCTTCAGTAAATACCACTATCATTGTTCTAATGTCTTAATTGAGTCAAAAAATCCACCTATACTGGATTTATAATAAATCCATAGGAGGTGACTCAAATAGAATGGTAAGGGTATAAAAATGCACGTAATATCATTTCAATAATCCACTTACCCTCTCTATATTATAAAAAATTATCAATTTAAAATTTTGAAAATTAATTTTGAAATAATATAATGTTTATATAAATTTGATATATTTTTTAGTGTTAACTTATTTTCACCACTTTTACAAACATCTATCAACCATGATTATTTTATAAAACCAAAGTGAATGATGATGTTTTGTTTTTTACTTTTTACATTAATATCCATTCTCCAAAATTGATATAATAATTTAATATGACATTAATAATATAATAATTTTATTTATATAATTATAGAATAATAAAATATGCATGGTAATAATGATAATAAAGCTTAATAATGTTAGTCGATTAAAAAAATCTAAAACAAGTTGTAGAAGAATGTTTTCTATATTGTAACTATCTATAGATATGTTGAAATCACCCATTTATCGAATTTATTTAACAATATACCATGAAAATAAAGGATATTTTAATCCTATTTAAAAATGAACCTTAATTGTTACCATTTAACTAAAGAATATTTTGAATTATGAATTGAATAACCTCAAATCAATTGATGTAGACAATATTAATTTAATAAATTAATATAACAATGTAGTTATCACATTTGAATGATGAAAAAATTAAAATTATCTTAAATCAAGTAATAAATGAATGTAACATTTTTATTAAAGAGGTTTTTGGAAAATATGATGCATTATAGGTCTCTAGGTAAGGTGCCTGTATTTCTCTATATTGTTCACTGGGTTATGTTATCTGTCACTCACTATAACTCCATAATCAACTTTCAACATTCATTTATTTTCATTATATGTTAATTATACATAATTACATGATGTATAAGATTGTATCCTATATATATTTTCATGGTATATTAAAGTTTCACTACCTCCCTTTCTAAATTATTTTATAAATTTAACTCAACAAAGAGAATTGTTCAATTCAATCATCATTTTCATGTTCCACTCCTGAAAATATTATTCTATCTTATAGTTTTCTCTAAAAAAACATTTTTTCCTCTAATTATATATGATTTTTCTAGTTTTGGTGATACACAATTTTTTTCATTTTAAAAATTATTAACCGAATTCATAAAATTTTGATTTTTATTCAACTTTTCATTTGATCTTTGCATCACTTTATGAACAATTTTCATGACCAATACTCTTTTCATTGATAATAAGTGTCCAAGATTCCTTAATCCCTTATTTTTTGGTTATCCGACATGATACCTAAATGGTTACTGTTTTTTTATTTATTATAACACCCATTTCATTATCATGGGTTTATTTAATTTTTATTCTTTATTAATGATTCTTTTCATTATAGAACACATATAAGTGGAATATTATGAATATGCATTAGTGTAGAGTTATATACCCTCACAGTTGATTGGGTAATTCGTTATATTTCAGAAAATAATTACTTTTGGTCAAGATTTTATTATTCGTACTAACATATTTGAATGATAATGATGCTATTTGATTTTTCAGTTACATTATTGTCCGGATGATTAGCATTAACCTATGATTATGGTGAAAATCTTTATGTTTCTGAAGCACTATACGATTCTTATGATAACCATGATCTTATAATATTTTTCTATTATGTTATTTTTCTTGGTGACATGTTATAATCCATTTTTTTTATGATTTAATGCAAAAAACATTGACTCTAATGATATCTCACCCCTTTTATATCATATTTTATCCTCTAACATGGATTTGTATACAAATTATTTTTCAATGAATGTCCCCTAGATATCCTATATTATGATATAACAATTATGAGACCATGAGAAAATTAAAAATATTGAAATAAAATCCTATATTGATAATTTAAAATGTTTTATGATGAATATAATCATTAAATGATTTACATCCACTAAATTTTGTCAAATATTATATGAATACTTATGTTTTTAAAATATAATATATTTTATTGGAACTATAGGTAATTATAAATCAGTTGATGTAATTTATTCATATAGATATAAAATAATGATATTATTATGTGCTGAGTTAAGTAGTAATATGTATAGATGTCAAGAAGACAACATGTCTAACAATAGATGACCCACCTTCAGTATCAGATTACTCAGCCACTTACTCAAATATAAAGAGTTTTCCCTAATCCTTCTGAGGTCTCTATATCCATCCTTGGATTCTAGGACTAGATTATTTTTACTTATCCAATGAAATATGTGATCCTTTTATAATATAGGATTATAAAATAATTTTTTAGTCGCCTTTAACCTAAACAAAATTTAAGGATTTTACCTAAGAATGCACTATATTGGCATGCGGACGATGGCTTAACTGACAATGAGGCCAGTAACATAAATCCAATTTCTGTTATTAGTTTTTATTTATCTAAAATATAAAAAATGTTATATCAAATAAATAATAGTGGAGTTTTTAATATGAAAATTTTTGGAAGAAGCTCCTTGAAATACATTATTTATTTTTGTTTTGACAATTAATATTTTTATTTTTTATAATTTCATTAATCATGTATGCATTTTATTCTTTTTTCTTTATTTATTAATTTTTATTATTTTTATCAGGAATATTATATATACAATTATATAAAGTAATTTATTTGTTAAATTGATTATATGTATAATTTTCTATCATTCACATGAATTCCCATAATCACATGACTTACCAAGAGGTCTTTTAGTCTTACAAAATCTTCATTATCACATGGTATCCTAACTTTTCAAACATATTTTTGTTCTTTGAGTGAATAACTTTTCCAATATGTTCAATCAATTTGTATATGTGGTTGACAAAATTGTAAAATAATTTTATTACTTCTTTCATATTTTTGATCATTTCTTCATGTGATTAGTTGCCTGTTCCTAATGTCGTTACATTTATTCATATTTTTGTTCACATTATTTTCATAGATGATACTTCACTCATCTGGTCTATAATGTAACATCATGATTTGTTGATTTATTCTTTTGGTTAATACCTCTTTGTAGAAAACCCATACAATTGATTAATGAATTAATATTTTTTTTGGATATTTTATTATTATTTAGATTTTTTTGTTTTCATGTCTTTCGATATTTCCATTTAATTTATGTTTTTAGAAGTTGTTTAAATTTTTTTATTGGCCCCAAAAATTCATATTAATATTATGGAAACTATTAAAAGTAATTTCTTAATGTTTTAACTAGTTGTTAATGTACCTTTTAGTTTTTTATTATTAACACATAAACCTACAACAAAAAGTTTAAAAATGATGAATTTATTTATTTGAGAGATATATTCTGTTTTTTAGGATTATAAATTAATTTTTTTTTTCTAATGAACAAATTTAAAGACAAAATATTTTATTTACTCCTATATTATAATATTTAAAATTTTATCTTGTATAAAAATTTATATTTAATTTCATTAAAAAATTCAAATTTGTATTTTATATGTAAAAAATATATGATATTTTTGGGATTTATTTTAATCTATAATATTTTGATGGGGAAAATCCATGAGTAAAAATAATAATTATTTGAAGATGATGAAAATATAGAATAAAATAAAGATGAAGAAAAACTAGAAGAAGAAGAAGAATACATGCCAAATGAATTACGCGTTTCGGGATAAATCCATACCTCCAAAGTGAGTTATAATCATATAACTAGAATTTGATAGAACAATTAGAGGGAAAGAATATATTAACAAACAATAAAAACCTAGCTCAAATTATATACCAGATAAGATGAAGAATTGTTCCACCAACATCACATTATATCAAGTTCTCTACAATGAATGATTGATGGATGCCTGCATAACTATAATTCTATAGTCACCCATGTCCTAGCTTCTATAGTGGACAATGGCTAGAAGTCTACATAGTCATAGTACTAATTTCTCTAAATTTTGATATGTTGGAGTATTGATGTCAATATACACACTTCTATAGTCACATTTCAATATATCCCCATCATTTGATCTTCATGTTGTTATATTTGAAGACTAATGTCTTATATGTGCTGCTAGCATTCAAACCAACATCATCCAAATGGACTAGGGTACACTAATATAACATTATAGGGTTATTTGGAACTATTTAATAGTGAATTGAGATTTGTTTAAATTAGTCATTAATTTTTAAAAATCAAATGGTAATTATGGAATTACAATTTCTCTCTCCCTCTCTATAATTGTTTTTAAATATTTTTTTATTACTATATTTATTTCTTGGATGATTATTTTTGTAAATACAATTTAATAGCCTCAAGACTACATTCATAGAGAATGTTAATAACAATGTAAGAATTCATACTTGAAATACAATTCTTTATGATATTGTTTCAACATGATACATTAAAACATTTAACATTCATGTGACACTATGAAAACTAAATACTGATTCATTTTTCATCGTTGGTTGCTAAAGTAAACTACTGAAACACCCAATATTTCTAATTTTTTACGATTAAAGGGACAAATAAATTGTTATACACTAGTATATTTATCTAAAACATTACACCATGTTTCATTATTTTTATATTTTATGTTTTGAACTGGTATTTTTCTACACTAAACCATTTTAGACAATAATTAGACCACCATTAAATTGTATGTCATGGTTTTCATACCATGAAAAAAAGTTTCATATAGTTTATGATAATCTTGTTGGAAAATAATTAGGTTGGGGATACTCCATTAGACAAATACATTGTTCATTACTCTCCTATTAAATGTATTTTAGTGTTGTGTCAGGTCTTTAGTAATGTCATGTGTTGGGATTAATCATATTAAAAACGTCTAAGTTTAGGTTTTCCTCTATAAAATTCTCTATAAAATTTTAGTGGGTGTCATACTCCATTAGATGGAGGGATAAGAGTATAAAAAAGATCATTTGGATCCAAAATACTATAAAATTTCATGTGATTATCTCTTAATATTTATGAATACTCTATTTACATATCCACTACACCTCATTACGTTGCAAAATTACATTGTTAATTTTAATAACATTTATGTTTATAATAGATGAAACTTAACCCCCACCTCTTGTCTGATTCCATTACCCTCTCGAGATCTAACAGTTATTATGAATGATTCTCCATAAAAACATAGTTTACCATTATTAATATGATTTTAATATTATTTGTTTTTGAGATAATTATACTCTTTAGCAAGATTATAGTAGATCTATTTTAAATAATGAAAAGTTAGGTGTTGAATTTTTGAATCTGATGAGACCACCACTTTTCAATGGAAGTGATTATATGTAACAACCAAAAGTTTCATTAATGGAAAATCCCTCTTGATCTTATTAAATGTCTCTTTATATAAAATGTTTTTATAAGATGTCAAATTATTTGGTTTTATGTTAAGATTTTTGACCGTTGTTAATATAGTCATTGAACAGTGATCACATGATTAGTATAAATATAGGACCTTAACAAATCCAATTTACTCATACAAAAGAAGTGATGGCCTCATCCAGTATAATTTCCCCTTACGAAGCCCATTTGTCAGAGCTCGGAAAAGAGGTGGAATCCTTGGGCTTCACCCTTGATTATGCCCAAGCTGAGCTTCACCATGTCAAGCTCGAACAGGACAGTCTACGGGAAAAGTGGAAGTTGATAGAGATTACCACTCGAGCGATGTTATTCGAGCCACCCCAAGAGTCTGTCAGCATCACACACCTTACCCTTAGGTCTTATGCAGCTATTTTAAGGGGTTATGTAACAAATAAGTAGTACTATTTTCATGTACATTATTTTTGTATATAATAATGAATATAATTTATAGTCAATTTTGATACATTGTAAATAGTTTTTAAAGTACAAATGGTGTTTTTAGTTATTATTTAATTAAGAAATTTATTTTATTAAATTAAGGGATTTCTGAATTATATAATATTTTCATAAAATCATAATATTATAATTAAATCATTTTTTTAAATATAAATGATCTTATTATTTTATGAATGCAATTAAATTTTTTATTAAGGCTTAAAATCCATTTTTGTCAAAACCAATGAATTTTTGATAAATGTCAGTTTTTATTTTAAAAGTGAAAATTCACATATTTAGAAATTTTTTTAGATAAAATAAATGTCATTTCTAGAATTAGGATGTCGAAATTATCAAACAGTGAATTTTTCATAATTTTCTGAGACAATCAATTTTTTGGGAAAAATTTAACAACTGTTTAAATATATAATGTGTTTTATGGGATCATAATGACCCAATGGTGATGTAATAAAATACCATAATCCTTATGTTCGGCCAATATATTTTTTATTATTAAAATAATGTGATTTTGGGTTTGTTTGACTTACTTTTCAAAGCATTAATGGACCCCTCAAGACATATTCAACACTTTGCCTTTTTAAATTAATTTACATGGGAGTGTGACTCACCTCCACATAATAAACCTTATTATTTTAAGAAGTTAGGACTTGGGCTTTATAAAATGTTTTTTTCCTCTTCACTTTTCTAAAAACCATGGGAAAAAACCATGGTATGGTCTGTGGTTTCGAGTAATTTAATGTAAGGGGACCCAAACATAAATAATAAAGAATTCCCTCACATTTCATATATAAACCCACCCAAGCTCCCACTTCCTCTTCACTAAAATCCCTTGGAGATCTTCCAACCTATTCTCTACTCTCTCAATAATCCTCCCAAGGTTCCCCAAGCTCCCACGAAGCCTCTCACAAGCCTCTCTCTAGCATTTGGGAGCACACATCCAAGTAAGGGTTTTTTCTTCCTTTATCATTTTTGTCAATTTTAATTAAGTTGTATTTCCGTTTTAATTTCAATTATTAATGTTGGGGTATGGTTTCACACCTCCCCCATACTTCCCTATTATTGTTTTAATGATGGGAGACCCCTTTCTCTCTCATTAAATTCCTCCCATGTACACCGTTACTATGCAGAAATTCCAAAAAGAACTTCTCTCTCCTCATTTACATTCAAGAAATTATTTTGTATCAGGAATATAAATTCCATTAAAATTGTTGGTACATGTATATATATGACCTCCTTACTTTCCATTACATGTAAATATGATGAGTAACCCCTTTCTCTCTCATAAACCATTTTTATGAATTCTTATGTCACGCCGTTACGCTGCCGAAATCGCACCGATTTTCTAAGCCAATGTCGTTGTGTAGTGAATACCATGCCCATTTCACAATCAAGGGTATTCACCTCGATGAAAATTTACTTATTGATTACAAAGTTTCATGTATGAATTCCACATTCCTTTTTCGTGGAATAAATTATTGTGTTTTTTGAAGCCAAGTTTTATGATCCATGTGGCACACTTATGCATGAAATGAAATGTTTAAGAATGGTGTGCCCTTATAGCGCTCCAATGCATTGGGTAAAGTATAGTATCATGATACGTCATGTTCAATGAGTGTTGACTCATGCTAATTCAAGTGCAACTAGGGTTTACTCGTACTTCATGTGCAATGAGGGTTTACTTATGCTTTATGTGCAGCGAGCATTGGCTCATGATAATTCCATGTTAAGTGTTGTTGCCACATTTCCATGTTATGATTATCATGCTTTATCATGCCTTTATGTTCATGTTTCTATTGTGCTCTATTGATATGCCTAATGACTAAAATGTATTGTACTCCTCATATTATTCCATGTGTATTCCCTTACTGGGCTTTATAGCTCACCTTTTTCTTATGCATGTCCTCAGGTTATCCCATGCAATGATAAGTATGAGGGAATATAGTGGTCATGTAAATGAAGTTTTCAATAATGATGTTGTATTTCATGTTTTAAATTTTTACGTAATGATCCTAATCCCCAAATACATTAAACCTCTCGATCTTCATTGTTGTATCAAGTGAAGTTTTATGTAATAAGTCATGTTTAAGTTGTAATAAAAAGCAGGGTTGTTATAGTTGGTATCAGAGGATAGGTTTAGTTATTTTTGGGATTAGGAAACCCTAGTAAATCCTTAGATACAAGACTAAGTATAATAAAAACATCCCTACGTTTTGGTAAGTGATTAGTATGTGGTTTATCAAAAAAATACATCCCTCTCTGGATACGAGCAGGTAGAGGCGGCTCTGGCATAGATGTATCCGAGGGGTAAAACTCGAAAACACCAATTTGAGCTAGACTCGAACGGGAACTGGTGCACGACAGCGGGCCTTGCTGTACTCTTGGTTACGAAACTCCCGGGGGATATGTTTTGATAAATTCAAAAGCTTAGTATGAACCCTTATTATGGGAATTAATAAATGCCACTAAGAATATATGTTAGAAAGTAGATCATGAAAAGCCTAGATTGAAGCCTATAGACTCATGAGTTAAGGAAATGAAAGTTTATTTATAAGTCATCAACTTTTGTCTATGTATTACCCTTTATGTGTTACCCCTAAAATTACTTTAATTCCAGCCAATGGCCGGTAATAGGAGGACTCAGGCTAACAACTGTTGTAAAGATCAGTGTGATAACTGTACTAATGAGATACCAAATCCAATTGGAGCAGGAATCACGATCTTTTTCTCACTTCTCTCTCAGATAACTCATGTTTTGAATAGAAATACGAGTAAAGAGGAAGGTTCAACCCCCCCCCCTAAGTAAGAACAAGTCTATATCGAGAGCTTCATGAGACAAAGGCCTCCTACTTTTAGTGGATCATCCGATCCCACGATCGCTGAACAATGGATCAACTCCATTGAAAAGATATTCTACATCCTCTAATATTCTGAACAAGAGAAGGTTCACCTATCGGCTTATCGTATGGAGGGTGAAGCTGATCAATGGTGGACGTTGATCAAAAAATACAAATCCTGAGGAGGAGATCGAGGCGTTAGAATATAAGTATTTCTGGAAGATGTTTTTTGATAAATATTTTCTGTGCACCCTCCGGCTTAAGATGGAAAGGGACTTCCTTTACCTCAAGCAAAAAGATGAGTAATCTGTTGGAGCGTACTAGGAAAACAACACGAGGCTTTCACTATACGCTTCCGGTTTTGTTGTTACCCTTGAATTCAAGGTTGACCGCTTCTTTGGTGGGCTGAATCCAAGCTTGCGGAAAGCATTAGTGATCCGTGACTTCGACAGTTATGAGGAAATTGTCCGATTTTCCCTCAAGGTTGAAATTGAGATCGGGGAAGCATGGGGGTATCATGGGGACAAGAGGCGTAAACAGGACTTCAATGCTGGTGGTCCGATGGATAAATCTAACGGTGCTAAGAATATCTAGAACCCCACTTTCCAAAAGTGCAGAAAGAAGCACCTTGGAAATTGCCTCAAGGGGACAAGAAAATGCTTCAGGTGTGGAAGAGAAGGGCACCTAGCTGTTAACTGTCCGCAAGAAGGACCCACAGTTGAGACGGAGGATATGAACGCTCCGTTCGAACCTCAACGCATTGTTTAATGCTACAAATTCATAGAACCGTGTCATTTTGAAAATCAGTTCCCTAATTCAAGGGTTATCGGAGGCAACCAACAACCTCCAAGATAGCAAGGAAGAGCTTTTTCCATCACTTCTGCCGAAGTGAACCCCAAGAACAAAGTGGTTAGAGGTACGCTTGTTATTCATTCAAGAATAGTGAACATTCTTTTTGATTCTGGTTCTACACATTCCTTTATAACTCGAATGTTTAGTAGAACAATCCCAGCACCACCAAAAATCCTGGAAGTAAAGATGTATGTGAGTACGGAAAATGGGGCAATCATTGCATCCCATGAGTATAAGTCCTCCCCTATTATAATCTATGGATTGAATTTACCGTCGAACCTTTTCATACTCTCTCTGGTGGAATTTGATGCAATTCTTAGCGTGGATTGGATTTCCTTATATAGAGCCAACAAAAATTGTCGGGAGAGGGAAATCACACTCTATATGGAGAATCGACCCCCGATTCATTACAAGTGTTAGGATGAAGATGAATCTACATTAGATCCATCATCTCAAGCATGGATATTACTACCTTATGATCATGCATATTAGGCTCTGATGATTGACTCCAATGAAGAAACCATCCTTGAAGAAATGCATATTGTGAGGGAATTCATTGAATTGTTTCCCGGGGAACTGCCTCGTCTTCCCCCAAGAAGATATGTTGAGTTCTCAATTGAACTTATACCTAAGGCACTACCAATATCCAAGACTCCATATAGAATGGCTATTGTAGATCTTGAAGAGATGAAGAAACAACTACAGGAAAATCTAGATAAAGGGTTTATACGCCCATGTGATTTACCATGGGGTGCACCAGTCCTCTTCATCAAAAAATAAGGATAGGTCAATGCGGCTCTGCATCGATTATCCTAAACATAACAAAATCACGATAAAGAACAAGTATCCTCTCCCAAGAATCGATGACTTGTTTGATCAGCTGTGTGGAGCACAATACTTCTCCAAGGTGGATTTGCAGTCGGGATATTATCAAGTAAGGGTGAAGAAGAAAGATGTCCCCATGACTGATTTTCGTACAAGATATAGGCACTATTAATTCATAGTAATACCTTTAGGACTCACAAATGCTCCAGAAATATTCATGGACTTAATTAATAGAGTCTTTTGAGATTACGTAGTCAAATTTGTTGTAGTATTTATAGATGATATTCTAATATACTCCAAAACCAAGGAGGATCATGAGGAGCATTGAAAAAGTGTACTAGAGAATTTGCGCAAGGAAAAGCTCTATGAAAAGTACAGAAAGTGTGATTTTTGGTTGAAGAAGGTCTCATTCTTGAGCCATATCATCACAAGAAATGGGATATCTGTGGACCCCTCCAAAACAGATGCAATTGAGGGATGGTCAAGGCCAACATCGGTGACATATATCCGTATCTTCGTGGGGTTAGCTGGATATTATCGATGATTTGTGAGAAATTTCTCACGATTTCCAACCCTCTTACAAAGATATATTGAAATGGGGTAAAGTTTTATTGGAGTGATGAATGAGAAGAAAGCTTCAAGGAGTTGAAAAGGAGGCTTATCACTGCACCCTTGCTCACTTTACCCACAAGTGGGGAGATTTTTGTGGTATTCAGTGATGCTTCGAAGAAGGGATTAGGATGTGTACTGATGCAGAATGATAAAGTGATATCCTATGCCTCAAGGCAGTTGAAAATCCATGAGAAAAACTATCCAACGCATGATCTGGAGTTGGAGGCTGTGATCTTTGCCTTGAAAATCTGGTGGCATTATCTCTATGGAGAGAAATTTGAGATATATACTGACCACAAGAGTCTTAAATATATATTCACATAGAAAGAGCTTAATATGTGTCAGAGAAGATGGATAGAGCTCATCAAGGATTATGACTGTTCAATACATTACCACCCTGGGAAAGCGAACAAGGTGGCAGATTCCCTAAGTTGAAAGGACCCAGCAATTCTATCAATGATGAGAATTGAGAAGGATCCAATCTTATTAGACTTTATGAAGATGGACGTGGAGATCATAAAGAAGGGAACATCATCGATCCTTTCACAAATGATTTCTCAACCATATCTTTTTGAAAGGTTAAAGGATACTCAAAAGGATGATGTGGGAATTCAAGAAAAAGTGGAAGTTATCAAAAAGGGTAAATCCTCGGAGTTTAATGTTAATGAAGAAGGAATTGTGAGGTTTGGGAAAAGACTATGTGTTCCATCAAGTCCGGAGCTGAAGAAGGAACTTTTAGATAACGCACATAGTTCAAATTTCTCTATTCACCCATGGAGCACAAATATGTATCGAGACCTCTAAGAAAACTTTTGGTGGGATAATATGAAGAAGGAGATCGCTGAATATACATCAAAGTGCCTGGTGTGTCAGCAAGTGAAGGCAGAGAGGCAGAAGTCTAAGGGGATGACGCAACCATTTCCCATACCAGAATATAAATGGGAGAACATCACCATGGACTTTGTCACTGGACTTCCAAGGACATCCAAAGGAAACAATGCAATCTGGGTTGTTGTGGATCGTCTTTAAAAGACTTCACACTTCATTGCTATTCGGGAGGATTTCTCATTGGATCAACTGGCACAGATATATATCAGAGAAGTGGTAAGGTTTCATGGAGTACCACTATCTATTGTGTCTGACCGAGATCTAAGATTCACCTCTTTGTTTTGGAAGATTCTTCAACTTGCTCTGAATACTGAACTGATCTTCAGTATGGCCTATCATCCTAAAACTGATGGCCAATCAGAGCGAACTATCCAAACACTTGAGGATATGATGAGAGCGTTCTCAATGGACTTTAAAGGAGGATGGGATCAACATATTCCTTGGGTTGAGTTCTCTTATAATAACAATTTCCACTGAAGCATCTAAATGGCACATTATGAAGCCCTGTATGGGAAAAGGTGCAGAACACCTGCATATTGGGAGGAGGTCGGTGAACGTAAGCTGCTTGGACTAGAAGTGGTCAAAGAAATGGTGGAGAAGTTGAAAACCATTCAGCTGCATATCAAGGCAGCCCAGAGTCGACAGAAGAGTTATGCAGATAATCATCGACGAGACCTTGAGTTTAAAGCTGGAGACATGGTGTTTCTACGCATATCTCTGTGGAAAAAGGTCATGAGGTTTGGAAAGAAAGTAAAGTTATGTCCAAGGTAAATCGGCACCTTAGAGATTATTGACCGTGTTGGGGCTGTGGTCTATCGACTAGCACTTCCACATACCATGGCCAAGGTGCATGAGGTCTTTCATGTATCCCTCTTAAGGAACTACATACCAGACAGTTCACATGTACTCTCATCTGAGGTGGTACAATTGGAAGACGATCATTATTATGAGGATCAACTAGTGAAGATCATTGATCGTAGAGAAAAAGTTCTACGAAATAAGACAATTCCCCTCATTAAGGTGTTGTGGAGAAACCAAAAGTTTGAAGAAGAAACTTGGGAATCGGAGGATATGATGAAGTTGAGTTACCCACATTTGTTTTAGTGTGGGAAAATGAAAATTTCGAGGGCGAAATTTCTTAAGGGGGAATATTGTAATGACCCAAAGTTTCATTAATGGAAAATCCCTCTTGATCTTATTAAATGTCTCTTTATAAAAAATGTTTTTATAATAAGTCAAATTCGTTGGTTTTATGTTATGATTTTTGATCGTTGTTAACATAGCCGTTGAACAGTGATCACATGATTTGTATAAATATAGGACTTTAACAAATCCAATTTACCCAGACAAAAGAAGTGATGGCCTCATCCAATAGAATTGCCCCATACGAAGCCCATTTTTCGGAGATCAGAAAAGAGGTGGCATCCTTGGGCTTCGCCCTTGATCAAGCCCAAGCTGAGCTTCACCATGTCAAGCTCGAATGGGATTGTCTATGGGAGAAGTGGAAGTTGATAGAGATTACCACTCGAGCGATGTTATACGAGCCACCCCAAGAGTCTGTCACCATCGCACACCTTACCCTTAGGACTTATGCGGCTATTATAAGGGGTTATGTAACAAATACGTAGTACTATTTTCATGTACATTATTTTTGTATATAATAATGAATATAATTTCTAGTCATTTTTGATACATTCTAAATAGTTTTTAAAGTACAAATGGTGTTTTTAGTTATTATTTAATTAAGAAATATATTTTTTTAAATTAAGGGATTTTTGAATTAAATAATATTTTAATAAAATAATAATATTATTATTAAATCATTTTTTTAAATATAAATGATCTTATAGGTTTATGAATGCAATTAAAATTTTTATTAAGGTTTGAAATCCATTTCTGTCAAAACCCGTGAATTTTCGATAAATGTCAGCTTTTATTTTAAAAGTTAATATTCACATATTTAGAAAATATTTTAGATAAAATAAATGTCATTTCTGGAATCAAGACGTTGAAATTATCCAATGGTGAATTTTTCATAATTTTCTAAGACAGTCACATTTTTGGGTAAAAATTAAATACCGTTTAAATATATAATGTGTTTTATGACATCATAATGACCCAATGGTGATGTAATAAAATACCATAATCCTTATGTTCAGAAAATATATGTTTTATTATTAAAATAATGTGATTTTGGGTTTGTTTGACTTACTTTTCAAAGCATTAATGGACCCCTCAAGACATATTCAACACTTTGCCTTTTTTAATTAATTTCCAGGGGAGTGTGACTCACCTCCACATAAGGAACTTTATTATTTTAAGAAGTTCGGTCTTGGGCATTATAAAATATTTTTTTCCTCTTCCCTTTTCTAAAAATCATGGGCAAAAACCCTGGGATGGTTTGTGGTTTGAATTAATTTAATGTAAGGTGACCCAAACCTAAATAATAAATAATTCTCTCACCTTTAATATATAAACCCACTCAAGATCCCACTTCCTCCTCACTAAAATCCTGTGGAGATCATCAAACCTCTGCCATACTCTCTATAGAATCCTCCCAAGGTGCCCCAAGATCCCAAGAAGCCTCTCACAAGCCTCTCTCTATCATTTGGAAGCACACTTCCAAGTAAGGGTTTTTTCTTCCTTTCTCATTTTTGTCAATTTTCTAATAGTTGTATTGCCCTTTTAATTTCAATTATGAATGTTGGGGTATGGTTTCAAACCTCCCCAAAACTTCCCTCTTATTTATTGAATGATGGGAGACCCCTTTTTCTCTCATTAAATGCCTCCCATGTACACCCGTTACTATGCTGAAATTCCGAAAGGAACATCTCTCTCCTCATTTACATTCAAGCAATTATTTTGTATCATGAATCCAAATTCCATTACAATTGTTGGGACATGTATCTATATGACCTACTTACCTTCCATTACAAGTAAATATGATTAGGAACCCCTTTCTCCTTAATAAACCATTTTTATGAATTCTTATGCCACGTCGTTACGCTGCCGAAATCACACCGATTTTCTATGCGAATTTCATTGTGTAGTGAATACCATGCCCATTTCTCAATCAAGGGTATTCACCTTTATGCACATTTTATTATTGATTAAAAAGTTTCATGTATGAATTCCACATTTCTTTATCATGGAATAAATTATTATGTTTTATGAATCCATGTTTTATGATCCATGTGGCACCCTAATGCATGAAATGAAATGTTTAAGAAGGGTGCGCCCTTATAGCGCTCCTATGCATTGGGTAAAGTATAGTATCATGATACGTCATGTGCAATGAGTGTTGACTCTTGATAATTCAAGTGCAACGAGGGCTTACTCGTGCTTCATGTGCAATGAGGGTTTACTCATGCTTTATGTGCAATGAGCCTTGGCTCATGCTAATTCCATGTTAAGTGTTGTTAACACATTTACATGTTAGGATTATCATGCTTTATCATGCCTTTATGTTCATGTTTCACGTGTTCTATATTGATATTCCTAATGTCTAACATATATTTTACTCCTCATGTTATTACATGTGTATTCCCTTACTGGGATTTATAGCTCACCCTTTTCTTATGCATGTCCTCAGGTTATCCCATGAAATGCTAAGTTCGAGGGAATGTAGTGGTCATGTAACGGAAGTTTTCAATAAAGATGTAGTATTTCATGTTTTAAATTTTTATGTAATGATCCTAAGACCAAAAGACACTAAACCTCTCGATCTTCTTTGTTGTATCAAGTGAAGTTTTATGTAATAAATCATGTTTAAGTTGTAATAAAAAGAAGGGTTGTCATATTAGAAATATTGTAATATAAAAAATAGAAGTATTTTAAATTAACATATGTATTGTATAGTAGAATTTTTGGGATAAACCATATAAAATACCTTGAGTTACTATTTATACATTGACTAGTAATAATTATTCTAAATATGTATTTAATGAAAAATTCTCGAATTATCTTCATTAACCAATTACAATAAATTATAGTACACATATATATTCTTATGAAAATAATAATAACATTTTGATCAATTTAAAATTCATTAATTATGGAATTGAAAAATTGAAGAGAATTAAGTATCCCCTTCACATGGATTAATTTCATGAATTTAAAATGACTACTCTTAAAAGTTTTAATAAGATGTTAAAAAAATTAAAATGATTTTCAACAACATGGATACATTTGGAAAAATAATAAAAAATAAGTAAATATTTAATTAATTATATGATCGTTACCAAGTAAATGGAATTAAATGTAATCCTTCATTAAGAAAGGCAAGTATTTTGATGAATACTATTCAGAAGAGCTAATTAGATTTCAATTACACAATGATCATGAGTTAAAGAAAAATGAAATTAAAAAATATGATAAAATAGAGAGGTTTTAATATAAATATAAATATATTTATTTCTTTAATATTGATTATTCCTATTCTTATTTCTCAGGTGATGAATATTCAATAAAAATTTATTAAATGAATTTAATCAATCATAAATAAAAAACATGTTTCCGAATATAATCAATGAAAAATAAAGAGATATAACAAATAATTCAGGAGAAAATGAAATATGTTAAATACCATATTTTGTGTTATGATTTGAGGATACCGGTCCATACTAAATATGAGTTTTTGAGATTGAAAAAACAAAAAAATGTTGGAATAATGAAAAAAATAAAAATAAGAAATCATTTTCTAGATGTAGGAGTCTTACTAAATTATCAAAATCTAATAAAGAATATGAAATTATAAAGAGAATATGTTATGTTATGGTTTTGGATAAATATAACAATATTACATTCTCACCACCTCAATCATTATCTAAAAATAATTTAGGATAATCTTCTATGAAATATGAAAATATCTATTTAATGAGTAACAATGAAAAATAAAGTAATTGTGATTCTGATTCTCAATCCACTTATCATTCAGATTTTGATAAATCTAAAGTTAAATATCTATGTTAATTTTGATTAATTTCACATGGAAATATGTTGTCAAAAATTTTAAAAATGTGGTTGAGGATTATTAAAGCATAATAATTAATGGAAAATCTCATTTTGAAAAATGATTAGTTGGAAGATTCTATTACTATGTTTTATAAAGAAAAAAGATAATTATACATTGAAATAAAATAAATATAAATTGGTTATTATTTTGAAATTATTAGAAAGATAAATATAAATATTGGGTTTGAAATGGAGTTTTTAATGCAAATGTCATAAAATATTAATATTAGAAGTCGACCATTAAATAAATTCAAGAGATGAAAAAAATATAAGTTAAATAAAAATAAAATGGTTTTAGTTTGATTATTTGTTACCTAAAATGTATTAAAATAGATTTTTTGAAGGTAAAAATGATGATATTGAATCTATTACATGATTTAAATGTGTATTATTTAGAAATTATGCTTCTGATTACTCATTGTATTTTTTCAAACATTGGGTCACACTAAAGATTTTATTTCTCAATCTAATTTTACTATTAATAGGTCTAGTAAATGTTTACAAAATCCAAATGGTCATAATATGTCCTGGTTTCATAAGTATTTATCATCAATAATTTATGTAATTCATGAATTTATATATTATGTTTTTGGTATATTGGCATGTTCTTTTATATTTTGTTTCATATGGACTATAAATATATTCCCATATTTTTATATTTTTGTATATTTTTATTAAAATAAGAATATTTTTTTAATTCATTTTAAAATTTTGATAAATCATTTTAATAACATAATCATATTTTTTAAACCTTGTAGTATTTTGGTGAATAAATTGGTTATGATAAATGAATTATTTATCACGGATCTATCAGCTTTTATATTATTGATTAATTACAGGGAGATGGTATAATAATATTTTTAACTTAATTTAAAATATTTTTTATGAATATTCCCTTTCTTATAATTGAATTAATAGTTTTAGGGAAATTTTTTATTGATATCTTAAATTTTTGTTTATTGGGGGTGTTTTTCTACATTATGTATTAAAAATTTTCGAAAAGGATTCATTTTAAAATGAAGGATTTTTTTCAAATTTTGAAAACTGTTTTGTTCATTCAAAAAAGGAGGAGACAATTATGAAATTTTTATTATTTTTAGAAAGGCATATATTGTTGAGATTGATCTATGAACCACTTTATATATATTGTAATAAATAAAATATATTAGTTTTTAAAATGTTATTGAACAATGATATAGGTAATTTTTAGTATTTATTTATTGAATATATTATATATTATATGTTATATTTTTTATAAATTTTATGACAACTTCTAAATTATTATTTTTGATAATGTAAAATTGTCTCATAGTCACATGACATACTTCATGGACAATTTGCCTTACGGTAGCTTCAATATCATAAAGTATCATGAAATGCCACACATATGTTTTCTCATTTGGCCGATCACTCTACGCATGTGATCCATTGCTTTTATCATACAATTATTCATTTCATATTGAAATTAGATTACTTTTCATTTGGAGAAAACATTTATCCATGCAGTCGATCACTTAGTACATATGGTTGATACATTTATCCTATTGTAACGACCCAACCCTAGATACCCCAGAGCCAATGTATTCTATCAATTATGTTAGAATGAGTGCATGGAATAAATCTGTAATGGACCAACCCATTTAGTAGTCTTGGTAAACAAGATACAAAAACGAGTATCACATTATAAATGGATAAAAAATAACAATATATTTTCTTCTATACAAATATATTTCTCCATGTATAACACTAATCCATCTAGTATATTCCTTCAATTCATTAATAGTACGATTATAGGATTACTTGGGAATGAAAAACACTAAGGGTGAGATGAAATGCTTAGTAAGGGAAAATTATTGCAGAAGTAATAATGAAACAATGTGATAAGTCATTATCGAAGATAATAACTGAACAAAGATTTCATGTAATCAATAAACTGAATTAATGTAAATAATAAATATGGAATGTTAATAACTGGAAACACATTACATTAAAATAACTAGATAAGGTAAAATAAATATATAAAGGTATGAGACTAAAACACATCCCATTAATCAATGAATAGATTTGAAATGCATCCAAAGATATGTCAATGAAAAATCTCATGCATTCATAATAACTGTAACTACTATTAGGGAAATAGATTTCTTATTATACATCATGTCTGAGGAACAAGAGTAACTATTATTGTTAAGACCTTTTAGAATACGGTTTAACATCTAAGGGTAAAAACCTATTTTTCACAATTATTCATCTCATGAGAACTTGTTGATGCATCAAAGATATATATAAAGCTTGAGCTCCACACATCAATACTATTAAAAAGAAATTTTAATATTAAATAATCAAAATAACTTATAATAATTATCTAATAACTATGTTTGATGAGAAATATATATCTATCAACACTTTTAAAATTAATAAAATAATTATCAATGTAGGAACCATATGTAAAATGATATATGGTTTAGTCAATGGTAATATCCATGAAAAAATTGAAATTGATGATGGTGGGAAATTAAAATTTCAGTGATCATAGTAAATTTAATACTTCATGGTTACAAAAAAATAAATAAAGAATTAAATTTGAATGTTATCCATGGCAAAATCAATAATAACAAATCTAGATGAATAATAAGTATGATATCAGTACAAAAACCCCCATTGGATTAAAATATATGGTTCTTGTAATTGATGATATATAAAATTCACATATCAAAATATTCATTAGGAAAATATCCTTTGGTTTTGAAAAAAATTATGAAATTTAGAAGGATGATCTTAGGAAATTATGATCAATAAATCCATAAATGTTGTATGAGGGAAAAAATATTCCTTTAGTACGGTAAAATGAGAGAAAATGACACGGTTGGAAAGCTGGAATAGATACCTGCTACGTGATTGGAAAAAGTAAAAAAGTTTAAATTCTCATTACTAAATTAGATTATAATCATTATTGATTTTTTTTAATAAACCATTCATTTTAGAAGAAAACAAGTTCTCCAACTAAAAAGGGAAATAAAGTTGGCTTTCCTTTAAAACATTTTCCAAAACACATTTCCTACCAAAGAGTGAAAAAATGGTACTAATTCATGAAAATGGTCATGAATAACATGAGATAAATGAATGGGATTATTGAAATGTGGTTATATAATTTCCTCTAATGGAAATATCATTGAAATATTATTAGGATTATTCTTGAGGAAAATAGTCTTTAAACATTTCAATGATTCCCATACCACATAGAATCATTTTAAATCATAATCACTATAGAAAGGTATGAAATTATATTAATATTATAATATAACAAGAATATTATGATTCTTGATATAATATATGAAAATGGTTAGTATTTATGGAATAAAAAATATGTACTTAGTCAATTTTAAAATAATCTCACAAATTTAAAATGTGAGATTAAAATAAGTTGCCAATTTTATAACAAAAGAACTGGATTACCCAAAGGTAATAATACGTAAATAAAATATTTAAATATAATAAAAAAAATAATTCATGATATTATATCTAAATGTGGAATTATTTACAGCATATATAAGAAATTAGGTGAACAAGAATTATGTATTCATCATAGAATGAAAATTAGACAATAAATCCTTACCTTTTGTTTCTTATCCTATGAAAACCCTTTAAATTAATATATAATAAAATTATGTTAATTTTATACTTAATTAAAGTCATTATTCATTTTTATAATTACTATTATTTCATTTATTACCATGTTCTATACAACTTCTCAAACAGTAAATTTTACATCATGTGATTTGACAAAATTCAGATTATGTGTCAAAAAACTATTGTTGGTCAACTATTTTCCTAGGTTTAAATATAAAAAATCAACAGAATAATAACCATGAAATAATTATAATATTTTTAAATAAAATATATTTTTTAAAATCAATCATTAAATATGGTTATGAAAATTATAATATGTCACAATCATGGAGATGGTATGTCGTACATATGCAAAAGTAACATTCCAATTTTTAAACGATCATTGTGGAACGATACTATGAAACTAAAATATTTCCCTAAATATCATTATAACAGAAATATAATATTATCCTATAATATATACTTAAATATGGATTTTTTTGGTATAAAATTAATCACATCATATCGATGAGGCTGTAGTACACACATCCATGAACGACGTTATCTCTTTTAAAGTGAATGAGGGGCTAATAAAAAATGAGAGAGAGATATATATATATATATTCATATACTTCTGGAAGGGAAATTATTTTAATGAATATATTATTGATGTTTTATTTAACTTATGTTTAATTTAAACCATCCTTTATACATTCTATTTTATGTGTGAAGGAGTCATAATGCCCTGAGGGGGTAGTAGTCCACACTTCCTCAAACTATGTTATCGTATTAACGTAAAATTTAAATAATTAATGACATGTGTAATAAATGAATTAAGTAATTATAAATACACAATAAATTATTTTATATAATATATATAAATATATTTTCCATCATAATGGACTCCATGAGAGGCAGTAATGTAAGAATGAAAAATCATTCTTTCGTGAGGTAATTATTCACCATCCAGAGAAACATTATGTTTGTTACCCATTAGCTGGTGGTGAGTTTAACTGTAGGTTTATTCATATCATAAAAAAATCATAGTATATTAGATATTATAGATTTTATTCAATAATAGAATATGTATTTTTTTGGGTTGTATAATGGAAATTGAACTATAGGGATTGAGAAAAGACAATAACTTTTAATCAGGTAGCTTCATTTGTTTTAAACCCAAATACATCCATGGAAGGTAATATACTCAACAAGATGCTTCTAGGTAGAGGGAAGGGATTTGGGAGGCCATTTGGCTGGAGTTTTGATGAACTTAATAGGATTGATATGTGTGAGGAATTGGTAGAGGTGGTGGCCTTTAAAAGGGAAGTAAAAGGACTCACATGTTATTCTTGAAAAGAAGTTATGTTTGCACATGTTATTACCTAATAAAATTAATTAAAACCCACAAAAACACATTAATGGAATAAAAATGGCTTAAATATGGATATAAAATGGTTTTTCACAAGTTTCTCGGTTGTTTGGGTCCGTAAACGCTGGGGTTTAGTCAATTTTAAGCCAAATTAGACCTTAATAACTGTAATTAATGTATGTCATTTTTACTAATTATTATTTTCCAAAATTATATTCATATTTAAGAATTAATTATTATTTCTATAAAAATGGTGTCTGTTGGATTTTCAAAATTCAAATAACTAATGTGTAAATATTAGAATTAATGCTAATATCACAGAAAGACGGATTAACTGGTTTTAGTAGAAAAATGTTCAATAGATAGTTATGTTTTTATATTCAATATAAAAACATAAATTAATTATAATGAAATAAATTGTATTAATATATTTATGATTTATCTATTTTTAATTTATAAATAATTCATAATATAATTTAATAGTAATAATTATTTTAATGAAACTAGTGTTTTTAACTAAAACACAGTATTTTTGTATATTCACTTTGGAATGAAGTTTCTCACAAAAAATACCATAAATTAATCCTATGAATATTTTGAACTTTTTAATTCAAAAATTAATATTATTTTATCAAATTAAATACATAAATGTTTCATAATTCAAATTCAAAATAGGTTCACCCTTAAAAGACAAAAAAAATTCCTTAATAGAAATACATGTTTTTATTTAAAACATTGGGTTTTTGTTATATCATATAACTTCCAAATATATTGGATATATGTGAAAAAGAAATTTATTGAATATTTAACTTATTTATTACATTAATACCACTCACTAATTGTAATTAATTTAATCCTTTATTGTAAAACGTCCTTATGATCTAGAGTATAGTTTTCTATAAAAATATCTTTTTAGTATTCATTTTGTTCTTATATTCATTCAAAATTTATTTATAACTAATGATTTAGTTTTCAAAATAAAATATTTCCAACATTTAGATAATTATATTTGTATCAAATATTTTATATCTTATTATAATAAATAATAATGTTTTAGTTAAATATTGTTTCTCAGTAAGGAACGTCGTTGCATATAGTGTAGGACATCAAAGAAGGTCACATTTGCGTGTAAAACAAGCTATAGAGGTAGGTCATTGTTGTGTTGGATGATTTATAACTTAGTGTAGAATGAATTGAAAGATTTCCCAGGGTTTCCTGCATTGAAATATATATAATACATTTTCAATCATAAATTTATTATAATGTATACAAATATTATATTACTATACATGCTTTCTATCGCACGTCGTAAATACTATGGTAAAAAAGTTTGTCACTTATGTTTTTGGGGGAATCTCATTCTCCCCACCATATTTGAATTTCATATTCACAATTTAAAAATGATTATGGTGATAAATTGTTTTGATAATTCTTGAGCTTGAAATACCACATCATGAGAATTGTTCGTAAGTAATTATTTATAAAAGATAGAATTTAATATAAAATGGTCACATGGAATACCATGTAAATGGGTATCTATGTAAGAGAAAATCAGTGTCAACTAGTTATACATAATTGGAGAAAATGTTTAAAAATATATAATATGTGAATGATTTCCTCAATCACAAAAAGTGAATGATCAATGGAATGTTAAAGGTCCACAAAAAACCATTTGATGATTTAGAAGGTCTTCAGTTCAAATATAATTTAGTTGTTAGGAAATCATTTTATTTATATGTTATTTTTCTAATGATGGGTAATTATATTACTCCCAAATAATATAATGAAACAATATTATGTGATAAGTTTCATTTACATAACTACAGTCCTATTTTTTTTGTTCTTCGATGAAATTCTAATTCATCCCTTTACTCCCAATTTTATTTTTAAAATAAAATTTTTTATGCCTGATGCAACAAAATAATCATTTAAATGATTTTAAGAACAATAAAAGAGTGAATTTTCTTATTTTATATCATTAACAATATCCCAAAATAAATACAGTTAATAAAATAATTTTTAATACTCAAAAGTGTTACTACTAGTTCATTATTAATATTTATATGTTAAATTGTTTAACTAAAATCAATGAAAATTAAAAACGAAATTCCATAGGTCAGTGGTTACTGTGAAACCATATCTTCCTTCAGTCATTAGTCCATGTCTAGTGACCTTTGTGGATTTTATTGGTTTTGACCTAGATTAGTGGGTGTCCTTTTGTAAAACCATATAAAAATTAATTACAAATATAAATATGGTGGGTATTGTTGAAATTAGGTTTTCCTCTAAAAATGATTTTAACTAAGGATATCAATACAATGTCAATACTGAAAAACCTCATCTATTTTATTACCACATAGGTCCTTGTTCAAGAGTTTATCCATATTATCATTTTAAGGATTTCATAATCCTGACTCCTTATCTAAAATTTAAAACTCATTAGGATTAACCTAGGTTACTTATTATGAAACCAAATAATTCATAATGGTATGTAGAGAGAAAGTGGATTATCCTATGAATATCCCATAGGAGTGTCAAAAAAGGTGTGTAGTGAGTCCCATTGTCATGTACTAGGTTACCTCGATTCAATCCTGGAACACCTTGTTGGTGGTTCTACGCCTAGGTACATTTGTGCCAGAACCACATCATCTTGTAGTATCCAAATAGGGATGTATTGTTAAGAACACAAACCTAATCAACACTTTACCAAAAATATATGGTTCACATCAATATAAATTCAAATTATACATTAGGTTTATTTTTTCTAGAATATAGTTTCTTAAATTCAGTTCCCAAGGATGCTACTAAATTTCGTTTGATACCAACATTAGTGACCCGATTCCAAATAGCCTCAAGGCGGTGTCTGATATCAATTAGATTGGCATGATTACAAGGAATTCATCCCCAAATACCGATTAGTTTTGTAGTCTTAGTAAACCAGATGTTTGAATGAGTATTTAAATACAAATGGATACACTAATTACCTCATTTTTTCCCTCTTAGAAAATAAAGATATTATAAGATAACTCTAATCCATCTAGTATATTTATTCATTTCAATCATTGTATGATTCTTGGATTCTAGGGGAAATAAGTATAATAAAGGTGACCTAAAAATCTCATTAAGTGAAAAAAATAGATAAAGAAATAATGAAACAATGTTAATACTCATTATGGAATGGTAAATAATTAAACACACATTCCATGCAATAAATAAAACGATAGAAATCTAAAAATCAATCTATAAATGTAATAACTAAAAGCACATTCCATAAAAATAACAATATAAGAAAAAAAATATGGCATGGTATGAAACTAAAACAAATTAAATTAATCAATTAACTGAAATGAAATTTATCCATAGATATAGTGACGATACATGTCGTTGATTAATTATAATTGTAACTACAATTAGGGAAATTTCATTCTTATCGAATGTCCAATCTCTGGAAAATGAGAACCTATTACCACAAATACCATTCATAAAAAATATTTAAAACTAATGGAAGAAACCCATTTTCACAATTATTCATCTCATTAGAACCTATCAATAAATCGAGGAGTTATAAAATGTTGGGGATCCACCTGTCCTTACCTGTCCAATGTATTCCTCATAATGAATAACAAAAATAAATAATACTCCTTATCAAATTAACATGTTGTATGTGAAATAATGATCTATAAATAATTACCCAATTAATTAAACACTTATCAATATATGGACCATACATAAAATGGTATAAACTTTAGGGAATCATAATATATATGACTAAAATGAAATAGAGTATACGGGGAAATTGAATGTTTAATGATCATAGGGAAATGAATTCTTCAAGGTGACTAAAAATTAATCAAGTAAGTGAATGTTATATTTTCCATGTTGAAATCAATTATAAACCATCCAAGGGAAAAATAAGGATGGAATCAATACAATAAACCCAATTGGTGTGTGATAGATAGATTTGACTTTGATAAAATAAAATATTATATTTTAAAAATATTCAAGAGGAAAATATCATTTTATTTTTAAATATCTTTGTTAATTGAGAAGGAGGATTCAAGGAAATCACTACCGATAAATCTGTACATGTCGTATGAGGTAAAGCAATATTCATTTTGTACAGAAAAAAGAGAGAAGATTCTTCATTTAAAACAAGATAATAAAATTCCTTCTAAGATATTTTTTAAATGAAAAAAGTGTATTAGTTTCTTTACCATATTATATTAAAATGATTTTTGAAATTTTTTTAATAAAGCATTTTTTTAGAAGTAAATATGTTCTCCGACTAAAGAGAGAAATAATGTAAGGTTTTCATAAAAACATTCTCCAAAACACATTGTGTACCAAAGGATAGAAAATGGTACTAATACTTAAAAATGGTCCAGAATAATTAGATAATAATTGACATTATTCTTGAATAGTGGTTATATAATTTATTCATATGAAATTTCCATTAAAATATTATTAGGATTGGTCTTGAGGAAAATAATATTTAAACATTGCAATGTGTCCCATACAACTTTGAATCATTTTAAATAAATATAACTTAAAAGATTTTACATTAAATAAATCTTATAATCTCATGAAAAAATGGGATTTATGATATAATATGTCAAAAAAACTAGTAGTTATGGGACTCAAATGTTGTAAGTAGTAAATATGAAATTAATATCACAAATTTATTAAGTGAGATTAAAATCCCTTACTATTGTTTTAATAAACGTATTGGATAACCCAAAGGTAGTAATCAATAAATAAAATCATTAAATACCATAATGAAAAAATAATTCATGATATCATATGTCAATGTTGTAGTATTTACACTATATATAAGAAATTTGGTGAAAAAAAATTATATATGGCTCATAGAATAAAAATGGAAAAATAATCTCATAACATATGTTTCCATTAAGGTGAACGTCCTTTAAGATCCTATACAATAAACTAATGTTAATTTTTTTTTAATTTCTACAGAAAATTTCTCATGTTTATAATTAATTTATTTCACATATTACAATTTTGTGTACAACTACTCAATTAATTAATTTTAAATTGGGTGTTTTCAACCAAATGTAGTTTATGTGTCAAACCAACTATTGTTGTTAAACTGTTTTTATGGTTTGGGCCAAAGCCTTAATTTATTATTAAAGCCATGACCTCTTTAGTATGGGTAGAGGGAGACCCATTATATAGCCCGAAGTCCCAAGGCCAAGTGGTCATAGGGTTCATTATATAACATATCTTGAATAATATCAATGACATAATTATCAAATTTTTACATCAATTATAATTTTAAAATAAATCATTAAATATGGTAATAAAAATTTCGAATATGTTACAATTATGGAGATGGTAGGTAATACTTATCCATAGGTAACATTCCCATTTTTAAATGATCATTGTGGAAAGAAGGTAAGTAACACAATTCATTATAGAATGATCACTATAAAATTACTAAAATATTGCTTTATATTATATACTTATATATATAATTCTATAGTTATAAAATGAATCACATCATTTCTAGGATGTGGTAATCCACATGTCCATGAATGAAGTTGTCTCTTTTCTAGTATGTGAAGAGGTAATAAATAAAATTATATATATAGATATATATAAATTTCCAAAAAGTTAATTATTTCATAAATATATTATTTATTTTTTGTATTTGTCTTGTGTTTAATTAGAACCATCCTTTATATGTTCCATGTTTAGTGCGAACAAATCAATACACCTTGATTGGGCAGTAGTGGACACATCCTAAAATGATATTATCGTATTAACGTAAAATGGAACCTATTAATTGGATGATTAATAAAAGGATTTAAGAAGTAAAACAAAACAATAAATAGAATATATAATATATATAAATAGTTTTCCATCATAATGGCCACCATGACAGGAGGTAATGGAAGAATGAACAATCATTGTTTCATGAGGTTTTAGATCTACATCCACAAAAACATTATGTTTGTTACACATTACATAATGGTGTGTTTAATTTTATATATACAATCCAAATAAAAAAATCCGAGAATATTTATGATCCTTTTTTATACATGAACAAAATATGTATATTTTAGGAGATAGATAATGAAAATTAAACTATATAGATTGAGAAAAGGCAGTACCTTTTAATTAGGTAACATCAATTAGTTAAAACTAAAATGAATTAATGGAAGGTATTATGATCCATGATAGGCTTCCATGTCATGGGGTATGATTTTTGGAGGCCATTTCAGTAGATATTTTCTTATATAAAGGGGATTTAGAGGTTTCAGAAATGGGTATAAGTGGTGGCCATTTATAGGGAAGGAAAAGGACTCACTCGGTATTCATAAAAAGATGTTATGTTATAACATGTTATTACATAATGACAGTTAGACCAGGCCACCCAAACTTTTATATATACGTTTAATGGTAAAAATATGTCTATAAAATGGGTTTTGGACCAGTTTCTTTGTTGTTTGGGCCCTTAATATTTGAATTTTAGTTTATTTTTCATCCTAATTACACGGTAATAACTGTAATAAATTTTAATTAAAATCACTAATACTTTTCATAAAAAATTATTTTGATTTTATTAGACCCATAATATTTTAATTATTACAATGTATCAAATAATATTTTCAAAATTCAAATCATTTAATTGGATAAATTAAGATTATTTCTAATCCTACAAATAGACGGATTAAATAGTTTTAGTAGAAAAATGATCAAAAGATTGTTATCTTTTTATATTAAATTTTAAAAAGGTCAATTAATTATGAAAATATTAATTTTATTAATATATGTATAATTGATTCAGTTTGAAATTAAAAAAATTATCTTATAAATTATCTTTAACAATTATTTAAACAAATAGATAGTTTTTTTCTAAAACACAGTATTTTTCACTATTCTCAAAAAAATAATGTTTCTCTGAGAAATAGCCAATACAAATCTTAAGATAATTTTTTCATTAAGAATTACAAATAATGTTCAATTTATCATATTAAATTATGTTTTTTTAAAAAATACTATATATTAGTTTTTCTACAATAAGAGGTGGTAAAATATTATTAATAAAAATATAGGGTTTTTTTGTGAAATAGTGGGTTTGCTCTTATCATATGCTTTCAAAATCTATTAGATGAATGTAAAAAATAATTTATTGAATATGTAAAATATGTATTACATTAATATCACACATAGATTGTGATTAATTTAATTCATTAAGCTATAACATCATTGTGATCATAAAAGTAGTTTTATATAAAAACTACCTTTTAATTATAAATACTTATTCATTTCTAATTTATTTGTAAAAAATGATTTAGTTGTATAAAAAATATATTTTCATAATTTATTTAATACGATTCATAATGGCTAGTTTCTATCTTATTATATTAAATAATATTGTTTCAATTATAGATCTTTTCTCATTAATACTTTGTATTACATATAGCACAAGCCATCGAAGATGATATCTTTTGCAAGTAACACAAACTATTGAGGAAGGCCATTGTTGCGTATGGTGTTTGTTAAATAAGTTTTACGTGCATTTCATGATAACATGGTGTTTCCTGCTTTTTAATATATAGAATATAATTTAAATAGTATATATATTATATAGTATAAAAATATTATATTACCTTACGCATTTTCTATCATGTTTCATACACGCTATCAAACACAATGTAGTTACTTATGTTTTTCAGGGTAACACATTCTCTATAGGTTATTTAAATATGATCCTCTCAATTTAAACTAAATTTTGGTGATAAATTGTCTGATACTTCTAATGTTTGAAATGCAACATCCTGAGAAGGGTCAAAAAGTAATCATCTATAAAATATAGAATAGAAAGAACAAAGGTCACATGTAATACAATGTAACTAGGTCTCAAATATGAAAACATCAGTGGAGAGTATATATATATACATGGAGGAAAAATATTAATATTTATATTGGGTGAATGATATCATTAATAACATATAAGTGAATGGTCAATGAAATGTGGAGTTACTCAAATCCATAAATCATTGATGATTTAGAAGTCCATCAGTTCAAAAAAACATTAAGTAATAGGAGATGATTTTATTTAGAAGTCATTTTACAAATTTTGGGAAATTATTTTACTAAATACAAATATAGTGAAACATTCTTAGTTGATATGTTTCATTTTCACATGAAAAATATTAGATTTTGGTTCTGCTTCGATCAAATAATAATTCATCCCTTTACTCAAAAAATTTAAATACCATTGTAACACCCCAAGCTTCTACGGTACGTTTCCCTTCGAATAATGTGATAGCGTGTGTTGTACGCAACACCGAGTTCTAACACACCATAACTAATCAAACTAGCCGTTATGAATAGTAATACCTACTTTTTGAAATTATATATATTTTATATTTGAAAATGGACTTCATTTTTGGATTCGGAATATCGAATTTAGCTTAGGGTGAAATTTTGGTACATTTCGGATAACTTTCATATTTTGATGAATAGTGAAAATTACTAAATTTTAATTAAAAACAACTTTTTTAATCAAATTAATTACTAGTGATAAATTATGAATTTGAGTGGTTTTAAAGTATATTTAGAATATATTTTTACCATTTAATATAATTTTGGTCATTGTACATATGTTTACTATTAAACCGAACATAAACAAGTGTCAATCTTTTGATAGTTATTATCTCTTAAAAACACGCTTTTTGTTTTAACAGCGGGAATTAATTTTAAATTAATTTCTGCCACTTCTGTGTTTTGAATTTAGGAAAATGGATTCCATATTTGGAATCAGGATGTTCAAATTGTGTAAATAGGTAACTTTTATTTTTAGACATTTTGAATAGTTACTGTGGTAAATATTTTATTTACCATGGTTAAAGGGTAAATCCGGTAAATAAGGGTTAAAAAAAATAATATTATAATAATATGAAATTACCCTAAAACGTGTCTTAACCTTATTGGTGGACACATACCCGACCATGGGCATCCTTGGGTCAATTTGGGGACCCCTTGGAGCCACTTGTATGTGGTAGGGACACTTTATATTAATAAAGTTAAAATAAAAATAAAAATGGCATAAGCTTACATCTTTTAGAAGAACAATTTTTACATAGGGTTATACATGTTGGATTTTCGATTATAAATATTCATTAGAAAGGTAAAAAGATTTTCTACATAATGATATTTTATTTATAATTTTTAGACATTAAATAATTTATTTTATTTATGACACAATGATGATGCAGTAATTACTATAATAGTGAAAAATTAAAATAATTGATATTATAAATACCCAAATAAATATAATATGAAACTTTTAATGAATTAAACTAATTTTATAGGCTAATATGATATATTAGGATTGATGTAATGGACTTTGTTCGAAGTAATAAATCTGTTATGAGTTTCACAAAAATCAACTATTGAATAGTGTCAAAATTGACATAAAAGAGTTCTTAAAACAAATATTATATTATTAATTGATATTAAATTCCTAAAAATCTAAGGTTCGGCCAAGAGACTTATATTATGATAGGTTAATCATTAATGGACCACTTGGGGGTCTCTTGGATGTATATAGTAAGTTTATTAACCATATTATATAAAAATACAAAGAGACATTGTAAAAGTGAAACTAATTAACTTAGAGTTAATACTTAAAGATAAGGTTAATATAAGTACCCAAACCTATCTAAATTCTATTGGTTGAGTGTTTTTCGACCTATCCCCACCTTAACCTTTGAATATTCAACTTTGGAGCCATTAGAAACCGAATATGAATTTATTATAAATTAATATTTCTAGCTTTTCCAAAGGTGCCCCTCACCCCTCTTATAAAAGGGCACTCCTCCTTCTCTTTTCCTCACACCTCTCAAGCCACTTGGCTCGTCCAAACTCTGCCCAACTAAGCTCCCCACATCCCTCTCCTCCTCCTTGAATCTTCCCCTTAGGCAGAAATCATTTCAAGAAGTCCTTTGGTTCCAACCAAAGTGAGTTACCTAAATTAAAGGTAACAATTTCTCTTAAAGTATTTTCATTTATTTTGCTTCTCCAACCCCCAAAATCTTTTTATTTCCTTTCTTTTGTAACAACACCAGTATCCTCAATATACTAGGATGTTGTTATAAGAAGGATTCAAACTACACATACACACAACTCCATCTAATGGATGATGAACATAATGTTTCTTTGGATGGAAAACTAACGCCTCACGAAACGATGATTGTTCAAATACATCTTACCACCTCTCATGGTGGCCATTATGATGGCACTGTAATTAAATATGATATTAATGATATATATTTTATATATAAGCTTCTGTAATTCCATTCTATTTCATTCCATTATTCGTTTCATGTTGTATATACATACGATAATTTCATTTGAGGAAGTGCGGACTACCGCCCCCTTAAAATGATATGACTCGTTCATACCACACATGGAACGTATAAAGGATGGTGTTAATGAACTTAAGTAACATATATAAAATATTATATTATACTGGAATAGTAATATACCTATGTATCATTTGGATTCGATTCTTTTAAAATAAAAATTAAATGGAAGTAGCGTTCGTGCGTACATACGGACTACCGTCTCCACGAACGCGATGAGATTCATTCTCCATCGTATCCATTCAAGTATAATTATCATTTAATGATTTAAAAATGATGGTTAAGGACTAGATATCATTCTGGATATGAATAATATACAACAACCATGGCTTATGTAACAAAACATATAAAGAAAATGAGTAAGTTAACACCCGAAACGACGATAATTCTAAGATATTATTAACAAATCAATGTTAAAAGATCATATATGATATCATATTAATATATATGATTCTTGTATAATTTAATAACAATTATTTCACCATTATACAGGGAGTTAACCTACCCCAACCAAGGAAAAGTACAAGGTAAGGGTTATTTCACAATCTCTTCATTATCCGAGGTTGTATTATACGTAATAATCTACTGGGATCTCTTTATCATCCACATCCATGTTTCTTCGAAATGTATTTCAAAACATTTTTACTATTTACAAGAATATGGGTTAAAGTCATTTATACCCTTGTTTGACTTTTTATAAGAGGTTTATAAAGGAATCTTTCCGTCGTTTTCAAAACAAGGTCCTTTTTAACCTTTTCGACAGAATTGAGGTAAGAATGTTTTTTTTAACTTATACGGCAGGTGCGGTTATTTTCCGCCGTTATAAAATCGTCGAAGCTTCCCATACAAGCTTATAAGAATATTTTCAAAGAAAATGTTTTATTTTATATGGATCTTAAATGATTTCAAAATAAAAGGAGATATTTCTTTTAAAAGAATTTTGATTTCATCTATGTCAACATCCTTTGATGGATTTTAAGATTATTTGAAGTTGATTTATTATGATACAAAACTTCTATATTGTATTGAAGGTTTTGTGATATGTTTGACTGTGGATGTGATATTTTTATACCATTCATAGTTTATTGTGAAAGTATTGACATTTCGTATGCTAGTTTTAATACGAATGTTTATGTTATGTTTAAACCTTTTCATATGGGAATGCATTGGACTTAATAAGTGACGGGTGGAGCCCGCTATAGCTCCTCGATGCATCGGTAGGTCTCATGAGACAAACTAGTGTCTTGGCACAAGGCCTTGACAAAATCTTATTTGTAGCCTTGGCACGAGGCCTTGGCTATGTGGTTATGATAGTCTAGCATTATGAATTCCAACATTATGAAAGTGGTTATTGATTTTTGCATGTGATTATTCGATTAGTAGAATATCCATGTGAATAAGTAAATGGCATTATTTCATTTTACTTTTGCCATACCATGTTGAAGTTCAATTTTAAAAGGCTTTTGTTTTAGTAATGCATTGCCTTAAATGTTTATTCTTATTTATGAAAGTTTCCGCTATATTGTTATCCTTACTGGGCATTTGAGCTCACCCCTTTTCTATGTTTTATTTTTTCCCCAGGATGTGAAGAAGTAAATTATGAATGACCTGCAGGGATATTATGAGGGGATAGTAGTGTGGATTATGGAGACATTATGTTGTTGTAGTAGTTTTTCATTTTATGATGTAATGTAAAACTTATGAATATATCTAGTGTTTCCAAGGCTACTAAACCAATCGGTCTTTCGAGATTTGATCTTTCTTGTGATCATGCCAATGTTATGTAATAATGCACCGACTCTGGGTAACTGGGGTCGGGGCGTTACAGTTGGTATCAGAGGAAGTTTAGTACAAACCTTGGAAGCTAGATTTAGATAAACTCTGATTAGAGCACATAGACCTAAGATGAACTTTGAGGATTAGTATAGAAGAACTTCCTAGAATTTTGGTATTGTAGAGATTTTGTGAGTTTTCCGAGCAATACATCCCTGTCTGGATACGAGCAGGTAGAGGCGGCTCTGGCACAGATGTACCTAGGGGTAAAACCCGAAAACACCGCTTTGAGCTAGACTCGAACGGGAACTGGTGCACGACAACGGGCCTTGCTGCACTCTTGGTTACGACACTCCCGGGGGATATGCTTAGGATAACTCTCACTATCTTTACAAATCATTATGAAGGGTTTATGAGTATATACATCCTCAAAGAAAACATTTTTATGATTATGGATTATATCCATAAATAGTTCAATTTATGTTAAGTGTTTTATAAGTATGGGATTATGTATTTCGATTCATAAACTGATCTAGTTTATGCCATTGTTTAGAAATGGCGCCTAGTGGAAGAAATGGAAACTGTATCAATGCACGCACTCCATGTAGGGATTGCCCTCCTGCTCAAGATAATTATAGTGGGGCTGGTGATGCAACTGGTGCTGATCAGCTAATCACCGTACTGGGACAACTTACTCAGGTTATGAATAATAACCTTACCCGTATGGAGCACCCTGATCCGCAGCGTGGAGGATCAATGTTAGATCGATTCATGAGACAACAACCACCAACGTTCAATGGGAGTACAAATCCTTTAGTAGCTGAGCAATGGATATTTTCCCTAGAGAAAATATTTCAGGCTTTGGGGAGTAGTGAAAGGGAAAAAGTTACCCTGGCAGTTTACCGCCTCACTGGAGATGCTGATCAATGGTGGTCATTGATTCAAAACATGAAGGAAGATGATGAAGTATCAAACATGGAATGGAGGGAGTTCAAAGATCTGTTTTTAGAAAAATACTTTCCTCGCGACCATCGAGCAGATATGGAAAGACAATTTCTGAGTCTGAGACAAAAGGAGGATGAGAATGTCACAAAGTATGAGGCTAACTTTACAAGGTTAGCGAGGTACGCTGGTGATTATATTCGCAACCCAAGAAGTAAGATTGATCGTTTCTTTGATGGGTTAAAACCATTTCTCCGTCGAGCATTAGTCTCACAATCCTTTTCGTCGTACGAAGACATTGTCTCATGTGCTATCAAGACCGAAAAAGAATTCTCTAAGTCTTATGACTTTAAAGCGAAGCAAGAGAAGAAGAGACCTGCTGATCAATCTGGGAATGGAAATAAGGGGAAGAAGGGAAAGGTTGAATATCCATCTTGTGGTAAATGCGGGAAGAAACATCCTGGTACTTGCCTGAAGGGAATGGGAGTCTGTTACAAGTGTGGTGAAAAAGGCCACCAAGCTCATGATTGCAAGGGGAAGAAGGAAGCTACCAATGTTCAGTGCTACAATTGCAGGGAGATGGGGCATTATGCAAATGCATGTCCTAAGCGTCAGGAGAACTTACCTCAGAAAAGGCCAAGGGATCAAGGCCAGGCTTATGCTATCACTACTGCTGAGGTAGAAACTCCGAAAGATGTGGTGCCAGGTAATTTAATGGTTTCCTCAAGTTTAGCAAATGAATTATTTGATTCTGGATCATCGCATTGTTTCATATCTTCCCAGTTTGCTAAGAAAATTAGATATTTCCAATTTGATTTAATAAGGGAGTTGTCAGTTAAAACTCCTAAGGGAAGTATCGTTGCAACAAAGTTTTGTGAATCAGTCCCCATTAGAGCACATAAATTTTCTTTATCTGCTGATTTCATCGTCATACCTATGATTGAGTTTGATATAATCCTCGGTATGGACTGGCTTTCGGACTATGATGCGAAGATTTATTGTAAGAAGAAAGAGGTTACGATTCTTGATGATAATGATAAGGAGCACCTTATTTTTAGAGCAGAATCGTCACCACCTAATTCTTATTTAGATCCACCCCCAGAAGTTCAACTAAATTCAATTATTGGGGAGGAAGAGAATGAAATAACTGTCGGTGAGGAAAGGAATGTTCAAATAGAGGATGTACCTGTTGTGAAAGAATTTGTAGATGTATTTCCGGAAGATTTACCTGGACATCCTCCAGAATGAGAAGTTGAGTTTTCCATTGATTTGATTCCTGGATCAAGGCCTATATCGAAGACCCCTTATAGAATGGCCACTGTAGAGTTAGTCGAACTAAAGAAACAACTAGAGGAATTGAGTAATAAGGGATTTATTCGCCCTAGTGTTTCTCCATGGGGAGCCCCTGTTCTTTTTGTTAAAAAGAAAGATGGATCTATGAGGTTATGTATTGACTACAGGGAGATCAATGCTATAACGATAAAGAACAAGTATCCCCTACCTCGTATTGATGATTTATTTGACCAACTGCATGGAGCTCAATACTTTTCAAAGATTGACCTTCGATCTGGATACCATCAGTTGTGTGTGAAGAAGGAAGACATTCCGAAAACAGCATTTCGAACCAGGTACGGGCATTACGAGTTTACTGTAATGCCGTTTGGATTGACTAATGCACCCTCTGTATTCATGGATCTAATGAATAGAGTTTTCAAGGAGTATCTGGATTAATTTGTGGTGGTATTTATTGATGATATCTTGGTATACTCCAAAACCTATGAAGATCATGAAAATCACTTGCGCATTATCTTGAAGACTCTGAGGAGGCATGAATTATATGGGAAGTTTATCAAGTGTGAATTCTGGCTTCAGGAGATTTCTTTTCTTGGCCATATTGTCTCAAAAGATGGAATCTCTGTTGATCCTTCTAAGACCAAGGCAATCCAAGAATGGCCAGCACCTACGAGTATAACTGAGGTACGTAGTTTTATTGGTTTGGCAGGTTATTATCGACGTTTCGTCCAGAATTTTGCCCGATTGGCAAACCCATTAACGAAGCTCACACGTAAAGGGGTTAAATTTGTTTGGACAAAAGAGTGTGAAGAATGTTTCGAAGAACTGAAGAGAAGATTAGTCAATGCTCCTATATTGACTCTACCATCGGGGAATGATGGGTTCGTTATTTATAGTGATGCATCAAAGAAAGGACTTGGCTGTGTCCTTATGCAGAATGATAGAGTTATTGCCTATGCATCACGACAGTTGAAAATTCATGAACAAAACTATCCTACTCATGATCTTGAGTTAGCAGCTGTGATCTTTGCTTTGAAGATATGGAGGCACTACCTCTATGGTGAAAAATGTGAGATTTATACTGATCACAAGAGTTTGAAGTATATTTTCTCACAAAAAGAACTCAACATGAGGCAAAGGAGATGGCTTGAATTACTCAAGGATTATGATTGTACGATACACTACCACCCGGGGAAGGCAAAAAAGGTGGCATATGCTTTGATCAGAAAAGACCATGGAGTTTTGAACATGATGAGAATTGAAAGGGAACCAATTTTCATGGATCTAGTGAAGATGGACATGGGAATAACCAGGGAAGGTGAAACATCAATGCTTTTTCAAATGGTTGCCAAACCATCTTTACTAGAAAGGATTAAGAGTTCTCAGACCAATGATGAAGAATTTCAGAAGAAGATTAAAGCTGTGAATGATGGGAGATTGAGAGACTTTGTGTATGAAGATGGAATTTTGAAATTCGGGAAGAGACTTTGTGTTCCCGATTTACCTGATCTAAAAAGGGAATTGCTGGATGACGCTCATAGTTCCAATTTCTCTATACACCCTGGGAGCACCAAAATGTATAGAGATTTGAAGGAACGTTTTTGGTGGGACAACATGAAGAGGGAGATTGCTGATTTTGTGTCAAGATGTATGGTTTGTCAACAAGTGAAAGCTGGAAGGCAACAGCCTGGAGGAGTCATGCAACCTCTTCCCACACCGGAGTGGAAATGGGACAATATTACAATGGACTTTGTCATGGGGCTACCAAAGACTTCTAGAAGGAACGATGCAATATGGGTTATTGTTGATCGTCTTACCAAGTCAGCACATTTTCTTGCTATAAGAGAAGATCTACCCCTGGAACGTCTAGCAAGACTATACATTAATGAAGTTGTGAGACTTCATGGTGTACCCCTATCGATTGTTTCTGATCGTGATCCCCGTTTTACTTCAAGATTCTGGAAAAGTATTCAGAAATACCTGGATACTGAACTTCATTTGAGCACTGCTTACCACCCTCAGACAGACGGACAATCAGAACGGACTATTCAAACCTTAGAAGACATGTTGAGATCTTGCTCACTTGATTTTCAGGGTATGTGGGATCAATATTTACCTCTGGTAGAATTTTCCTATAACAATAGCTTCCATTCGAGTATTCAGATGGCACCATATGAAGCGTTATACGGAAAGAGATGTCGTACACCAACCTGTTGGGATGACGTTGGTGAAAGAAAACTTGTAGGCCCAGAACTGGTGGAGGAAACGGTGGAAAAGGTGAAAGTAATCCAAAATCACATCAAAGCAGCTCAAAGTAGGCAGAAGAGCTATGCTGATAATCGAAGGAAGGATTTGGAATTTCAAGTCGGTGATCATGTTTTCCTGAAGGTATCTCCGTGGAAGGGATTCATACGTTTTGGTAAGAAAGGTAAATTGAGTCCCAGGTACATCGGACCTTTCGAAATTCTAGAACGAATTGGGGCTGTAGCTTACCGATTGGCAATGCCGTCAAGTCTCTCCAAAGTTCACGATGTGTTCCACGTATCTCTGTTGAGAAAATACATGCCTGACCCAACGCATGTACTCACCTATGAGGAATTAGAACTGGAACCGGATCTGTCTTACTGTGAAGAGCCCGTCAGGATTCTTGATACAAGATAACAAGTACTGAGAAACCGGACGACGCGTCTGGTAAAAGTTTTGTGGAGAAATCATAAGATGGAAGAGGCAACGTGGGAACCCGAGGAACTTATGATGAAGAACCACCCGAGTCTTTTTATGCAGTAATACCCTAGAAATTGCGAGGACGCAATTATTTGAAGGAGGGGAGAATGTAACACCCCAAGCTTCTACGGTACGTTTCCCTTCGAATAATGTGATAGCGTGTGTTGTACGCAACACCGAGTTCTAACACACCATAACTAATCAAACTAGCCGTTATGAATAGTAATACCTACTTTTTGAAATTATATATATTTTATATTTGAAAATGGACTTCATTTTTGGATTCGGAATATCGAATTTAGCCTAGGGTGAAATTTTGGTACATTTCGGATAACTTTCATATTTTGATGAATAGTGAAAATTACTAAATTTTAATTAAAAACAACTTTTTTAATCAAATTAATTACTAGTGATAAATTATGAATTTGAGTGGTTTTAAAGTATATTTAGAATATATTTTTACCATTTAATATAATTTTGGTCATTGGACATAAGTTTACAATTAAACCGAACATAAACAAGTGTCAATCTTTTGATAGTTATTATCTCTTAAAAACACGCTTTTTGTTTTAACAGCGGGAATTAATTTTAAATTAATTTCTGCCACTTCTGTGTTTTGAATTTAGGAAAATGGATTCCATATTTGGAATCAGGATGTTCAAATTGTGTAAATAGGTAACTTTTATTTTTAGACATTTTGAATAGTTACTGTGGTAAATATTTTATTTACCATGGTTAAAGGGTAAATCTGGTAAATAAGGGTTAAAAAAATAATATTATAATAATACAAAATTACCCTAAAACGTGTCCTAACCTTATTGGTGGACACATACCCGACCATGGGCATCCTTGGGTCAATTTGGGGACCCCTTGGAGCCACTTGTATGTGGTAGGGACACTTTATATTAATAAAGTTAAAATAAAAATAAAAATGGCATAAGCTTACATCTTTTAGAAAAACAATTTTTACATAGGGTTATACATGTTTGATTTTCGATTATAAATATTCATTAGAAAGCTAAAAAGATTTCCTACATAATGATATTTTATTTATAATTTTTAGACATTAAATAATTTATTTTATTTATGACACAATGATGATGCAGTAATTACTATAATAGTGAAAAATTAAAATAATTGATATTATAAATACCCAAATAAATATAATATGAAACTTTTAATGAATTAAACTAATTTTATAGGCTAATATGATATATTAGGATTGATTTAATGGACTTTTTTCGAAGTAATCAATCTGTTATGAGTTTCACAAAAATCAACTATTGAATAGTGTCAAAATTGACATAAAAGAGTTCTTAAAACAAATATTATATTATTAATTGATATTAAATTCCTAAAAATCTAAGGTTCGGCCAAGAGACTTATATTATGATAGGTTAATCATTAATGGACCACTTGGGGGTCTCTTGGATGTATATAGTAAGTTTATTAACCATATTATATAAAAATACAAAGAGACATTGTAAAAGTGAAACTAATTAACTTAGAGTTAATACTTAAAGATAAGGTTAATATAAGTACCCAAACCTGTCTAAATTCTATTGGTTGAGTGGTTTTAGACCTATCCCCACCTTAACCTTTGAATATTCAACTTTGGAGCCATTAGAAACCGAATATGAATTTATTATAAATTAATATTTCTAGCTTTTCCAAAGGTGCCCCTCACCCCTCTTATAAAAGGGCACTCCTCCTTCTCTTTTCCTCACACCTCTCAAGCCACTTGGCTCGTCCAAACTCTGCCCAACTAAGCTCCCCACATCCCTCTCCTCCTCCTTGAATCTTCCCCTTAGGCAGAAAGCATTTCAAGAAGTCCTTTGGTTCCAACCAAAGTGAGTTACCTAAATTAAAGGTAACAATTTCTCTTAAAGTATTTTCATTTATTTTGCTTCTCCAACCCCGAAAATCTTTTTATTTCCTTTCTTTTGTAACAAAACCAGTATCCTCAATATACTAGGATGTTGTTATAAGAAGGATTCAAACTACACATACACACAACTCCATCTAATGGATGATGAACATAATGTTTCTGTGGATGGAAAACTAACGCCTCACGAAACGATGATTGTTCAAATACATCTTACCACCTCTCATGGTGGCCATTATGATGGCACTGTAATTAAATATGATATTAATGATATATATTTTATATATAAGCTTCTGTAATTCCATTCTATTTCATTCCATTATTCGTTTCATGTTGTATATACATACGATAATTTCATTTGAGGAAGTGCGGACTACTGCCCCCTTAAAATGATATGACTCGTTCATACCACACATGGAACGTATAAAGGATGGTGTTAATGAACTTAAGTAACATATATAAAATATTATATTATACTGGAATAGTAATATACCTATGTATCATTTGGATTCGATTCTTTTAAAATAAAAATTAAATGGAAGTAGCGTTCGTGCGTACATACGGACTACCGTCTCCACGAACGCGATGAGATTCATTCTCCATCGTATCCATTCAAGTATAATTATCATTTAATGATTTAAAAATGATGGTTAAGGACTAGATATCATTCTGGATATGAATAATATACAACAACCATGGCTTATGTAACAAAACATATAAAGAAAATGAGTAAGTTAACACCCGAAACGACGATAATTCTAAGATATTATTAACAAATCAATGTTAAAAGATCATATATGATATCATATTAATATATATGATTCTTGTATAATTTAATAACAATTATTTCACCATTATACAGGGAGTTAACCTACCCCAACCAAGGAAAAGTACAAGGTAAGGGTTATTTCACAATCTCTTCATTATCCGAGGTTGTATTATACGTAATAATCTACTGGGATCTCTTTATCATCCACATCCATGTTTCTTCGAAATGTATTTCAAAACATTTTTACTATTTACAAGAATATGGGTTAAAGTCATTTATACCCTTGTTTGACTTTTTATAAGAGGTTTATAAAGGAATCTTTCCGTCGTTTTCAAAACAAGGTCCTTTTTAACCTTTTCGACAGAATTGAGGTAAGAATGTTTTTTTTAACTTATACGGCGGGTGCGGTTATTTTCCGCCGTTATAAAATCGTCGAAGCTTCCCATACAAGCTTATAAGAATATTTTCAAAGAAAATGTTTTATTTTATATGGATCTTAAATGATTTCAAAATAAAAGGAGATATTTCTTTTAAAAGAATTTTGATTTCATCTATGTCAACATCCTTTGATGGATTTTAAGATTATTTGAAGTTGATTTATTATGATACAAAACTTCTATATTGTATTGAAGGTTTTGTGATATGTTTGACTGTGGATGTGCTATTTTTATACCATTCATAGTTTATTGTGAAAGTATTGACATTTCGTATGCTAGTTTTAATACGAATGTTTATGTTATGTTTAAACCTTTTCATATGGGAATGCATTGGACTTAATAAGTGACGGGTGGAGCCCGCTATAGCTCCTCGATGCATCGGTAGGTCTCATGAGACAAACTAGTGTCTTGGCACAAGGCCTTGACAAAATCTTATTTGTAGCCTTGGCACGAGGCCTTGGCTATGTGGTTATGATAGTCTGGCATTATGCATTCCAACATTATGAAAGTGGTTATTGATTTTTGCATGTGATTATTCGATTAGTAGAATATCCATGTGAATAAGTAAATGGAATTATTTCATTTTACTTTTGCCATACCATGTTGAAGTTCAATTTTAAAAGGCTTTTGTTTTAGTAATGCATTGCCTTAAATGTTTATTCTTATTTATGAAAGTTTCCGCTATATTGTTATCCTTACTGGGCATTTGAGCTCACCCATTTTCTATGTTTTATTTTTTCCCCAGGATGTGAAGAAGTAAATTATGAATGACCTGCAGGGATATTATGAGGGGATAGTAGTGTGGATTATGGATACATTATGTTGTTGTAGTAGTTTTTCATTTTATGATGTAATGTAAAACTTATGAATATATCTAGTGTTTCCAAGGCTACTAAACCAATCGGTCTTTCGAGATTTGATCTTTCTTGTGATCATGCCAATGTTATGTAATAATGCACCGACTCTGGGTAACTGGGGTCGGGGCGTTACACCATGAACAAATTTTTTAATCCCTATTACATTAAAAAAATATAATGGATAATAAGGCCTAAAAAAGAGAGACAATTATTACTATTTTTGTTTAACTATCTACCTAAATAAATATGGTTAATAGATTAATTTATAATCCTCAAAAGTGTTACTACTATTTCATCACAAATATTTTTTTATTATGTTTTCTAACTAAAAAAATGAAAATTTGAAAGGGAAATATGTAGGTTAGTGGTCGTTGTGAATCCTTTATCATCCTTCAGTCATGGGTTCTAGTCCGATGGACATTCTAGATTTGATTGTTTGTCAATTAGATAATAGGATGTAATTTTCTAAAAAAATATTAATATAACATTCAAATATAAATATTATTGGCATTCATTAAATAATGTTAATCTCTAAATATCATTTTAACTAATATTTTATATACAAACTTAATACATAAATACATAATCCATTTTATTTTAGAATAGGAATTTCCTTATTCTAGGGTTTTTCAATAATATCATTAGAAGGATTTCTAAATCATAACACCTTATCTTCATTATAAAACCCCTTAGTTTTAACATAGGTTACTTTTTACATATCCAAATAGTCCATAATATTTTTTTAATAGATAAAATATTTCCCTTTTCATATTTTCCAAGAGTTTCTAAAATAATGTGCAGTTAAGCCCGTTGTCGTGTACAAGGTTACCCTCAGTCAATCCAATAACACATTTTTCATGTTGTTACTACTAGGTACATCTATTTCAGAACCATGTCCACTTTTAGAATCCATACACTGATATATTTCTATGAAGTTCAACATAATCTATAAATTAACAAAATTTTAGAGTTTTCATATATTCATATTCAAATTCTACCTTAGGGTTAGGTTTTATTATATAGGTTTTCCTAAATCATGTTCCCAAGGTTTCTACTAAACTTCTTTTGATACCTACTATAGCAACCCAACCCCAGATAGCCCAGATCCAGTGTCTGCATTCAATCACGTTGGCATGATTACAAGTAATAAAGCCCTAAAGGAATGATCAGTTTAGTAGTCTTGGTAAACCAGATACATATATTATTATTGAATTAAAAAGGGATACACAAATTACAACATTTTTTTCTTCTAATAAAATAAACTACATCATGGATAACTCTAATCCATCTAGTATATTCTTACATTTCTTTCATACTACGATTCTTCGATTCTTGGGTAAGGAAACATAATAATGGTGATCTCAAATTCTTAGTAAGGAAATAATATAGTGTAAGTAATAATGAAATAATTTGAATAGTCATTAGGACAAGGTAAATAACTAAACACACATGCCATGTAATCAAAAAACTGAATGAAAGTACATTATCAATATGGAAATTTAATAAATAGAAACACATTCTATTCAATTAACTGGTTAATCAAATATAAATATTTTAAGGAATGAAATTAAAATAAACTAAATTAATCAATTAGATGAGTTAAAATGTATCCATATATTTATCGACACAAAATCTCATGAATTAATGATTACTAAAACTACTATAAGGGAAATTTCATTCTTATTAGACATCATGTCTTAGGGAAATGTGGAACTATTTTTATCATGAACATTCAAAAGAATGTTTAAAAACTGTGGTTAGAAACCCATTTGTGCAATTATTCATCTCATGAGAACTCATCGATGCATCAAGGATCTATATAAAGTAAGGGCTCCAACATTAATTTCCATTCCAAAGAATTTCTCATATTGAATAATCAAAATAACTAATATTCCATTTAAAATTACCATATCGGATGAGAAAAAGGGATCTATCAATAACTCCCCAATTAATAAAATAACTATCAATATAGTCACTATATGTTAAATTGTATATGGTTTCCGAAATAGTAGAATCCAGGAAAAAAAATGAAATGAATGATAAAGGGGAAATACAATGTTTAAGGATCCTTGGAAATTGAATACTTCAAGGTTACTAAAAAATACATCAAGGATGTGAATGTGAATACTATCATTGGAAAAATCAATAATAATCCATCTAGAGGAAGAATAAGGATTGCATCTATATAAAAAACCAAGTAGAGTAAAATAGAGTAATGTTGTTGTTGATGTAAGAAAATATTATCTTTTAAAAATATTCTTGACAAGAATTATCTTTTCCTTTGAAATAAATTTAGAAATTGGGATATACGCTTAAAATAAATGATATCGGATAATTATTCACATGTCATACGAGGTGTAAAGAATATTCCTTTTGTTTAGAAAAAGGGTAGAAAATGCCACATTTGGAAAGAGAAAAGAAGACTCCTTCTAAGAGATTAGTAAAGGAAAAAAGGGTAAAAGTGTCTTTGAAAATTAATATTAAATTTATTTTTAATAATATGATGATAAAAAATGGTTTTTAGAAGAAAACAAGTTCTCTAACTAAAGAGATAAATAATGTTCAGTTTTATTAAGAACATTATCTAAAACACTTTGAGTAGAAAAGAGTGGGAGAAGTGTGCTAATACATGAAAATGGTCATTAATTACCAGTGAAAAATGAAATGTATTATTGATAAATTAGTATATAATTTCCTTGAATGGAAATTACATTAAATATTATTAGGATTAGTTTTGAGTAAAATAATCTTTTAATATTTCAATGTATCCCACACATCATTGAATAATTTTAAATCATAATAACAAAAATTGTATGGAATTAAATGAATCTTATAATATCATGAGAATTATATTATTCATGATATAATATATAAATATGGGTCGTAGGTATGGCGCAAAAATTAATTAGGTAGGTAATTTGACATTAATCATAGAGAAATAAAACTGATATGAAAATCACAATCCAATGTGGTATTAAAGGAATTGGATAACCAAAAGGTAAAAATATAAAATTAAAAAAATTAAATCAATGAATATAAAATAAATCATGATATAATATATTAAATTGTAATTATTTTCACCATATATAAAAAATTAGGTGAACAAAAATTATATATGCCTCGTAGAATGAAAATAAGACAAGAATCCCTTACACTGTGCTTTCTTTCAGGTGAACATCCTTTAAATTCATGTATAATAAACATATGATAATTTTTTAGTTAATTAAGAACCATTTTCATTTTTTAATTACTTTTATTTAATTTATTATCATGTTGTGTAAAACTACTAAAAAAATTTTGTTTACATTGTGTGTTTTGGACCCAATTCGGGTTATGTGTCAAAAAAACTGTTTACAGTCAACTATGATCACAATGATTATTATATGACATCTAAAGAATAATAACCATGTCATTATTTTCATATTTTTTACATAAAATATATTTTTATAATCAGTCGTTAAATATTGTTGTGAAAATGGCAAATGTAATAATCATGGATATGGTAGGTCGTATGTACGCATGAGTAACATTCCCATATTTAAATGATCAATGTGGAAAGAATGTAAGTAAATAAAATCATTATATAATTACAATTATATAATAAATATAATCTTATTTAATCTTATATAATTATATATAGAATTAGTTAGTTTAATGTTAATCACATCATGTCGAGGATGTGGTTGACCACACATCCACAAACGACGTTATCTCTTATAAAGTGTGTGAAGGGGTAATAAAGTAATTGATATATCTATATATACATATATATTTATATTTCCATAGAGTTAATTCTGTTATGAATATATTATTAAATTGTTTATTCCACTTATGATTAATTAAAACCGTCCATTATAAATTCCATGATTAGTGTGAACAAATCAAAATGCCTTGAGGGAGAGGTTGTCCACACTTCCTTAAACGATGATATCTTATTAACCTAAAATGGAACGTACTAACTGTAGTTGTTATAAAAATATTATAAAAGTAAAAATAAAAATAAATATCATAATATATATATATATATAAATATATTTTTTCAGCATAAGGGCCACCATAGGAGTTGATAATGAACGAATGAACAATCATCATTTCATAAGACAGTAGTTCGCCCACCGCAGAAACATTATATTAATTACCTATTAGATAGTGGTGTGTGTAAGTGTAATTCTACAATCAGAATAAAAAAAATTTATTTTGAGGATTATTTTTTTGTTATATAAGAAAATAATAAGGATATATTAGGTGTTATAAAATGGAAAATAAACTAGAGAGATTGAGAAAAGACATTATCTTTTAATCTAGTAGCTTCTTTTTGATTAAACCAAAAAGCATCCCTAAAAGGTATTCTTCTAAAAGAAAGGATTAAATTTCAAGATAGGTGATGTTGGGAGGCCATTTGGTCCAATATTTTCCTAACATATGTGGTTTGAGATGTGTCAGGAATGGGTATAGGTTGTGGCCTTTTATACAGAAGGAAACCGACTCACATGTCATTTTTTAAAATATATTAGGTGTTAAAATGTTATTATCTATTATAAGTCATAAAATAACTACCAAACTCATTAATGGACGTTTTATGGTCGATATATGGCCATACAATAGGTTTTGGACTAGTGTATAGCTTGTTTGGGAACGTAAACATAGGATTTTTGTCCATTATTTACCATAACTACACCTTAATCATTGTAAATAAAATTTAATTACTTTCACTAATCATTTTTGTCAAAAATTATGTTGATATTATTTGAAAAAAAAATTATCTTGATTACAGTGGTGTTTTTATTATTTTCAAAATTCAAATTTGAGAAGCAGAAAAATTAGGATTTATGCTAATCTCGTAGACAAATGGATTAACCTGTTTTAATAGAAAAATGTTCAAAGTATTGTTATGTTTTTATAATCAATTTAAAAAGGTAAATTAATTAAAAAGGACTAAATTGTATAAATAGATTTATTATTGATCCAATGTTACTAAAAAAAATTTATAATATTATTTAACATTAATATTTGTTTAAGAGAAAAGACAGTTTTTAACTAAAACTTTGTATTTTCACTATTCACTAAAAATGAAGATTCTTGAAAAAACCTCAAATATTCATCCTAAAGAGATTTTGATAGTATGAATAAAAAAAGAAATTTTAATTTATAAAATTAAAATCCTAAAAAATTCAAAATTAATATTTAAAATAGTTTCTCCAATAAAAGGTGATAAAAATTAATTCATAAAAATATAGGTTTTACGTGAAATATTGGGTTTCCTCTTATCATATGCTTACCAAATGTATTGGATGAATATAAAAAATAATTGAATGAATATGTAACATATTTATTATCCTAATATTAATCAAAAATTTTAATTAACTAAATACATTGTGGTAAAAAAACTGATTAAACTAAAAACAATTTTCAATAAATATATCCATTTAATATTCAATTAGTTATTATAGTTATTTATAAATAATTTTTAACCAATGATTTAGTTTTCAAAGACATATATTTTCATAAGTTAGTTAATAAAATTCATAATTTCTAGTTTATATCTTTTTATATTAAGAAAATGACGTTTTAATAAATGATTGTTTCTCAGTATGACTCGATATTGCGTATAATGCAATCCATCAGAGAAGGACGCTTTGGCATGTAACATGTGATTTAGAAGAATTTTATCATTGCATATAATGTACTCAAAATCCCTACAAAATTCATTTCAAGGTAACTCAGTGTTTCATCTGTTGAAATATATGGAATATATTTTAAATAGTAAAAATATTATAAAATATATAGATATTTTCTTAGCATAAGTGCTTACTACAAAGTGTCATACACGCTATAGAACAAAAGGTTCATAAAAACGTTTTTTGGGTTGTCACACAAATGGTATCTTGATGAACATCATGGCCAATTTATTTTTTCTTGTTGTTGACAACATATGGTTTGTCAAACCCAATAGTCAATTTGTGTTATTAAATTTTTTCTTGAAATTTATGGATTATCCATATTATTATACATTTAATATATTTTCATATTTTCATTTTCTGGATATTTTTAGTAGTTTATTAATTATTATATTGATTCAAAAAATTATTATAAATCATAAGAAAACTATGTAATTTAATAATGAAAATTTTAAATTTTTTTAAAAATATATTTAATTTGTTTATATTTTCATTCATAAACCAACATCATAATGATTGAAAATGTTGAATTTATTTATTTTGAGTGAATTATGTATTTTTAATGTTTCTAAATTAATTATTAGAGATAAGAAAACATATTAATTGTTTCCCTGTAGTATTTAGTGTAGAATTCTTTTATTTAAATTTATGTTGGGCATGTCTATTTATATGGAAAGCCTTTCAAAAAACAATTTTTTTTTTCAAATAGAAAATCATTTCAATATTTATGGTATTTACTTTGACTGATTATTATAGTGGTATTTTAACACCATGTTATTTTTTAAAATATAAAACTATTCTTGTTATAGTATAAGATATGTATCCCAATGTCAAAACGAACTATAAGATATTTATTTAATTATGACCTTTATAACCAGGTAGTTAAAATTATTGGTATGAATAGTAATAACTTGTTTATAAAATACATATATTTATATTTATTAAATACTAAATATAAATGTATAGAGATATAATTATTAAATAACAATTCAATTTTAATAGTAATTTTATTCTAGATGAATATGTTTTCTTTAAAACTGAAATTTAATTCTTTTTATCAAAAAATATTAAAATTATTTTCCAGATTTATTATAAATATTATGTGATAAATAGGATTTCATTATTGAAACTTGAATATCAATATCATTTAATGATAAAATTTTGAGATTTTTTGAAAAAAATTTTATTTATCAATGAATAGTGAAAGTAATGATTTATATAAAAAATGTTTTCTACATTCCAGTATTTAGAAACTAAAATTCCATTTTGAATTAATTTTATAATTTTATTAGTTTTTTATTAAGAATATTATTATTATATTATTTTTCAATGATCTTTTTTCTTAGATATAGTATGAAAATATTTTGTACATAAAAATGAAATTTTTGTGAAAACCTGTTTTCCTTCGCATCTCATATGTTATATATTGAATTGAATAATACAACTTATGTGAAGTTAATAATGGAAAACATATTAATTTTTTAAAATTATGAGGTAGAAATTTGTTAAATATAATCCTTTTTTATTCATTATGAAAAGTGATGATTGTAAATTATTATCATCACAGTAAGGGTTAATATGGTAATTAAGGATACAAATAATTTGACAAAAACTAAAAATTGACCTTAAAACATGCATTTATCCAATTTTATTAGTGAATTTAGGACATTTCCATCCATGATTTATATATATGTCCACTTGATGAAATATTTATTGGATATTAATGTTAGAATATTTAAGTTAAACATGATGACAAAAATGTCACTTTCATAGTTTTAATAACCATAATATTATTACTATAGGGATAAAAGCTAAATAACAATGCTTAAAAATAATAATTAGAAATACAATTTTTTCATGTAATTTTATTTCTATCTTTTAAAAATAAAATAATTACAATAAATGATTATACCATACTAGCACAGTATTTATTCAATAAGTGAGAAATTAATATAAATGAATTTTAAAATATTAATGAAATAAAAATGAAATTTGAAGTTGTGCTACTAGAATAGTTTTTGTAAAAAAATATTATTTTATTTACATTTTAATGATTTTTATTTGAAATCCATTAATATCATGATGTTTTCATATCCAATTCAAATGAACAGTTCTAAAATTATAATTAATTTTAATTTTATAAAACTTAAGGTTTTATTAAATTACATAATATTTGAAAGAACCATTATTCAACCAAGTGATTGGTATGAGGTTTGAAATATCATTAATGGTACATTAATTTTTAAATAGGTCTTTTAATTCAACTATCATGACCCATAAATAGTAATAACTATGTTATCACAATAATTTTTAAAAAGTTCTAACAATGCTTAAAACAAATAGATTTGGTAAAACAAAATACAAAAGTATCCAAATTTTATTTGATGGTTTTATTTCATCCAATGTTTTTTATATATTCTAATTATATCATTTTTATCCTTTCAACCATTAAAAAATAATTTATATTAATTTAATATTTTCAGAAATTCCAAAAGTTCCCCTCCGTCACATTTAAAAGGGAAGCCCCTCTCTGATTTTCATAATAATAAAAATGATTTTTATTTATAAAATATTAACCAATATTTGTTACTTAATTCATTTAACATGTTATAGAGACTTTGTTTAATTCCAAAACATTACTAGGAAGTCTTTCAGTGTAAATGTGAAGATGTTGCATGAAAAAGATGTATTTTTTATACCCGTGTATTTTTTATTTACTTCTTCTTCAACCACCTCCAATAATTATTTAACCATGATTATATTACAAAATATTTACCTCCAATATAATATGACGTTATTATATTAATATCATAATCTATATATATCTCTTATTCCATAAAAAGGTAATCAAAACTATTAATCATCTATATATTGGACATCCTCCTCGCGAACTGATGTAATTCTTTTTCCATCATTACCATCCATAGCTATTAATGATAAATGATTTAATATATATATATATATATATATATATATTATTTTAATAACATAATGTTTTATCTAAAATAAACATATAATTTATTTTTCCTTTCCCATTAAATGAAATTTATAATTTAATTGGTGCGTACTTGTGGATTACCACCACCACAAAGAGTTGCAATAAATCTTTTATTATAGTCCCATATGGATGATATATATAATTCTATTCAAAAAAATAATTTGGTATTTATGAGATATTTAACATTTAATTAAGATAAATTATACTTACCTTATATCCACGAGGATTTTTGAAAAATTGAAATGCCCTGCAAGCATATGTATGGCTTTCCATCTCCATGATTGTAACATAATTCATTTTTCATAACCAATAATTCATGAATTGATTTAAAATAATAATTGATTTATAAATAATTCAATTATATCATTACTATTATTCATCTATATGATAGAAAAATGACTACTTTTACCATGGTAAACCTACCAAAGTCATTTTTAACATATGAGCTGAATGTCATAAAAATATCCAATGTGGACATAATTGATTATGTAATTAAATTTAGCATTGAAATAGAATTAATTAATGAAATAATACACATAAAATTTATTATTAATAATGCAAATATTTAGTATAAGTTTTTTATTTATAAATATAATGGACATGCATGGTGAATCATCCCTAAAGTAAGAGATTTCATCTCAATTTTCATTTATTGAGGCATATTTTACTATTATACACCTAATTTATTCTATATGGATTTTTATTACTCATTTTACCTATCATTTCATAAATTATTAACACCTTATATTATTCATAGATTCAATTTCATTTATTTCTTCCTAGGGTATAAGATATGAATTTTACTATGTTATAAGTAGTTTCATAACTTCTTCCAAGCCCAAAAAAGTTTCATAACTCAATATCTATTCAGTGGGTTATACTTCATTTAATAATTTCTGAAATTATTATATGTTAAATGACCTCTAATTGTATTATTATTTTTTACTTTTTGTTTTTGATTTTAATTTATCACATATAAATACATCATTGATTAATTTTCACATCAATGATATGATATTTTTAAGGGTTCTTCATCTTAAATTTTCTTCATTGGGGGAATATTTTCTATTATATAGCTATAACATTCTATGAATTTTATATAAAACCCATTTGAAATTTTAGATCATAAATATATTTATACTCATGGTATTTAATTTTTCATTATCTTTATTTATTTCATAGTATAATGATTTGATCATTACCAATGTTATAATGGTTTATTTCACAATCTCATCATTAATAGTGTATTTTTGTGTTAAATCCTCCATTAAGGGGAATTATTTTATCCCTATAACTAAAATATAAGACATTTTATTCTCCTATGGCTATTTCAGAATATTATTTATATCCTTTTCAATTTTCTCTTTTAAGAACTCAAGAGACTGAAATAATGTTTTTTAAGGATTACCTAATTTTTTATACTCGGTAAATAATATTAGTATTCTTTGGATACATTTTCATTAATGATTTTTAATAAATGATTTTATTATTCTACTTTGATTCTCTAAAGCCATTTTCACCAATTTTTGACTTTCTATATAAATATTTTAACGTAATCTACATGAAACTTTTATGAACAAATGGACTTTTTTTACACTTACTAAAAATGTGATAGGAGTGCAAATTTTTATACTAATGGAAAGAATATAATTTATTTCACTTATTAAAATGGAATTATTTTAAAAATATTATAATATTTGATGATTATTTTCAAATTAAAAATATATAAAAATATAAGTAATTTTTTTAGTTTTTAAAAGTGGACAGAAAAGTGATATGATTATTTCTAAAAATATTGTTTTAATAATATATTTTTTTTGTATATTCATTCATCCAGAAAAAAATTCTTCTCCAAATTTTTTATGTTGTAATAATACCATAATTATTCCATTTCATGTTTTTTTATGATTATTTGTACTGAGGAAATTATTGTATTTATGTTTGTTGGTCTTTCATATATAGAAAATTTTTAAATAAGTCGTATTTATTATGTTATATTATTTATTCATATGATGCATGAATTGGATTTAATAATTTAATGGAAGGGCTCAGAATTAAATATCCCCTTATTTCAATGCTATATTTTTAGTTTTTTCACTGTCTCACCCTCTATCAGTGACACACAATATTTTTTTCTCATATTCCATATTTATAACGCTGAGAGACTCCCATCACATTAATGAATAATGTCAGCTCCATGATAGAAACTAGACGAAAATATATTGGTTCCTTTTTCTATTGATTCCTCCCTGGATTTCACCACCGATTCAAAGCCTCTCTCATTGATTTGCAGAATGTACATGAAACTCATTATCAATGTCATATGGAGGTTGATACTATTTTATAACATAACTTCTAACTTGATAGGGTAAAAAATGAATATTAGATTAGTAGGTAACATAGAGCATGTCTTGGATTTTGTAGACATTAGATTTTATGAAACCTATAAAGTCTTCCACTGTTGTAGGTCATCTAATATATGAGGTTATCGGGTAGCGATTTGTAGTTCATTTCCACCATTACAAAATATTATTAAAAAATTATTTATTAAACATTAAAAATAGAATTATATATTTCAGTTCTTTTTTTAATATAATAATCTTATCATCATAAATATTTAAAAAGTTAATTTCAATTGTTTTAATGTTTTCATTATAGGGGGAGGTGATTTAGAGAGTCTAGGATAATGTTGAAGAAAAATGGGCCAAATGTGCCAGATTAGAAGAACATGAGTGGAATAAAACTGGAAAAATAACTAATTTGTGCATCAGATTTGGAAAAACTTTTGTGGTCTAATATGAAATTTAGTGGTTACATCTATTTTCAAGAAAACTGATCCCAATTTGTCCATTAAAGGTCCCAATAATACATATCTATCTGAGAAAATTATTCTTCTCAGAGACAATTGATAGGTTCTATATTTCATACATATGTAGATTTTTTTGCCTACAAATTATTCCATTGTATGAAGCAGGTAAAGAATGTAGAAGGTTTCCATAAAACACTATAAGGCTTCCTACAGACCCAAAACCATGATCCAGGTTGTTTCTCAAAATCTGGGTGCTCAAAACCACTCTCCACATTCCCTATAAAAATGATCCTTGGGAACCCCATTTGAATGTTTGAATAAGAATAAAAAATATTCCCTTTTAAGGACCCAAATATTTTCACTCTTCATTACTATAAGTTCCATAGGCTATGTGAAGTGCTACATTATTATAAATGGAATAATCCATTTCCATGGTGTTCTAAACTCTTTATGATAATCCGTGGAGGAATGTGAGGTAAATCCCATGCTTCAATTTTGTAATATATGAATGATATTATTAATGAAAGGTTTTTATATTGTTTTTATTCAACGTATATTATTGTTTAATTGAGTTACAAGGTCTTATGTCATTTGAAAACACATATAATCATGAATAAGGGTACCCATTCATGTGATGTTTCACATACCATTCACACTTTATTCAGTACCCTTACAATAATTGTGTGTTGTGGTTCATATTCATCAATTAGACACTAATAAACACATCCATTTCCATGTACACATATTTCATGGTATCACACTTAAGTAACAGACCAACTGATAAACCATGTTGAGTTATTCTTGTATACCCTTGGATAGTTTTTATTATGAAGTCAAACACAGATCTCCCCATAATCATCAGTTTTTGGTGATTTTTTTTATGAGAAAACCATATTAAGTATACGAGATATGACATAGTTACAATGTATTTTAACTTGTTAGAATCCAAGGATTAAGAGATCTAGACACTATATCTTGAATCCATTAAAGATGATCATTACGATATTTCCCCATGATGATCATCATTACTTAATTCTATTAATTACACCATTGTTTTATTCCATTAATTATTATATTCTATTATTAATTCATCAATCCACTTATTTTCAAAAATTCCATCCCCACTTTCATTTCACAATCAAAACTATGAATTTGACATAATGATTTAAGGCTCTATCAAAAGATCACCTAGGGTACCTACTGTACCTAGAAAATTCTACTTCAACATAACATCTAATTGAATGAACTCAATAAGATGGTCGAGTTTTTGATGTTTTTCTAGGGATCAAATATCCTTTGTTATTTACTTTAATTTATTTATTTTTATTTTGATTTTTTACACCTTTTGTTGTCCCCCTTTAATTATAGTTTTTTGATTATGTTTTTTCTTTTTTTGCTTTTTTTCTTTCTATATCTCTCTAATTATATATTATAATATTATATTATATTTTACCATTTAATAATTATTAATTAGTTTTATTTTAATTATCATCCATTAAATAATAAACATCAAAACATTGTTTTATGAAATTATTTTATTAAAAAATATAACTTCCAATTGAACCAAAAATTGAAAGGAAACATCACCCAAAAATTATGTCATCTATAGTAGGATATGAAGGAAACAATTATGAACCCCTTGAGGAGACTCATGTGGTACCAAACTAATCAAAAACTGAACGAAATCTGACCCCATAAATCATGGATGTAAATAATCAATCTTAAAATTAACTGATGACAGTTGGGGTGGACTACTAACCTATATACATCCATTAGACTTGGAACAATACATCAATGAGCTATGATTTGGGAACATACACATCCACTTGGTAATTACACTCCTAAATATATCTATGAGATTTATATATTTTTCTCCAACCTGAATCCCCAAAATATGTATGAGTACTTCAAGAAGTTTAGAGCCTTCCCATTCTCCCATGATGATATATCCAATGACTGGATATACTATTTTACTATAGAAATTGGGGGATACAATTACCACAAATCACCCATTCTATAGAAGAATTTTCATTCCCTCCAAACTGTATCATTTAGAAAATAATTTTGAGGATCTAAAATATTTTAAGGAGAGACCCTTCAGGGATATTTGGAGAGATACAAAAGGCTTTTTTTCTATTTTCCCCTACCAAAAAATTGGTAAAATATTACTAACTAAACACTTATATGATGTATTTTAACCCATGGTTCATAGTATCATAGATTCTAAATATGGTGTTCCCTTATTAATAAAACTCATCTTCCAACTCGTGAATTAATTGCCAACATGTGTCAAAATGAAGAAACATTTGGTACACAATAAATTAAGAAAGACACGATGTGTTCATTAGGTATGTCACACAACCCTATAAGAAAGTTAGATAATAGATTTAATGAGGTGAATACCATTATAATGTAGTTATCTCAAGCATAAGGGAATTAAAACTCTCATAATGTTGCATTGCATTGTGTTATTTGTTATGATAACACTCATTTTTATGAATATTCTTCACAACTTATGGATTCATCTCAGTCCTGTGCAGTTGTATTCATTGGGCGGCCTTTTCTATAAGAACCACCCTTCAGGAAGAGAACCATTTTGGAAAAATAAAAACCATTTTTGCGATGAACAACCACAATATGAATAAGGAGGAAAATTAAACAACACAAAATAGAATTTCTATCAACAAGGCCCAGTTATGGAAACTTCTTATTATTTACTTTCTCGAAACATTCCACCTCCTCTCAAATTTGAACCAAGAATCAAGGACATGTTGAAGAAAATGGAAACAGAAGATCTATAGTTCTAACACACCATGAAATAAACAATTCAAGACATATGAACTCAAGTGGACAAATTGAAAAAATTACATGTCAGATAAAGATGCAAGTTTATGGATAACTATCATCCCAACATATTTCCAATCCAAAAGAAAAAAAATTTAATGTATGTGCAATAAGACGTCATAGTGTTGAAGAAGTTTTTTCTTCAAATGATTATACCAAAAACCAATTTACCCATCATGAAAAGTCCCTTTCTGTACCCTTAAAATATTCATTTAAAGGAAACAAGGAAAAATAGTTAACAAATTACCATTTAGGATTCTCCTAAAAAAGGCATTACTCTTCCTTTACCTAAATGGAAATCTAAATCTATGAAACAATTTTATAATGATATTAATAATAAATAATTTATACATTTAAAAAGCTTCATATTGAAATTTCATTATTTTATGTAGTAAAACAAATCCATGATATTACTAATTTTTTAAAGTTCATAACACAAATTGACGATGACTATAGGGGAATGAGAGGGTATACCTTGGATAGAATGGATTAGATTTGATACAACCAAAAATGACAACTAAATGCATGGATCATGTCACTTTCATAATAGATTTCACCATATGGGAAGCTTATTTTCACATGTAATTCTAGATTGGGGTCCCTCAATTAATGAAATTACTTACACTATGTGTACTTCTATATAGTTCGGAGAGCATCAACCAATGGGAAAAATCATGAAACATTCCAAATAAAGCACAACACACCCTTCTAGATTGGCCGTGGATGTCCTTATAAGATTAGAGAATCTCATCTTCCCTAAAGACTTCTATATTCATGATATTGTAGACACCCAAACCTAAGGAAAATCTCCTCTCATAAATGTAAGACCATTATATAAATCTGAAAATATGACCATCATTGTTTACAAAGGTACATTGACTTTGGGGTTTGGTTGATTAATTGTGTGTTTTAATATTCTTGATGATATGAAACACCCCATTGGAGATAACATCACTCTTTCTATCTATTCGACAGATGTTTTCAATAATTACTCCCAAAAAAACAATCACTCTTACACCCATACTCTGATACATTTTATTCTTCTTCAGTAGTAGATTACATGAGTTTTGATTCATGTTTTTAGTGGTGTGTTGGTTCATAAATATTTAAATATTTCACATTAATTGATGTGTGTGTTCATTCAGAGGTACCCATGAACTTTTTTATTAGGAAAATATTATTTCAATTGATTATCTTTACATAGAGAATAAACATCAGAAAAAAAAATTCTTAGACCACACTCCCCCAAAATCATTTCCCTTAATCCAAAACACACCTACATTGGAATTAGAACTACATCCTTCTAATTAAAAATATTCATATCTTGAGTGTATAGACCAATTTCAAACCATTTTTTCCAATAACCTCTCTCCATAGTAGGAATCAAAATTTCTCAACCATTTGAGAGAGTGTAAGAATGAAATAAGATGGACATTAGCTGATATTCCCCTGATCGGTCCATATATTTAAAATCAATACACACTATTAGATGATGATTCTAATCATATATGTCAAGCTCAATGCTGGTTTAATCATACCCTTTTTGAATTTAAATAATTATATGTTTGTATAATGCTAGATGATGGGATCATCTATACTATATATAATAGTAAATTGATTACAAAGATGATGTAGTTCATATAAAACTTGAATAAAAATAACTTCAAATGAAGGTGATGAATTGGTTTCAAAACATGTGCAAAATAGTTTGTTAGATTATAATTACCACCATCAATTATATAATTCCATGAAATATTACCACTTCCTCTTCCTTCCATTTGAAAAATGTTTGAGATATTGGCTAGTATGTCTCATTATTTTTTCTTTAATGGATATTTAGATTATTTTTAAATCCATATAACTCCAGAGGTCCATGAAAAAGTAACAATTATTTTTCTATTCTGTACATTTCATACAGGAGGGTTCCTTTTTTCACTATAATGCTCCTCGTACTTTTCAGCGATGTATGTTGATTATTTTTTTATATTACATTGAGAACATTATTGAATATTTTATGTATTATTTCCTATTTTATGCCTCTCACTTTAATTATTATTGTGAAATCTAGGTTATTTATCCACCATTACATTGAATAAAATCTCATATTAATTTATGAGAAATTCAATTTCATGTTTATGTTTTAGATAATACTTGTTATTGTCTTTTAAAATGATGTAATTTATGTTTATAAATGAATAAATGAATGAATTTCATCCCTTTAATTTACAAAATGTGTTGGGGAGGGGAGAAATTTCATGGGTGATGTAGGTTTTTACCACTAATTCATTAAATAATTTATTAAGTTTTCATTTCGGTTGTCTCTATTATCACAAAAAAATCTGACATTTTGTTTGGAAAAAATATTGGGGATGTCTTTAATCATGTAAATTGAGTTCACATCACCTCCCATCAAATAACCACATATGTGAGATATCCCCCTTAAACTTATATGTGATTCCTATAACATTTTAGTAGGGTTAATTTATTAAAGATGGTTGAAAGTATCCCAATGTCATTTGGTATACCTCACATACCCTTGACCCCACCCAAGAAAACAAAAAAACCACAGATTAATAACATAATTCAATTTTTTATAGGTAAAATTATTATCATATCTTAATGGTTAAAAAATAATTGTGTTTTTTGATCATGCGCCAATTCGTTTTCACCAAAAGAAACTTAGAGCTAAGACCCACACCATTCAGGGGATACTCCTCTACTTGCAGTTTTGACTTGGGATCTGTGATAAGAAAGGAGTGTAAAATTTTGTCGATGACCATGTTAGTATGATTTAACCACCATTGATCGAATTCATGGATTCATTCATCCCCATTAGAAAAGTTGTTATTCATGAAAACTTTTGGGATGTTACAGACCTTACGTCACAGTACGCACACATTATGAATTTTTCAACAGCATCTAAGGTCACCCACAATTTTAGTACTTCACAGTCCCAGATACATATGCATGAATTATGAAGATACATTTTGGGATGAACCTCACGTGTAAGGAATTTGTAGTTACCATGTTGGTGGTCAGTGTGTCTCTTACTATGAGTTCACCCCTATTTTAACGTTCTTCCATAGATTCACATGAGTGGGGAACATTTTCTATCAATGAATATATTCAAAGGTCCCTAACTCTATAATTTATTGGCCAACATTTTATTGAGTTTCTCATCGGTTTTGTATGACATGCACATGATGTCAATTAAAAGTGACTATCTCTCAGAGATATGAAATTCCGCAATAACCCATGTTATTTTGAGAAATCATTCACTCATGGGAAGTTGACTTCATGGGAACTTTTACAAATTTATTTGGATGTTTTTGTATATATAACTATATGGGTATATTGAATCTGAATCATTGTAAGCTAACAATTTGAGGGCTTATGAATGTTAAATAGTTTTCAATCATGTGATGTACCCGAATTTTAGTAGGATTGGTTTTCCATGATTCATCATTAGTGATTTGGGTTAACATTTTTTCAATTTTAACATGAAAATATTTCTCTATATGTATGGGGTTATTCATAAAGTCTCCACTCATATCACACAAAAACTAATGGAAAATAAGAAATCTCAAATCATGAATTTAAAGGAATCATTGAAAAAATATTACAACCGAAAGGAAAGATTGGATTTTGTGTATAGATGATGCAATTTGGTCGTACTATACTAATTTTAAAACCCTGATCAAAATGTCACTATAGATGAATTTGATTGGAGTGGCTTATCACCACCCAATGGAGTTAGAGCACCTTGCACTATGGAATGTTAAACTATGTAATCTGAATCGATCTAATGTTGGTGAACATATGATATTGGAGATTTAGCAGTTGGAGAAAATTGTGTATGATGCATATGAGAACTCCCAAATCAATAACGAGATGAAGCAATCCATGATGAGAATAATAATTAGTATGTGTTTTATATTAGAGATATAGTCATTATATACAATTCCATGTTAAATCTCTACCAATGAATGCTTCCCTCTTAATGGATTGGTCCTTGCAGTTACTAAAGTTTTCCATTTTGGTTAAATATATGTTTTACAAGAGAATGTGGTAAAAGAATTACCATTATTTGGAAAATAACTAAACACATTTACCATGATTTTATGAAGCATATATTGGAGGAAATCCACCAGGTTTTACAACTCCTTATTAAATTCTCATTTATTACACGGGGAATGTTGTACACTCTATGTGTGGGGTTGGGTACATTCCTGGTATCATTAGAATTTTCATTTCATTTATTATTTTTTTGTTTTCAGTGGATGAATATTTTTTACTTCCTTGGATCCTTAATATTTTCATTATCTTTCTTCATTTTTCTATTTTTCTATTTCTAAACACTATCTTTAATTTTACCCATAATTTTGATTTCATTTGGATTTTCAGCAATTTTCTTCTTTATTATCTTTTATCCTTACTGAATTTTATTTTTACATTTCTACACCCCTATTAATCTCCCAAAATCATTAAAAATATAGAAAATACATGTCTAAATTTCTAATTTAAGGGTTTTCTTAAATGTAAAGAAACTGTTTCTCAATTTTGGAATGTTTATTTTGACATTAATTTGACATTGGGGTTTGTTTTTTAGTAAATTTATTGTTTTTCAATGATATAAATGGTTGTATCTCTATGAAAACATTAGGATGAATAATATCCTTTATGTGAGTAGTATATATAAATATTTTGTCACAAATATCTCCAAACTTATTTTAAACAAAAAGTGAATTTTGAATATTTATTACTTAATATAATATAGGTATAATTTTTGTTAATATTTATAAACATTCTGAATGATTATTTTAAATAGTAACACATTTTCTGATATGATTCATTACTATATCAAATTTACCTATTCATGTGTAGTTGTTATATAAACATTCAACACCATCAAGTATCAAATAATAATAATAAATAATGAAGGGAGTGATGAAATATACAAAAAATCAGATATCTAGGTCACAAGGATTTTTTTTTATCTTTTTTGAATTATTATGTGAGTGAGTTTATAAATTTTATTGTAATGGATATATGGATGGTTCGATGAAATGAATCTAGTAGTAGAAATGTTTTTAAACAACATATATTTTCGGATATAGATTAGAAATAATATCATCAAATGGTTTTCAAACTCACACACACATGGTGATGTATTGGCATGGCTGAATTTGAAATTCATTTCTCATATTATTACTATTTATCTCGTTCAATCTCATTCTGATACAATTTATGAGATATTTTTTCAAGATCCCTTGAATAAACTCCTTTGTGTGGTTTTTGATTTGATCAAATTAATATAATGAAATAAAAGTTTACAAAATGTAAAATCTTTATGATGTTGGTAATATTTTCAGGCATTATTTTTTAAGGAATGTGACTTTTCTTGGGACATTAAATGTTTAGGTGTGGGGGAAGGATCAAATAGTGATTCATGATTCATTTCTACCCTCACACCACCTTATTAAACAATTTTTAATTGGGAATTAAAAATATTATAAAACATTACTCTTCATGTTTTATTGAATAATTTAATATTTATCAATTTTAAAATTATTATTTCACCTTTTTGGATGTTTTGATTATATTTGTAGGTGATTTTGAGGGAGTAGGATGAGGTGGTAGAAAAATGGAACCACGTCTGTAAGATTCATAATAAACAAGTTGATTCAAATGGACTAAAAAGATATTCAATTAATCCAATTGGGATTAAACATTATTTTATGATAGAAATTCCAGTTGGATAAAAATCTTCTGAAGGAACACAAGATTAATTTATCCATTAAGGGAACCGAATAAAATGATCAGTCCAAGGGAAATATAATACTCAATGTCAAAATATAGGTTCTGTAGTTTATCAATATCTAGAGATATAGTACACTAAATGATTTCATATTTATTGTAAAGATATTAAATATGTGAGGAGACAAATTTTTATTCTTGTCTAAATTGATATAGGACTTCATACCCACCCAAATACATGGCCCAGTTTGTTTATCGAAATTTGGTTGTTCAAAAGCACTCTCTACTTTTCATATAAAAGAGTACCATGAGAACCCCATATAAAGGTTTGACCGTGAATAAAAGCTAAAAAATTATATAGACCCAATGGAATATTCTACTCATACCAATATGTTTTGGAGGCCATGGGATGTGCTACTTCATTTCTAATGGCATCCTCCCTTTCCATGGAGTTCTAATCTCCTTGTGATCACCTGAGGAGGAACGTCATGTAAATCCCGAGAATCATGTTGGTAATATTTAAATAATATTTTTAATTTTAGGTTTATATGTTTTTCTTAATAAAAATATAATATTATTTATCATTTTTATTTTATTGTATGTCATGCTCAAACTCATATGATCTTGTTTGGGGGTACCCATTCATATGATGTTTCCCACACCATTCACACCATTTTAATTATCCTTTCAATCATGGTGTCTTTATGGATCATATGAGTGAATTGAACTTTAATAATCACTTCTATGGAATTTTTTTTTAATTCATAGTGTCAAACTGAAATAACATTGAATCCTAGATAACATATTGGGGTCCTCATATATAGCCTCTATGTCTATTTGTTTTGATGTTGGTTACAAATCACCCTATCATCAACAGTAACTGGGGAATCATTTTGTGATTCTGACTAGAACCTTGTAAGTATCATAGTATAAAATCAGTAAAATTATGCTTCTAGATGGTAAATACGTGGTATTAAAATATCTAGACACAAAATCTCGAATCTATGAAGTTTGAGGATCAAGATATTTCCCTCTATTAATGGTGATTAAATAATTATATTAATTAATGTTTTGTTTTATTGAATTCATTTTTCTATACGAATCATAACTAATAAACTGTAATATTTTCCAAAATCCCATTCACACATTCTTTTCATAATCCGAACCTTATTTTTTATTTAATGATCTATGAATCCAAGGATAGATGACCTAGTATTCCTGTTATACTGTAATAATTATAGTAAAACTAATGATCTAATATGATTCACTCAAAAACATGATCATGAATAATCTTATTTGTAGAACCAGTGGAATATCAGGTCATCCATGATGTATTTATATCCCTGGGCATAATATACCAAAGGATCTTAACCTTAAAAATCCCATGTTTATTTTATGGTAGAGGGATTCTGATTAATGTCATAACTTTATCGTCTTATCTAGTTGTGTTGGTTGGAGGTTTAATATCTTCTATCAAGAGGTTGGGAATATTTTTAACAACATGCATGGATAGTTTGGGTAGAGGTTTAATGTCTTATATAGACTGGATGGTGGATGAGTTTGTCCATAGGATATGATATTTCACAATTATGATTTTTTATATTGTGACCACATGTGGGAAACTTTCACACTTTGGACTTGGTAAATTGATCCCTCCATGTGAAATAGATTACACATGGGATTTTGGGGACTGTGTCCCAAGGGGGGGGGAATTTAAAACATGGTATTTTCTGAAATGTGTCTTCATGTTGAACGTTTCACATCTGGAATTTTTTTTTTGTTTGACCTTATGGGGGAATATTTCATACTTAGGATTTCGTTATGTGTGCCCATATGGTGGGTATTTTACATGTAGAATTTAATTGATTGTTTCCATTTTGGAAAGATTTCACACTCGGGTTTTTGTAGAGTGCATCCCATTGGAGGAATATTTGACACATGATATTTGGTTGAGTGTTCCCCCAAGGGGGTATGATTTTAAGGGATTGTGTCCCCATTGGGTATGATTCAACACTTGTTATTTGGTGGAGTGTGTCCCCCCATGGGGGATATATAACTTCTAAAACATTATTGAGTGTGTCCCCAATGGGGGGGATATTTTTCACTCCAGATGGGGTAGAGACATTGGGGTGTTACTATTGAACCTCAATGATGGGTCTTGTATACCCTATTTAAGGGATAGGGATGAAAACTCAAGTAGTCTGATGCCTCATTTTATGTTCGTGTTATATGACCAGTTTGTGAACATTAATGTTGTGTATTGAGGATTCTTGTGTCATAGAAGGACTATCAATGAGGGATGGTGTGGGCCTTACACATATAAGATAACAGTGCTCTACAAGTAAAACTAATGATGTGTTTGGGTCTTTCATATGGATGATTCTTAGGTACATCTGGGAGTAGCAAGGATTGGGTTGGGTCTTATGAATGAAATATGTCACTGTGCTGTTAGATGCATTGATGATATGGTTTAGGATTATGCATAGAAGCTACCCATGATTTTCTAGTATCATAGATAGTTTAATTGGATTGTTCTTATCAAATTTAAAACATTGTTCTCATTACACGAGGAATATTGTGACTATTTAATAGGGAATCCAATGTCTGTTTAACAGGGTAAGATAAAAGAATAACATCTTGTGAATTGATGTTTCACATAGGGATTATATATTGAGCTTCCCATACATTATTCCATATGATTGGTCATGTGGTAATCTCAACCTTCTAATGTGTCGAGGAACATTATCGGTGATTATACCTGAGTAGGAGGCTCATGGGGTATACTTGAGAGGAGATTGGATACTTTTGGGGCTTTCACTCTAGAGATTCCCATTCTTCTTCCTCTATCGTATAACAACCCTTCCATTATTACACAATTAAACATGATTTATTACATAATCTATTCACCTGAGACAACATGAAATATCGAGAGGACTAGTGTCTGTGGGGCTTAGGAACATTACATAACAACATAAAACATGAAACACAACATGTTTATTGAAAGCATCCATTATATAACCACTACATTCACTTGATATTATCATTCCATGGGATAACCTGAGGAAATGCATATGAAAAGGGTGAGCTATAAATCCCAGTAAAGGAGTAAACAAGTAATAACATGAAGAATTCAATACATGATATGAAATAGTCATATCAATGGAGCATAAAAGAAACCTGAGCATAAAGGCATGGTATAACATGATTATCCTAGCATGGAAATGTGGCAACAACAGTTAACATAGAATTAGCATGATCCAAGGCTCATTGCACATAGAGCATGGGTAAACCCTCATCGCACATGAAGAACATGTAAACCCTCGTTGCACTTGAATTAGCATGAGTAAAAACTCATTGAACATGACGTATCACGATACTATATGTTTCCTAATGCATTAGAGCGCTATCAGGGCACACCCTTCTTAAACATTTCATTTCATGCATAAGTGTGCCACATGAATCATACAAAATGGAATCAATCATCATCATTTATGCCACGGTAATGGGATTTTGAATACATACATGAATATTTATAATCAATAAGTAAATTTTCCTAAAGATGAATACCCTAGATAGGGAAATGGGCATGAAATTCACTACACAATGACATTGGCTTGGAAAATCGGTTCAATTTATGCAGTGTAACTATGTGACATAAGATTTCATAAAAATGTTTGATGAGAGGGAAATAGGTGTATCATCATATTTACATGAAATGGAACGTAATTGGTTCATAAAGATACATGTCTCAACATTGGTAATGTAATTTAGAGTCCTAATTAAAAGTAATTTCATGAATGTAAAATAGGAGAGAGAAATTCCTTACGGAATTTCGGCATGGTAACGAGTATATATGGAAGGTAACTATTTGATAGAAAAGGTTATCTCATTACTAAAACATAAAGAAGACGGTATATGGGTGGTTTGAAATCATACCCCAACATTTAAAATTGGAAATAAAATGTCATTATAATATTATGTAACTTGGATAAAATGAGAATGTATGGAATCCCTTACATGGAACTATGATCCCAATGGCATGTGAGAGTTTTGAGAGTGGCTTATTGGTAGCTTGGGGGACCTTGGGAGTATTATAGAGAGATATGGGAAGAAGTTAGATGAACTCTAAAGGATTTGAGTTTAGAGGATGTAGGAGCTTGGGTGGGTCTATATCGGAAAGAGAGGGAATTCTTAAATATTTTGATTTGGGACCCCACACATTATACTATTCAAAACCAAAAACCAGACCACAGATTTTTCCCATGGTTTCTGAAAATGGGGAGTGGAGAACAATATTTTATAAGGACAATGGCCGAACTTCTTAAAATAATAGTGTTTCATATGTTGAGGTGAGTCACACTCTCAAGGAAATCAATTTAAAAAGCCAAAATGTATTATCTGTCTTGAAGTGTCTACTAATGCTTTGTAAAATAAATCCTAAAAACCCAAAAATCACATTATATTAATGGTAAAACATATATTGGCACAAAATTATGATTATAGTATTTTATTACATCACTATTGAGTCAATATGATTTCATAAAACAAATTATATATTTAAACGTTATTTACCCAAAAATTTGACAGTCTCAAGAAATTATAAATAATTCATCATTGGATAACTTCGAAGTCCTCATTCCAAAAATAATATTCATTTAATATAAAAAAATTTCTAAATATTTGAATGTTTAATTTTAAAATAAAAAAGTACATTAATTAAAAATAGTGGTTTTTGACAAAAACAGATTTCAAAACATAATAAAAATTTTAATTTTATTCAAAAAAAGTATACGATCATTTATACTTAATATAAGTAATTTAATAATAATAGAATTTCATTAAGATATTATGTAATTCATAAATCCATTAATTTATCAAAAATAGATTTTGTTGTTGAATATTAACTAAAAATACTATTTGTGCTTTAAAAAACTATTTACAAAGTAACAATAATAAAAAGAATATATATTCTCTATACGAGAATAATGTACAAAATTGTAGTAATTTGGTATTGTTACATAACCCCTTAACACACCCATATACGACCTTAGGGTAAGGTGGGTGATGGTGACAGACTCTTTGGAAGGCTCGAATAACATTGCTGGATTGGTAATCTCTATAAACATCCTCTTCTCTCGTATGCAGTTTTGCTCGAGATTAATGTATTCAAGCTCAGCTTGGGCTTGGTCAAGTGTGAGGCCCAATGATTCCACCTCCATTATGAGCTCCGAAAAAAGGGTTTCGTATGGGTTAAGTTTACTGTATGAGGCCATCACTTATTTTTATTAAGTAAATTGGATTTATTAAAACCATATATTTATACTAATCATGTGATCACTGTTCAACGACTATGATAACAATGGTGAAAATTCTTAATGGTATTTTAAAATAAAAAAACATTGACCCAAATAAGTTCATGCATTTTACATAAACATAAGAGGAAATTTAAATAGACCAAGTGGAATTTTAATTAATGAATTTTTGGGTCATTGTAATATTCCCCCCTTAAGAAATTTCTCCTTCAAAATTTCATTTTCCCACACTAAAATAGATGTAGGTGACTGTGCTTCATCACATCCTCCAATTTCCATGATACTTCATCAAACATGTGGTTTTCCACAACTCCTTGACCAAGGGAATGGTCTCATTTAGTAGAACATTTTCTCTATGATCTAATATCCTCACTGGTTACACCTCATAAGAAAGATCATCCTTTACATGTACTACCTCTTTATAGAGTACATGTGAAGGGTCTGGTATGTACATCCTTAAGAGAGATACATGAAATACATCACGAACGTTTTCCATGGTAGGTGGATGTTCTAGTCGATAGGCCACAACCCAGACATGTTCTAGAATCGTGAAGGGGCCGATGTACCTATGACTTAACATTCACTTGTTTCCAAACCTCAAAACCTTCTTCCACGGAGTTATTCATAGAAACACCATGTCTTCATCTTTAAACTCAATGTCTTGTCCACAGTTATCTACATAATCTGAATATGGGGATTCCTTGATACGCTACTGAATGGTTTTCAACTTCTCCACCATTTTTCGACCATTTCTGGTCATGGCATCTTACGCTTACCTAATTCATCCCAACATGCTGGTGTTCAGAACCTCTTCCCATAAAAGGCTTCATAAGGTGACATTCAGATAATCGAGTAGAAACTATTATTATAGGAGAATTCAACCTGAGGAAGATGTTGATCCTAACCACCTTTATTGTTCAATTAACATGATCATAACATATCTTCCAATGTCTGAATAGTTTGATCATATTGGCCATAATTTTGAGGATGATAGGTCGTACTGAAGTTCAGTTCAGTATCCAAAGCATATTGAAGACTCTTCCAAAACATAGAGTTGAATCATGGATCTGTAAGGGTTGGTGTCAACAGAACCAAATATTTTGTACTTTAATTACATAAATGTTCACTTATTATATATTGTTCATTGTCTTGCATGACTATAACATAATAATGTCCTGGAATATTTGTCGCATTAATGAGGTCATAGGAGATCCCTGCTATGATGAGAACCTTGAAATGATATAGCAATATTCTTAAATAAAGTTCTGTGGTTGGATGACATACTATGATAGGAAACATAGTATACAGACCATCATGTGCGAGTACTTGTAAGAAGACGAGACTCTCTCTCATGGAGTTATCACTTGGTAATCTCCACGATGGGAGATTATGAGAACAGACCCGCCAGTAGTAATTTCGCATGTCATGGTGTCATCGGATATTGCTATCTACGAGCGTGTGTAATGGTCCTTAGACTGAAAGATTATCATTAACTCATGTCATGACTCGCGCACTTAGATTTACTGACGAAAACCGTCACACAGACAGTTGGATGGAAGTAGGGTACGTTGGGTGCGTCACGAGTGACATGTTGTTAATGGATAAGTTGAGGAAGGATTTGTCCCTTCCATTTATGGAAGTTGATATCTCAACCCTTTGATTGAAATAGAACTGTCTCATTAAATTCCTTGTCCATGGTGTAAACGAAGAGTTTATTTCAGGTAGTCAAAGAACGACATATCCAATATATAGGTTTATGACACTTCCATGAAACCTGCTTGATGAGATATCGAGACAAAGGGATTAAATTACACAATAAGAGTTCATATGAGGTGATACGTCAATGCGGCGTCAACTTCTTTCTCTTGGGTTCCTTGACCTGTTTCTAGACAGTAATCTTGGAATTTAGGAAAGCCGGCTTGATGCCAATGAGAAAGAGTCCTAGAGGGTCACACACTAAGTGTATCCATGTATCTCAAGTGGAATAAAGATTATTCCCGTACGTGGTTTAATAATTATTCAAGGAAGCCTAAGTTGTTTTAAATGAAGGAGGAAAAATAAAATAAAACAAGTACACGCCGTGTATTATTATATGTACACACCCTGTAGTTTTATTTTGGAAAGGAAATGAAAAAATGAAAACAAGATATACACGCCATGTACATTTAATGTACACGCCGTGTAGTTTTCAATGAAAGAAAAGTACACGCCGTGTATATATTATTAGAATCAGTGTAGTTTTTCCAGTCGGGATTTTGAGGATATAATATCGTTTTATTAAATGATATTTATTTTAATCAGCGTGAGCACATGTCAAGGAATTAATTATTCGACATGGGGGTTTTCAATAAGAGTTATGAAAATAAATGAAACGCATAACGTATTTATTTATTTTCATAACTCTACAACCTCAAACTCAATTATAAATATCCTCACAACCCCAACTCTATTCCTACACAAGAGAATCATTGTGCACACAACTCTAGAGAATTCTTTCAAGACCTAAAGAACCCCTCCCTCCATGAATGCTCTCAAGACCGAGATTGATCCTCTTCTATCAGATCAAGATGATCTAAGGCGGACAACGCAAGCAAAGGCTTCTTCACGCTAGCACCCAGATAATCATTTGGCGACTTCCAGAGATACAAGTTACACGTGTGGATCACCGCTAGAGGGACTCTACACTTGGCTTCTACGACGCAACCATGGATCACATCGACAACGTGATCGAGATCATCAACGAAGAATGAACACCCAAAAGGTATTTATTTATAATTGAATTAACTATAATCAACCTGTAATGATCCATGTTTTTGTTTCCGAGACAAACCATCTTTTTTGTCTTTTTCTGTGATTCGATCCATGGAGACTGATGTTTAACGTCGTATTGATCCCTGATTGATCATTGTTAATGACAAAAAGCCAAGTGGGCACATCCACCCACGTGCTTCCGCTGCGCCCGGAACCTTCAAATGGTATCAGAGGGAGGTTATAATGTTGATTATAGTTATTTAATTTTCGTTGATAATTTACACATTCATATTTGATTCTATTCAAAATAAATCATTCTATAAATCTGAATTAACGAGATCTATTCTTCCTCCTTTGTTTCTCGATTCATATCACAGAAATGAAATTTTAATTTTAATTTTGATTAAAATAAAAACGAGGAACTCATCTGGAAGAGCCTCTCTTTCTGTCTGTACAACACAGGATTACATGACGTGTAATTAAAACTACACACCGTGTACTTAGGTTCAACGAACCGGAACTGGTCTTCAAAACCACGCTGTGTGAATTGATTATGCCTAAGTTTTAATCACGCCGTGTTGACCAGAATAGAACAACATGTGGAAACAGGAATATACAGCGTGTATGTTGGAACAACATGCCTTGCAGTCCGTTCCGACCTAGGTGAAATCGTGTACAAAGATAAGCAGCGTACCGCATACACGGGATCACCAGGCTGGTTACCACGTAACAAGGAAGTACACGCTGTGTATGATTCATCTACACACCATGTACTCTAAAATTCCCAAAGTACAGAAACCACACCAAAGCCCCGGCGTGTACTTTCGATAAATGGTGAAAAGAAAAATACATGCCGTGTAATTATAAACTACACGCCGCGTACTTTCAAAAATAGAATTTCACCAGGTATCCTCCAATGTACAAAGACCCGTTCAAGGAATATGAATGAGAATAATCTCATGGAAATTAAAAAAGGAATTTAAGAAAAATAATTGATTAATTATAAGATCATAATTAATTGAATTCAAGCGTGTCTTATCTTAAATAAAAGAACAATTGAAATAATTTGAATTCTAAATATGTGTAAATATCGTTGCATACTATGGATGATCATGAGCTAGACCAGAGACCCTTTGTATGTGTATGGTTTCATTTAAATTTATTTAATTTTGTTGGCATGCGAGCATTCTTCCAATAAAATTTTGGGCCTGCATGACCATGGTTTCTTTAATGTAAACCCATGTAATGGAGGATCTCCCAATCCAGAGGAGAAGGTTCAAATCTCGAAGCCGAGGAAAAACCGACGCAAGAAGATACAAAGGTGGACCGATGGGAGCTGCAAAACACAAACCAACAGGTTCAATGTGTTTTCCCTAGATCAGGGTTAGCTTATCAAAACTGCTAGATAAGCTAACCAATAGAAGCTCATGATCATGCCATATTATTTTATTTCTGTCTGATTGCATGGTTTATTTATTATGTATGTCTTGTCGCGATCACATAATTAATAAAATGAACAAGCATGCAAAGATGGAATAAAATAAAAAACCGGATTATGCATAAACATTATCATAACATGGTTAATCACTTAAGCAAGCATCACTTAATATTAACAAGCATGTGATAATGCAAAAATACGCATAAAGAATAAAGTCCCTCAAATACCATATTAAGTCAGACCAAGCCTTCCGTTACTTGATTAAGGGAAAGACTCAATAAAACTATGTGTTTGACCAACCCTTGTTGGGACACTTACTTTTATAAAGGAATCCCTTATGAAAGGTTTCGGGTTGACTTAACCATATTACATTTAGAGAAGTAGCCCTTGGTAGACTTGATGTAATATTGGAGGCAAGAGTTGAGGAAATCTATGTCCAGATTTCAAGATTGGGGAGTCCACTCAACAGATCAAGGAACTGTAAGCTCACAGTTGGAAAAGACCTGCCTACCTAAATACCTTCAAATAGCTTGACCAACCCTTATTGGGGTTATCCAAAGGGAAATATGGATCCTTGCAACTAGAATGTCAAAGAAACTGGACATTCCGAGTTCAATGGTGAGGGCCATTGAGTCATGATAAAATAGTGGGAGACTTAATTAATTTATTTCTCATAAAAATGTAATAAAAAAAGTAATAATAAATATGATCATTTAATATTTATAATCAAGATGAAAAACTCGTCAACCACTTTTTCTCTACGATCAATACTGGATAAAGACGATATCCTCACTGGCAGTATCTTTCAGGAATGGTTTAGGCTCCTTCGGGTTATCCTACGACATGAACGGAAGTTTTACATGCTAGAGTCCTCACTTCCTGATTATCCTGCCGCAGGGGCAAGTGATGAAGATTTCCAAGTCTATTATCAACATTTGAATAATTCTCTCGATGTTCAATGTTTGATGTTGTCATCTATGTCTAGTGAGCTCATGAAGTCTCATGAAGACATGGATGCCTATAGCATGCTCGAGCACCTCCGTGGTTTATACCAGGAGAGAGCAAGATTGGAAATGTTTGAGATCTCCAAGGCTCTATTTCAGAGCAAGGTTGGAAAGGGTGCCCCACCTGGGCCTCATGTAGTCAAGCTCATTGGCTACATTGAGCGCTTGGAGGTTCTAGGGTTTAAACTCCCGGAAGAACTGGGTACCGATCTGATTCTCGCATCAGTACCCCAAAGCTTCTTAAACTTTGTTGTTAATTTCAACATGAACAATATTGAGAATTCTCTATCTGATCTTCTTATCCTTATTCTCCAAGTGGACAATGACATGAAGTGTGAAAAGCCTTCTATCCTTATGGTGAATAAAAGGAAAGAGAAGGCATAGAGCTTTAATCCCAAAGCTTCTTCCAGGCCTTCCATGAAAAGGAAGATCAAAGGGGAGGGAAAGGAACATGATTCTATTTGTTTCTCATGTGGCAAGAAGGGACACTGGAAGAAAAACTGCACCCATCCAAGGAAGCAAGGGGAAGCTTCAGGTGAGTTTGTTATCGAATGTAATCTATCTGTTTATACTAATTGGGCATTGGATACTGCTTGTGGTGCTTACATCTGTATCCAAATACAGGAACCAAGTAGATTCAGGAAGATTGATCGAGGGGAGGTAAATCTATGAGCAACCAATGGAGCCAGACTCGCTGTTGTAGCTGTCGGAGACTACCACCTCACATTGCCTACCAGGATTGTCTTGGTTTTGAAAGGCTGTTATTATGTGCCTTCGGTTACTAAAAAAGTTATTTCATTATCTAGATTAGATACTAATGGATTCATATTCAATTTTTGGAAATGAATGTTACTACTTTTATAAAGATAACATTTTTTTGGTAGGGAACATTTATATAACGACCTTTATGTGTTATAATACACAAACCAAGTAATGGTAATCGATAACAAAGTTAATTCACATGACTCATACCACACCCAACTTTGGCATCACCGGCTAGGTCATTTCAATGAGAAACGTTTGACAATATTACATCAAGATATGTATTTAGATTCTTTCAAACTAAAACCACTTGGTGTATGTCATGCGTGTCTATAAGGAAAAATGACCAAAGACCCATTTAGTGGGAAAGGTGAAAGAGCTAAAGAGTTTCTAGAATTAGTTCACATAGATGTGTGTGGACCATTTCCAGTTGAAGCAAGGGGTCGGTTCTCGTACTTCATAACATTTACTGATGATTTTATTAGATATGGATATATCTATTTAATGAGGTATAAGTCTGATTCTTTTGATCGGTTCAAAGAATACAAGAATGAAGTTGATAACCAGATTGGCAAGATGATTAAGAAACTCCGCTCAGACAGAGGAGGAGAATATCTTAATCAATAATTCTTTGATTTCTTACGGGAGTTTGGGATTCTATCTCAACTCACTCCTCCTTACACATCGCAGTGGAATGGTGTAAGTGAAAGGAGGAACTGCATCCTGTTGGACATGGTGAGATCAATGATGAGTCATGCGAGTCTTCCATTATCCTTTTGGGGATATTCATTACATTCAACAACGCACATACTAAACCAAGTACCAACTAAATCGATAAATGGTATTCCATATGAATTCTGGAGTGGATGCAAAGCCATGTTATCAAATTTACATGTGTGGGGTAGTGAAGCATTTGTTAAGGCCTCTTCAGGTAACAAACTTGCACCCTGAGGCACAAAGTGTATCTTTATAGGATATCCAAAGGAAACAATGGGATATTACCTATACAACCCCTCATACAAAAAGGTTACAATGGCAAGACACGCCATATTCCTTGAGAGGGGGAACATCTCTAAAAGAGATTGTGGGAGCGAGATAGACTTCGATGAAGTCGAGGCTCAAGATACACATGATTTGGTGCAAGAATGGATTCCACAAAGCCCCGTGGAAGAACAATATGTTCCAGAGACACAAGAACTGCGTAAGAGCACGAGAGAGGTGAGAGAACTAGAATGATATGGATTTCTTGTCACCGAGGATGGTGACTCATTATTGGTTGACAATGATGATCCTATTACCTACAAGGAAGAAGTTGAAGGAACAGATGTTGCCAATTGGCAAGAAGACATGAATTCTGAAATGGATTCCATGTACCAAAACCAAGTCTGGATTTTGGTAGATCCTCCAGTTGATGTAAAGTCTATTGGTAATAAATGGGTATTCAAGAAGAAACTGGACATGGAGGGGAAATTCAGCACCTACAAGGCATGACTGGTTGCAAAAGGTTTTAGACAGCATCAAGGAATTGACTATGATGGAACCCTTTCACCGGTTTCAATGCTGAAGTCCATCAGAATCCTATTGGCCATTACTGCATACCATGACAATGAAATTCGGAAAATGGATGTCAAAACATCTTTCCTTAATGGGAACCTTTAGGAAGTTGTCTACATGACACAACTTAAAGGGTTTGTGACTCCAAAGGATGCCAACAAGGTATGCAAGTTTCAGAAATCCATTTATTGATTATATCAAGAATCAAGTTCATGGAGCATTCGTTTTGATGAAGCTGTTACAGAATTTGGCTTTATTAAGAATGAATGTGAGCCTTGTGTCTACAAAAGGTTTAGTGGAAGTGCAGTCGTTTTCCTAATAGTATATGTTGATGACATATTGCTAATTGGAAACGAAGTACCTGTATTACAATCAGTTAAGGAATGGTTGCATAAATGCTTCTCCATGAAAGACTTGGGTGAGGTGACATATATTCTTCGGATCAAGATCCATCGTGATAGATCCAAGAGAATGTTGGGCCTGAGTCAAAGTATATACATTGACAAGATACTGAAGAGATTCATTATGGAACGGTCCAAGAGAGGATTGTTTCTAGTGTCTCATGGTATTCATCTTTCCAAGAAAATGTGTCCTCAGACACATGAGGAAAGAAATAGGATGGCAAGGATCCCTTACGCATCCGCGATTGGGTCAGTCATGTATGTTATGGTATGTACGAGGCTAGATGTTTTTTATGCATTAAGTGTGGTAGGCAAATATCAAGATGATCCAGGAGACCGCCATTGGATGGCAGTCAAGACTATCCTTAAGTATCTGAGGCGTACTAAGGATATGTTCCTAGTTTATGGAGGAGATTAGGAAATATTCATCAGAGGACATGTAGATGCTAGTTTCCAGACTGATCAAGATGACATAAACTCGCAGACTGGATACATCATCAGTTTGAATGGAGGTGCAGTGAGCTGGAAGAGCTCAAAACAAAGTGTGGTGGCAGATTCTACAGTAGAGTCTGAGTAAATCGCAGCTTCTGAGGCAGCTAAAGTAGCAGTATGGATGCGAAGCTTTGTCCAAGATATGGATGTAGTACCGAGCAGTAAAGATCCTATCACACTCTATTGTGATACTACTACAGTGGTGGCACTTGCAAAAGAGTCATGGTCACATCAGCGGACAAAGCACATACTTTGGAAGTATCATCTCTTGAGAGATTTTTCTCAGAGAGGTGATGCTGCAGTGAGCAGTATTTCCATGGAAGACAACCTGGCAGACCCATTGACTAATGCCTTGACTCAGGAGAAACATGATCATCATGTGAGGTCTAGCGGACTAAAAGTCATAGGCAGTTGGATCTCGTACAAGTGGGAGTTTGTAAGGGTTGGTGTCCTCAGAACCAACTGTTTTGTACTTTTATTACATAAATGTTCACTTATTATATATTTTTCATTGTTCTGCATGACTATAATATAATAATTTCCTTGAATATTTGTTGCATTAATGAGGTCATAGCAGATCCCTGCTATGATGAGAACCTTGAAATGTTATAACAATATTCTTAAATAACGTTTTTTGGTTGGATGACATACTATGATAGGACACATAGTATACATACTGTCATGTGCGAGTACTCATAAGAAGAAGAGACTCTCTCTCATGGAGTTCGCACTTGGTAATCTCCAAGAAGGGAGATTATGAGAACAGACCTGCCAGTAGTAATTCCACATGTCTTGGTGTCATCGGATATTCCTATCTGCGAGTGTGTGTAATGGTCCTTAGACTGAAAGATTATCATTACCTCATGTCATGACTCGTGCACTTAGATTTACTGACGAAAACCGTCACGCATACAGTTGGCGGGAAGTAGGGTACGTTGGATGCGTCAAGAGTTACATGTTGTTAATGGATTAATCGAGGAAGGATTTGTCCCTTTCATTTATGGAAGTTGATATCTCAGCCCTTTGATTGAAATAGAACTATCACATTAAATTCCATGTCCATGGTGTAAACGATGAGTTTATTTCAGGTAGTCAAAGAATGACATATCAAACATATAGGTTTATGACACTACCATGAAACTTGCTTGATGAGATATCGAGACAAAGGGATTAAATTACACAGTAAGCGTTCGTATGAGGTGATAGGTCAATGCGGCATCAACTTCTTTATCTTGGGTGCCTTGACCCGTTGCTAGACAGTAATCTTGGACTTTAGGCAAGCCTGCCTAATTCCAACGAGAAAGAGGCCTAGAGGGTCACACACTAAGTGTATCTAAGTATCTCAAGTTGAATAATGATTATTAGCGTATGTGGTTTAATAATTATTCAAGGAAGCCTAAGTTGTTTTAAATGATAGAGGAAAAATAAAATAAAACAAGTACACACCGTGTATTATTAAATGTACAAGCCATGTAGTTTTATTTTGGAAAGGAAATGAATAAATGAAAACAAGATATACACGCCATGTACATTTAATGTACATGCCGTGTAGTTTTCAATTAAAAACAACTACACGCCGTGTATTTATTATTACACGCCGTGTAGTTTTTCCAGTCAGGATTTTGAGGATATAATATCATTTTATCAAATGATATTTATTATAATCAGCGTGAGCGCATGTCAAGGAATTAATTATTCAACATGGGGGTTTTCAATAAGAGTTAATGAAATAAATGAAATGCGCAACGTGTTTATTTATCATCATAACTCTACAACCTCAAACTCAATTATAAATATCCCCACAACCCCAACTCATTTCCTACACAAGAGAATCGTTGTGCACAACATCTCTCGAAAATTATTTCATGACCGAAAGAACCTCTTCCTCCAAGAACGCTCTCAAGACCGAGATAGATCCTCTTCCATCGGATCAAGATGATCTAAGGCGGAAAACGCAAGCAAAGGCTTCTCAATGCTAGCACCCGGAGAATCCTTTAGCGACGTCCAGAGATACAAGGTACATGTGTGGATCACCGCTAGAGGGAGTATACACTTGGCTTCTATGACACAATGACGAATCACACCGACAACGTGATCGAGAACATCAACGAAGAAAGAACACCCAAAAGATATTTATTTATAATTTAATTAACTATAATCAACCTGTAACGATCCTTGTTTGTGGTTCCGGGACAAACCATCTTCTTTGTCTTTTTCTTTGATTCAATCCATGGAGACTGACATTTAACGTCGTATTGATCCCAGATTGATCATTGCTAATGACAAAAGGCCAAGTGGGCACATCCACCCACGCGCTTCCGCTGCGCCCAGAACCTTTAGGATCTTGATCAGATACAATAGATAGTGGTACTTGGTGCAGAATTACCACTTCCCTGATGTATATCTGTGCCATTTGATCCTATGATAAATTATCTTAAATTTCAATAATGTGTGTAGACTTTGTAATACAACCCACAAAAACCCATATTGTATTGTTTCCGTTGGATGACTTTGGATTTCTGGTGACAAAGTCCATGGGGATGTTCTCCCATTTCCTTGCTAGTATGGGCAGTGGTTTCATCGTCCCCATAGAATTATTCCTCTCTACATTCACTTGCTGACACACAAAGCACTTTGATGTATACTCAGCGATCTCCTTCATCATATTATCCCACCAATAATGCTCTCTAAGATCACGATACATCTTTGTGTTTCCTGGGTGAGTAGAGAAATTTGAACTATATGCATCATCCAAAAGTTCCATATTCAGCTCCAAACATGATAGAACACATTGTTATTTTTTTGAAATCTCACAATTCATTATTCATTAACAATGACCACCTAAGATTTCCATTTTCTGAAAGCATCCACTTTCTTTCTAATTTCTACATCATACTTCTAAGCATCCTTTAACCATTATAAAACAGACGGTTGAGAAATCATTTGATAATGGATTAATGATGTTCCATTATTTATGATTCCCATGCACATATTCATAAAATCATTGAATATTGGATCCTTTTAAATTATCATAAATGACTAAATTGTTGGGTCCTTTCTACTTAGAGCATCTACAACCTTGTTATTTTTTCCAAGGGTGGTAATGGATTGAGCAGTCATATTATTTGATCATCTCTAACCATCTTCATTTTCTCTTGTTCAACTCTTTCAGTGTGAATATATACTTGAGGATTTTGTGGTCCATATATATTTCACACTTCTCCGCAAATAGATAATGAAACAATATTTTTTAAGCGAAGATCACCGCAATGAACTCCAGATCATTTTTTGGATAATTCTGCTTAAGAAATTTCTGTTGCCTTGAAACCTAGGCAATAACGTTTTCATTTTACATCAATACACAACCCAATCCCTTTCATCACTAAATTCCACAAAATGTTCTCCAATTTTTTGGTAAATTGAGCATGGGGATAGTGATAAGTCTTATTTTTAACTCCTTAAATATTTCGTCGCATTCATAACTCCAAGACAACATTAATCCCTTCCGAGTTAGCTTGGTATAATGGTTGGAAAATTGTGAAAAATTTCTCACAAATCGTCGATAATATCCAGATAATGGAAAAAACCTATGGATATTCATTACCAATGTTGGACTTGTCCATCCCTCTATTTTATCTGTTTGGGAGGGATCCACAGATATCCCATTCTTTGTGATGATATAGCCAATGAATGAGACCTTATTCAACTAGAACTGACACTTGTTGTACTTTTCATAGAGCATCCCCTTTTACAAGGTCTCTAGTACAATTATTATTTTCCCCTCATGATCCTCCTTGGTTTTTGGACTGTATTATAATATTATCTATAAAGACTACCACAAATTTGTTGACTTAATCTCTAAAGAGCCTATTCATCATGTCCATGATGATTGCTGGAGAATTAGTGAGTCTAAAAGGAATTAATATGAATTCATAGTGCCTATATCTTGTACGAAAAGTAGTCATGGGGATATATTCCTTCTTCACCCTTACATGATAATATTCTAACCGAAAACCCACCATGGAGAAGTATTTTTTCTCCATGCAGCTGATCTAACAAGTCATCAACTCGTGGGAGAGGATACATTCTCTTTATCGTGACATTTTTTAACCCAAAATAATAGATGCCATTGCTCATTGACCCATCCTTCTTCTCGACGAAGAGGACTAGTGCACCCCATAGTGAAGCTCTTGGGCATATAAATCCTTTTTCAAGATTCTAATGTTGTTGTTTCTTCATCTCCCCAATCTCAACAACATCCATTCTATATGATGTCTTGGATATGGCAACACCATAGGTGTAATGCCAATTGACAGTTTAACATCTCTTCTCGGAGGAGGACCATACAAATCCTCAGGAAATTCCTCAGTGAATTCAATCACAATATACATGTCTTTAATGATGTTTTCCTCATTAGAATCAATCATATGAATCGAATATGTGTGGTTATAGGTTGATAATATCGATGCATGGGATGATGGAGCTAAAGAAGATTCATCTTCCTCATTGCACTTGAATGGAATTGGGGTTTGATTCTCTACATGGAGAGTGATTTATCTCTCACATCAATTAATCATGGCTCTATATAGGGAAATCCAATTTGTTCCATAAAATTGGATTCATTCAAATCGTAAGAAAAAAAATATTTGGGTAAATGTCATAACATTTGATTAGATAAAAAATATATAATTTTAATAAATTTTTAATACTATTTGATCTCTCTAATTACATTGGTACGATATAAGAATAGTTTTAAAATAATGATATTTAATTTTATATGACTTTTCACTTAAGAATGATGTTTTTAGACCTATTTTGTTGATGAAATTAAAATTCAAAAGATACATAAAATTAAAACATGTGTTATTATATCCTACCCTCATTCAAATATATTGTGACTTCACAATATAAAATTTAACTTTAAAAATCAATGGTAGATACATCAAAATTCATTCATGGGAAAACAACATCATAAATAGGTTTATCAAAATCTTCTCATAATAAGAGGGAAAGGGAAAAAGGTAGGTTGCAAAAAAATAATATTTCATGTGAGAAATAATTATTGTAAAATGATTACATTGACATATAGGAGGAATCTAACTATCAAATTCTGATGGAGATTGATAGAAAACATGGTCATTATAATGTAAACCATCACAAAACAATAAATCGATGATCAGTTAAAAAACCAACAATTTCTCAAAATTAGAGTAAATAAATGACATTTTTGTTATAAATCATTTTCCAATAGTTAAATTTTTTATTTACTATACCAAACATCAATTGAGAAAATAAACATACATAAATGTCATAAGCATAATATCATCCTATGGTTGTGATTGATCTATTTTACCTTTATTACTTCCACCTAGAATTGAATGATCAAAATGAATTTCCCCATACATAATGTACTTTTATGAATCATAAGATCAACCAGTCATTCCTTTAGCCTTTAAATATTAATTGAAGCCAAAAAATTTCAAAATAAACGTATCGAATAAATAATAAATTAATCTCACAAATAAAACCTGAAGTTAAAATAAATACATTCCATCCTTAATAATCATCCAAAATACATCTTTCCAAATTCACAGTCCATAATGGTCTGTAAATTTTAGGATATGCTAACAATTTTCAAAAATAACTTGAATCTCCATAAATCCACAATAAAATTACATTTTACACAAAAATACAATTCAAATATAATTCCTTATGTTATTATGGGTCTATTGATATAACATTAAGCACTTAATCACTAAATTTTTTTTCAATCCCTAGGGTAACTATTTTTTAAAATTATGTCCCAAAAATTAGAAAATCAACTATCATTAATGTATAAAAAAATCATGATAATCAAGACTTCATATAGGCATGTTGTAGTAATTGTACCATTTTTCCATTCGGTTGTGGGTTCAAACCCCATGTCCCTACCAGATGCAATCGGTTTTCACCCGACATGTGGGCTTCTATTTTTCTAAAACTATAGTAATATAACATCCAAAATATATATGATGGAAATTATTGAAATGTTATTATTAAATTATTTTACCAATAAAACCCCAATACATAAATATTTCATCCATTTATTTTCACATAGGTCCTTCCTTAGTCTGGATATTATCCTATAGAAGATGGAATTAACTTGGGTAATTCTTAGATTCCCCACATTTAATGAAATAAAAAAATCGATTATTAGGATGTTTTTTCCTTTATTCATAATATTCATTTCTCCTTGGATATGTATTGATTTATTTCCTTCTTTCTCACACATATAGAATTTCATGATTCTATTGAGATATGTTCATAGGTGTCTCTATCCATATTTCTTATATGATGGAAATAGACCCTTCTTTTCATTATGGTATCCACCTCAATTTCTCTTAGAAAACTCTTTCCTTCTTTTCATTTGGGATCTTGGGAGTTGGTTAAGTTATATTCTATTAATACTATTTCCAAAAAACAAATTAGGCCCGAAAACGACATCTTTATCTTTAGTTAAAAACACATTTTTTGATCATCTTTAAGACCATTTAAATCATGGTCAATGTCAACAAGACCCCTTTGTGTTCCATCCATTTACTAAAACAAGAAAACATAGTTTGAGTAACAATATTAATAGTGAGAAAAACATATAATTATTTATATAATAAAATAACACCATATATTCAACTTAAAAATCAATGTTTTTACCTAGGTTATTCATTTCTATTTTATATTCAAAGAGTTCACAATGACTTGTAATGAAAATGTGAATTATCCAAACCATATCCCCCAAGAGTTTCAAACCAATAGCATAGTAATTTTTGTTTTTGTGAACCATGTTATGTTGATTCAGGACTAATGAGTCTTGTTGGAGTTGTTACCCCTTAGTTCATATATTCCAAAACCAAATACACATGTAGTATACATAGATAGTGGAATTTATTAAAAGATCTAAATAATCTATACCATACAAAAAATCTATAATTTTCATCAATGGTTGACCCCAGTGTATATCTTAAGGTAATGTTCCATAAACTATGTACACTAAATATTGTTTCCAATGTTTCTACTAATCTTCTCTGATACGAACTATACAGACCCTAACCCTTGTAGTTCAGAACCAGTGCCTTACATTTTTAAAAAGTTAATATGAACATGTTTTCATGTCCTAATGGACTGAATATATTAATAGATTTATAGAAATAAATACAATAAAATGTTTTAATATAAAACATGAAATAAAATACTTGAAAATCCATTGTAAACATCCATAAACACTTAAATTGTCCATATAAGTCATTTGTAATATATATCTTTGTATCCTGGGGAAAATTAAATATATGGAAAGGGTGAGCTCATATGATCGTCAATGGTTAAAAATATAGAGGAACTTATTATAAATAATCTTAAATAATAATGTTTGGTGAATTTCTAAAAAACACATTCAATTAAAATGTAACGCCCCGACCCTAGTTACCCAGAGTCAATGCATTATTACGTAACATTGGCATGATCACAAAAGATCAAGTCTCTAAAGCCCGATTAGTTTAGTAGCCTTGGAAGCACTAGATACATTCATAAGTCTTACATTAAATTATAAAGTAGAAAAACTACAACAACATAATGTCTTCATATCCCCTCATACTATCCCTTTAGGTCATTCATAAAATATTTCTTCACATCCTGGAAAAATTAAAAAATTGAAAGGGGTGAGCTCATAAGCTCAGTAAGGATAACAATTTTGCAGATGCTTTCATAAATAAACATAAACATTTAAGGCAATGTATAACTAAGAAAGACTTTTAAACATGAACTTCATCATAATATGTCAAAAGTAAAATGAAATAATTCCATTTACTTATTCACATGGATATTCTACTGGTCGAATAATCAAATGAAATATCAATAACCACTTTCATAATGATGGAATGCATAATGCTAACCACGTAGCCAAGGCCTCTTGCCAAGACTACAAATAAGATTCTGTCAAGGCCTTGTGCCAAGACACTAGTTTGTCCCATGAGGCCTATCAATGAAATGAGGAGCTATAGCAGGCTCCACCTATAACTTATTAAGTCCAATGCATTCCTCATATGAATAGGTTTAAACATATCATAAACCATAACATAATCGTATCACATAAAACATGCATAAGGGAAACATAAGATTTCCACATTTCAATCAAAAGATATCAATACAGCACATTGATATAATAAAATCATTATCAAAACAATTTTCAATACCAGAATAAAAGAAAATTAAAACTTTGAATTTATTTTTCATTTATTAAAATGTTATGGCTTGTTGAAGAAGCCGAAACTCAAATAATGGTCCCGGCGACGGAGAAGTCATTATCGCCGCATACGTAAGACAAAACATTCTTTTTGTCATTTATAAAAAACTATTTGTATAAAAATATTCCTTTTAAATAAAAGTCAATGTCAAAGGGGTTTATACACCGTATAAAATAAATTTGTGTATAAAAAAATATGCCTCAATGAAAGGAGATTGAGACGAAGTCCCTTACCTCGTGTCTGACTTGACTCGATCGTTCTTTAATCTCCTGAATAATAAACTAGAGTTAATTTATACTTGCTTAAGAACCTTTTTCAAGTTCATTATTCCTTTTATATCACTTATTACCATGTTATAAACCTTATGTAATTATTTAAGTTAATAACTGTCGTTTTGTCGATCTTTGGTACTTGAAAATAAACTTCTTATAATTACAAGTTGTTCATGTGGTAAAATATACATTATATCCAGAATTATATTCATTTTGTAGATATAATATATATCAAATATATCCAGTATATATATATATATATGAATTCATAATATTACATAACATTTAAAGGTAAGAAATTAAATGCACCGTTCATGGAGATGGTAAGCCGTACGTACGCATGAACGTTAATTTCATTTATATTTTGTATTTAATGGAATGAAATCATAATTATACAAAGGTTTATTATAATTACAGTATAATATCATATATAATATCATTTACACTATCCTTTACATGTCCCACATATAGAATTAACGATTCAAATCACTTTGAGGGGGCGATAGTCCGCAATTCCTAAAATGAAATTATAGTGTTTACCCATAATGGAAATCATAAAGGGATGACATAAATGAAAAATACAGAAGCATAAAGTAAACATGAACATAATATATATCATATATAAATATAGTGACATATTAATGTCCACCATGAGAGGTGTTAAGAGAATATTGAACAATCATCATTTCGTGAGGCAGTAATTCGCCACCCACAGAAACAGTATGTTCTTTAACCATTAGACGAAGGTATGAGTAAGTGTAAATCAAATAAACCTCATAAAATATCATATTATATTTGCGATACTGTTTTTTTTACAAAATAAAGGAATAAAAAGAGTATAAGGGGTTAGATAATCAAAATAAAACAAAAGAACATAAGAGAAGGCATTACCTTAAAATCGGGTAACTCTTTTTGATTTGAGCCAAAGGCTTCCTTGGGAAGAATTATGCCCAATGTGAGGCTTCTAGGAGTAAGAGAGGGAAGTGGATAGAGTATTTGGGCAGAGGTTGGCCGAGACAAATGGCTTTGATGGTGTGAATAAGGTGGTAGAGGTGGGGGCCTTTTATAAGAGGAGAGCAGGGGCACTCTTGGAAAGTCATGAAATGTTACATTATTATATAATGAGTTTCAAATTTCAAAGGTCCCACAATTATATATTTCGAGAATAAGGTGATAAGGGTTAAAAATATACTCATAAAATATGTTTTTGACGAGTTTATGTCTTATATTTTATATTATCTTTTAATTTTATTTAAATCGTTAATTAATAAGGTAATCGCTACATCATCATGGTGTCATAAAAAATTTAATTTATTTAATGTATAAAAATTATAAAAAAGTAATTATGTAGGAAATTGTTTTATCTTTCCAATGAATATTTATAGTCGAAAATTTACCTTATATAACCCCATGTAATAATTGTTTTATTAAAACAACACATTTTTGTGACAATTCTATTTTTACTTTAAATAAAAAGTTATTAATGTCATTTTCTTACCCAAGTGGCTCTATGGGGTCCCCAAGTTGACCCATGGATTTTCTTGGTCGGCCATGACTAATCTAATAAGGATAGGACAAGTTTAAAAGTAATTTCATATTATTATATCATTATATTTACCTTAAATTAGACAAATTACCTTTAATCGCGATTAGTAGAACTTAAAAGTTACTATTCACCAAAAATTATTTTAATCCCATTGAACAAAATTTTCATTACTAATGAAAACCATGTATTTTGGATTTTTGAAATTTAATTCAAAGATGTGGTAATGTTTCATTTAAACAAAAAATTAGTTTTTTTAACTACCACTTAGTGGTTTCACTATTCATCAAAAATTTACATTTATCATAAAAATTCCAAAAATTCACCCTATGATATATTTGATATTACTAATTCAAAAATTATATATATTTTAAAAAATTCAAAACATATAAGTTGAATTAATTAATTTAATAATTAATTCTCATGGTCAAAACAAATAGCGTGTTTTTAAGAAGCAATATCAATCAACAGATTGACAATTGTTTATGTCCAATTTCAAAGTGAAATTAATTATAATGACCACCATTGGATAAAATGGTAAAAATATATTCTAATTATACTTTAATGCCGCTCAATGGTATAGTTTATCACTATTAATTATTTTGATTAAAAAAAGTTGTTTTTAATTAAAATTTAGTAATTTTCACTATTCATCAAAATATAAAAGTTATCCGAAAGGTTCCAAAATTTCACCCCAAGATAAATTTGATATTCTGAATCCAAAAATGAAGTCCATTTTGAAATATAAAATTTATATAATTCCAAAAAGTGCGTATTACTATTCATAACGACTACTTTGATTGGTCACGGTGTGTTAGAATCTCTAGGTTGCGTACAACACACGCTGCTCTATTATTCAAAGAGAAGCGTACCATGGAACCCTGGGGTGTTACATTCTCCCCTCCTTCAATAAATTCCATCCTTGCAATTTGAAAATGTTATTCTAAAATAAACTGTTGAAAATAGAAAATACCTTTGTGGAAAACTCACATTGGAAATAAGGTTAATAAAATTTAGCCTTAATAAGAGAGAAAGGGAACTGAAAAAGTCACCACTAAATTATGATCTCGATTAGGAGAACATTGGTGGAAATTAAAGACATATAATTGGAGGAAAAACGTAAATATTTGTAGGGAGTGACTGAGCATATCAATCACAAAAAAGTGTAAAATTTAGGGCCTCAAAGCCTTCAATCTATGTTGATTTAAAATATCCTCAGTTCAACAAAACATAAGGTATTAGGATAACACTTTTTTTTAATATCCCTTTCCTAAAGATTAGGAATTAATTTATTCATAGAATAAGATATAGGTATATATATATATATGCTTGACAAGTAGAGTTTCAAACTTCAACTAATTTCTACCAAAAACTCATCTTTCACTAAAAAAGATAATAGAACTCTAAAATATTATATTTATCCTAATAGTACAAGGTTAAAAATATTAACACATGCCATTTTGATTTGGAAAACAATTTTGTAATAATGAGAAACTTCTTGTATGCTAGTGGTAGGTAATAAAGGCTGGTCACACTATGGTTGTGGGTTCGATTCCTATAGCTTTGTCCAACGCGACGGTTTATCCCCTGACCTACATGTTGTCCTTTTCTTAAAACTATAGTAGTATAATATTCCAAAAATAATATTCAGAAATTTTTTAACCATAAACAATACCATCCAATGATAAACTTAATCCATTCCAACCTTTATAGTTATCCAAAATACCCTCGTCCAAACATTCTATTAAAGGCCTCTAAATTTCAAAATCAATTCATCAGATTCCCCGAACAAAGTAATGATTCTCTTATTGTCACGTACCAAAAATATTATTACCTTCATCATATTAAAACTTTAATGAAAACAACAAGTACTGTAGTACAATACTTATATATGTCACATTATTCTTATAACCATAATATATTTCTTGTGTCCAAAAACCCAAATACAATAATTATTCCACTTCAACTGTAGTAACAACATATGATTGGACCTGATCCCTTGGCCTTTTCTGAGGTAAGTTTCCCTAATTATTAGGGCATTCATTTTCATAATGCCCCATTTCTCTACAATTTTAGGAGTCAACATTGACAGCCTCTTTCTTTCCCTTGCAATCACGAGCCTATTGACCTTTTTCTCTACATTTATAAAAACTCCCATTCCTTTTAGGCAAGTACCAGGGTGATTCTCCCAACAATTATCACATAATTGAAAATCCTTCTTTCCCCTTTTCCCCTTTTCCTTATCTTGTTCCACCTTTATCTTCTTCTCTTTCTTTACTTTATTGTCATAATATTTATAGAATTCCTTTTCGGTATTGATAGAACACGAGACTATATCTTCTTATGTTAAGAAAGATTGTGATACTAATGCTCGATGAAGAAATGGTTTTAACCCTCAATGAAACGATTAGTCTTACCTCTTGGGTTACATATATAATCTACATCATGATTCGCTAACCTTGTAATGTTAGACTCATACTTTGCTACATTCTCATCCTCCTTTTGCCTCAGACTAAGAAATTGCCTTTCCATATCTGCTCGATGGTCACAAGGAAAGTATTTTTCTAAAAAAATATATTTGAACTCTCTCTATTCCATACTATATACTTCATAAACTTCCTTGGTATTTTGAATCAAAGAACACCATTGATCCGAATCTCCAGTGATGCGGTAAACTGCCATGACTACGTTTTCCCTTTCACTATTCCCTAAATCCTGAAATATTTTTCTCTTGGGAATTTATCCATTGCTCAGCTACTAAGGGGTTTGTACTCCCATTGAATGTTTGTGGTTTTTTCCTCATTATGTGATCTATCATTTATCCTCCATGTTGTGGATCAGGGTGCTCCATACGAGTGAGGTTATTATTCATAACCTGAGTGAGTTGTCTTAGTATGGTGATAAACTGATCAACAGTAGTGGTATCACCTACTCCACTATAATTATTTTTATCAGGAGGGAAATCCTTACATCGAGTTTGTACCTTGATATGGTTTCCAATCCTTCCACTAGGCACTATTTCTAAACAATGGCATAAACTAGATCTGTTCATGAATCAAAATACATAATTCCATACTTGTAGAACACTTAACATATATTGAACTAATTATGGATATAATCCATAATCATAAAAATGTTTTCTTTGAGGAAGTATATACTCATAAACCGTTCATAATGGTTTGTAAAGAAAATGAAAATTATCCTATGCATATCCCCTGGGAGTGTCGAAACCAAGAGTGCAGCAAAGCCCATTGTCATGCACCAGTTCCCGTTCGAGTCTAGCTCAAAGCGGTGTTTTCGGCTTTTACCCCTAGATACATCTATGCTAGAGCCACCTCTACCTGCTTTTATCCAGGCAGGGATGTATTGCTCGGAAAACTCACAAAATCTCTATAATACCAAAATTCTAGGAAGTTATTCTATACTAATCCTCAAAGTCTATCATAGGGTCTATGTGCTCTAATCATTGTTTTTCTGAATCTAGCTTCAAATGTTAGTACTACATTGCTTCTGATACCAACTGTAATGCCCTGTCCCTAGTTACCCGGAGTCGGTGCATTATTACGTAACATTGGCATGATCACAAAAGCTCATGTCTCGAAAGACCGATTAGTTTAGTAGCCTTGAAAAACTATATACATTCATAAGTATTATATTACATCATAAAGTAAAACCAAACATCAACAACATCTTGTCTTGATATCCCCTCATACTATCCCTTCAGGTCATTCATAAAATACTTCTTCACTTCCTGGAAAAATTAAAACATTGAAAGGGGTGAGCTCAGATGCTCAGTAAGGATAACAATATAGAGGAAGCTTTCATAAATAAACATAAACATTTACGGAAATGTATAACTAAACAAAATACTTTTAAACATGAACTTCAGCATAATATGGAAAAAGTAAAATGAAATAATGCCATTTACTTATTCAAATGGGAATTCTACTGGTCGAATAATCACATGCAATATCAATAACCACTTTAATAAGGATGGGATGCATAATTCCAAACTATCATAACCACGTAGCCAAGGCCTCGTGCCAAGACTACAAATAATATTTTGTCAAGGCCTTGTGCCAAAACACTAGTTTGTCTCATGAGACCTACTGATGCATTGAGGAGCTATAGTGGGCTCCACCCATCAATTATTAAGTCCAATTCATTCCTCATATGAATAGGTTTAAACATATCACAAACCATAACATAATCCTATCACATAAAACATGCATAAAGGAAACATAACATTTCCACATTTCAATCACAAGATTTCAATACAACACATTGATATAATAAAAACATTATCAAAACCATTTTCAATACCAAAATAAAAGAAAATTATAACTTTGTATTTATTTTTCATTTAAAAAAAGGTATGGCTTTTAGGGGAATCCGAAACTCAAATAATGGTCATGGCGGCGGAGAAGTCGTTGTCGCCACATACATAAGACAAAACATTCCTTTTGTTGTTTAGTAAAAATGATTCATACAAAAAGATTCATTTTGAGTAAAATTAAAACTCAAATGGGTTTATACACCGTATAAAATAAAATTGTGTATAAAACAAAATATGCCTCAATTAAAGGATATTGAGATGAAGTCCCTTACCTCGTGTCCGACTTGACTCGATCATTATTTAATCTCTTGAAAAATAAAGTAGAGTTAATTTATACTTGCTTAAGAACCTTTTTCAAGTTAATTATTCCTTTTATATCACTGATAACCAAGTTATTAACATTATGTAATTATTTAAGTTAATAACGGTCGTTTTGTCGATATTTGGTACTTGAAAATAAACTTCTTATAATTACAAGTTGTTCATGTGGAAAAATATCTATTAAATCCCTAATCATATTCATTATGTAGATATCATATATATCATATATATCCAGTATATATATATATATATGCATTTATAATATTACATAACATTTAGAGGTAAGAAATGAAATGCATCATTCATGGAGATGGTAAGTCATACGTACGCATGAACGTTACTTTCATTTATATTTCGTATTTGATGGAATGAGATCATAATGATATAAAGGTGTATTATAATTCCAGTATAATATCATATATAATATCATTTAATCCATCCTTTACACGTCCCACATATGGCATTAATTATTCAACTCACTATGAGCGGGCGGTAGTCCGCACATCCTAAAATGAAATTATCGCGTTTACCCATAATGGAAATCATTAAGGTATTCCATAAATGAAAAATACAGAATCATAAGGAAAAAATAAACATAATATATATCATATATAAATATTGTGACATGTTAATGGCCACCATGAGAGGTGTTGAGAGAATATTTAATAGTCATCGTTTCGTGAGACAGTAATTTGCCACCCACAGAAACCATATGTTCTTTAACCATTAGACGAAGGTGTGTGTAAGTTTAAATCAAATCATTATCATAAAAACATCCTAGATATTTAAGATACTGGTGTTTCTACAATGTAATGGAATAAAAAGAGTTTAAGGGGTGGGAGAATCAAAATAAAACAAAAGAACATAAGAGAAGGCATTACATTAAAATCGGGTAACTCTTTTTTATTTGAGCCGATGGCTTCCTTGGAAGAACTTCTGCCCAAAGTGAGGCTTCTAGGAGTAATAGAAGGATGTTTAGATAGTATTTGGGCAGAGGTTGGCAAAGCCAAATGGCTTTTATGGTGTGAATAATGTGGTAGAGGTGGGGGCCTTTTATAAGAGGAGAGGAGGGGCACTCTTGGAAAGTCATGAAATCTTACATTATTATATATTGAGTTTCGCATTTTAAAGGTCCCAAAATTATATATTTATAAGATAAGGTGATAAGGGTTATAAATATACTCATACAATAGGTTTTTTACAAGTTTATGTATTAGAGTTTACACTATCTTTTCATTATATTTAAATCATTAATTAATGAGGTAATCGCTGCATCAACATGGTGTCATAAAACATTTAATTTATATAATGTCTAAAAATTATAAAAATATATCATGATTTAGGAAATATTTTTATCTTTACAATTAATATTTATAGTCAAAAAGTTACCTTATATAACCCCATGTAATAATTATTTTAGTAAAATAACACATGTTTGTGACAATTCTATTTTTACTTTAAATAAAAAATTATTAATGTCATTTTCTACCCAAGTGGCTCCATGGGGTCTCCAAGTTGACCCATGGATTGTCTTTGTCGGCCATGACTCATCCAATAAGTTTATGACAAGTGTCAAGGTAATTTCATATTATTATATCATTATATTTACCTTAAATTACACTAATTACCTTTAATCGCGATTAATAGAACTTAAAAGTTACTATTCACCAAAAATTATTTTAATCCCATTGAATAACATTTAACTTCCTAATGAAAACCATGTATTTTGGATTTTTTAAATTCAATTCACAAAAGTGGTAATGTTTCATTTAAATGAAAAATTAGTTTTTTAACTACCACTTAGTGGTTTTACTATTCATCAAAAATTTACGTTTTCCAGAAAAATGCCAAAAATTCACCCTAAGCTATATTTGATATTCATAATTAAAAAATGATATCTATTTTACAAAATTGAAAACATATAAGTTTAATTAAATAATTTAATAATAAATTCTCGTTGTCAAAACAAATAGCGTTTTTTAAGAAACAATATCAATCAACAGATTGACAATTGTTTATGTCCAATATCAAAGTGAAATTAATTATAATGACCACCATTGGATAAAATGGTAAAATTATATTCTAATTATAATTTAAAACCACTCAATGGTATAATTTGTCACTATTAATTATTTTTATTAAAAATTTGTTTTTAATTAAAATTTAGTAATTTTGACTATTCATCAAAATATAAAAGTTATCTGAAAAGTTCCAAGATTTCACCCTAGGCTAAATTCGATATTCTGAATCCAAATATGAAGTCCATTTTGAAATATAAAATTTATATAATTTCAAAAAGTGATTATTACTATTCATAACGACTACTTTGATTGGTCGTGGTGTCTTAGAATCTCTAGGTTGCGTACAACACACGCTACTCTATTATTCAAAGAGTGTCGTACCATGGAATCTTGGGGTGATACATAAAACATAATCTAGAGAATAATATGGTAGGAATGAAATATGAATAAATAATGTCAAACATCTAATCACATTATAATGATACATAATATTGGATATTCAACTAGTTAAATAATCAAATGGACTATCAATTACTAATATTATAATGAGGGAATGCATAATGCTAGATATCATAAACATATAGTCAAGGGTTTGACCAAGACCCTACTTTTAAATAGAAAACACATGATCTAGTTTATCTCATATGACATTTTGATGCATCGAGGATTTATTGAGGGCCTCAACCGTCACTTACTTATTCCAATTCGTTACTCATAAGAATACCTTGAATTAAAATAAAAATAAAAAATCACATTTTTACTAGAATATGAAATGTAAATAATTTCCCATATTAGTTTACATATTCATAAACTATCCATTGTAATATAGTGAATGGTATTAAGATAGTACATCCCAAAAAAATCATTAACAATTCAATAAAATATGTTAGGTGGTAAAATAAGAGGTGAATTTCAATTAATTACCATAATTTGTATAGGTTATTGATATTGATGAAAATAATCTAATAAAATAATTGATAAAAACTTGACAGAAATACACTTTATACATTATAAAGAAGTGATATTTTGGAAAATTGTTTGTATTTTTCATAAAATCAGACTGTAACATGTATATCGCATAAAAGTAAAGGTAACGAAAATAATAATATAATTGAAGAATAAATGATGTTCAACTAATGTGAAAACATATAAAACTTGTTTTCAAAAAATATTAGAAATAGCCCACATCATTACGGTTTAAGAGAAAATATCCATCATTAAAATAGAAAAAGACATAATTATTTGAATAAAATTAGATCTCAATAAATGTTGTTTTTTATAATTAGTGAGTATAGAAACAAAATGGTTTCTTATAACATATTATGGATGGTTCTTTATATTAGATAAGAAATTAGAATGTTCTGTTTAGATGGGCTTTCTTTATAGGAATAATTGAAAAGGGAACATTTTTGAAACATGTATTTACAAATAAAAGAATGATTAAATGATATGTATACATGATTTTGGAACATATATATAGAAAATATAATAATTATCATAAAAAATGAGAATTAAATTTTTTTAAGAAGGGAGAAAGTGTAAGAGGACTGAAAAATAGAGGTTCCTGAGAAACTCTTACCACTTTGTAATCAATCCAATCGTATTCCCCATAAAATTAAAAATCATGAAATAAAAAAAAATTATTACCCTGAATATAAATATATTAATGATTTTATACATTAAAGATTTTTTTACATATACCACATACACGAATGAGTGGTGAATAAAGAATATCTTAGTGAAATAAAGGTGAGATGATAAAATCCTTACCTTATGTCTGGTATTGTTTTTCACAAACACATAATGTCCTCGATAATGAATCTAGATATATTAATAATATATATTATGACTAATAATTTCGATTCTTTTCACTTATAGATTTATATATAAATAATGTTGTTTATTCTCTTTAAAATTAATGGGACAAGATTCGATCTTCCCATTTGGTATTTGTGGCACCAACTCACAACTATTGAAGAGTAATCCTACAATGTGGGGTAATATAATCCTTGATGGTTCTCTGGAAAACTATCCTAAAAAAACATCACCCCACCAGTCGAAAAATATTGTAATATGGGGAAAATAATCATGGAAACTGATTTAGTTTTGATAAAAGGTAGTGATATTCTTGTGATTCCATCTGCTGAGTTACCATTAGTTATTGGGGTTACTAATGATTTATATGGGGGAGTATCTCCTATTAGAGGATCTAATGATAATACCCTATTTTAAATTATTGATGTCAGAGTGACTCAAGATTTATCTATTGGTTAGGGTTCCATATTCTATTACTTCATATTATAGACTTTTTTATAATATGTATATTTCCATTGGTTCCATTAGCCCTAGATTCACTAAATCTAGTTGTGAGACCCACAAATAGTTCATCATTAAAATCAACATTTATGAAAAGCCATGGATGAAAAAAACATTAATCTTTCCTTCCATATTGGTGAATTAAAAGAAACTTCCCTAAGAATGTTGGTCACAGAATAAATCACATCCACAAAGGGTATAACAAAACAAGAACAATAAACTATTGATTAATTGTGATCTGCATGGTAAAACATATGGAACTAAATTTCGTAAAATGTTTCAAAAAAAATATTGTATATTTACAAAAAAATATTTATAATCTCATTCCCATGTTCACAAAGCATTGAATTTAGGGTTCATTTATTACTCAATTGATAGTGTAATGAAGAGATTTATTCCATGATTTAGGAATGAGGAAGCATCAATATATCCTTTTCTATAAATATGTTATCTATAAAAACTAATATTATCAGAGACATAACTTCCAATGATAACACCTTCTATGGAGAGGTGGGAATAGAGAAATGAGTCTTAGTTTAGAAAACAGCTACATGAGTTGAACATCTCGAACACAAAGTAACCCTTCCTAGGGGAAACAGACCCGACATCATAAAAATTTTATGGAATAGAAAACTACATAAAATAATGTTAATACCCAGGTTTATGAACTTCATTCAACTAATGAATCTAAGGCTACAACTATTTCCAAAAAAAATTCGATGAGGCATAGAAAAAAAACTTTTATCATCATGATGATATTGGAAATATTGTTTAACTCAATTCTCAAATATAGATTCTAATATATATATATATAGTTCCCTCAGTCATATTTTTTGTTGTTATCTAATGGAAACTAATATATTTATAACAAATATTACATTCCATACTCCAATCATTTCATTATAATAATTTTTAAAAGATTGAATGTCTATGATAGAATAACCTAGAACCATTTGATAGTTGAATTTTAAAGGGAATGAGTTAATCATAGATCCAAGATGAGTGGTTTAGAATGATTTACACTCAAACTTGGCTCATGGATAGGTATAATTATCAGTAACATCACTACAACATACTAGTGTTAGTCTATTTAGATGATTGATTTTACTCAACATGATAGGGATCATGGAGGATCAAATTTTGGATTTGGGCCTAAATGTTCAAGGGACCTTCAATAGTGAGGAATCAGGATATTGTGAGGTTATAAAAATATAAAGATATCAATAATTCATCGATGAATAATTAATCTAATGATTTACTAAGAAATTGGGTATATAAATCATATCCGTAACATTTCTTAGAACCATAAAATGAGTCCCACATGTTTTATACCTTTTATATTTTCACTATAACTTGATACTAGAATTAATATTGGTACGTCTTTCCAATAAGAACCATGATATTACATAAGTTTCCCTCTAATATTTTCCAACATAATATGGTTTATAACTATTTTTTATTTGAAACTCTGAATTTTTCCTATATTACACTAGGAATTTGTCTAGAAGGTGATGAATCCACTTTTTTCCCATTGTTTCTTTGAGAGATTTCAAACTAGGGACATCCATGTCTATTCTCATAGAAAGATTATTCTCATGAGTTTTATACCAAAATTTCTTATGTTATAATTAGATAAGATTGGACCACATTTTTTTCATGTTTATGGTTCTATAAATATAACAACTGAAGTGAGGGGAACTATTCAATGACAACTGTAGGGTATTCTCAACATAAAGAGATGGATTATAGTTTTATTAATGTTTAAAATCTAGAAAATAGTTTAATATATTTCATGGATAGCTAAACCAGCCTAATATACTATCATTATTATAAAATATGATCTTACATTCACTGATAAGACTACAAACCATGATGTTTTGATCTCATGAATTATTAACCATATGAGAGAAAAAATTTCCAACAGTGATATTATACTTTCAGTCCCAAAGAGTGTTCTATAAATTGATTGTAAGATATAAAAGGATCATTTATTCACTCCCAAATCATCAAAAAAATATATTGAGAGGAGGGATAGCCAAATTTTCCTTCCTAATCCTGAGGTACTAAAGACCACACTAAATATTGGGGAATTCAGTTTATAGTGATGAGGCTCAGACCATCACGTCACTTGATTTTGATCCACTAGATGAAGAATAATTAAAGTTCAAAGGATAAAATATAATACACTTTCACAACAAAACCTTTTTTATACACAAGATTATAACATTGAGGGAACTAGGTCCACCAGTATTAGAAGATTAAGGATCAAATATTTAATAAATCAATGTGTTTTAATCCGGAGTCCTGAGATAAGACAAATATATCATGGATGATCATTGACCATGTTCAAAATAATTGTTCCACTACAATTGTGTTAGAGAATATCAAAATTAAAGGATTATGTTCTTCAATACTACCATCCATCTAGAAGATAGATAAAATGAGGGGTTCTGATACAATTCTATATTAAGGGTACATTATGCATAGTAAATAAATGGTTCCCTATAGAGTCGAATATACTCATTATCGATACAAAAATACTAATGTGGATTCAAACACTTGTGAAATGAGGTAAGATCATGGAAGGAATTGATATTCAAGAATGTTTCTGGAATCATAATGTTTATACCAGTGTATAAAAACCGAATAATTAGGGTGAATAGATATGTTGTGTCATCGATCTAACTTTTTCCTAAAATAATGGGTCCAATGTGAATGTATCATCATTTTCTATGGACATATTATGGTCCCTACAATAATTGTGTCCCTATTCCAAATTATGATGAAATTTATCATAATCCATAAAAATAGGGAGTCTTAGTTGGATATTACTAAGAAATTTTCACATTATTCAATTTGCATCTTTCCATTCTAATAGATATTATATCCTCTTCTTCTCTAATTTATAGTCTTATGGTCTTGACCACTAAGGGGATATAGATTAAGCTCGTATAACTTTGACCACTAAATTTTTATTAATGACCATACTACTTTAACCACTTTGAATTGGCAAAACCAATATATCAAGGATGAAGTGAAAACATTTTGTGAATAGAGAACTGAACTATAGTATAATCTAGATCCTAGATGAGGTTCACATTTTTTTTTGTTGTAGTTATACAAAAAAGGTGTTTAGTTTTTTATAGGAAAAGGGGAATATTTTCCCAACATTAATAGAGATACCAATTCTACTCTAGATTATCTAAAGGGTGAAGAAATATTTTATCATTATAATTCATGGAATAGGTTAATGAAAATAACAACCAAAATGGGCCTAAAGTATGATAATGTCCCAACACATTTTTAATAGGGAGTGTTAATGACTTAAATAATAACTTAGTTTTCTTAGATTATGAGTGGTTATGTAGGGAAATAATATAATGTAATACTTTGGAAATTGTTTGAAATTTGGTTTCCACTTGGATACTGCAATACAATAAAGAAATATATAGATATTCCCCTTCTAAACAATGATTTCATTGGATGAAATTCCATATCATTGAGAAGATGGTAAGAGTCATATTAGAGGCATAATATCATAGTCAAGAATAAGTACCCTTTTAGATTGAATTTTAACATTTTTTGATACCCAAAGAAAGGTTTTTATCAATCCTATAAGATCCATGTGTGAAGTCTAGTTTTTGAAAAAAGGATGTTCCAAAAGGGAAATTACGATATTTTTTCTTAATTATGTCATAAATAGGATAACATGGTTACCTTGGAAGGGGTGTAAGTGAATGTGGACTTGTGGTTGGGTAACTAACATGGGGATTAGACATGTATCATAAGAATGATGTAGTCAACTCATATATAGTCCATAAATTTTAAGGAATAGTCCAAACATTATGGTATACTAGTGAAGAATTGGGCATTTTAATATGATATATGTGTGCATATTATCCCTACATAGGGTACCTTTATATAGACCCAAATATCATGTGGGGAAGTTGGGATTGAATAGGTGTATCCTTTATGTAATTTAAAATCATGTAGGTTTGACCACATATTATTCCATTCAACATCAAGTAACATGAACACAAGTACAATTATTTTAAAACAAGGAAATTATATCATAGCATTGGTCAATAGAAATATCACCTATTCTAGGATAGGGGAATTTATTTGATATCTTTTTTCTCATTATAGGTTCAATGAAGAAACTTAAGATAAATCTCATATGTGTAAGAAAAGATAAAATATTTGTGGAATTAATTTTTAGTTGGTCCTTAGATATATGATCATGGAATCAATATTTTCTCTACTGGGGAAGGAATCAAGCCACATTTATTTTTTATAATACCACCCTACATTGAGATTTTTTAAATATAGGTGAAATTTATTGAAAATAGTGGTTTATTTTGTAACTATATTTTATGGATATGACTCATATAGTGGATCCTGGATTCCATTCGAATCCCATTAATTCATGAATCATGTCCCAAATTATTCTAATGAAATAAATTCTCTGTACTGATTAGTTTCATTTTTTTGGAAGATGAATTTTATAATTGACATTATGATTAGGAAAAAGTTTATAGGATCTAGGAATTGATATTCATCCCAATGGAAATGAAAATAAAACCATATGTTGTTATAATTATTCATCCCATATATAGAACAAGACCTAGCATAAGAATGGGGATATTTTCATTCTTGGGTTTAATAAGGTTGTGTATCAATAATCATTACATATATATTTATCTTCTATGTAGTTAAGTATGTCATATGATGTTATCCCCTGTAAATAGTTTAGGTCCATGTATGATTAACTAAATTATTTTATATATTTTGTAATTATTTGGTTTTCCATATTTATTAGAGAAATGAACATAGATCTCAAATATCACATGAATCCTAAACAATGTGAGAAACAATAGAATACTTGTAAGATTTATTATATCATGTTAAGGTTCCAATCGGGTAAAATTGTACTAGAATTTTACATTCAGTGATGGTGGAATTTTAATGCAATTATACATAATGAAAAAAATACAATATAGGGTCATTTTATCCCAAATTCCAACTGGTGGATGGTGAAAGAACATGTTTCAATGTTCCCACACAGACCTAAATCTAGTATAAAGTAAGAAGAACAATTATATGGTGAAATTTGACAGAAGGGGGATAATCATAACAAGTTTAAATCATTATAATTCATTAAATAATGTACCTATAAGGGAAAACATTTTATGTATGCAATTCATGGAATTATATTTCATGAAATATAACACCAAGTTTTTATGATCTTGTTTTCATTTTTTGAATCATGTGACTAGAAAATTACAGACCATTTTTGTATCATGTGACTGTGAGATAACTTATTTTTAGATTAATGTATGGATAAAAGGATATTGACTATGTACATTAACATTATAAGACAAGGAAAATATGAAGTGTAGTTTATATTTATATAACTATGAATTATTTCTTCTTATTTTACATCATCAAGATGGGGTAATATAGTCAACAGACAAGAAAATTGTGCAAATTATTTTATAATATACCTTGTATTGGTGTATAGATTTATTAATTATTCATTTTTCATTATTAGGGTGTAAGATCCATTATATTAGGGATTTTGTATGACGTAAAGACCTACCCACTTTGTTTCATGATTTAGAGGAATCAATCATGAAATTAGTGGTGTTCTGAGAACAAATAAGATACTTCCTTTTAGGAATGAATGAATGTGATATTTCTAATTGAAATCTAAAGAAACTCAATTATGATGAACTTCCATGTTGGGAATTGTTTTAATCCTCTTCTCATGGAGTCATTCTCAACAATTTTGTCACTTAGATGTCTATTTTTCTTTAGTCACCTTGGTGAATATAGTAAAGTCAACTAAGGGATGGTAAACCAGAATTGAAATTAATTTTCAAGTCGTACCTATTGGATAATATAAGTTAGCATAACTATTCATATGGTTTTATAATAATAAGCCCATATAGAATGAAAGAGTCTATCATGACATGATTTCTTTTCATAGTCCCTTATTTTTGTTAGTATGTATTATATTCTCATGTTTTATGCCTCTATTTTTATTTTTTATGTTGTATGTTATTTACATGGGTTGTTGTATTGAGTTTCATAATATTGATACTTCCTTTCCATCTTAGAAAAGCTGAAATCGGTGACATTATCTATCAGTAAATTGTGAGTTATAATAAATATAGTATTGGTGATGGTCTTCACAATGTAGATGAAAAAAAATTACCAAAATTCATTGAGGGATATAGACTTAGACCACTAGGAAAATAAATTAGTGGACGTGAGTATGTACATAAAATACTTGGTCATAAATATGGTATATGGCCTCGTGATATATATTCCTAAAAAGGAAAATGAAAAAAAAAATTGGGATTATGTAGAAATTATAGAAGTTGATTGATGTTATAATAATTTAACTAGATAACATGGTATGTCATAGTGAACTAATATCAATTATATATCATCAACAACAAAAATATACATGGTCCTCCCGATCTGATGAGAGAGGTTTTTCCTAAATAATCTTCATTACTAGATCATACATGGAGTTCTTAAATAATGATGAGAGCCTACCCCCTTCAATGTATATGAGGAGGATTATTTGAATGACTATTTGATAATTGAATTTCAGAGAAGTCAGAACACTATAAAGTGTACCGTTAATTATTCAACACAAAACATGTCAGTTCTTTTCTCTATATGACGAGTGAATTCTTCATTGGTGGAAGTTGAATATGGGGGAAATCCATCAAATATTGGTGTTATTTAGTGAGGATATAAGCTCATATTTCTCATAAGTATCATCAATATCTTCTATTTCATTCATAGGGAACATGAATACTACATTGTGGTGTCAAATACTAAAATTTTTATAATCTCAAACTAGAACCACCAGGGTGGTGGCTTCATTGGGCAATACATTCCCTTAGGTAATTTTATAATGTTGTACATGGAATAGGTTAATAAAATATGGTAACTTTTCTATAAAACATTTAACATAATAAAATAGTGGAATCATTTCATCTTCATAAATGGAATAATCCTCATTAAATTGACATTTCACTAAATCAATATCATCCATGATATTCATTCTGTCCCATGGTATCTGTAGTTCTAATTCCAAAACTATAATGAGGTATTATTACTAATCTTCATTATTATTTTATCCATATGATAAATGGACTAATTGAGTAAAACTACCTTATCTAGTGAAATAAGGTTTACTCTTAGATGTATCCTATTGAATTTGAGGTACTCTATTCCATTAATAGTTTATCTTTTAAAGGTACCATCAAATTAGATCTCACATTTCGAGGAATTATCCCAATCATATAAAAATTATTCATCAAAAATCATGGAATCAACTAGCATGTTTTATGTAGATGGATGTGCTATAATAAGTAATTCATGCACATTTCCATTAAGTAATGTTTTAGGTATGAAATAAATGCTAATCCAATTCAGGATGATTACCCATCTTGAAAGTGCAAAGTAAAAAATTTTCCTTATGACATTTCCATTCATTTGTGTTTTAAAAATAATAAACCACTTTTCTTAAGGAATATTATATTTCTATAAGAAATATTTTCTCAATGAAAATTCACATTCCCTAAATGCAATTTATACACCTACCTAGAGTCTATTAATGTCTTTTATAGTGTTTTCTCAAACAAAATTTAACTATCTTTTTCATAAAAAATAGGATCGTTATCTAACTCATAACCTTATAGTTCATTATATTTCAATTTCTTCAAAATTTAGACTCCAATTTCTTCAAAAATCAAAATCTATTCTCTATAGAAATACAACATAAATTTCATCTTAAATAAAAATATCATTTAATCTGAAATTAGACTCTGATTTCATTTTAAATTAGATAATGAATTCATCAAAATTCGGACTCCAAGTTCCCTTTTATTTGATAAACTGATTGTCCATATTTATTGCATATGTTCCTCATGTTATTAAAAATGTGATTAAATTATCTATTTTTAGTTACGGCATTTCCTTTATGTAACCTTTCATTTCATCAGATCCTAAACTTGTTAATATTTCTTAAGATTTGTATTGTTTTATTATTTCTAACACATGATAATGTATCTTGTGTTTTCTTACATGAAATGATTTTGTACAATCAATTTTTAAATAACAATTATCTGAGTGACATGTGTACATGTTACTCCAAAATTTAAGGAAAATCATGACCATTGGAGGTCGAATTTGTCCATTAGGATTTCGTTTGTAAATAGCCATCCATTTTAATTAACAACAAATTTGTGAATGTATGAGTTTTTTGATGATAGGAGTTGAATTCTAGAGAGGGAATTTGTCCTATGAATGCTTTTCTTAAACATACATCAGGAAAATGTTGTGAAAAATGTGTTCAAACGTGATCATCGTGCTCAGTATTTCTAGTGAGAATCCAATTTTTTCTGATCAATCGAAGGATTCTCGGGATATGGATACAAAGGTGCTGATCGCCTTACAGATCAAGGTCTTGCATGGGTAGAAATAATGATTTTTATATTATTATCAAGGGATTACCCTGGTGTGGGTATGACATACTTTTTTGAAACTGTAAATCAGTGGGATTTCTCCATGGTTGTTTTATCCCTTTATCATTGGGTGAAAATATTTCTTAAACAATAACTATTTTGATACAATGTTTAATTCTACTGTATTTTGATAAATAAAGAATCTATAAATTTTTATACAATATTTTATGTTTATACTATGATATAGAAAATATTATATATGTCTTAATGTATAGTATATATATAAGTAAGCTTGTCTTATTTTTCTTAATCAGATCCATCTTATCAGATCCTAAGTAAGGTAGGTTCTTTATTAAGAACTAGATAGGGTTTTTGAATCCATATTTTCAAAATATAGATGTTCAAGAGGATAAAAACTAATGTTTTGAAACCAAAATATTACCCCCTCTTGTAATTGAGAAATCAAAATCAAAATCTTCATTTTGATCCTAAAATTGGTATCATAGATGGTATCTAAATTACAGACCCTATAATATATGATTTCATTCACAACTATTCATGTTTAACTTTACTAGTTTATGTTTTTCTATAGATTTTCACTAGAGACTATTTATTTATAAACAAATTTTATAAATAATTTTTCTGTAAATGTTATTTTTTATTTTCTTTTAGAATGTCAGGAATAAATTTTTGATCAATAGACATCATAAATCCTATCAGAACCTCAATTATTTATGGTAATGATTATGAGTACTAGAGAGATAGGATGAATAATTTTGTTATAAAGTCTATATTGAATAATTTTTTCATTCTCATTGGATACTACAAAATTCATGACACAGAAATGAGAACAATAAAAAATCAGGAATATCAAGAATATCAACTAAAATACAATGTATGTATTACCCTTTAATGATTCATGATGAGGAATACCAGTAGTGAAATATCCTATTTTAAAGCTTCAAACAGAATCTTGAAAAAACATGATGTTACACACATTGGATCTTCCAACGTGTTAGAATATTGAAGAGATATGTTAACATGTGAATATCATGGATTTTTATTTCTTTAAGGATAACTAGTTTTCAAAGTGCAACAAATATTTATGAATACCATCCACAATCTTCAGTCTATGGGTGATAATGGTCTTGAAATTAAAATAGATGTGAAAAAGATAATTGATGTATTTACCAATGAATGTGAATCTAATAGGATATATATTAATGAAAATAGGAATATATAAATCACTCAGGATGAGTTATTTGAAACTATTCTTTAGAAAGAAACATGAATAAAAAGGGATTAATACATTAATAAAAAAATAGGAATAAATGAATTTATTTCACTAATACATCAAAATCAAGACATCAGATAGAGTAAATAGATCTAAAGCTAAGAGACCTATTATAATTTCTAAATCAAGTGAGACTGATTAGTCTGAGAAATTATAATCCAATAAAGCTCAAATGGTGAACATGTTTATTGGAAAGAACGATTTGTAGTATAGTTATAATAATAATGGAATAAAAGGCAAGAATTATTCAGAAGGGACTTTTTATGAATGCAAGAGGGAAGGTCATATAAGACCCGACTATCTTATGATCAAAAGAAAATACGTATTCATTGTCTTTAAATAGGTCCACTAGTATCTAGGATATAACTTATGAAGGTGAAGAAATATTTTTCTCAAAAAAGGTACCAGACAAGGAATGTTATTTTCAAAAGGTTATAGAAATTGAGTTTCTTTGATTTAACGGAGTAAAGTCACTAAAAAATTCTCATCTTTTAAAAAATTATAGATTTCTACCTCTATAGATTTAAGGCCTTCTCATTATGAGAAAGGGAGACAAGGATTCACTTATAAAATTTGATATCTTAAAGATGAATTTCTTAGTGAATATATAGATGATAAACCTCATCATGTACATTATTTTACAATAATAATTGTTAATAATGGAACCGTCAAATCTAAGATCCTTATGTGCCCTTCGATCATGTCCAAGAACATTTCCCTGTGCATTGAATATTTCAAAATCCCATGATTCTTAATGGATATATTTTTTAAGATAATGATGTTGAGTGAAAATTCCCTGATAAGAATAAATATTGGTTTATTATTAAGAAAAGAGAGTTCTTTGATCTTCTTGATAAGGATGATCTTGATATCAACAGGAATGGTGAAGTATTAGATTGTTCCAAAAAAACCCCAATAAAATGAATAGAAAAATAACTAGAACTAAAAGAGAAAGCACCAGTATCTGATTCAGTATTTCGTACAACCAATCCAAAAAAATAAAAAGTCAGTTTCTGATGAATTGGTTGCTAAAAAGATAGATTATAAGTAGGAAATGCCGGAAGGAGATATAGTTTTTGGGTTATACCATGAAGATACTAAGGACATAAATATTCATTAAATTGAAGAGCTTGAGAATAAATATAAATAGAATTATTTAAAGAAGAAAATTTTAGATTCTAAGATTGTTCAAGCATTACTTAGAGATACATAGAAGGCATCAGAACATGTTTAGGTACCAGATTACATCATAAATGAACTAGTGGAAATTAATAATATGGGAGAAGTTAAGAGAAATAATTTTATTTTGATTTTGGAACCAATTATTGAAGAAGAATAATTTCATCAAGAATAATAAGAAAGAGGGAAAGAATTAACTGATGATGTTATCAAAATGGAGGAATAATATCAGGTGAAGGATAACACTTCTAAAAATTTACCTATAAGAAGTTCCCAAGATGAATCCACCAAGATAATCTTAGAAGTCCAATCATTTCGGAAAAATTATGATTCTTAGAATGAGGTTAATACACATTGAGATGATAAAAGTAGTAATAATGATTTCATTAATCTTATGTATGATAACAAAATTAGTGAAAAAGTTGATGATAAACTATTTTATGATGATAATGATAAGATAACTCAAATTTCTGATACTAAGCATGATACTCAGAATCTTTATAAGAAATATCTAAAGTGGGGAAAGAAAAGGAAATTGTTATTAAAATAAAAAGTTAATATGTTAAAAAATCAATGAAGGATGTTTTTGAAAAATAAAAGAAAAAAATGATTAGGAATATGAAGTTGGCTACTCAACAAAAAAAATTCTTTTGAATCTTTATAATCTCTAGGACATGGTTTTTTGGAATAGGCTTTGAAAAATCTTGTGGATTCAATTCTTGTTTTCCCAAACATTAAATCATGGTTCCATCTATTTTAATGGCCAATAAATTCAAAAAATAAATCTAAAAATATTTTTATGGTGAATCTCATCATGGTAGAAGTTTGCTTAAAATATTTCAAGATCAACAATGAATCCCACATGACGTCCTACTTGATGATTAATAAGTGGTCTATATCTATGATAGATGATCTTAAAACATTTGATGACATCCAAGATTCAGCCAAGGATGCCATTTATACTATTGATGATATAAAAACGAACCATTTAAAAAGACTTTTTGAAAGGGTGAATCAAGAAAACGCTTACTAGATCCCAAGAGATAAACACTTGAATGGAAATGTTAATTTTGTTTCTTTAAATATGAAATGGTAAATAACATAGAAAGAATAATTGTTTAAAATGTTCAAAGAGAAGCAGAAAGTGATAAAGTCTCCATGTAAAATTAATAAGACTTGGGATGACTGAATCAAATATCTCAAAAAGAAAAATCTTGATCGTGCTCAAATGATCATGAAATTTGAATATGATCATATGTATTTGAGGAAGATTAAGTTTACTGGGGGAAAGCTAATCCCAAAATAGAAGAATAATAATGAATGAATTTTTGATAAACAACGTTCTTTTGTTGTATTATCTTTTTAACAATGTTTCTCATATAAATAAAATTCATTATCTTTCCATTGTTTTGTCTTGTATATTCCTAACCTTTTAGGTAATTTTTTTCATTCCTTAAATTCATTTATTGAAAATCACAAAGGGGAAAAAAATAATGATCAAAAATAATATTTGGAACAATATTGCGTATGTAAGGGTGAGATTAATTAAAGAATAAATTCTTATGTAAGGAAGAGATATTTCTTTAATAAAGACAAGAATATGATCCTTTGGAATATAAAACCCTGAGGGGTAGTTATTCATATTTATCATATTTCATAATTAAATTGAGATAAGTATTTCATATATGTTCATAATGAAAAAAAATAGTTCATTATATTCTTTTACAAGAATTTGATCGTGTATTCAAAAAATGGGTAGTTTGTTGTGTTAAGTTTCCTTATGTATTTTCCATTCCATTATGTAATGAAAATCACAAAAACAATATCATAAGGAAATTATATTTCTTTATAAAATATTTTCCAAAGAAAAACTTACATTCTCAAAAAACATTTTTGTCTTTACCTGAAGTATCAATCTCATTCCTAGAGTTTTATCATACAAAATATAACAATTTTTTCACAAAAAATATAATTCTTATCTCACTTAGAACCACATAGTTATACCGAATCCGATTTCCAAATAATTATGACTATGATTTCTCTACAAATCAGGAAAATGATTTCATCAAAAATTATACTCCAATTACATCATAAATCAGACTCTGATTTCATCTATAATCATACTCATATTACTTCTAAATACAAAAAATGATTTCTTATGAAATAAGACATTGATTTATTCTAAAATTATTATATGATTTTCTTTGTAATCAGATGCTGATTTCATTCAAAATTAGACTCAGATTTATTTTGAAATCCAACTCAAATTTCTTGTCAATTATGACTCTGATTTCTAAAGAAATTAGATTCCGAATTCATTAGAATTCAGGCTCTGATTCTTTTTTATTTTAGATTCGGATTGTCATTATTTCTATAAGTCATTTCACACTTTCTTAAAAATCCAATCAAATTCATTTCTTTCAGTTACCTAATTTCCTTAAAGTAATGTTTTATTGGTCAGATCCAGAACTTTTTTTTATTTCATAAAGCTTGACAATGATTTGTTGTTTCTTACACATTATAACGTTTCTCATGGTATCTTACATGTGTAAATTTTGTGAAAAAAAAGTTCAACCATGAACATCTATTTCAACCTGTCTAGTGAGAATCAAATTAATGTTGACAAATTGTGGGAATCATGGGGTAAAGAGACAGAGGTATTGATCACCTAAGATATCGATGGCATGCAGGGATAGAAATACAGATTTCGATATTCTTATCGAGGGGTTACCCGGGTGTGGGTAATATACACTTTCTTAAACAGAAAAACTAAGGGACCATTATCCAAGGTTGTTGGATACCCTTTCTATTTGGGTTAAATGTTTTCTTATAACTGTATTGTTTGGTTAAAAATTTAAAATATGATGTATTTTTTTAACGAAAGAAATTATAACTTTTTTATACATTCTTATACTTGTATACTATGATATAAACAAGATTCTATATGCATTATGGTTGAATATTTCTCTATGTAATCTTGTCATAATTTTCATTATATGATCTATCTTTTCCTATCCTAATCTGGTTAGTTTCTTATTTATGAACTAATGAGGGTTTGTGAATCCATCTTTTTTAAACATATTTTTTCTTAAGGATAAAAACATGTTTTTAAACCAACTATTCACCGCTCTTGTAATTGAGAAATCTAAATATAAATGTGAATTTTTATCCATTATCAAGTCTTTCAATGGACATTGGATGATTTAGAATATAGTTCATTGGGTTAATATGAGAGAAAAAATGGGATTCATAATGTTATGGGTAATTTCTAAAATTTTAGGCTATAATATCTCTTCTAGGAAATTATTCTCCATATCAAAAATATCTCCTCATAGTTTCTGTTATATTATTTCTATGATTTTTATACTATTAACTTTTCATAGATCATTCTTCTCCTCAGGAGAGGAATCAATTCATTAGCTCGGGGATATTATATAGAGAATGAGTGGCTTTTCTTTGATAGTGGAGTCAATACTGGTGAGCATAAAAGGTATTTTTTTGAGTTTGTCATAATTTTCTAGATAAAATTCATCCTAATGATATGTGGCTCACTTAATTATCATAATCTTTATGGGAATTTACTTGCAATAATCTTTTCCTATGAAGTGGCCATTGTAAGGTAATCATTTATCATGACCACTTAACTCACTAATGTTTTAAAGTGATGTAATTTTTCCTGTCTCCCTAGTATTCTTATGTTCAACATCGATGTGATAATGGAGTACCACTATTCTACAGAAACCTCTTTAGGTAACCTTATAAACACATTTTAATAGGTTCATTTTCTATTTTTCCTATTGAGGTTTTCTAAAAACATTTAAAATAACAGTAAGATGATCAAAAAAATTTGGATTTTCCACCTAGTCACCTACATTGAATTCTACCATCTTCTATAGGAATGGTTTAAAAATATGATTCATTTCATGATGGTATGTGGAACCAACATTCTTTAATTTGAATGGAATCAATTAATTGTAGTACACACATTGTTGTTTCTTGAAATTAGTGTCCCATTCCTATTTAGGCGCCATTGGGATTTGGATATACAGTGAGTATGATTATATAATGTTTACGGCTTGACATTCAATAGTTTCATTTATTATAAGTTCAACAATTGGGAATCAAAAATCCGCTATCCTAAAATGCTGGTTGAGATCCCTGAAATAAATATTCATCCTGAGCAGTCCATTATTTCTCATGACTAATATAATATTGGAAACCCAATTTTGGCACTAGAACTCCTCAATGAAGTCATATATAATATGAATGTAGACATCATATACAAGAGTAAAATCATGAGTAGGTTGTTTTCTCATTGAATCCATCTTGTAACAATGATATGATTTGCTAGTCTAAGATGATCAGTGTCCCTATTAAAATTCAATTTTGGTATTTAATTAAAATTAAAATAAAATTCATTGTGATTTTGTTTCAAGAATAAATATTTATATATCTTGTTCTCTATCAGATAATGAGACACTGATTAATGTGGATTTTTGATCCCCCTACATGACCATATTTATTTATCTATGTTAATTAATGATGTCAAAGACACCTTAATAAAATGAATGAGGGGAATTTTTGAGATCTACTTGTCTATACTCCTCTAAATCAATTTCAATATAATTGGGTGTCCAATGGGAAATTGAAATTTACATGATAAATGTTTATCATTTCTATTATAAATGAATTTTAAAGAGGAATCCACAGATTCTGATGGTGTGATATATGAGTGTAATCATTCAATACATTTTAGGTAATCTCTACATTCTCTGTATTTTTATTGAAGAATAAAAATGTAAAAATATCAATAAATTCAAGAGATTGAGTAATATATTTTTCGTATTCCCTGATAAATAATGATTTACTTTCAGATATTTAGGATAACAATATATGGGAATAATTTTCATGGATATTTTGGGCATGATATCCTTCTTCTCCATTTTCACCATGGGTGTAACAATTGTTGATATCATAATAATCAATATATGTGAGGGGATTTTCATTATTTTTCAAAAAAAATGTATGTGTATATTGTTTTATAGGGTTATACAAGGGCCACATTTAGCCCTGATGAAGATTATGGGGCATTTTTATTAATTCCATCATTTTTATAGGAATTTCCCCCTATTTCCTGATGTCTAGATTTGACTGATGGGACTAGGATCCTGAATATATGGTAAAATATGATTCAATCCGAAGTTACCAACTCTATTTAATTGATGAGGATTACATATTCATCAATTATGTCATTAAATGGGTATACTTGGGCTATTTCCAAAAAAATGGTGTGGCGACTTGGTTAACAATTCCATTCATGGATTGTATTATTTTTCTCTGGTATACTCCTACATTGATTTACTAATACTCATGATATTCAAAAGGATATTTATTTATATACAATTTCATTTTTCATACATCAATAGACTATTCGAGACACTACTAATATTAAGAGGGAAGAACTATATGCAAATGAAACCAAGGTCTTTCTAACATACATTGTATGTTGGGTCATTTTATACAATCAAGAAATCAGTGATTCATATGAGGTCCGCACATTGATATCTCTCCTTTATTTGGATATAATGTTTTTTTGACTATTTACACACCCATATATTGTTAATGTGTTGGGAGATAAATCAGATTCACTATGGAAAAATCATTGCAGCATCTATATAGACATTTGATTTATTCTCGATCCATTGTCAATCAAAAGATGTTATATGTACATATCATCCAACTTTACAGATAAAAACAAGGTCATGATGTTTTATTTTATAACTTGTATCATTATCTTGTTATGTGAATGAGATTATTGGATGACCTTTTGTGGGGTCCGTCTTTATGAGATACACATCAATAGAAATGAGTTGATATTAATACTCTTGATGTATTGAAAGGGCCTCTAAAAGTTATTAACCTCTATATATTTGAAGATGAAGGGAATACTTGATTGAGGGATTTACTAGGATAATAAATATCTACATTATGATGAAATATTTAAGAGCCGTAGGTCCACACTTCCAACCATGATTCCACATATAGGTTTAAGGTAATGATATGTGATATTCCCTATGCAAGAAACTACTCAATGGGATTATAATAAGGGGCCATTTTTTTCACTTCTGATTTGGACTACTACTTACTTCCAATGTTCTAATTTTTCTGAATTAATTTTTTTCAATTGTTATTACATGATTGTCTGATCAAATCATGCCCTAGACAGGTCAATGTTAGGCTGGTGATCAAGTAAAGCTACCTAATGTGTTTTTATTATGTTTTAGTAATATATATGGATTATATAGGGATGCAAAATGAATTTATATATCCATGTTAGCAACTTCATCTTCCACCAAAATGAACCTAGTTTCCATTACCCTCTACTCATCGATCCGTAGTGGTGAAATCAAATTCATATGAACTTTCTTCTTCACCAAATAATGGATTTGTCAAATGATTCTCAATAATAGAGTTTTAATGACACGATTTCATAGTATGACTCACATTAAACCATTTAATGTGACACTTATCATTCTTCTAGTACCAAATTCAAGAAATCTAATAGGTTTTTCACTATATTGGGTATCGATACACATTTATTTTCTTATAAATTATTCTTTTAATTACCGTTATGATGCCATTTAGAATACTGGATCATGGAAGAATTCAGATTCCATAATGCTGGTCATACCATTGTAAAGAAAATTCTAGACATAACTGGTTGGTAATATATTCATTAAGGATGACATTTTTATAGTTAACAGTCATTATAGTCATACAGTTATCGAAATTCTGATCACATGTATTCATGAATTCTTATCATTAACAATTTTTTGAGAGAAATAACATAAACAAAATCCCCTTGTGTTAGTAGATATCATAACTTAGGTTTTCTAGATCCTGAATTTTATAAGAAGTATATCATTAAATAAAAAAACACTACATGGAGTGCCCTTGAAATCAATGATTAGAATCAAAATTTGGGAAATCTCTAAGGCAGGTCGAGTCACGATGTTAGTGTTTTGGAAGCATTATCAAATATCATTCTAGGGTTGTGATGAAACAAAATAGGTTACACTCATTTTATGAAGAATAAACATTATTATTCTATTCCTTATATAGTTCACATATCCCCTCTTTTCTCCATTCCCAATAAATGTGTTGTTGTCGTTTCTATTCTAAAGGGGGAACCACATGATAATTCATAAAATTATATTTTGGATCATGTGTCATAGATGGATTATTCTAATAGTATGTATTTCTCATTTTATATTCGTACCTTATAGATCTATTTTCATATTTTTTTGGATTCACTTTGATACTCCAAGTGGGATCTTTCAGCCTACATGTATGTATATTAAGATCACATAACCCTCTGATGTACATTACTAGTATATGAATCATTTGTATCTCATTATGGATATTTTTAATGTAGATTCCAATAAATTCTTATTAATGGAGTTTAATAATCATGTAATAATTCAAAATATTCCGATTCAAAATAAATTATGACGTTCTCTCATGTTTTTGTTGATTGTATAGTTAGATGTCAAAAATATCACCTTCCTCATCATGGGGCATAATTGGTTGAAGAATTTATGATTTATGTCATCCCATACAATGATTTATCATGCTAGTAGATTTATGTACTAGACAAATGGTGGCCCTTCTATGATCTGTATGATTCATATGACCAAAGCTTCTTCTTATCATTCAAGGGTTTCAATCATTTGGAAACATCTAGATATAAATTCCATAAAATGATTCTTGGGATCCCTATGACCATTGATGGTATGAAAAATTATATTTCTAATGTTTGTTGAAGGAGGAATCACATCCATCCATTCATGTTACTGTTGGCCTTTTGGATTCATTGGTGTACTATAACCCTCCATGGATTCCATTAATTCTACCAATGACTCAGTAGTGTCATTAATCATTGATGAACCAATATGTTTGGTGTAAAATTTAGTTGATATAGGGATGAGTAGATCCTGATATAGAGAGCCAATATATATTAACTGTTAATATATGGTGTGAGTTGTCTGAGGTTAACATGCCTAAAATTACTTTGGTTATAACACTAGTGGAGGGATTTACCGATATTCACCAACCATCGGATCTAGATAAATTGGTTATCTATATCTCACATTAGGAGTATGACATAGTTCTATTATCACTAGTTTTGAAAATTTAACTTGTTGAGGTATATTTAATGAATGAGGACTTTGTGACCTTCTTGGAGGGTACCCAATGTCAATATTACCCATGAGAATCATTAAATTTAGTTTCTATAACTCATTTTACTATACCTTGTACTGAGTGAATATTTAATCAATTATAGGGGGATCAACATTATTATCTAATGGGTGGTACGTAACCACACACTAGTACCTTTAATTTTTTATTCCTACTAGAGAGGTTGTGTTTGATCATTTAGGAAGACTTCTAAATTTTTATTTTTCCTTTGGTTTTGTGTATGCAGTCATTCATAAGCAATTTCAATGTAAACCATATTTTAAATAAAAACATTCATTTTATTTTCTTCCACACTATCATCATACACTAAATCATATGCAAGTCTATCAATAAGAAATTTACATATGTATAATTAACTATAGCCACCACGACATCGTTAGAATTATTAGGGAAATCGTAACCTTTGAAGAATATTTCGAGCAATGAGTCAAACATCCCTTCAGTATTTTACCTATTGTGGAGAAATCTTACATAGAATCCACTATTTGACTTCTTATTCTCATTCCATGACTCCACATGGACTTAATTGTAGATGGTAATATAGAGAGATTCTATAGAAACCTTTTTCATAGAGTTCCCCAAGGAGAATGATGAGTCTTAAAATTAAAGTAATTGTGAATGGTATTATTATAATTTTACCATTGTTGGGAAAATACTAACATCCTCGTCGGAGATGGAGATTTATGTAAAAATAACCACAATCCAATAGTCTAGGATCAATCAAGTTCCATTGAAAAAATATTTAAGGATGACAAATATTTGATGATTCTATGGGTGGAGGTGGTGGTAAAAATGACCCCAACCCAATATTCTAATGTTAATCCCAAAATTCTATGACAATAGCGATAATTTCTACCCTCTTGATTGTGTGGATCTTTTATGATCGTGAACTATGTGTACTGTATTCTTTAATCACCATATACTCATTTGTGTAGGTATAACTATTGAAATTTTTTTTCATTCTCATGTAAGATTCATTTTTAAACTTTTTATTAGTTTGATACAAGATAATTTTAATATCTAACACCTATTAGAATATCCATTTCTATAATATTGATATAAAAGAATCATTTTTAATATTCAAATTGCCTTATGTAGATCAATTCCATAGAAAAATGGTATTTCAAAAACATCATTTGATGTGTGAGCTATTCATTGGGGAGTGGGATGAAAATTAATTCGTTATTTTCACATTATCCACTAATATACATGATGGATAGAGTGTCTATATTGAGTTAATACATATTATTAAAATCATCACGTAATAAAAATAGGATATTCCCATAAACATCAAATGCCATGCCACTAAAAGTGTATACACAACAACCTATTAGTTAAATTATTCTATTGTTTATATGTGGTTTTTCTATTTCATGTATTATATAAATTTACCTTAAAATGATAAATATGCATCCATAGGTTCAAATAATGATTTTGTATTCATTACTTTATAACTGTTTTCAGATAATGATACTATATGGTTACTTTGGGACATAACATGTTTGGTATGTCGTATTTCGTTGAATTTATCCTTATAAAGAGGTTTTTTATAAACATTCTATAATATATTCCTCCACTTGTACTGGACAATGTGTTTGAATCCCAAATTCAAAACTTTGGAGGCAGATGCTAATTATAATACTATATATTGTGGTGAAATTTATCCAATTCAAGAGAGGTTATGAGAATTATTACTCCATATGGGTATCTTCTTAATGAAAAAGGATATCTCCAATAAAGGATATATCCAGTAATAGAAAACTCATTGCGTATATATGGTGTCATTTATTTATGTTCCTATTGATATAAAGTCCTTATCAATGTTAGTTTTGTAAGAGAATGGATATCTTACCAGAATTAAATATTAATATTATGATGAAATTAGAAACAAACACCATTATAGGGAACACTACCAATAAGGATTGATTAATTGTTGTATGTAGGGATCCTATTACATATACCATTGGGTGGCCCATTATGTAGATATTAGAAATTCAGTTCCATTTTTACAATTTATCCGTATAACTATGGTATGGATTTTTGTACTACTCATCATGATAAAATTTCTTATGATAGAACATGATACCATCATGGGGAGGAATTTCATGGATGGTTCATTAGGGAGGAACTCTAGACCTACAAGTGACACTAATGTGGGGAGGACATTTGCAACTATTTTAGACTCCATGATCTAATAACGATTTAGTAAGATCTCGGGATACCATTTAAAAAAGTTCAAGGGACACAATAATATCATCAATGAAAAGGCTTGGGAGTTCAGCCTACTCTAGATATTTAAGCTTCCCTTAGTGAGATTTCTAATTTTATAATCTAATTTATGAATCCAAACTCATGTGTGTAATCAATGGTCATAAAATTTTGTTGTAATTGGAGGTTAATCTCTTGTTACTCTCTAAAAATTGAATATGGATACATTATAACAATTAAGAATATGACTTCTTCTTGGTTTTCATCTTGAAATTACTGTGAAATTGTGGACAATAAAAGAGTTTGAATATATGTCTTATCCAAAAAATGACTATAAAATGTTGTAAATCCTTCAATAATTTATTAGGTATATGTTCCTACCCATGAGTTTCTATTAACATGGGTCATTGATGTCCATTAGAAAAATGAATTATTTTTCGGTTGTGTTGTTCATTCTTCTATGGAATGGGATGGAAATCCTCATGAATGGGAGTATGAATGTGTTCCATCACTTGAGTAGATCTGGATACGTGTTTCTGAGTTTTTCTGGTGCTAGATATATGAGTATGTTCATATCCTTTATTGGTCATCTTGTTATGCTGACAACAATTTCATAATGGGAAACTAATATATAATTATAGCTAATTATAATGTGGGAAAGAATATAGTCCAACACAATCCTTATGGACAGAATGTGTTAATGAGATTCGTTTATTTGAATATGGACATATGACTATTCATTAGAGGGAATTGGGATATATGTATCCTCTTGTCCAAAAATTTTCTAGTAATTTTTCAATGATATTTATGTGTACTGGAGGGAATTTGTGCCCTATAACAAGTTTATATTTGGATATGTCGACATACTTCCCCTAATGCATCCAGTGTATACCTAGATTCTTAGTGTATGGAGAATAAATGTGGGCCATCTCTGTAATCATTGAGAAGATGTGTTAGTGGGATTCATTGATCAAATCTACAATATGGTTCTTCTCCCTATAATTACATTATCACCTAGCCTAGAGAGCCTTACTAGAATCTCACGTTTCACTAAATAGAGTATGGGTTCCTTGAATTTTATCTTGAATGGGTTTCTATGGGGTTTTATTTTCATAGCACCGATGCTGCAAGTTGATAGGGGACCTCCTAGGTTTATCACTAATTTAGTGGAATCCTTACTTTAACTTCTAACTAGCCTCCCTATTATATGGAGTTTGTAATTATTCTATATGGATTTTAAATTTTTTTAAGTGTCTATAGATTCTACCTTTTAGATTTTGAATTGGTGTATTAATTCTTTATCAGTTATATCTTGCACAATTACTATCAGCTCACATTTAATTAAATTAAAATCATTTTAATATAAATGTTTTCAAATTTCATTTTCATGTATTAATGTGTTGGTATTCTTTACAAGTTTAATTTTGAAATTTCATTGTTAATTATTTATTCAAATTCATGATGTACATATACTATTTATTTTACATTCCTATGTATATTTGTTTGCAGTCGTAGAATAAAATGTCTGAAAATTGTAAACCCAATGGGCCAACCCTATAACCTCATTGGGGGTTGGTTGTTAAACCCATCTGAGGTCCAACCTCATGGGACATAGCAATGGTGGCATGGGTGTGGATAATAACCAACAAAGTATAGGCCTATGGACTTTGAGATCACATGGAGCTAACAAGTTGTGCATGGTGGCAAACATGGTGGTGAGTAGGTCAACCCGACCCATATTGTGTTTGTTTGTATGTGTGTGTAAATTTTCTAAGAAATAACTTATATTCCTACTCAATGTAGCAGTAAATAGATTTTGATTATTAGTAAAAAATATCAACTATACAAATTTTTCATAGGGGTCCCAAGAAGATGTGATCAATATTCCACTCTGTTAAAATACTCTAACATAGAAATAGTTGTTTGATTATATCCATCCATTTCATTGGATGGATATCATGTTTTGATTTATTATTTCAAATAGTTCATCACCTTCTTCCACATGATATTCATTTGATAAATCTCATTTTTTTGATTCTATGCTTATAATTTAATAAATAAATAACAATATTCAACATCAAGTTCATTTCAAATGAATGATAACTCCATCTTCAATTGAATTGCAGTAGCATTGATCCATATGAGCTCCCTCATTAATTAGTTCATCACCTATATCATGCTGCTCAATGATAGAGTTTTCAATGTTTGTAGGGAAGTAAAAAAATTAAAGCACAATTCATGGGATTCTCTAGTTTCACTTCAAATAGTATACCACTACTGTCAAACATTTCATACATTTTTATTGTAAAATAGTCTTTCAATTGAATCACTACTCTTCCTCTGTATGTAGTTTATCCATTATATTCTATGGAACCACCTCTAGCATTTGTCCGGTTGTAGAATCAATTCCCATCCATTCGACTTCCTTTATGGAAGCATCATCCACTGATAGTAGCACCGATTCTTCATTGTGATGGTTGAATGATTCAAATATCAATGTATATTCTTCCAAAACCAGTAGGAGTGAATTACTTCAAAATAAAATTCAATTCATATTCAACAAACTTCATGGTATATGTAGTTTAAAACACATTGGATTCATATTTAGATCCTCCAAGATTGGATCTCCTTCAATGATATATCACCTGGGACAGTAGTACCATTCCTCTAATTCAATGAAAAATCAATTTTATTGTATCTTGTTAGAAGTAGAAACATCATGCTACTGCATGTTATATGTTTTATATAACATTAGTTATGATATATTTCTAAATATATTATTCTTATAATCTAACATTTTGTAATTATGATAATTATTTTAATATTTTTTTATTAGATTCAAAAACTATATATGTATATGTTGTGTAATTATAATTTTGAGATTATATTATATATTATTCACACATGGATGGTGTTTTACACATGTAATATACAATGATGTGTTTTATGAAACTTCTAATATTTTAATATACTACAAATTTAATAAAATATTTTAAACATTCTTAATTATTATTAAATATTTTCTCTAATGATCACGATCATGGTTTTATGTAGTTATTTATTTTTGAAACAAAAAGGTCCTGAAACAACTTTTATAATCATTTATGTTCTCCAAATAAATTAAAGAATAAAATTATATTTTATTATCCTCTAACTGATGAAACACAGTTATTGGACATTGTGATTCTTTGAGAAAAGTTTTTAATTTAATGATGTTTGATTAATATATTAGTGAATTTAAGAAAAAATAAAAAAAATTATATATAGATTACACAATAATATCATTTACAACATTATAGTGAATCACATTCTTTCTGTGAATTCAATTAATAAGATCTGAAATGTCAATTTACTTTCCCAGATCAAAAAGTGACTTCAACTATACCATCTATTAATGATAACGTAATCATGATCATCGATCATCATTATCTTCATATTTTATCTTTATATGGGCTTTTTTTGTAATTATTTTTCACCATATTATCTTTTATTTGTATTTGTTTAAAATTTTGGTGTTTGGTAAAAGAATTTCAAAATCAAAATTATGTCTTTTCAATTACTTTATTCCACCAACTATTAGTATGTTTTTTGTTATGACTCCTGAATAATATTCATGTCAAGGACTTGGTTGAATACTATTATAAAATATATGGTTTGAGGATTTTGTTACTAGTAAAATTAATATTTAATAATTGGTTATCACTCATTTAATAGTTAGTTTTTATAGGATTCCAATATTATTGTAGAGTAGCAATGCTTGATGACTGGACTAGGATCTTGTTCATCCGAACCACTTTAAAATATATGAGTTATTTGTTTTTATTTTTACTTCACAACTTTAACATAACACAAAACAATTTATTATTTATTTAATTATTGAAACCTTGGTTGTTTGTAATTTAAATTTTTAATCGAATATTCACAACCACCTCCTCTCGTTAGTCCAATCAACATTGATCCATAAAATAGTATAAGTGGTGGTTGTTTGATAAAGGATTGTTAGAGTTTATGTTTGTTTTAATTTAATACAAAAAAGATTATATCAGAGCCTCATCTCTATATTATTAGAATATTTATTTATTTTAATAAATATCGAAATAATTCAATTTATTATTTTTTACATCATGTTAACCTTTATATCCTAGACCTATGATTATATGTATTAATTAGTAAGTTATTGTAGATGTAAGGTGTAAGTTATAATGATGGATGGGTTCCCCTGAAACCACCATTTTTCAATGAATGTGATTATACCTATATGAATTTTAGAATGTAAGTATTACCAAAATAGTTAAATGTGGGTCATTAGACTACAAACGAGAAGACATATGATTTAGACAAAGTTTATATGAAGGCATTTGTATGTAACTATAGGGAAAAATATATTTTTAATTATAATGTTAAAAATATTATGAACTATGCTATAAGGAAAAAAATTTATACCCATGTTGTTTCTTGTAAGATAGCCCATGACATATATACAATACCTCAAGTGACTCACTATCAGACCAAAAATCTAAAGAGAAACAAGCTAGGGAATCTCTGAGAAGAATACATGGACTTTAATATGGGAAATAAATAGTGAGTGAAATATATATTCCATCGGTTTTCAAGTATTATAAATAGTATGAGTGAAATTTGTGAAGTAACAGACGTCACATATCATGATGAATGTGTAAAAATATAGTTCCCAGAAATATCTCAATAAAAGAATGTGTCCATATATTAATATAATAATTTTAAAGTGGATTACATAGATGAAAAAATAAGTTCTTAGATTTAGTTTGAGTGATAATTGAAAAAAAATTAATAATAATGAGTCTAAAAACAAATGGAATATATTTTATATTTAAAATTAGTGAAATATCCAATAGTTCTGAATTTACGTTCCATGATATTGACAAAGAGATAGATTATATTAATAAAAATATGTTTATGTTCATAAAAAAGGTTGTAAAAGAATGTTCATAAGGATAATTAAAAAAGATTATAAGAATGGTAATTAAAATAACAATGAAAATGTTTTTTAGTTTTAAATATTATGAGTGAGGGAATGAATTCCATCTATACAGAAACTTTTGAAAATAAAATCATACAAATAAAGACCATGGGGAAAAGAGAAAATAAATGTAATATTTTTTATGGATGTGGTTTCTCAGGACGTTGTGACTCAATCAGTGAATCAAGAAATGATCAAGATATATTTAATCATACATTTATGGTTATATATTGTGAGTTAATTGATTCACATTTCACACAATTAACATTATTTTCAATTTTAGATTATAATTCTACTTATGATGATTAATATCCTAATTATGAATAATGTTTTAATTGTAAATATTTTGACTATAAATTAAAACTACCACTGGATGAAAATAAAGAATTATCAAATGATTGATCTAGGATGATTATATATTATTTTGATAAAAATATATCTATTTAGTTAAAAATGAGAAACTGAAAATGGAATGTAAAAATTTGAATATATCTATTTAATAGAATGAAAAATAAAAAAAGAGTTTAAAATATGATATTTTGAAACTAAAATATAAAAACCAAAACATACTAGCTTTCTGGTAGTAAATGATAAAGATATTGAAAGAATAATTATTTTTATTCTGTATGATTTAACAAATATTGATATTGACTATAATAAGCATAATAAAGAGAATAAAAACCCCTTTTATATAATTTATGTACATAATGTGAAAGTGTATTCTGATATTGAGACTATTCAATAGAAAAATATGGATTTGAAAAAGGTTATCATCCATCGAAAATATAATCTATCTATATTTTTTCATGGAAATGAATAATATTATAAAATTATTTCTATGATAAAATGAAACTGTAAGAAGAATTGTTTTGGTTATAACATTTTACCACCAAAGTTATATAATACTAAATTTTCCAAAAAATCACAAGTATGTTTTTCCTAATTAAATTATCTTAAATATATAATGAAATGGAATTATTCTAATGAATGATTACTAATGTTTACAAAATATTTTTCTATTAATAGAATATTCACAAATATATATTAATTTTTAAAACCTCCCACTAGTAAATACATTAAATCAATTTGGATACAATAATTTTATACTACAAATATAGTTGCACCGAGGTTAGATTGGGAAACAAAAAGGTATTTTTGATTGTTTAATTTTATTAAATACCACATTTAATTTGTTGATCACGTCATGATTAACTATTTAATTTATCCCTTACTCCTCTATATGAAATTAGTTCTATACTAAAATTTTTAAAAAACAAATAACAAATTTCACTTCACATTTGATTTAGAGATTTTATTTTTATAACTATTAGAGGGGTAAATTTCATATGTTATGATGATTACATTGTAGGAGGAGGTGACTCAGATGGTCAGAAAAGAAGTAATGGGAAAATGTGCCAAACTATATGGAATTCGAAGGACATATTTCCACTATATTAAAATTTCCAAGATATTCACGAATCAAAATGGGGTGATCCTTCCCTCAGTGAGATATGGAAAATCTCAAGAAAATAAATCCAAATTCATCAATATGGTGGACTAAACAAATAAATATTTCTATATAACTTAAAATGCTCGAATTAAAAAAGTTATGTTTAGTTGTTTGATGATATATCATATTATAAATATCTATTGGTGGAAACATTTAGCACGGTGATAATAAATATTCCTTCCAAAAACTTTATCTTTTTCCAAGTCATGATAATTCCATTAACCAACCCATTATCGAGGCAAAATTGATAACTCAAAATCTAAGGGCCCTAAACCACTAACCATTTTAGCTATAAAAGAAAATCATGGCCTCCTTATTTGAAAGTTTGGCCAAAATGTTATTTACTATATTTTGTTGGTCGTAGTGGAATCTCAAGAGGGGGGTGGGTGAACTGAGTTCCTACATAAAATTTATGTTTAAAAATTATTTTTTAAAAATATACCCCAAATTTGAAATAGCCCTGTTAATTAAAGTAGTAGATATGTAAATGTATAATTGGTCAAAAGATTCCTCAAAGGTGATTAGTGCTCGGTTGAATTAGTGTAAGACACTTATTCGACTTTTGAAACAAGTTTACTATATTAAACATATACACAAACTAACCAAAACTAAATATAAATGTGAATGCAAAACAGTTTTATTCTTTTCCAATTATAAGCAGCGAAAAATAGATTAAACAGAGTATAACAAAAATAAAATGCAGAGTAAAGTAAAACAAGATGCTCTATCTCTAGTTGAGACATAATACTCTTTACTTGGCGATCATCGACCACCATGGAGTTTATATTAACAATAAAATTTGATACATATCCTTTATCTATCTTTACAATAGTTTTCAAAAATTTTCTGGTGTTCACACCCTCTACCATAGTTATTCGTGGGAAAAACAAACAATACAGACCACACACTGTGTCTTCCAGAATTATTCATAGGAAACAAAATGTAGGTAATGTTGAATGTGAGGATTTTCAGTATCCTCCCATTCAAGCAAAGGAGAGAGTGTGTTTAATATACAGACACACACACTTCTTAGAAATGTAAAATGACATAACAAAATAGAGCTATGATTATAAGCTTGAGCGTAGAAAGCTCTATGTGTTTGAAGTTCAACTCTTGACTTCTTCGTGATACTCTTGGGGTTCGTAGTGAAAGTGCTCAAATGGTTCTTGCATGTTAACCAGTAGGTTCTTGCACTTGTATTTCCGTTTTTTATCTTCTGGACTTTCTCTTCTCATTCATCCCATGCACACCACCTTTTCTTCCTCATTCTTCTCTTTTTAAAATTATGAAGTAGATGGGAATGGTAGACTGTTAATGGTATCATTCATAATGGTAGGCTTTAATCAGAAGATGCATGTCGACCGACATCAATGATGACCTCCCATCAGTAACATTCCATCAATAACTTTCCATCAATATCCTTCCATCGATAAACTTCCATCGGTAACCTTCCGTAGCATGGCATCGGTGACCTTACAACAGTGACCTAGCATCGGTGACCTATGCATCTGTGACTATTGCATGGGTAACCTCTGCCTCGGTGGCCTTTGCATCAGTGACCATTGCATCAGTGACATTTGCATCAGTGACCATTGCATCAGTGACCATTGAATCAGTGACCTTTGCATCAGTGACCTTGCTCTTAGATAAATTCTGCTTTGTAAGCTTAAACCAGTAAGCAGTGAGATTAAAAGTATTTGAATATTACTATATGGAAACAAGGAACATTAATGAAACATGATTAATATAGAATGAAAACATTATTATCATATAAATGAAACATTATTATTGATTTTCAAAACAGTTGTGTCCAACAATATCCCCCCTTTTAATAATCACAAATTATGTCATTGAATTTTTTCATTTATGTAGTGTTGAATCAAGGTTAAACAGATCTGCTAATTTCATCAGTGATGTTAGCATACACATTCTATTATATCATTAAAACTAAATTGAAATCACAACATATATAAATTGATGATAGACAAATGAAACACCAAACACATATACCCTGTTGTGATTAACAAAAAACATACATAAAAAAGAGATAAAAGAGGGTGTTTGTATTAATAAAACAATAGTACAATATACAAAAAGAAATAAATCGATCCCATTAAGCTAAGACAATCCACACTCAATCGACATCAGATATTTGCAAGGGAGCTTTGTGTTTTCAGGTTAATAATGCTGGATCTGAAGGTTGAGGGATAGGCCTAGGGATGGCAATCTAGAGGGTTCGAGGAGCTACAACTGAAGCATTAGTAGACATGTAATGTGTAGATCTCTATGTAATCATAGGAGTATAGTTTCGGATGGCCTGAGCAGGATTCATCATGGGAGAAACCCTAGTAGACCCTGAAGCAGCATAGGTAGAAGGCTAGGCTGGAGGAAAATTGATGGTAGTGCGGTCTACATAGGGGAATGTAAAAAGAAGATTTCTAAAATCCATAATAATACTTCCTCCTCTATACATGGAAGAGATAAAATAATCCTTATTCTCTATAAATTTATTAAATGAAAGAGTTATTTACCTGATCCTGCTAACTGATCCTTAAAGGCCTGAGTGACAGGTGGAATCCTCATGTTCTCTAACAACAACTTAAAGTGACCATCCATCTGATTCTTAGTATAGAGCCACATATAGTAAAAATCAACTTGATCTTTGATTGTCATCTAATCGTGAGAATCTTCCCTTAGATAACACTACTACAAAATAGGGCAAGGGAAGTGTTACACATTTATCAGCCGTTTTTAAAATCACTGATATCGGGGGACTTTATCAGCGCTTTTATATAAGAGCTAATAAAGACCCCCTATCAGCGCTTCTGTAAAATGGCTAATAAAGACCCCAATTTATCAGTAGTTTTATAAAAAGCACTGATAAAGGGTAAAATTAAAAAAAATTAAAAACATTTACTAATATATAAATCTATAAATATATTTATATTGATATAAATATAATATTTATTTTTAAATATGTTTTAGAAATGATGAATGGAAATCAAATATGAATGTATATGTTATTTTGTAATCGAGGATTATAAAATAATTTAAAAAATATGTTTCATTAATATTTATTGAATTTTTATCCACCAATAGTCATGTAATAACAATTTGAGTCTAAAAAAATAAATAAATAAATAAAATATCAAAAATATGTTGAAAAAACAACTCAAACTTCAAACGGAAATAACATTTTTTCGGTACTCCGTTTGAGCTCTACAACATATCAAATTGAAGCCTGCGATGAGATATACAGCCTTGTGGATGGGTGGAACCAGTAAAATGTTCTTCCAAGGCCAAAAAGGCCCAGAAATCCAAAACTGGGTTTTTAGTTGGGGTGCCCCTATTTTTTACCATTCAAACAGTTATAACTTCTAATATCTATGTCTGATAAATGTGTACCATATATCATATCGAAGATCGTTTCATTTTCATAGATTTGACTTATTGTGGAGCTGATACAGACCCCTTGATTAGAAGTTATGGTCATTTTTTCATTCAGACGCCTCTAACATCTAATCTGGATGTTTGTTTTTCTCGTACCACTTATCATATCAAAGATCGTTTCATGTTTATCGATTTGAGTAGTTTTGGAGTTGAAACAGACTTCTAGATTAGAAGTTATAGCTGTTTTAACATTCACGATTACTTTTCACATCCACATTTCTATGTATTCATTCATAACTATATATATAGTAATATCTATGTGTGTGTGTGTTGTATATATGTATGTATATATTTATTTATTTGTAAACACATTTAAAAACACGTATTTTATAAATGTATTTGAAATTAATCTTATAAATATATATATATTAATATACAAATAAACATACGGATAAAAAAATTTAATATATATATATATATATTAATATACGAATATTTATATATATATATAACTATACAAATTTATATTAATATGGATATTTATTAATATATGAATACATATAACTATATATATATATATTTTATGATATATTATTAAAGGGAGAACAAAACTAAACGGCTAAGTGGTAAAGTTGCAGCGCGTAAGGGAGGAGGTCCTATGTTAAAATTCTAGTGGCTGGAGGGTCACGCGGGCCTAGCGAAGCGGGGTGTAGCGTGCGGGTTGAGGGGGATGTAGGTGCAGTGAAGCGGGGTGCAGCGTGCGAAGCATCCACAAATTATATTTTTTTTAAATTTTTCAATTTTTTTTGACATTTATCAGTGCTATTTTTATAGCACTGATAAAAGACCCCTTTTATCAGTAGTAAAAAATAGTGCTGATAAAAGAACCCTTTATCAACACTTTTTGAGCGCTGATAAAAGGGACCCCCCTTTATTAGTACTGAACATTACAGCGCTCATAAAATCGCTAATAAATGGGTTTTTTAGCATTGCTAAAAATGACTTTTGTAGTAGTGTAATTTCCCACAAGATTATGAATTTCCCTAGTAATGGAAATGACATGAGAGTCTGAGGTATTAGCTCCAAAGAAATTTTCCAATTCTTCTCTAACAATGGTCCTGAAAGATTAAATTTCAACTAGAGGAGAGGCTGAAGAAGATGTAGATGCACCTAGAGGTTCCATAGAGAAAGCCACAATCTCCTAAATTGATTTGGTTATCCCACTAATCAGCCTTTTCACATCATCATATTGTCCATTCACATGTGTTTCCATGGACATATTAAAATACCCAAATACTATGACCATTTAATGAACCACACTTTAAAAATATCTACGATCTCTATCCACCTGAGCCCTTGATGTTGTATGTGCATCTAAGCTGGAAATAGACTTCTTCACTAATTCAATAGAATCTACCAATTCTTTTACCTGATTATAACATTCCATGACATAATTTAATAGAACATAGTGAGTGTTAGAAACTAGCCTTTCCAATGTAGATGTGGTGGCTTCTTGACATTGAGTCATATCACTCTCTAAACCCACCAATCTCACATTAATGTGTGTCCACATATCTGGCATTACTGACGTAAAATCTTACTTCTTCACATAGTCTCGAGGTAAACGAAACACTGGTTGCACAATAGTGGTTTCTAAATGAGTGTGAATTGGATTACTTCTGATAACCTGTTCATGATCATCATCTCCATAATCTAAAACTAACACCACAAATCTAGGAACTTCTATTCAGTCCTCTATTCCATGAGAAAAAACAAATAATTCTGTAGTAACAGCTTCCTCCCCCTCACATAGAGTAGTTTCCTGTTCAACCATATCCCTCGATTACATACATCATTGAGAAAAATCATCAACAGGTGGGTCCACTTCCACTTCTTCTACCGAATCATCAACTACTTCTAAATATATTCCAACATCAACTGAATTATCAACATCTTCATATACACCTTCAACCATTTCTGTATTCTCTATCAAGGGACATAGACTAAGACATTCTTTTCCACTCACATCAGCAGTAGTCTCAAGGTCAGCTTGATAAGGCCTAGTATCCTCATCCCCATCTGAGGACCGTCTAATATTTATTAATACATTTTATGCCACATCATCATCAATGCTCTCTTCATCGTCACATTCCCTTAGAACAATCTCCCATCTAGGCAATCTCTTTGGAGGGATAGGCTCACCAAAGGATACAATATTAGCACGAGAATTGGAGGAATGGTCTGGATCAATTCTATCGTCTATAAGAGAGTCCTCTATTTCTTGCACAACATCAACTTCTCATTATTTATATGAATATGCTAGATCTACTTCACCAGGCATAGGACTAGGATCTATCTTATCATTAGGCCAAGTTGGATGAGTGACAACATTGAATTGCTCTAATAATTTACCTTCATCGTTTACCAATCTTCATTTCGAATGGTTCCAGATGATCTTTAGAGACTTGCATATTGTATTGGTAATGAAGAAATTGTCTCTCAAAACAATTTTTTCCTCTTTATTTCAAGCAACTCCCTTTAATTTAAATATTTAGGATAACAATATTGCATGAAATAATGTATTGAATTTGAAATTGTATTTTTTTCATATCTTTTAATTGAATCATCAGTTGCCTATATAAATTAATCTCCTCTCCATGCTTCAACTAATATAAGATAAAAACATCTTCTAATTTCAATGTAGCAATGTCCCCTCTCATGGGACTCAAGAAATGCTGAAAAAACTGGAACAACAACATATCTTCTCCTTCCATTACAACAACTATCACTTTTCTAGGGATCCCACACCCTGTCAGTTCTGCCAGGGCTTCTTCATAATAGAAGAGCTCAGTAGTGTGAGGAACCACTTTTGATTAATAGTCAAAAATCCCTTCATGGGGTACTCTTTATCATTCATCCCATTCAGTAGAGAAAAAGCTCACACTTACTCCATTCACTCTAGAAGTCATATGGTTCTCATTCTTAGTCTACTGAAATCTTTGATTTTTGAAAAACTCTTTCACATTCTTCGAATAATAAGGTCCATTATTTTTGGCAAAGAACTTGACCCAACCTTGAGCTTCATGTTCCATTAACACTAAAGACCATCTCGACAACATCCACTCTGAACTTAGATCCTTATCAACCACTATTCCATCTTTAATAAATGCATGGTGATTAGCTCTGATGCTTCATAGTTCCACTACAAGACCCAGCTCTAGGTCTCATAGGATTCAGCACATATCCTTCATCAACAATCTAGCCATTAATCTAGAGCGGTTCAAGGGTTTCGACAAAAGGTGAGGTTTTCTTTTTCGAATGCAAGAGGTTTGGGAGAGAGTTGATGTTGATCCTAATGTGGTATGTGTTTTAATTTTATCATTTAGGTATTGAAAAAAACTCAAGTAAAAGAAATAAATATAACTAAAAATGTTTTATATATCAGCATTAAAATGTTGAAGTCTTGAAAATGTCGACTATCGGTAAGGTCCTAACGGCGAGGTTCAAACCATGAGGTTCCTAACAGTGAGGTTTCTAACTGTGGGGTTTATAACGGTGAGGTCATAACTGTGAGGTTTCTAACTGTGAGTTTTCTAAATGTGAGGTTTCTAGCTATGATGTTTGTAACATTGATGTTTCTAACTGTAACAGTTTATCATAGCAAACTCGTGTTACATATAATTTGACCTCTCAGAATTAAAAGGCTTTGTGAATATATTAGCCAATTGATGTTCAGTACCAATGAAATCAAGAGTGATATCATGTCATTGATAGTGATATCTCAAGAAGTCATTTCTCTCATCAATGTGATTTTTCCTAGAATGAGATACTGGATTTTTAGAGATGTTAATAGCACTTAAATTGTCACAATTTATAAATACATATTTTAATTGATATCTGTAGTATAGTAAAGTGTGTTTCATGCATAGAATTTTAGCACAACAACTACTAGTAGATATATATTCAACTTTGGTAATAGATAATGTAACAAAATTATGTTTCATACTACACCATGATACTAGTGATTTGCCTAAATTGTGACATGTTCCAGAGGTTCTCCTTTTATCTCAGTTGCAACCAGAAAAATCACCATCTGAATAACTTATTAAATAAAATTATTTTTCTCTTAGATAAAATAGACCTAAGTTTTTAGTATACATGAGATATTTAAAAATCCTTTTAATAGATATTAAATTAGACTCTTTACTATTGTCTTAGAACTGGTCACACTTCCATACACTGAACATAAAGTCATGCCAGCTAGTAGTAAGATATAGAAAACTCCTAATCATACCTCTGTAATTGGTTTTATTCACTGGTTTACTAGTTTCATCAGCATCCGATTTATAGGTGGTACTTCTGGTGTTTCATTACCTTTGTTTACATCAAAAAAAATCATTTTAAAAGAACTTTAGTATATTTACTTTGATTTAAAACAGTACTTTTTATTTTGAGAAATTTGAAATCCAAGGAAAAATTTAAGTTCTCCCATTAAACACATTTAAAATTAATCTTGAATCTTTTATAAAAAATTAGTACATAATGAATTTTTAAAGGATCCAAAAATAATTTTGTCCACATAAATTTATAATATTAAAACATCTTTGGAAATCCTTTTAATAAAAATAGTTAGATCCTCTATTCCTTTTGTAAAACCTTGTGAAATAAGAAAAGAACTAAGTCTATCATACCATTCTCTTAGAGCCTATTTTAGACATTATAAAGATTTATACTATTTAAAGACATGATTTAAAAAAATATATCACTTTTATATTTTAATCTACGGATACTTCTGCATCATTATATCCTCTGGCCCCATGTTTCTTCTTTAAATTGGATACTTCAGCACAAAACATTAACTATGTATATGGAATTTTTTCATATACCTTTATTTTGGTAATTATGAACCCCCACTAGTTGTTATTTATAGGAATATCCATTCTCTAGTGGTATGACCTCTACGTTCAATATATTTGAAGGGACATTCTCAGGAGAGACACATGGAGCACATCTTTGACGTAAGGGAGGTTCAATTGAAGCCCTTATTGATAAGATTCCATCAAGATATTATAAGTAATTATTAATGAACTACTACATATAGAGATTAATTTTTATTATTTGGAAATATAATTACTTTATACTATGGGAAAATTCATAAAAACACTTTTTCATGAAAATATGTATCTTGATCATGCTAGTGATTGTCAAGATAACATTTATACCAAAAATTTTATTCCTATAAGTGTTAATGAATAAAGCTAATATTCTCTGCCATTTTTATATCTATATTATATCCCAATGTATTAATTTCTCTGACATCATCTAATTATATTTTATTTATTCACCTATTCCCACATAGGGCATCATAAGTGTCCATATGAATAATCGAGTGAAAGTTAATCTTTCATGAAAACTCAAATAGAGGAAGCTATTGGTACCACCCATTTATGAAATCCAAATTTAAAGATCTCATTATTTCTTATAGGGTTTAATTTATTCTATAGGAATTAATATATATATTATGATTATAAAAAATATTGATACACAACCCTATATGATGAGCATGATGAATACTTCACAGGAAAACTAGTGTAAACCTCAAATCCTGATAAAATACAATAGAATGTGTTACTCTAAGCAATCCATCCACTTCATTAATGTATATCAATTATATATGATCCAAATTTTAATATAATATAAGATTAATGTGTTGGGATAACTTTATAAGAAGATATAATTCAACAAATATATAGTTATTCCCATTTAAGGTTTGGGAGACTAATGACAAAGTCCATGGTGATGTTTTTCCATCCCCATTGTGGTGTGGGTAATTGTTGTAACATCACCGTAGAATTTTTCTTTATAAACATAACTTTCTAGAATAACAATAAATGATATATAAACTCTATATAATCTCTATTCCTTCTTTATAACAAGAAATTACCATTAAAATATTTATACATCATTGTACTTTTAGAAAGAATAATGAATGATGAACTATGAGCATCCTCTAACAACTATTTATTCAAATCAGGTATAGATTTTTCACATACATGTTCTTAAACCCTATAATTCCATCCCTTTATAGTATAATCTAAGGAACATTTCTCGGTATCTTCATATATCATCATCATCCTTCTGCACCACATTAATCATCACACAAATTGATGGTTGAACACAAATTTGAGTAAGATAATATTTTATCCACCCCTTCATGAATTCCAAATATATCATTTGAAATAAATAAATATGGTATATATTGTTATCCTCATCTTAGATAATATACCATGATCCTTTCTACTCATATAATTATCCACCAAGTTCACTATACCAGGGTGGTAGTGTATTATGTAGTCATAATTTTCAATCACCTTAACTTATCTTATCTAGCACATGTTCAACTATTTTTATGTGAATGTAAATATACTAAACCCTTATGATAATTATATATATCATATTATTTCACAAAAATATTATTCATTATATATTTAATTTTGTAATTACTACCGCTAACTCCAAATCATAGGTTAGGTAATTTTTCTTATAAACCTTCAATTTTTAGGAGTCATAAGATATCACCATATCATTATTCATAAGGAATAATCCAAATCCATTATTTGATGCATCAATATAGACTAAAACACATCTCCATTATATTATATTGTAATAAGAGGTTCACTAAATAACCTTTTCATCATTTACTAGAAACTTTCATCGTAATCATCTTTCTAGAGGAACATGGTCCCTTCTGAGGTAACATGTAGAGGCTGTTGGAAAACAATGAGAAATTTTCCATATTGATTAATAATAGCTATAAAAAATGAGACCATACATCTCAGTCACCATGGTTGGCCTTGGAAAATTTTAGATATCCTCCAACATTAATTCTTCCTCCAATTTGGTCTTATTTAAAATTATATGTTTCAAAAATAAAGAAATTTATATCCATGATTCACACATAATAAATTTTTCAAAAAACTTCTCCTTATGGTTTTTATCACTATTATAAATTAATCTTGAAGCCCTTACAGTCCCTTTTAAAAAACAAAAATTTTATCAATAACGACTAATAAAATATAAACAAGTCAATATATAAGGATTAAATTAATTAAATATGTGAATATTGTGGGGGGAATTATTAACACCAAATTTGGTCAACATATATTCATAGTATCCATTCATTTTAAATAATGGTGCTTTTGGTGTATCCTCATTCTCATACTTCAATTTATTATACCAATAATTGTGTTCAATCCTGGTAAAATATCCATCTCCACATAGTTAGACAAACAAATCCTAAATATAGGGTAGATGATACTTGTTCATAATTGTGAGCTTGTTCAATTTTTCATAATCAAAATAGTGGGACATTGATTTGAAATCCTTCTTAATAAAAAGGATAGGTGCTCCCCATAATATTCAAACCAAGGTGACACATAGAGGCACCAAAAACCAGTGGGGCACATGGCCTTGAGAACACCTCCCAATATTCCAGAGGCTTCCAACTAATAGTTGGGGCCTAGGTTCCATTTGTGGTGAGATGATTCCCTCTACTCACGGAATCACAATGGAGTAATCAATACATAAATTGTGGATGCATATAATTATTGAAAAATAAAATAGAAAAAATTATATACATTTTATCACTAAATAATAATCTATTGGAGTAATATGAACCATATATAAAAATCATTATGTCATATCTCTAAAAAAAATGAAAAACATGTGCACATGGTAGAAGGAATTCAATATTTTAAAAGATACACAAAAGGAATGAAATGATAAAATATATCGAATCATCATAGTATCAATATTGGTCATTTGCTACCATGGTCCCATCCTTGGTCTGTCAAGAGGTCACACATCCATACGTATATGTTTACCCTTTTTAAACATATATGCATATATTCTACTTGGTTACAAAAGAAAACCTCAATATGATGTCAGATAAACATTCTAGGCCACCACCAATAACATTTACAATTATCCAATAAGTTCATATTATATGGTAGTGTATATGTAATATTATAAACTTTTAATAAAATCTTTAATGGAATAGTTCTGGTTCCTAAAGGTCACCATGGTAATAGTACCAACATTGGCCTTACCTAGTCAGTCTGAGCATGTAATCAGAGGTGTATATATATATCTGTGTAAAATGTACATAGTGATTTCTATAACCATACATGTGTCAAATACCACTATACTAGACCATTGGTGTGACTCAGATATCCATATGTTATAGAATGAGTATCACAAGTATTAGGGGACACCATGCATAGTATTACAGAAGTAAGGGTAACCATGCAAAATATCATAATCATAGAGTCTCCACTCCCATATAATAAGAGTAGGGGACACTATTCCCTATATCAAAATAATATATTCCATATTTCTATTTGAATAATGGATTTCATACCCATATAAATCAACAAGGGTCTTGATTCCCATTTTTCACTACAAGGGTCAGCATCATCATTTATCAAACATTGGGATTCATGCCCAGTGTCATAGTAAAAGAATTACATGCCCATGTGAATATTATTTACAAAGGTTATCCATGACCATTCATTATAATTTATAATTTTTGAGAATTTCCTTATAACAATATATCATAACGGTCATAATAACCCTTTATGTGATTTAATTATGGGGTAAATTTCCATACAGCAGAGCAATGAATAGTAGAAATTGTTTTTAATATGATCCAATGGATAATTCATAATTCATTATCATTTAATAATAACATGGGTATATTCAATTTTCTAATTAAATATGTGAAAAGTACTTACCACTCACAATCAATTGAATTCCTTAATATTCTTCCATCTTTGGTAATTCCAAACCATTTAGAAGAAGGTTTTTCAATTAATAAATTTAAAAACATCATAGAAAACCATGGGCACACCAAAGAGGATGGAAATGGAATAAGGGGCCTAACCAATCCTAAATATGGGATCACTATAACACTTCTGTCAATGAAATTTAATTAAACATGTTTAATGTTAAATTAATATCAATGAAATTATATTTATACTTGTGGTATAATGATGAATATCATAAAAAATCATGAATTTAAGGATACATAATAGACCACCTACCATGATCTTGAAGTAATCTTCACGTCCAGTATCGACCCTTTGTAGGGCATAGATCGAGTGAAAATAAAAATATATATGAATACCATGAAAAGATGGCATATGAAGCAGTGTGTCAATAACTTTTTCGAGTGGAGGAGAAATGAGTAATGGTGAAATATGAATAGATATATTATCAGCGCACATCCAATGAGATTAATGGATATAGAAATCTAGACCGGACTAAGAATTTATCAAAGATCATGGATTTTGGAGAAGGATTTCTCAAAATATGAATGAAAAATATTAAAAACTATAAAATAGAAAAAATGTGAGAAGGGGATTGAGTTAAAATATATTTAAGGTCATTTTGGTAATTTTCCACAAAATACCTGAGTCACAATGTTTTCCAACATGGTTTTCCAAACCATGCTACAACAATACACCTCACAAAAAATAAGGAGGGACCCCACACTATTCCATGTTCATGGTTTGATCAACCATGTTCAAACTATTAAAACCCCTCTGACAAAACAATGGTTCCACCCGCACTGAATTGAACCTTAGCCTACATGGTTTCCTCAAACCATGAATCCTCTTATGGACCTATAGTCAACCCTTACATGGTTACTCAAACTATGTGTTCTGGGTTTCATGGTTTCTAGAAACCACGTGGCATTGTTTCCTTTTAAAAACAAAAAGCTTCTATGATTTAAAATGTCATTTGACATCCCCAATGCTCTTTTAATAATTTTAATAATCCATATATGTTCCATGATAATGAATTAGATAAAAAATTTAAGGATCTATCTCTCTTCTAAATGATAGTTTCTTATAGTCATATTCCATTAATGGAAATCATCATTCAGGTCACCTTCAATGGTTGGATAAATTCTATCTGAGAACAAATCATGCAAATGAAAAAGTATGGAAAACTCCCCCTCCTAGTTCTTGTCATATACACTATTGTGATGCGATTAAAACCATTATAAAGGGGTTTAATGGGCTTAGATACATTAGTTATATTTTAGATTATTTAAATAGGATACTTCTTAAAAATACATCAACCACGATCTCACAATTCTTAGTTTCAATAGTATGAGACCAGTCATCTGGATAACAGCAAGGCTTTGAAACCTGAAATATTTCATTCATGGAAAGATACCACTAAAGTAATCTGAATCTATAGTCCACCACCTAGACTCTCTCTAAGATCTCAAAAGAACTGATATAATGAGGCAACATCTTCTGTTTTCTTTATATCTAACTATACCCAAGTATGAGTGATAAAAGTAAGAAAACATGACCCCCAACCTCAAAATCCAGAGCACATTGATGGTGATCCACATAAGATTTATATCTAGATTGAGTAGTAGAGATCCAATTATTAATATGATAAACCATCTCCAAATTATCTTAAATTAGAAAAGGACCTAGTATAATTTCCTCTGCTTCCTCTAACCAGTAGATTGGTGAATGGATAAATCTACTATTTGTGGCCTCGTAATGTGGAATCTGTAAAATTACCCGAAAGCTGTTATTACAGGGAAACATGATTAGATGGATATGATTTTCCCAAGAAAATCCAAACCCATGTAAACATACCTGAATCATGTACTCAAAAACATTTATCATTAATTCTAACTAGCCATTGATATGGGTGTGAAAAGTTTTTATCTAAAACACCTATATTCCCTTATATCTTTGTAAACCCTATTAGAACCTTACTATGAAATGAAAATACCTATCTAAAATTATATTATTGTGGACCATGTTCATCCATCTAATCTCATGGATATATAATCATCCCATATCATTAATTAATAATGCCTCCCAAATTTGAAGGAAGCAATATATTTTAATAAATTTATCCATGACTTCCTCTAACCACATATATAGTGAGGAGAACATGGTATGATAGTGGAAAAATATCTCACAACAGATTACAATATCTATTTTGGGTCCAGTAATGGTTGTAATAATCCATCATGTTGTCGGTGCACTGTCCTAACCTACTTGCAGGTGTAGCACATAGTGATTAAACCAAATATATAACATTTCATCTAGGACCACAAATATTGTCAGTGCATATCAAGATACATCTCTGAGAAACCTTGGTGAACATCCCACTTTGTATCATGGGACTCACACATAATCAATTTTCTTATATATGTGGTAACCTAGAAACACCAATATATATTCAAGATTTCATCATCATCGATATATCAATCTAGAGGTGGGTACTATCTAGAGATATTGTCTCACAGGATCCTGACATTAAGATCTGATAACATCTTCATCATCAGTCACTCCAGAAGTGAATATGTATCATATAGAAATGATAGTAAAGACTATATTTAATAGTTCTAAACCACTATGTTCATATTAAGAAATAGGTCCATACACATCTATAGGTTATTATCCTCTTATATTACCTATGTACGAGTCTTCCTTTGTAGATCATCAGCCACAAAAATTCATTGCATATGAATATATGAAATCATGAATTCATTGAAATAGCATTATTCAACCCATATTCACTACATTATATTGATGTCGTGTTGTGGTAAAATACAGATGTGGATTGTTTGGTCCATAAACACCACTAAATTCACTCAATGTAGGAAATGACTATAATTACACACGGAATGAAGAACATATACAAAATTGACATCATGCATCAGTTAATTACCATATTGTGTTCTCACCTACCACGACCTATAAGCAACAACTCGATCATCTTACATCAGAATTGATCCTTTCTGGAAACATGATGCATCAAAATTCATAGTATCACTTCTTCATGGCACTAGAATATTTTGGATTGACACTAAACTCAATATAAATTTCATCTATTGGAAGGAAATCTCATAGGATTATGGAAATATAAACATCACACCATTCTTATCCAAGATCATTATTGGTGCCTCTATGTATGAGTAGTCCTGTATGAAATGTTCATAGTAACAGTCTAGTCCTAGGAAACAACGTATGTAAAAAAAATAAAAGGACTCTCATGACTATCCACAGTGCTCACCTTCTTTATGTTAACTAAAAATCCTTAATATGAAAAAATATGAACTAAAAATCATATATTATAAATATATATGTGAAATTTACTAATTTTATAATACATGTGTTTCACCTTTAGTGTACTTAAAATGAACTCAAGGTGTGTGGTATGGTTGCATTCAGAAAGAGAATGCACCAATATGTCATCTAAATAACCCCATGATGGAATCCAGAAATGGATAAAAAAACGAATTCATCAAATCTATAAAGAGGGATGGCATGATTGTATGGCCAAAAAACATCATGAGATACTCGTATGAATAGTACCAACTATGTAATGTTGTATGTGAAATATTTAAAGGCCTAAATCAGACATTAGGATAACATGCTCTCATGTAGAACTTTTGAAAAATACCCTATCTCCGATGATATTGTTGTAAATATCATATATATGTTGTATGGTATAATATTTATTCATATTAATCTAATTTAACTTTCAAAAATCAACAAAAATCCTTCGATTTCACCCACCTTCTTGGTGAAAAGGACTGGTGAACCCTAGGGAGAAGTTAAATTCCATATTAAAACTTTTTATAATAAATCATAAAGATACAATTGGATCTCTTTCGACTCATTTTTATCAATCTTCTATGTTATATTGGATACTGGTGAAGCTCAAGGGACAAGCTCGATAGTAAACACTACACATCTCTTAGGAGGTAGTCTGCAATAGTCGTTGGGGAAAACAACCATGAATCGATTGACTAAAACAGTGAATTTAGTCTAACATAGTCTGTGATCATCCATGAAAAGGATCTAAATCTTGTTGGTCACTCCACCTTTCCCATGATTCTATAGTCCATCTCTACTAGCTGATGCATCCCACTCACAATTTTTATTATAAGTACAACCCTTTGGTGATGTAAAAAACAACCTCTGGTGATAAGAATCTACATAGGCAGGATAGGGTACCAACTAGTCCATCTCGATAATGATATTAAAGAATATAGTCTCAAGGAAAAAGTGCATCCATATGAAATGATTATTTTTTACCTTGGGTGGATATTCCTTACACTATAATATATATTCTGATTGCAATCCCAAGGGGGTTCCATGTGTCATAAGGCTGTATGAATACTAAATATGATGCACAAGTCTTTTCACAATATCTAGAGAAAAAATAAGTGTTATTCACCAGTATAAAATTATTAGAAATAATATTAGAGGATAATATATAAGTACCTTGAATAGTAGATGGCACAAATTGATGCTCCACAAGTATGAGATGCATTGAATAAATCTGGCATGATCCAAATACCTATGCTAAAACCTAACTACATGGAGTGGGTCCACTCCGATGGTTCTATATATTAGAATCATTGATACTATTTCATCAACATCATACATTTATTTTATTATCTTTAGTACACTAGTTACCTACATAGTGAGGTTCCACTGAACTTAATCCTGAAGGGAAATCTTGAAAGAATCCTCTCCCACTCAATAAATTCAAGAAGGTCATACAGAAACACTAAAAATGATCCAATATTCCCATCCTTATAAAAATATGGGGTCCTTAAGATATACAATATTCTTATACCACAACATCCCAATCTAGTGAAATACCAAAAAAACTATATATGGGTGACATGAGGCTACTGATGCTCATGCACACATACATAAAGAATTGTTACTGACCACTAGTCCAACCACTACCATATCTTGGTTCCAAACCACCATATCTCACACTTCCAGCTTCCCTCAGTCTCTTCCCATTGATAAGGGTTTGGGTAGCTATATTTGATCCATTATTTTATTAGAAAACATTGTCTTATGAATGAATAGGACTTCGAATTCCATACTAAAATTGCCATTCATTAACTGGAACATCAGCAGTATATTTAGTTGTGAAGCACTAAATCTTTGTAAAATGATTTGAATAGTCCATAACAATAATAGAACACAGGTATAGGTTCCTAAACTCCCTGTAAGAATCATCCCTCAGTGTCTCATCATTTAAATAGTCAAATAAAATCATTCTGAAATCCAACCATGTAATATCCTAGTATTGAACATCGTAATTCAGAATACCCCACCAATGTTTGGAGGATCCTCATATCATATATGTTGAATGTTTCACTATTCTCTAAATAGAATTCCATATACACCCAAATATATATAAGACTATATCCAACCGTATCTCTATATTGTGTGGTCTTCGGTCCCTAAAAAACATGGCCGGATGTTGTTGGTGAAACTCCTAAGTCAACTCTCACATATAAATGGACGAGTGTGAACCACCGTATATCTTCTTGTATAAGCATAATAAAATTTCATTGAAACAATGAATCATCATCCTTGTGAAGAATAGGTATAGGTTTCCTATGTGTAAATAATGGAGTTATCAGGGGTTTCTCAATGCCCACCACCTCTAGATCATGGTCATCACCACCTTTATTGTGAATAACAGGAGGACATCAGGGTGGAATATGTCTATTAATTAAGAATAATATCCTCAGAAAGTATTTAACAATGATGAAATTTAAAATATAAGAATTTTTTAGGTTAAAACATTTATATTTAATAGTCGCACACCTCTTCCATCTCAAAGAGTCATGTCTGGATAATGAAAACATTTTTAAATATTACAAGAGATTTTACATACTGCCCATTACTATGGTGGGGTCTAGTTGGGATATATGTTTTGGAATATAAATATAATTATAGATTCACATTTATATTTTCATTCAATTTTTATGGATATATCCAATGGTTCATAACATCCAATACATAATGGCCCGTACAACTTAAAAAAATTAATGTGGCATCCACATAATCAAAACCATTACACATTATAGAGCATGAGACTAGTGGACCAAGATTTTATGTTCCCTAATTGGATTCATAATGGGTATGTTATATTCTAAGAAATAAAAACCAATTTAGGATATGGAAGGAACAATATTTAAAAAACTTTTTTCTCAATTAATTCATAAAATTTTATCTAATTAACAATGATATCATTGAAGTAATATACAACAAGTCCACTCGGTAAACAAATGCAACCTATATGGCATGACATAATTCATGGAATGTGAATTTTAATAGGCTCCCAAAATAATGAATGAGATGGAATTTCATCATTTAATAAGTCCATGTTATTATAAAACCCTCAATCATGACAATAATAACATCACAATTCAAGTGTTTCACCCAATGGTAGAATCAAATCAACTATCAAAATGAAAAAAAGAACAACATGTCCCACCCCATGTAATTTAGTCTTTCCTTATACATGGGTAAATTATTCCTTGGTACATATCATTAATAAATTCCAATAAATTCCTAATCATATATATAATTTTACTATGAAACAATAAAAAAGAAAATAAATATGTGATGATACCACTTTGTGACATTCCAAATAAGGTACCACTTAGAGGTTCCCCAAGCCGGTGGGCCACTTGACCTCAAGATTACCTACCCATATGCCATAGGCTAAGAATAGCAGTGAGGTCTTATGGTGTGTTTATTGGAAGAATCATACCTCATTCCAGAGTGGAACAATAGTGTAGTAAATAGTTAAATTGTTGAGTCCTATCAACAATGAAGATATCAATGACTGAATGTGTAAAATTATGAGCAGTAGATAATAATAGAAATTTTAAATATAAACCATATAAAAAATCTGATACTCCCATGTCTCTCAAAATAGGTAAAACATGTGTACATGGAAGATGATAGTCAATAATTTACATGAATAAAAAATGGAAGAAAAAGACCAAAATAAATCCAAGAATCCTAAGTTCCATCCTGATCATCCTCATCAAAGATCCCATCCTAAGTCTTGAATGAAGTCACACATCCATACATGGATGTTTCTAATTATCTACACCAGTAAGCATATTGTATTCATAGGTATAATCGGTGGCCCATATGTGGGGTGATATAAACTCAGTAGGCCACCCCCAACGGTGTCAATATTTATCAAATCAGTTATTATAATATATATTTGTTCATTTAATAATGTAATGTATTAATAAAACTTGTAAAGGTCGAAGGTGGTTCTTAATGGAAACCAAGCTAACCATACCTACTTCGGCATTATCTGGACGGTCTAAACATGTAAATTTATTTCTAAACATATATGAACTATATACCTAGTGATGTATAAAACCATATATGTGGATTCTACCACTACCCTGGACCATATGTGTAACTCATACATCCATAAGTAATAGCATGAATACCAAAAGTATTCAGGGTCACCATACCCAGTATCACCATATTAAGGGTCACAATTCTAGGTATCATAATCATAGAGTACCCATACCCATATCAAAAGAGAATGGTATTCTATTACCAGTATTACAGCAAGGGATGTCTTGCTCGTATATAAGAATAGTAGTCTCATTTCCCATATATCACAATAAGGATTTTCATTTACGTATATTAACCATAGGGATTCCGTTCCTGGAATAACATTAATGGATGTCATGTTTATATCAATATAATTAAAATAAGGGTTCTATTACAATTACTTATAATTCATAAAGGTCCACTATAACGATATTACAACATATCATAAGGTTAATCAAGCCCAATTTCCAAATATATCAAGGGACTCTATGCCCGTACATCATAGATGTGAATAATAGTCATTATATTTTATTTGAATAAATGGATAATTCACAATTAATTCTTATTTAATCATCACTAGGGTGAAACCATTGTTCTGTTTATACATGATTTGTGGTTGTACCACTCACATTCATCACAATTCATTTTAATTTTATCATCTCAGATTCAGGCCAAAACCATTTAGAAGTAGGTTATTCCATTTAAGAATTTAAATTTTTAAATGAAACCCATGGGAACACAAAAGAGTGTAGAAATATATGAAGGTACCTATCCCATACTAAATAAGGGATCACTAGAACACTTCCCCAAATGACAATGAATGAAACATGATTTAATTAAAATTTAGGGAAACACATAGAGAATTCGATGTGTGGTGAAATGGATCAATATATAAGACCTAAATATATGAGGGATAAAGAATAAACCACTTACCTCATGATTATAGTGCTCTCCCCATCCTATACCACCTCTTTGTTTTTTTTAGATCAAGGGAAAACAACTTAACCGAAGAATACACTGAAAATTGAGAATATGAGCCTTAACCTCAATAACCCTTTCGTGAGGAAGAGAAATGATGTAAGATATAAGATGAATATATATCTTACTTAAATTAAACCAATGAGATGAATGATGATTAAATTGGAGTCCTGATCAAAAATTGATCAATGTTTCTAACATTAGCTTGAGGATAGCTCAAAACGAGTGGAAAACCTCATGTCCATTGAAAAATAGAGAGAAAGTGAGGATGTGATTGATATAAAATATATTTAAGGCAATTTTGTTTATTTTTCCTAAAATATATTAATCATATAGTTTTGATGTAGTCTGGGCCATACCGTGCACCAACCATCCACCTCCCTCTTTTAAGAAGGGCTCCCACTTGGTTTCATGCACATAGTTTGACTAACCAAGAAGGAACTTTAAAAACCCCTCTGTTAAAAACTGCAGATCCACAACATTGTTGTCCACCTCATGATTAATGATTTATTCGAACCTCTGGGCCTCTTGATTCCCTCAATCCATACCTTGCATGGTTACTCAAACCATTTTTATTGGGGTGCAGTGTATCTATTAACCATGTCATCTAGTGTTCCTTTCTAAAAACCACGAATATTGGATTTCAAATAAAACTGTGACACCCCTGAAACACGCATGATATTATTATGCATCCATATATGGTCCAAAGAACACAATCATACTGAATCTTAAAGTATCTGAACCAAATATAAAATTTGGGTCCTTACAATCCCCAAGGTGACATATTTGAAAAAATGAATCCCCTTCCATGATTTATTTAGAGTTTCTTATTTTACTCTTATAGCTCAATCATGATCATTTGATAAAGAGTCTTCCAAATACGTTTATCACCATGTATTAGTTTTATTGAGAACCCAACATCAATATTGGTTGAATACTAGGAAACTATTTTAGAAATACATAAAAAAAATTCCCTCATAATAGGCATATCGTTGAAGTTGTGTTTTACCCAAACCATCTATGATGAAAAGGCATTTTGAATAGGAATCAAGACCCATATAATGGAATTTATCACCATCATAATTCATATTTATTTTATCAATAATATATGGTCATAGATTGGTTTAAAATATCAAAGGTGAATTACTTTCTTGGGAAATTGATATCGGCCTTATATAGATAACTCTAATCCTTTCATATGACAACATGAAATTAAAAAAAAGGATAATAACATGATTTTTAGGAATGACATTCCTAAATACATTAAATTAATAAAAATCATAGACTATAGATGCAATCATCATACAATTAAATTTTTTCACAACTAATTCAAAATATAGTAATTATAGTTCAAAAATATCTTTACATGATAATTTCCATTATATTAAAGGATTTATATAACTAAGATCAAATAAAAAATATCAATATTTGTGAAAACCAATCACCACTCCAACTACATTGTTCAATGTTTAATTATATTATAAAACCAAAATTCCTATCATAACCATTTGGAATCATTAATTAGAACGATTAATCAAGAAAATTCATTCATATAGTCTCTAAATCATGAAATATTATTTTTATCCCATGGAACCTTAGTATTTCCATGTTAATTAATTCTCATTACTTATTTATATCAATTATGATGGTTAATATTGATTTTTTGGGATTCCAAATCATATACCATTGTAGTGTCAAACTAGGGGTGGAGTGGGTTGAATTTTTATACAGTAGGTGATGATTGATAAAAAGACCAATACACCCTTTTGAGAGTTACATTCATAGTTACATCTATGAATGTTTCATGTATACATTCAGTTTTCATGTTGGGATCAAATGTCATTGAAATACTCAGTCTATAAATCAACAAATTATAGGACATTTTTCTTATACTTTGACTTATCATCATTATTATCCATAAAAATATCATCAGGGATATTTCTAATTATTTCTCATCTTTGTTTATAAAGGATTGAGTAAAAATTTAGCTGATAAAAAAATAGTAACCCAATATTTTTATATATAAATATTACATATTTTTACATGAATATTAAAAAAAATTTACAAAATTGACCCATGTTTTGTAATAGTTTAGTGTCTTTGGAGGAAATTTATAAATAGTTATTGCTTCATGAAATATCTTCAACATATCCCATAAATAACTTCTCATTCATTATTATAAATATAAATATACAACAAAAAACTTTCTATATATCCTATGAAAAGTGAATATAAGAAATAGTGAGCTCAGATATTCAGTAAGGGTAAAAATTAGAAAATTTTAATCAATACTCATTTGAAAATATCAGATAATAATAATGGTATTATATCACAATTATAATATAACTTTTTTATTCTTAATATATCTTGGATCATAGACATAATAAATAGCCTGAAATATTATCATTTCATAATACACGAACCATAAGAGAGTGAAGTCATCATAAATTAATCATAAACCATAATTGTATGTCATATCATTGTGGCACTATCAAATGTGAAAAAACATTTTATAATTCAATGTTAACATTTGACAACATAAAATCATAAAATATCAATCGTCAAAATAATTTTCCCATTTCATATTTGATCTTGAATAATCACAAGTATTCATTAATAGATCAGACACATCAACATTTTCCCATAGAGGATCAAGAATAGCAACATGTTTCCAATCATAATGTCATGAGATATAAAAATCTACACAATGAAATGGTGGGAGATATAGGCCAAGACCATCATATAATTAATATAATAAAATTGTGATCCACAACATCAAAAATCATTCATAAGTGTATAACCCATATAAAATAAATAGGTGTCATAATATTTTAATCATAGAATAATCCATAGAAATGAAATCAAATTTATAATCATAAATATCATCATAAATATAAACTATATGAAGAAATCGTATGCAAAGTACAATTCGATCATTTCTCTAGTAAAACATGTGTAACACCAATGTTTTTTATAGTTAATTAATATAAATTTGATAAATATACAATTAAAGGATGCTTGAGTAAATTATTTTATCCAATTTCAAATAGACCTCATAAAAATATAATGTTTTTAAATTATTACAAAAGTATTTTCTTTTCAAATAACCTTGAAAACATGTAAATAAAAATTTAAAACATTGGGAAATTATTATGGTGTGAAATATTGTTCATCACATACATGTTAAAATGAATATTTGTTTCACATTATTGGTAAAATCCAAAAAGAGTCTTATTTAAAAAAATGTAATGATTCCTTATGTACAATTTTTTATATAGTCAAAAAATGGTTAAATAATTCTTTAAAAATTCATTTAATATTATAAAAAACATTATTTAAAACATTTTTATAAAACATGTCGATGGAAAAAAGGATTTTCGACCAATGATATTAATGAAATCAGTATTCCTTAAAGTCGTTCTTTTTTAATCAAAAATTTATAAAGAAAGGAAACTTAAATTAAAACATATAATTTATAGAAATTACTAGAGTGTAATAAAATTAAAATTTCTATTGATATTTAGATCATAATGATTCATAATTGGGGGCATAATCCTAAACAAACATGATAAACAATGATATCGAATCATCATAACCATACCACATTGGTATCTTTTAAATCATAACTCTAATGAAAAAAAAAATTATATGGATATGTAAATCCTCATAAATTTCAAAAGAAGTATAATAATATAATTTCATGGGATGTATATACATCACACAAATAAACAACTAGTTTCTATGGAAGGTTCCCCACATAAATAAAAACTGAAAATCCATTACCTTAAATCTCAATCAAAATTGTCCACATTAAAAACTCATATATATTTAATAAATATTTAATATAAATCTATTATAAAACCATAATCATATATATAATAGCATATATGTATTACCTATGTCCTCTTATTACATTTTTATTTACAATTCTTTATTAAAATTGTTATTTTTGTAATAACTACATCGCTTGACATGTGAGTTTTTGTTTAGTTTTATAAATTCTTTTATAATAATCACAGTTCCACAATATACATAATTTTAGCCTTGATATATATATCATATATATATATATATTATTTTTTTATTTGAATCAATTAATATAAAATATATTAAATTAATTACACTATTCCTGGAGATGGTAGGTCGTACGTTTGTATGAATGTTGTTTTCAATTTATTGAAAAATGTAACAATAGAATAAGTTAATAATATATCAGAATATGACATAATTAACATGCCATATATGTTATATATATTCATTATATATATACATATTATTATCAATGACATAAAAATGTGAAATTTGAGTTGTATTGTTACATGGAGGTAGTAGTCCACACATACGCACGTGTGACGTTAGTTTCATCTAACTGATTATAATTTAAGAAGGTAGATGTGATAATATAATTTTAAATGTATAATTTTTTATAAATATCATATATATATATATATATATTTAATAATTATATCCACCAATTATAATAAGTGATGGAAAATTAAATGCATCGGTTTTGTGAGGCGTTTATCCACCATACAAATGATAGACGATTTTGTTTCATATTTTATGTAATATGTGATTGATGTTGATGTTTCAATAACATAGTACCATATAAATATTTGTGATGTAATAATGTTTTTATATTATAAGATTTTAATAATATTTATATGGAGGTTTAAGAAGAAATAAAAAAATTATTGGTTAAAAATGATGTCTCTTCTTCTGACAACCTCCTTCGACGACCAACAAAAGCCTTATTATGTAGGTTTATTAATAACATAACACCACTAATATATGGGGAGGTAATTAAGGATGTGATTTGGGTTTTGATCAGATAAAATGATTTTGGATATGTGATTATCGGATAAGAAGATATTTCTTTTCATAAGTGCAGTACAAACCCATATGGAAGCTGCAAGGAAATTTCCCAAAGGAATCCAAAATTATAGTGTCACTACCAAGATTTTTTTTCCTAAAAGACAACGTATTTTAAATTTGGATACGATAAGGATTCAATATTTCCATTAAATATTATTTATAAACGTTTTACTATTAGAATAACAATAAATATTTGTTTTATCCCTTAGTAAACGTGTTATAACCATTACTATAGTAATACAATTTTATAATTTTAACTATTTATTATGACTAAAAAGTGTGATTAACATACTGTATAATATTAATTTTTGTTATTAAAATTATATAATCCAATTTAAAAATGTATTTCACATATTTGGTAGAATTTATTCTTATATTAAAAACACTTAAGTGATGACAAATTATTTTTCCAAAATAAGGTTTTCGTATGTATCAGATATTTTCATATCAATATTGAATATTACATTTATTATAATAGCTCAAATTTGATTAATAATAAATTAATTGAACTAATTTTTCCAATAATCCATTTAAAACAAAATATTTTATTTTAAATTATTTTAACAAAAGTTATTTTTCATTTAAAATCTATTTTTACTATTTAGTAAAAAAATAAATAAATTAGAAAAATAAAAAAAATTCACACTAAGATAGTAATGAATTTTTTTTTCAAAAATATGATGTTATTTTTTCAAATAATTTATATTAAGGTTTTATAAATTAGTTGTTTTTACATGGTCACAAAAATTAATTAAAATTATTTTTGAAGAAAAATTTATTTTTAGAGCATATAAAGACTTTACAAAAAATAATGTACTATATTATAAATATAGTTTATTTATATAAATTCATCAAACATATTTTTTCCAAATTTGATTACCCCTATTAATACCACTATTATTAATGGATTACATATAATAATATTGTTTAAATAATAATATTAACGGTATATCATGTTTTGTTCAAATGCAATTGGGTATGTAACACAAGATATAGTTGAAATATAATTTATTTAAAATAAAACATAACATAAAATATATGGTTGTAATGAAATAAATTAAATTTTACATGGATATATAAATTTTAGCTAGGATAAATCACGTTTTATGGGTCAAAGTAGGTTCGAAATGATTTTACAAAAAAAAACAAAAAAAATGATGCTCACATTATGAAAAAGAGATTTATACTAGTCAATATAAAAAAATCATTACGTATTGAATATTTAAATAAAATATAACGTTAAAATAATGGATTAATAGGATTTTCAACATAGAGAAATTATTATACATGATATAGTACAAATGAAACTCACAAAGTAAATCAAATTGACAAGAGGGATGAGTAAATTTTCTCAAAAACAAATCAGCATTCACAATTACATTCAAATCAAATCCATTTTTTCAAATGAAATCACAAATAAGTGAAACCGTAAATTACATAAATTAATATTGTAAATTAATATAATTTTATGTAATAAATATTCTAATATTAAAGCTTTATTCTCTAATAAATTTACTAAAACATTCCCCTTATCTACATAGTGTAAATAAATCTTTTGATTCTCCAATAAAAAGATAAAATTGAATAAATAATCATAAGATTATAAAAAAATAAATTTAATAAAAATTTATCCATTTTTTAGAAATTATGGGAAATATATCATGTTTCATAAAAAAAATACTTATCTTTTTCATTGAGTATTATAATGATTTTTGTCTAACTGGATGTAAAATCATTGCATCTATCCAAATTAGTTTCTCTCTTCAGCAATTCAACAACACATAGTGTCCATTAATGTTCCATCATTATAAAATAATGAAGTGTAAGAATCATTAGGTGTATTCCTCATGATAAATCTATAGAATAAGAACCTTACCAGAGAAATCTCAATTTACTATCTATAAATATTTACAAATAATGAAAAAAACGTCCTATCACTATAAGTGATTATCCACCCCCCCCCCCCCCCACAACCATAATATATTCAAATATATGAAGTAAGGGATTTTATAATCTAATAATTTTATTATTAATCACCATCTATTAGAAATAATTCCTCCTATAGTGATTCCTTAATATCTTCCCTGAATTGATTAAGTAAATGACTATTGACTATGAATGGATAATTATTCCCTGTATCTATAATCTATATTGAACCAAATTGGAAAATGTGTGTTAAAATATAAGGGTCTTTCCATTATCAATTATATTTACATATAATTATCATAATTCAATAATTTAAAAAAACCTTTTCTCCAACCTAAATTTATAAAATCAATATGAATCTGTCTTGAAAGAAATTTTTTTCACTATAAAAATTCTATTCATTTCATATGTAGAGTTCAAAATTTCTTATCATTATTGTAAAAACAACTTGATAATATTTCTTATTTTAAATAAATTTATATTTCATAATTTAATAGCCCTAAAAGAACCATGTTTAAACATCAAATGTTTATGAGAGTCTCTTCCAATGACTACCTTTTAGGGAAACATCACTATTGATGTTTTATATGTTGTAATATTTTCCCAAAAAGTATCCTCTGGTAATTATGTAATAATTGATATTTTGGTTATGTTTTTTTCAATAATACGTTTTATTTATTTATTTTATACTTCCTCCATACTGTTCTTTTATGGACGTTAGGTTATAGAATCATTATGAATAGCCCCATATCATTTGGTAATATCTTAAGTTATCTTATTTTTGAAATGGGTTTCCTTGGGATGTAAGAATAAACCATTGTAATCAAATATAAAAAATATATTGTGCTTAAAAAACTCGGAATCCACTTTAACAAAAATAGTCCAATTTATTTTTTCTTCATTCCATATGGATGCATTTTCTATAGAAATATAGATTTAAGAGTTTCTAAAAGAGTTCAAAAACTGGTTTTTAAAATCCATCCCCAAAAACATCAAACACATAACAAATAAATATGGTTTACTCGGGAATCTCATTTAATTAAGATATCTATTATTGTAATAGGAAATTTTTATAAGCCATACCGAATTCATATGATTAATACTAAATTTTATGCCAAAATTACGCCAAATCCAAAACATTTTTTGGTTTCCTTGGTAGAACCAAATAGACTTTTCAACACAAACTATAAAAATTTCTTTATTCATGTTATTCAAAAATTTGGAAGACTTCTTATTATAATCTGATATCTTCTGAAATTCCACAAGTATGGATCATTATATTCATATGTTCTGGACATGATAATCAAAAAATTCGAATAATTAAATTATGAACCATAGTAGAATTACATTGACTACTATTAAATTCACTATGTATAAAAACCATGTTATCTGATAAATAATTTCATAATTCAATCTTTTCATGGGAAATAACTCTCAAACGAGTTCAATAAATGAATTTTCTTGAAAATATTCTGTAGGTATCCTTCTTAAATAGTCATCCACATTGTTATTTGAAACTTTTCAATCATGGATTTTTATATCAAATTATCATATCACAAATATATACTAATGGAGTAATGGTTTGGATACTTCCCCCATCATTAGATATCTAATAGATTATTGGTAACATAAAAAAACTACTTTAGACACCAAAACATATCATCTAAATTTTACAAGGATGACACAATAACTAAAAAATCCTTTTTTCTATGCTATTTTATTTATAAATATCTGATGTTCTAGAATATAAGGAAATGATGTGTGATTTCCTTATACTATGTTTCCAAGGACATCCACTATATATAATTCTGAATCATCACTCATAAACGTAAAAGATAAATCCCATTATATTCCTTAAAATATTAGTGGGGGAAATAGATTATTTTTATGTATATGAAATGATTCTTAAAAATTCATATCAAAGATAATGTGGAATCTTTTTTATGAGCCTTCATAAAGGTAATGAGACATGACATTAATATTTGGTAAATCCCCTAATGAAATATAGTATACCTTATAATGGATTTAATATACTTTATTGTATTTGGATACGGTGTGTGTTATACTATTTCAAATATCATCTTTTCCACTTGAATTCTATTCCTAGACACCTCATGTCCAATAAAAATTCCAATTTTTACCATAAAATAACATTTCTCATACTTTAAAACAATGTTATTTTCATTGAGAATTGCATCAATTGTTCAACCTTTTTCAAAAGATGACCCAAATGCTGTGAAATAAATCATAAAAACCACTAAATATTCCCCGTGATATTTATAAAAAAAATCTGGAATCATGCGAGGTGGTTGAGGAATTTCATTGTTCAAATATAATTATCCTAAAAAAAAGTTAAAAAATAACACGTTTTGGTGTTTTGTTTTAATATTTTATAGTAATAAATTTTTTTATATTACCTAAAACCCTTCTTGGAATGAATAATAGGATTTACAAGCTAAATATTCAAGGTTCTTCTCCTGAAAAGTAAAAGGAAAGAAGAAATTAATTGTAACCAACTTCATCTTCATATAATCTATGAATACCCTCCACTTATAGAGTACATGAGTAGTCACTAATTCCATTAATTAATTCATTATAAAAATAAACCAGCCTTTTTTAGGATCAGTCTAGACAAGACAAACCCACTATGTTCTGAAATAGATTAAATTGTTTTTGTATCGAACAAGGAATTCACATCCTTTTTAATAACATTAATAAGTAAAGGGTTCAACAACCTATTAAATTTTTTAATGACATTAAAATATTCTTCTAATATGATCATTTACCTAAAAACTAATGTACTGATCCATATAGAGTCATCTAATGACATCCCAATGGCTTTTCTATTCACTCAAAGTGTATCTGGGAGTTGGTTCTCTTGATCACTAGACAAACCACTTCCAATTAAGAATTAAAACATTTGGTTTTCTAAAAAGAATAAATATTTTGAAATTTACTAGCATGAAATTCAATTATTTATTAGGAGAGATAACATCATTATAAAAAATGGGTTTTATGGTTTTTTCAACTCCTATTTGAAACTATAATTCTTACTCCATTATGTTATATTAATTGAATTATAAATAAGTAATAAATCATTTCCATGATAGTTAACATGTGGTAACCTCAAATAAAATATTTGATAAAAATGAAAAATAATGAGGTAAACCATTAACATCATCATGGGATGTTTTAATGTTTTGAAAATGGGATTCATATAAATCATATCTTAGAAAAAAAAACTATCATGCGTAGTAAATTATAAATATGATTCATCCAATTTATATCTGTTTATAGAAATAAATCGATATTCATTAGTAAATACACGTGTTTCTTACATTTATGTAAAATCCTCTTCCATTTCAAAATAAATTCTTTCAATAACAGTAGATGTTCCAATAAATTTATTTTTATACTTCTTATAATAACACAATGTTATTTTTTAAAAACATTAAAATTGGATTCAGAATCCTTGAAATAGGTTTCAAGATCATTGTTTCTGAAATATTTAACTTCAATCAAAAGTATATTTCTAAAATCATTCAAAGGTTACATATTTTTAATAAAATATTAGGAAAAAACTATATATAAAACCAATATATCATATTAATGTTTTCTAGTAAAAGGTTTACTACAAGGTGATTCATTGATTCATGTATAAGAAACATTACCATTAGACCTTAGAACTCTTGTTCTAATGGCCATTTATTAATTTTAATTATATCCTTAGTTGTTTTTTAAAAAGGACATAAATTATTAAGGGTGAATGTGTGTTGAGTATATCATCCTCAATATTAAATAAATTAAAATCATCATTGAAAACAAGTTCATTTACAATTACCAAAATTTCCATAGTGACACCAACTGGAATAGATATACATCAATTAGACAACTATATGTTTATATAAGATTTATTGAACACCAAAACATGACATTGTGAATAAATAGAACATGTAATAACATTTTTAGAGATACTTAAAAATAATATCCGATCCTAAAATTAATGTCTGAAATAAATAATGGGTAAGAATACGTATATGAGTCCCTTTATTTAATGTTAATAGAGTGCTACAGAACAGAGGATATAATTATCATGAAATTAATTTCACATATTCCTTGAAAATTCTTTTGTTGTCAAACATTTCATTGATAAATTTTTCATATCATGGAATTTTTTATAGTATCAAATAAATGAACATTAATCTCAAACTCTCTAAATGATTAAAAACGTCCTTATCCTTTTTAGATTCATCCTTGTATTTAATAGGAGTACTTCCATGAAGGTATGAAATTCGTTCATTGTACATTCTCAAGTTATTTTTTACTTTTTTAATTCTATTTTATGATCCCATCAAATTCCCGAAATCCTTGGGATTTCGTTCCTTAATATTTTATATATATTATTTTTTCCAGTGATTATAGATTTGTGAATCACTAGTTCTGTAATAGGTTCAGTAGGTGAATTTATGAATAATTCACATTCATATCGATGTTTTCTTAAGAAAAATTATCCTTATTAATATCTATCTCATTTATTTATGATTTTGTGTTTTGAATTTCAATTCCAAACCCTCGAAAAAAGGTATCAACATTTTCTTTACCCCATGGATTTAGTTCAACTTATACTAGTAGATTCCCACTTTTATTGTTTTTCAAACCACATATATCCGTTTCTATTTGACTCATTTGTGTTACAATTTTTTTTACTAGAAGTATTTTTTAGAGATATTCCTTGCTAATTTTGTAACCATATCATCATGGTTTGAGTCATTTTTATTTTTATTCTATGTGAGATGGAAATTTATGGTATATTTGTTATCTTAATTTGGATATGTTTATTAGTTATTATCATCCCGATTATCAAATTTATCCTAATTATAAATTTTATATTAAATAGTGTTTTTATATTGGAAGTTCTGATATAGATGATTATGAATTCTAAACCCACTTTTCTGTTGAAAATTCAACCCTTGATAAAAATTTTGATTAGTTCAAAATGGAAAGGATGAAAATTTTAATTTTCTAATTGATCATTCTATTGGTCTTGAAAAGGTTTCCCAAAGAATGTCCCATTGTATGATTGAAAATATTCTATCAATTGAGAACATTGATCACTAAAATCATTATGTGTTGAAAAATATCATAGTACATTTTTATGGGTAATAATATTTCAGTATGATTTTGTGAAGGGGAATTTCCTAACACATTATATCTCATAATATTTGATAGATCACTCTAATGGCATACAATCATATAATTTAATGAATTTCATGTAGATACTTACATGGTAGGATTAAAATTAATTATTCCCCTTATTCCAAACTATTGTAAATTTTTGGAAATGTTAGTTATGAGATTCCTAGTATAAATAGGGGTCTTATCCACTAAAGCTCTCCCAACAGATTTATCTATTGTGATTATTTTCTACCAGGACAAATCTATAACATAAATGTTTTTAGAGACATTATTTTTTCCTAATAATACATTTAAATATTTCTAAATATTATATGTGTGTTAGGTGCTGGGAAGGCGTGCACTTCCGATGTGAATTCTTTCCAGAATTATTTATTAAAAAATATTAATATATTTTATATTGTGTTTGCAGGGTTAATTAAAGAAAATGGGATAATTCTTAAGAGTGTGATCAGATCAGAAATCCTAGATCGCAATTGGGATTAGAATAATGTGTTTTCACTATGCGTATATAAAATAATTCGATGTAGGATGTTTGGATCCCTTGCTTGTTGGCGAAGAATTTTTAGTTATTTTATTAATAAATTTAAATAATTAATTAAAATCTATTAACCTAATAAAAGTTTATATAATCTTGATTATGAGGATTTGGCCATAGAATCTGAGTTTTTTCCTACGACGACCTCTAAAATCCTCTATTCTTCATTCTATTGACGAACAACAAAGAACGAATGATGAACCAATAGATCTAGAAGGATCAAAAAATAGTGGATTTATCCCCTTCATCAAAAAATAATAATCAAATATAGGTAGGACTTAATCTTGGTGTTCTTATGCCTTGAATTATATGTTTGAGCAAGTTGTTAATTGATTCATTAACCTTCACCTTTTAATTCAAACATTAAATAAACCCAGGTACCAGTTTACTATTCTTTATTGGCTGATCTTTCAATAATCACACAATTATGATTAATGTTACAAGAATTCTTGTAAAATGATCAGACCCTTTTGGTGGAATCCCTCCTCCATTTTTGCAGGTTCTCCACCATGGAATCCTCATAGATCCTATTTCACTGATTTTTAGGAGACTTATGCTCGATCGGGTGCCAGGAAATGAGATTGAATCATGGAACTAAAATATTTCTACATGTGTTTCATAGATCTAGAAATAGAATAATGCAAGTATGGACAATCAAAATATTTCATATCAATATGATGAGGAAGGATGTTGTGTTAACGAGCATAAGATCTATTCAAACCATCAGTTTTGAACGATGTTGATATTTGATGAATGGTGAAGAGATCTCATTTTCTTCACCCAAATATAGAGTTTACAGATTATATTCATGTGATGTTACCTTGTCAAGAGAAGATTTGCATCTCATGATAAAAATAGAGAGAATATGGAGATTCTAAATCGAATCTCGACTACATGTTGTGTCCCTTGAAGAACACGTGGCATGTATCCTCCCTCAACGGCAGTGATAAGGTATGGTAAAAGATAATAATGACACAACGTGTACTCCCGTTGACATGAAAAGTACCTCTTATTCATTTTAGATGAGCCCTTTGAAGGAGACACAACTAGGAACATGAACTATGCAAAGCCCACAGACACAACATGGTCACAAGGGTAGAATCCCGTGTAGACCAACATGTCATGTACTGAAGTACATATACACATAGTCCGAGTATACATACATGACTAGCAGACACATGTCAGTCCCAGGATAGGTAGGACATTCTATGTAGTCCACCCACATGGCGTGTTCCCCTATATGTGATGAGACTTTTGTATTGGTCAAACATAGCTAGAATATGAAGAGGCCATACGTAGGGTGGGACCCCTCACATGCCGTGTATTTTTTGAGTACCTTCAAGAAAACCTCAATCGTTCATATGTCCTTTTTTTAATATGATTTTGGGCCAGGAGATGTCTATCAATAGTTTTTTTTGTATATAATATGATGGTTCCCTTATAAGAGTATTTTGAGATACAACATGGATGGTATGGTCTGGAACACATAGAGATGGAACCCGATCATGACAATGATCATGAATTCTTATAAGAGATGTCAGGCTAACCCTCAAGATAGGTTGCGTACTGTAGCTCCAAAACACAATCCAAGATGACCCTTTAGCTAGGTTTGGTAGTGTTGTCCCCGAAGACAAGATATCAGGCTGACTATCCAATTCGATTGGGTAGTGTAGTCCCTGATAAAGAGATAACAAGTTGACACTTCAACTAGGCTGGGTAGTGTAGTTCCCAACAATGATATACCAGGTTTACCCTCTAGTTGGGATAGGCAGTGTAGACCATTATTATACTAGCCTGTCTATCCAACTGGTCTAGGTAGCATAGTCCCGAAGGATACTAGGCTGATCCTCCTGCTAGGCCGGCATGATTAGTCCCTAAAGATTCTGTGAAGACCCTTGGCTGTGTTTAACAATGGTGAGGTGTGGTTCTACATACATAAGGACTCACAATAAAGTCGGGAACTTTCCCCATCGAGATGCATCCTTGTGATGTGACCTAAAACCATGCAGGTGAGTCAGTACCACCAATAATTGATTGTGTCAAGGTGTCGTGATTTGAACAACATTGATTTGTGACTATTGGGTTGATGCATGAGGTGTTGGGTTTTGGATATGATTTTGTCTTGGAACTGTCAGCGACTCATCTTCTTGGAGTAAGATTTTAGATGGACCTCCCCTTACAATATCATTTTGGAATCTTTGACTTTTCATACATATATATATATATATATATATTTATATCCTACTATAGTAACCACTCCTTAGGTCTTGGTTACTCTCCTTCCAAGAGAGGTGAAGTCACATGCGGTATTCCAAACGCTTTCTCTATTATGTTAATCATGTTTTCATATGTATAATCTCAGGTTATATCTAGAAAATGTTTGATTGGAGGGTTTACATTCTCACCGTTTTAATCTCATTATGTTTGGATGAGCATACTTTAACACTCTTACTAGGTTGGTCTACATTCTTTCCATCATCTTTTAATGTACCTTTCTACATTTAATACTTCTCTTTGGATGTATATCTTACTACTCCCATTATCCTTTCTATGGTGTTATAATAGGTATGTATATACTCACCACTAGAATGGGTTTTTTCACAACATGTGTTGTGTCTTTTGTAGAGAGCGGACAAGTCGATCATGTCAACAGAGGAGCATTGGTATACAAGCTACATGGACTTTGTATACTAGTAATAGTTCGGATTTAAGAGTTGGGAACTCTCAATAGATACCCAATTATAGTATTCAATAGGTTGGGACTAGATTCTGGTTTGGGAGTTTATGTTTTCACATTAAATTAAAGTATTCACAACCGTACTCCTATAACATCTAAAGTTTCAAGCATGTTAAATTTACTATCGACACTTGCCACAAAACTATAACTAATGGAGATGGGATGGGTTAGTCGCGGCTCGAGCCTCAACATGGGTTGGGTCCTGACATAGAGTAATCAAAGGTGGTTCATTACTTGGTATGTTGTTTGAATGTTACAAAAAAATGAATAGGTTGGGAATAGAGAAAATACTTCCAAAGTGTCTTGAGAGAGGATCTCATTCCAAGGATTCTATTTATGGTATGGGCGGCTGAAAAATTCATTCACCATGACCCTGGTTACCAGCTTTTCAGATCAACACCCTGAGACATTTTTTTCTTGGAACAATGGTACATGCATCATATAAGATTGATTCATTGACTATCCTTCTTGATTCAGCTCTAGATTCCTTTTTTTGGGTATATATATATATATATATATGATCATCTGACTATTGTATTCCTTGATAATTTGAAGGACGGATTTGCAACGATAGTCATCCATAATATCATCTTCAGTTCGTGAAGATGACCTAATGAGTAATGAGGCTTCAGTTTAGGTTCATTCATGTGATCCCCTTCTTCTATGTGGACTGGTAGTGGAACCTCCAACTGTTGATCATAATATTGTCCATGCAAGGATGTCTGAGAAAATGAACATGATGAAAGAACCCCTTTAATTCTTGTATTAGTGACTCATGAGGTTCCACATCATGCAAGATCCCCAAGCACTAGTGGAGTGGGTATAATCATTAGTCCCCATGATCAGACTACTTTGGACACCAACGGATCATTGAGTGATTTTTGTACCCCTCATATTCTATGTAGAAACTGGGTGATGTTGGATCTTAGTTACTCAGATGCGCTATTAGGTGACACTCTCATGGGATAACATTGTGCAGCTATTTCGTGAGGAATATTTCCCCTCCTGCTTTCGCTCCTTCCAGATTCAGAAGAATCTAGATTTTCTGGAGGGAGGGATGAATGTGGAAGAGTATTTGTAAAGGTTCGCTGACTATACACACTTGTCACTTCACATTATTTGATATGGTTACATCTGATCTGGGATGATTGACCGTTGACACAATAGAGAGATATGGGACAACATAGATACTTTGGGCATCCCCACCAATGTTGGTGTGATGGAGTGGGAACTTTTGATGGATATATTCCAAGACAAGGGATTCGAGATAGCTAAAGCTGTTCATTGGAGTGATAGGGATGATTGATCATTGGTAGCATGCTTGCGTCAATGATCTCATAGCAGGAGACCATTCCATGATCAGAATAAGGGGAATCGTTGCCCAGTTTAGGGATAGGGGAGAGCACTATGGCAATCTAGAGAGAGATGATGATACACTTCAAATAGACAAGGACACATGTCATGAGACATCATGAGTAGGAATATTCAGTATCCCAGGAAGGCAGTAGATGGACTACCATGGCAGAGGAAACACTGTGATCAAGGATTTCCCCGACGGGGATAGGGTGGACCCCATGGAGGCTGAGGTGGCAGAGGAGTAGAAGGAGCTGAAGGTGGAGGATGGGGGAATGAGGTTCTCTAACCACAACCACTAGAAGGCCCAGGTCAATCATAGGGTACCGATAGATGGGGTCGCGGATAGCTTCAAGCTATGGACGTCTACAACCTGGCATTACACAAGATGATCCAAAGTACGTTTTGTGTCTACTCTACACTTTAGTTAGTATTAGTGTACATATGGGCAAGGCGTTATTTTATCTCTCCAATATTTTGGTGGAAGATGGAGCTTCTAATATAGGTTCTAGTACAATAGCAATTCCTTGAGGTTCCTTCAGGGAATGCATCCTCTCTATCATTCATCTGTCGGTAGTGTGAGAAATATCTTAGAGGAAATATGTTCATGTGTGACCTATTGGTCATCATGATGGATGCCATCTTGGGAATGGATTCTTTTTTCCATGGTTTGATTCCATATTGACTATCACCACAAGTTAGATACCAATGTGATTATTGGATGAGGATCGCCTTTGTCGGTGATAGAGGCCTCATAGAAGGATGAGAGATAGTTGTGAGCAAGAAGTTATAGCCCATTTCACCTCAACTAGTGAGTATGACCATTGGTATAGTAGAATCTTTAGATTTACGGATCTCTTCCATTATGGTGGATTATATGGATTTGTTTCCTTAAGAAATTCTAAGACAACCTTAGAGGTAAGAGATGGAGTTTTACATTGACTTGCTACCAGAGACTACCCAGATATCTTCAACAGCATATCAGATAGCACCCATTGTGATCTGGGAGCGGAGGTCATAGTTAGAGGACCCTCTTGAGAAAGGCTTCATCAGACCCTATGTGTCCCCCTTTGTAGCTCTATTTTTGTTTATAAAAAACATATACATGAGATTACGACATTGAATATATTATCATCATATAAATCTATCCACAATAAAAAACACATCTTCGATGAGCTCCAATGTGTGATATGGTTCTCGAATATTGAACTCTACTCTGGCGACCACTAACTACGAGTTTGTGAGGCTTCCATTATTCATTTTTCTTTTTGATTTCATTTTTGAAACTATGAGTTCCTAGTGATTCCCTTTTGTTTTAAAAATTATAATTCCTTTTTAATTGATTTGATGAACCATATTTTCAGCTATACTGGGCCCATTTTTTCATTTTCTTTATCGATGGAATACTTTTCTACACTATCATAGGGAAGGAGAATGCATTACACTTGAAGAATGTTCTTGATTTACTTCAAGAGAACCACCTTTATGGAAAGATCTCGAAAATATAGTTCTATATATAATTGGTTCACTTACTTGGGAATATAATTTCCATGCAGAGGTTGTCGATTGATCTCGTTTTTTTAAAAGTAGGTAATTCGTTGGAGCCACACCAGAATATATCTGGGATGATGAGATTTCTTGGCTCGGTTGGATACTATAGGATATTTGTGGTAGAAATCCCTAGAATCACAGCCTTGTTGACTAATTTGATGTGAAAGAGGAATTTAATTACTTATTCTGAGTAGTGTCAGAAAGACTTTGATGTGTTGAGGCAGAGGCTGAAGAGCACTCTAGTTTTAAGACTACTAGATGAAGGAGTTGAGATTGTCGTATTTTGCAACGCCTCAGGAGGTGGGCTCAGTTTTCTGTCTTTGCAATGATAGGAAGTAATCACTTATGGGTCAAGGCAGTTGATACCCCAGGAGCATAACTATGTGACTCATTATCTAGATCTAGTAGTGGTGTTCTTTTCATTGAGGATATTAAGGAAAATCCTTTTGGGAGAGAGCCTGTTTGGTTTACTCAAACAACCAGATTCTCATGTACATCTTCAATCAAGGATACATAAACCTATGGTAGTGACACAAGTGTGAGTTCCTATAGGAATATGAATAAAAGATTTTATATACTCCAGGGAAGGGAAATTTTGTATCATATTCCAATAGTAGAATGTCTCGGGCTCACATGGAGGAGGAAGATTCAAGGAATTAAACTTCCCTATAGATGGCCCTGATGGGGAAAAGGGTGTAATTTTACTAATTTCAATGGTTTTGACTCATACACTCCTCATGTGTGTGAAAGAGTCTCAGTTGGGAGACATTGACTGTGAAGTTCTTCATGACTAGATATCCACTTGTGACACACAATATGGGTATTATGAAGGATCCAATCACGTGATCATATTCCATGGGAGTAGAGTGCTTCCAAGGATGATTCCAGAGGAAGTGATGCTGGAGTTCCACACCTCTACCTTAGTTGTACATCATGGTGTGGGGATGACGTATAAGGATCTTCAGTGGGTTTTTGGTTGTTTGACATGAGACAGAATGTATATAATCTCGAATCACAATGTGTTACCTATCAGTATGTAAAGACTAAGAATTAGGTCTGGACTAGATTGTTGTCTCCGTTTGATATCCTGAATTCTAAATGGGACAAAAATATACAAGGATTTATTAACAAGGCCTCCACGCATAGTGAAATCCTTGACACCATCTAGGTGATTGTGGACCGACTCATTATGTCAGTGAAGATTTTTTCTATCATAGGTCAGACATTGGTTGTGAGTGTGGGCCAGTTGTATAATTGAGATATCATCTTCATTAAAGGTGTACACTCAAAGATTGTATACAATTGCGATGATCATTTTACATCATGATTATGTAGAGGATTACTTGTGGAATTCAAGACCCAGTTGTGGATGAGTACAGCCTTTCACCCCCAGACTGATAAGCAGACCGAGCAAACTATCCAGGTGAAAGAGGATATGTTGAGGGCTCGTGTCTTCGATTTCATCTAGAGTTATGAGGATCACCTACATATGGTTGATTTTTTCATACAACAACCACTACCTCTCCAACATCATCATGAAACATTTTGAGGCATTGTACGGGAGACCATGTAGTATACCCTTGTGCTCGATAGAGATTTGAGAGTCATCTCTTGTGGGCCCAAATTTGGTGTAGGTGAATAAAGGGAAGGTATAGGACAACATTGAATGGATGAAGATGGCCTAGAGAATAAATATGTCCTATGAATATAGTTTTTGTATTCCCTTGGAGTATGAGCGGGGAGACCATGTCTTCATGAGAGTATCCCCAAAAATGTGGAATGCCAAGGTTCGTCTGATGGAGTAACTTATCCCCGGGGATCATCGGACCATTTCAGATCATGTAGAGGTTTAGCAAGGTTGCCTACCACCTCGGATTACCCCCATATATTTAGTGGGTGCATGAATTCTTATTTCTGTCATATCTTAGGAGATATATTCCTGACCCAACACTTTTTATTGATTGGATTGAGTTGTGCATCAAGGATGGATCTACTAATGTGGAACACCTAGTAGAGATCGACGACTGATTGGACTGGACCATGTGAAGATGATCTATCTATCTGGTTTATGTGTAGTGGAATAAATAAATATACAAGACAGATCTTGGGAATGGAAAATCTTAATACAGACTCATTATTCCATGTTTATTGATTAGTTTTTCCTTTTAATGATGAAAATCATGAAGGATAGAATGATGTAGAGACCTGGTTTTTTCTTTATTAGATATTCAAATATTTCTAAATATTTTTCCATTGGTAAGAGTTGAGACTACATGAAGTTCTAAGGCCCGAAGTTCATAGTTTTTTATTTTAGGAAAATATTAAATATATTTAATATTGTGCATGTGCGGTTAATTAAACAGTCAAGATGACTCTATTGTGGCTAATTTAATTGAAGATCAAAGACCAATTATTGGTCCATAATGTGGTGTTTCTTGTAGGTGGGACATAAAATGAGTTGGTGCTGATTGTTAGGATCCAACAATCATTGGTGGTGCATTTTAAGTGACATGATTAATTATTTAGATTAATTTGTTAAAAGGCTTTATACTTATAAATTGTGATATAAACCTGATTATAAGGATTTGGCCTCATAATCCTGGATTTTTCCAATGATGAAATCTCTTCTCCTCTTTTCTCTATTCTGTTGATGAAAAAATAATGAACGGTGAACCCCTAACTCTAGACAGATCAAAGCACAATGGGTCCTCCTCCTTCATGAACAGTGAAGGATCCAATATTTGTAAGATCTGTTTTTTTTGTGTTCTTACACCCTAAATTAAATGTTTGAGCATGCTGTTAATTGATTCTTGAACCTAGGAATTTGAACTGAAACATTTCATGTGCCCAGGTACTGTTTTTCTATTCTTTATTGGTTGATCTAACCCGAATCACATAATTATGATCAGTTGGACATGAAGTCTTGTCCAACAATCCAACCCAATGAATTTGTGCATTTACCACTTGAATTATACACACTCATCATTATGAAATCCTCGTGGATTCTAGTTCAATGATTATCATGTGACCTGAGCTCGATAAGGCACCCATAAACGAGACAGAATCATTGAACAAAAAAGGTTTTGTGAGAAATGTATATATCTGTAAATGGAATGATCCAAGGATTAACTATAAAATTATTTCACTTCAACATGATGAGTAAACAAGCCATAGTGGAAATCATAGGATCTTTCCAAACACACATTTTTTGAATGAGGCCGATTCACAAAGAATTCTGATGAAATCTAGTTTCCTTTGGCTAGATCTAGTGTTATTTTTGTAAATTCATTTGATAGAGATAGTGGTGAGATAATATTTGAAGCATAGAAGAAGAATCACAAAAATATTGTGATTATTGTCAAAATACTAACTACACATCAGGTTCTTTGAAGAACACATGGATTATATCCTCCATTAGTATAAACATTGTTGTTTGGGAAAATATAAGGATGAAACTATTTATACTACCCTTAATACATAGTGTGCATCCTCTCTATGTGAGATGAGTCATGTGAAGGAAACATGACCAATCACATGTTATGTTCCAAGAACATGAACACATCTTGGACAGACGGTCTGCATTCTATGTGTTCCAACATATCGTGTACCGAATACATGGACACAGAGTGTGACTACAAAAACACTTACAACCGACCCATCCTAGACCACATACATGCATGAAATGTCATGTAGTTCACATATACAATGTGTTTCCTACATGGGATGGTACCTATTTACCTACCATAAATGGCTAAGCAATGAAGATGGGTCGCACGCCATGCACACCCCCTCAAAATTCATGTACGTTTTGAGAACCTAAATGAAAAATTCTATCCATCCAATATCATTTGTTTGAAATCATATTTTTTCCCAAAATATACCTATCTTGTGGATTTTATTCACAATAAACGTGATAGGTCATTCGAAAGTTGCATTCAAGATATGTTTTGGCTGATTCTGGTTAGAATTCACAGAGATGAAACTCAATTACATCAACGATTAGATAGTCTTACAAAATATGATGGGAAACCCCTCTAAATGGGCTGAGTAGTGTAGTACCCAATGATGAGATTCCAGGATGACCCTCAAGTTGGGTTGTGTAGTGTAGTACCCAATGATTAGATACTAGACTAACCATCCTGGGTTGGGTAGGGTGGTCCCCAACAACGAGATACCTTACAGACCCTCTAGTTGGGATGGGTAGTATAGTCCTCTATGATGAGATATGGGGTTGACCCTCTGGCTGGGATGGGTAGTGTAGTCCCCAAAGACACCATGCAGATCCTCCATCTGTGATATGTAGCTTAGACCCTTTTGATATTGGGCCCACCCTCCAGCTATGTTGGGTAATGTAGTCCCTGATGATTTAGAGATGACCCTAAACATTGCGGCATAATGGCAAGGCATGGTTCAACTTATCTAAGGAACCATGAAAAGTAGGGGATCATTCCCCACCGAGATGCATCCTTGTGATTCAACATAAAACCATTCATGTGTGTCAGTCCTGCCCAAAGAGGATAGTATCTTGGTGTGGTGATTTGATCCCCATTTACTTGTGTAACATGGGAAGATGCATGAGGTACTAGGAATTATAGAGGGGTTTTACCATGGAACAGTTGTTCACCCATATTCTTGGGTAGAACTATGAGAGGGAGATCCCCTTACTCCCCCATTTTGGATTATTTAATTGAGAATATATATATCTCGCTACTGGAACCACTCCTTGGATCAGATTTACTAACTTTCTATAAGAGGAAATGATGCACCTGGTATGCCACAAGATTTCCTTGTCTAGCTTCTTATGGTTTGATGGGTCAACTATCTAGATATATGTTTCCAAGACATGATAGGAGGGTTTAACTCCTCATTTTTTTGAGCTCCTTGTGTTTGGATGATCCTACATTCACACTCTTTTTGGGTTGAGATTAACTCTTCAAATACTATTTTACTATAACATGTTCCAATTACTACATCTATTTAGGTTTATCTATTTCTACTCCGCCTTCTCCTATTTAGGGCATTCCACTTGGTAGGAATATACTCACCCTTACATGTGGTTTCCCCAACACTTGATGTTTCTTTTTCATAAGAAGGACAGGTTGACCGTGATTATATTTGATGGTTGGGATACAGTCAACGTGGGACATGTATTGTGGTCATAGTTGGGATATAGGATCATATGACTCTTAGTGGATACAATTTTCTAGTTGTCTTTATGTTAGGACCGGATTCTGGTTTGGGCACTTGTTTATCACATTTACATTTTAGTAATCTCTATTTTACTATTGTAACATCTAGAAGATTAGGCATTTTCAATTTACATTAATATAGTTTGTACCTTTTATACTATTCCGCTTCACTTTTTCATTGAGTTGGTTGTGTGCATGTCTACAGGTTTATAGGAAAAGGCCTCCCTTAGTTTTTTTTCTCTGGTGCTTATCGCCTACCCCTGGGTTGCGGAGGCGAGCTTCGGGTAGTTGTAGCTCGATACCTCACATGGGTAGGGTCGTGACAATGGTGATATAATATATTATCTAAAACATAGTGGTGCAGATATATAAATCATAATTTCTTAAATTTTTTGAAATATTCATTTAAAATCTCACCTTATTGTTGTCAAATTAAGAAAATTACATTTCTATGAAATGTAGTCCAATATTCTAGGATGTATATTTGTTGAAATGTTTTTGATTTGATGTGAATTTCTTAATGTGGTATATTGTTAGTTGTTTAACAACTCTATATCCACATAAAACATTTAAAAATGAAAATTTTATACTTTTAATTAGTCCTTTTATCTCCATAGTTATGAAAACATTTTTAAATTTTCTTAATTTATTATAAATATCTTCACCTAGAAACCAATGAAATTTTGGAAATTTGGTTTATTAGACTCGATCTTAACTAAAAAATAGAATTTATCTCATGGTTACCTAAGGAATTATTTTTGGCTATCTACTTTAGGTCTATAAAACTGTATCAATGGTCTCTATTTATCTTTTTTTAAAATCCCAAATTTTATTTTATGAAAACTATGTTTAGTGAATCTATTTGGGGTGCTTCCTAGAGTTACACATTTTTATATTGAATTTATTGATCAATTTTTTTCTATCATTCTAGATTATATGTTTTATGGTTTATTACACATATACATTCATGAGAATTATTTTTAATTCATTCAATATATCGACTCTTTGATAATTTTATTCATAAAAAAGATTATGATTTTTAAGAAAAATTTAAAACACCTTCGTAGACTCTTTATAAATGAATCCAATTGATGTGGATTATTTATAGTCACATAAACAAAAAAAATTCTGAGGTTCTACATTGTAGCAGTTCCCAGGGTAGTTTCATATGATGTTTCCTTCAGGGTTTCTCGCTCAATTTAGCATTTTTTATATTTGAAAGAAAATTCAATCAGGTTAATTTTTTATTATTCTCTAAATAAACAAAAAAAATCAACAAATTGGATGTGGTGGCTACAAACAAGTTTTTCTCTTGGATCATTCTTTCGGCATCACATCAAAATATTTTCACAGTTTTTATTCTCAAAATACATGACTCCTGATAAAAAACATTACATTTTGTATTGTTTCATAGATATAGATCCATGATTATAATCATACATATTTTTCCCCTTTAAGTAAGAGTTAATCTGTGATTCCATTTATCATTGAGTTTATAGACAGAGTTGAACATTTAATATGTTTAAACTCCACTATCAATAATTAATAAATTTAAACAACATTATTCAACTTGTATGCACCCAGTGATCCTGAATTTACATGTTTCATTCCCTGAACAACACTCTATAATTAGAGATTTATCAAACCTTTAATGTACTAAATAAGTAAATTAAATTATTAAAAATATATTAATGAAATTTTAATCAAAATTTTGTGACATATATACATAGAAAATTTAATGTGTGGAATTAAAGAAAATAAATCATAGAAATAATTCTCTATTTGAATCTACTAGGTTATGACACCTAGATACTAGTCATTAATCATAAAAAAATAAAAAATATTGACTCTTCATCTCTATATAGAAAAATATAATTAATAAATCCTAACCATGTACATTTCACACAAATTATAGAATAATTTTTTTTAAATCGTGAATTTCTAATCTAATATACCTATAAAAAAATTATATCACAATCCCTTAAATAAATTATACCCATACCCTTAGCACCATAGCCAACAGTTTCGACATTAGAATTCTTTTTTCCACCTAGTCTACCACATGGAACCTTTCACTTCGTAGGGTCTCCTTCACAGTACTCATGTAAATCCCTCATAACTGATGCAATTAACCATTTTGTTCTTGGATCAAATACATGTAATTTTAATAATAAGGAATTTCATAACAAGGATTATAATTTATCATATAATCCAAAAATATATAAATTATTGACAAAAAAATTCTCTTAGCTTCCCATAACCATTATAAATTTCATTTCCTATGTAAATTTATATCATAATTTCCACATCAATTCCAAATTCATGATTTTTTATTCTATTTTTTCATAATATTTTTATTTAAATTTTATGGTTGGTTAATAATGTTCCAAATATTTAACTCAATAATACACTGAGCCATCCTATCATCACCCATGAAAGATAACAAACTCGATGTGGGATTACATAACATTGATCAAAACTAGTTTCATCACCCAATATCCAGATGTTATAAATGACTTGAATGAACCAATATATATACAATACTTTATTTTTAATATGAAACATGAATACCATATCTTTTTATTTACATTTTCTTTGATGTCTAGTTGTACAATTTTTTTTACACGCATCACTATATTCCTAACTGAAACAAATAAAAAAATTATACAACCAAATATTGTACACGAATCACTACATTCCAAACCAGTGTTGATATTAAAATTCTCTCAAATTTTGTTCATTCTTCATATTTCATGGATATAAAAGTTAAAAAAATTAATCTTTCTTGAAAATATAATCTTTAGTTTCAAAATAATTCAGAAAAAGTTTCCCATATTCACCTCATATTGGTGTTAATTTAAATCCATAAAATTTCAAAATTCATTATGATTTATTTTTCTATGACTCATGGTTAGACATCAGATATCCTTGATCAGATATGTTTTCACATAGGTTTGAAATTCTTTTGTTTCATGTGTTGAGGGGTATTATCGAGCTGGTAGGGCACATCATTCAAAATTATCAAAGATGCATGATTTTATTACATTGAGGTCCCCTCATTAATCATTCACAATATAACAAATTATAGAAAAAAAGAACAATAAAACAACATCTCTTTATTTATTATTCCTCTAAATCAACTATATATCAGCAATTATTAAATCCATATCTTAAATCAAGATCAAGATTCCTTGTCTTGATGTAACTCCTTTCATCACATCAAATATGTTCCCTTGGTTCTTCTTGGTTGGGATAATCTTAACACACTTTTTATAGTGGATAATTGTCTCTTACTTCTTCAATATCAAATATAATCCCATACTCAATATACATTTGTTTCCATGGGTTATGATTTAATGACTCCTAGATGCATGTCATTAATCATTGAAAAGGTCATCCTTCAATTATGGCTCTAAACATTCTGATGATTCTCTGGCTAGAGCTGTCTACTTCAAATTGAACATGGGTTTATTTTGATTTAGAAGATAAATATTGGGCTTCCCATGGCCTAAATTATTTAACTACCCTTTGTGTGGTAGATTTGTGATCACCATCCATGGTTGATTGATCAACCATGGTGGATTTAAAATCAGGGTGAACTAATGGTTGATCAGAGAGAAACATTTCTTTATATATCCACCAAGCTATTGAGGCATCCTATTTATGATTACTTGACACAATATAATGGGGTTTGGGGCTCTTTCTTTGGTTTAACTCCTGCACTGAGTTCATTAATTTATAAGATTTCAAACATGTAGTCACTTGATAACTCTTATAAGAGGTTACCTTTTCACATGGATGATTAAAATTATATTAATGTAGTTTCATAACACATATTTCAATACAACACATAGATGGCCAATTTAATATTTCCTCACAGATGGTTAAGATTTACCTGTTATTGTCTATTTGAAAAAAATTTAAATTTCTTCAAAGCACCCCATTTCGGCCACATCAGCAACCATGAAAATATTCTAGAAATGGATTTTTTATATTTGAATTTTTTGAAAATAAAATTTAATATTATGAATTAAATTACATATTGAAATAAAAAATAAATTCCTATAATGTATAAAGAAAATTAAATTATGACATATTTCTAAATGAAGACTCCATGACATAAAAAGCACTTTAAATGAATTTGAAATAATTATTTAATCAATGAAATGTCAACAACACTAAAATAATTGATATTAAGAATATATAAATATTAAATAAATGATAATTTCAATAATTAAATACAATGAAAATTAATTTTCATGAGATAATTTGATGAATGAAATTTAAATAATGGTTTCTCCAATAGTCAATAATACTCAAATTAAATCACATATAGTTATAAAAATATAAATAAATTCGTTGATTTTATGTGGCACAAATGTTTTTAAAATATTCCACATCAGGGATATTGATGAACCCAAAGGCCATGAGATCCCTTGATTATAATTAATGACCAAATATGAATTCAATTAGATAAATTATAAGAGGATACCCCTACTCATGAAAATTGAAATTCCAATTAGCAACATCCTTAACTCAATTATATGAAAGAAGTGTTAATCGTAATATATATTATTGGAAAGGATAATTGATCTATATCCATAAAAATTAAAACCCCTACATTACATGATAAATTTAAAATGATAATACTTAGTATTAAAGTTTCACCAAAAATTTAATGGAATCCATTGGACCCATTTTATAAAAACCCTAATATCAAATTATTTATGAGAAACTAGTGTATAGGAATTTAGTTTCTGTGTGGAGTAAAAAAAGTCACTCCCAATTTTGAGTTTAATATAATGAAAACAATTTATATAATATTTATTTTTCATTTCATTGAATGAATATCAATTTTCATGTTTCTGGGTCTCATTACTTATTTCAAATTAGTCCAATAACCTAAAATATTGTCTAATTTTCTAAGACTCACCTTCATCGGAGGATGAACCAATTCTATAAATCCTTTTAGAAAACAACAGATTAAATTTAACAAGGATTAAGATGATTCTGAAATGGTCCTTGAAGAATTTTTAGATTTTTTATGTATTGTCTCCAACTTGAAATAAGTAATCCATCAACTCTATTTGGGGGTGTGAGAAATATAGGAATTTAGATTCCATATGAATACAACTCCATTGAATTCTTCTTTATATGTGTTATGTATTTGGGGAAAATTTCAATACCAAAAGTCTATATGTCTATGAGATTATACTAAACTATATTAATTTTTCTACATTCATTGTTACATTGTTTAACATGTTTGAGGTTGTGTTAATATTTCATGTCGAAGTCACCTAGTCTAGTATAAGTAAAAATACAATGATCTAGATCCTCCACCATCTTAATTTTCCTAAAAATATATTTCTATTCAATTTTTAGGATGATTTCATGATATTGGGAAACATCTTGGTTTCACTAATTCACGTCTCAATATTTTTATAGATTTCAATGTAAATGGTGTTACCATTCTAGTTATAATTTTAGAAAAATAACTCCACTCTTTAGAGAATCAATTTTAATCCATTAAGACATTTTTGAAGAGGCTATTGAATTATTTACCTCAATGGTGATGTTTTTTTGTTCATATACTCAATGGAATTTGGTTTATATCATGTTATCTCTGGTGTACATTACCCATAATGAATCCCCATCAATAACATTCCATTAACTGTTTTCCAACATAGTCACCATGGACTCATCAAGGATCCTATGACCAATAAAATTTTTTATAGGGATTCACTAACTACTTATTTCTAGACCAATGAAATATTCCTTGTTCATGGGATTGCCAAATTATTCTGTTAATATATTTTTAAATACTCATTATGAAAAAATTTTCAACTCTAATTACTAATAAAGTATTAGTGGGATTTGATTTAAAGACATTGTTTATGATTTTAATCCATCCATCAAAGAGATAAGATAAAATTTATAGTTGGTAATATGACCTATGATTCATCTAAATAGGAAATCAAAATGATAAATCTTAATTCAAACTATAGAAAATATTTGATCCATGATACATTATTAAGAAACATCTCTTAGGAAAATAGAGTTCAACCTCAATCAACTTTGCTAACAAATTCGATCAACTAATTAAATTAAAATTATATATAGTATTTGAAGTTATCAATGTTCTTTGATAGTATATTTCACATAGAATTTAATTTTATCAGTGTAATATTAATGATTAATGTTTTAGTTTTAATCTTTTATAAATCTCTATCCACCCTACCACCCACATGAGTTTTTCATTAGGATATCACCAATGTCAATAAAAAATTATAAATTTATTTTAATCTCATTTATCATGTGTAAAAATACAAAAAACTTATCTAGTAAATCAGTACAAATTATTGGTAAAATTAATTAATTTGATAGTTAAAATATTTATTTCCAATGATTTTTATTAAACCTTTTCTGTCAAACTACCTTTGAATGGTTAGAGACCATTATTTTTATTTATGAGGTTGTAAAAGTAGATGAATAATTTAGTTTAAAGAACCAAGATATCATGTTTGACCCTTAAAATTAATGAATATGAAAAAATTACTATTATGTAAGATTTAGATATATTTATTTCTAATAATATTATTTTCACTTTATTAATTGATACCAAATATTTTTAACAATTTAACACTTCATGCATAATTTTATCATATTTTTTGGTAATTAAAATAGATTAAAAATTAATATGATTGTTTCTTGAGTCTAAATACTTTTTTTCATTTTCATATAATTTAAATTTATTTTTAATATTTTTTAGTAAATATTAAATTCTATTTTAAATTCAAATATTAAAATGAAAAAACTGGTTTTATTTTGATTAATTTCTTACATTATAAGCCTAAAATAATATATACATAAAAATATTTCATTTTTCATAAAAATTAAAATATAAAATATAGTAATATATATAAATTCCACAACATTAATTTCTAATTTTTATATAATAATATAATAAATCCAAAAATGAAAATGAATAAAACATAATATTTTTAGAATTGTAAATTTGGTTTGAACATTTATGAGTCCAAGCCACTCCAAAAAAAAACTATGCAACTCAACATACATCTATGTACCATGACTATATGTATAGTATACAATGTCTTTTTCACCATGTATCCTTCTCCTCTTCCATGTTATTGGATATAATTCTATTTAATTGTTTCCAACACACTCTAGTATATAAGCTACCTTCATGTGCAACCCCTGTGTCATCATTAATTACCATGTTGTCTAAAGATTCCCTCTACTTGTATCATACTGAAGAAAAAAAATTTCAATTTAGTAGGATAAAAAACTATTCTACACATATTTCATACTCAGGAAATTCTTGAACCCACCTATCAATACCTCATATTCTATTTGGTGACCCACTTTGTCCCATATTTTTGAATTATAAAATATCTAAAAATATAGATCACCCCACCTAGAAATAAATCTATTCAATTTCACAAAAACATAACCGTTATATATATATATATCATCATGAGATAGTAGTGAAAAAATTCATCTTTTAATTGAGATAATTTACATTCAATTTACCTTAAAACTATTTAACAGATCATGATACCCACTTTCATAATCCATCATTGCCCTACTATTTTCCATCATTCTTCTTCTATATACCAAAAGACATATATTTCAAGAAACCACTACTGTGTATCCCTCTATTTTTATTATTGTTCCTTAAACATATAACGTTATTTTGTTTCATAAATCAGTCTATTGTTTATATTCTACACACATTTGTAATTAAAAATTATTATTTTTTAAACTATTTTAAAATATTTTGTTGAAAACATCTTCCCATTATGCATGACACATATCCATTATCATAGTATTAATCATGCATTATTCAATCAATAAAAAATTAATTTATTCATTATACATCATATATAACCCATAGATATTAGTGATAATCATTTTACTATATTGAATACTTATAATATTTTAGTATATTGTCACATGCTGTGACACTACCTGGCCTAAGGATACCTCGAGTGTGAATCTAGAAAACCACATTATCTTACTATTTTCACCATAAATGTGCATGGATAGATAGTAGAATTATGAGTAATCAAGATTATAGTGTGGAATATATTCAACAATGATTCAATATATTTATATATATAATATATTTTTGTAAATGATATATTCCATTCATCCATATTTATCATATAACAAATAATTAAGTAATATAGAATGAATTTAAAAAAATGTTATATATTTAAATCCATATTTATAATATATAAATATAAAAATATATTTTTTTTACATCATTTTGAAATAAAAACAATATATATAATATATAGCGATTGTCCAATTAAAAAATATATGAATTTTTTTATGTGGCTATAAAATATAACAAAGTCCCAAAATATAGAAATTATTGAATAATCCAATCTTTACTTATATTGAACATCACCTTACCAGTTCCTCTTCTTAATATCAATCACCATACGATGAAGGATCATTCACTTTATTATCATTATTTATAATTATTTCAAGATAAAAATATACTTTTTTAAATTCAATGGTTATTTAAGTGTGACATTCCAATTTATTTGAATCCCTTAATAGTATATCATAAACCTAAAAGGGTTTTCCTGTGCTACTATACATGAGTAAGAACTTATGTAATCCACTCTAGGTATAATTAATAAAAACCTTAAAAAAACACAGACATGCACACACATATATATATATAACACAATCAAAAATATATATGAAAGTAGCAAAATAATATAAAATAAACAACTCCCAGCATCTTATTCAAAACTCAACAATGGGTGCCAAAAATAATGTCTTCCCTACAAAATTATCATATAAGGTGACTAGTAAATATAATTTGAGATCGAATATAAAATACCAACTTGGGAGGAATAACAAACTAGACTACAACTAAACTCATCCACTATCACCAAAATGATTGAGGCTAATTTCTAGCTCTAAAGATTGATATATTATCATTTAGAACATATTTCCATTTAAAATACATATTATATGAACAATATGAATTAAATAACATATAAAACATGAACAAAAATAAGTCTTATATAAACATCATAGTTACTCGTGTTGATATGAAAATCAATATAGAATTTGAGACACTAGAACAACTAATATCCTAATCTTTTAAAATATCAATCATTGATAAATTTTAAATAAAATGAAATATATTTTTTCTTATAATATGAAAATCTAATAGAAGTGAGGGTTTGATTTGATAAATAAATAATTTTGATAATTATGGTATTTTTATGGGAAAAATAAAAAAAATAATGAAATTAGTAGAGGTTAAAACTTCAATATTGATTTTTTATTAATGGTGTAAAATGAATTAAATGCCAAAAAATATTAATAAAACCCTATAAAAAATAAGAACTGAGTGATAAAGAGATGTGAAAGAACCAAACCAATAATTAATAGGAAGTATAATTGATTTATATGGTAAAAGAATGTATTTATTGATAAATTATTCATCATTAATAGAAAACACAGTCTGAAAAAATTATTTGTAATATTTTTTAATAATGGAAAACCACATTCACACAAAAAATCATTCCTTTTCATGATTTTTTTGTAAAATAATTGAATTTCTTCTAATTCGGAAGACATTCATGAAATAAATTCACATTCATTTTGAGATGTTTTTTAACTAGTTTATTGTAGGCAACCATAAAATTAATTAGAGGGAAAAAAATATTTTAATAAAATAATATTAATCTTAATTTATATTCATTGATTAATCATGGAATTTCAAAATTGATATTTAAAAAAGAAAAGATAGAAATAAAAAACTATAGTCATGAATGACAAAACCAAGAGCATAGATGGATTAAAATCTACTAAAATACTCATCTCCAAATAGAGTTTACTATAAATCATATATCAAATTACATGAATATCACATGGGGAAATCATAATAATATTGAAGAGTATGATTAATGGATAAAACATATTCTTCTTACTCTAGAACATCATTGTATTTCCATATCTGACTTTATCATTCATTATCTAACAAAATTGTACTCATTTATTCCTAGAATTTATTACCTTACTCATTATTGTCCTCCTAATTTGAATGGAGCCTAAACTCTTGTATATGAACTATTTTCTCATCAGTCTCACATATCCTCATTATGTCATCACTATGCCTCTTAAATAGGAATGGTTTATCAAAAATATTCAAATTAATATTTGAAATAAATTTACTGATTGAATTTTCATAAAGACCCTGAGGAATGACCCCCTATGAAATGATATTTTTATAAAGAGAAAGATAAAAAATACATTCTTGATAAATTTTAGTAATTATTAATTAATTAATGATTATTGTTTCTCCCAACAATCAATATTTTGAGTGTTTGATATCCTAGATACATTATATGAAGCATAGTTTTTAGTCCATTTTTGTCCCTTAATTTTAATTCCGACTTTTTATATTGGATAATATAACTAATTAGTCTAAATTTGGTTGCATTTTATGACAAAGTGTTTTTGATGTAGAATTATTAATGAAGATAATAACCTCTATCAACACCAAATAATACAAAATTTTATAGGGAAAATTATGAAACCACAAACAATATTTTTGTTTTAGTTTAATTTTTTTAGCTGCATCTTGAAACATTCTGTTATAATATAAATCATATTTCCTCTTATCTATCCTTCAACCTACAATTTCTTCTATAATTATGTCACTATGATCAAATATATTTTTAAAAAATAGTTTTTAATTATTAAAATTTATAATAGTTTAATAATTAAATTTTTTTATGATTATATATATAAATTCAATGAAAATATAATAAAATATGAAAGTTGTATCCTCTAATAGAGCTAAAAACAAGGTATTTGTTAATTTAGAAAGTTGTTTCCATGAAATAAATGTAAAAACAAGCATGAACTAGAAAACTCTTAATACCCATGGAATCTTTAAGTGGGTGAATTTTTGGAATTACCTCTATATTAGTAGTTTCAAAATAAATACCTCAATAATAGACATTTTTACCTAGTATAATACCCTAAATGTTCATAAATTAATCCTTTCACAAAATCAACACAAGTTGTTTCTCTTTAAACCATTACAAAATCATCATATTGTTCTCCCAAAAGTTCTTAAAAATGATCCCCTTAATGAATATCCCATGAATGAATAACTCTATCATTCAGTAAACAATATTTGAAAACTTAGTCACCGTCTATGTTTAAAACTTGTTCATATTTGGGAATATTCTGAAGTATGATTCCTAGTATATAAACATTCAAAGGGACATGAAACTTTAGTCTTTTAATGATTATTTGGAGATATTGGAATCTAGATTTTTTAATATTCTCTATTATAAAAATGAAAAAACATTTTAAAAAAACCTATCACATATTTAATCCATTAATGAAAAAATTGATCTATATAAGTGGTGGAATTCATCTTCCTATGATATATACCATCCTTCCATTGTTTTAATTTCTTGGACAATATCAGCTAATATTTCTCATTGGTTATAAATGTGACATATCTATTTTTAACACAACCTGAAATAAACTAAACCATGTGATGTTTAATGTTGGGAAAATGAATACAAAATCTTACAATATTATAACCTCATCCATAAAAACTTATTTCATGTTTATATTAAGTATCATTTGTTCCTTAACTCTAGTTTTATGCATAGGAACCTTTTATGAGTCTTCTTATAAAAAAATATGGAATAATCCCCATAACATTCATAATAAATCATTTCATAGATTTATTAAACTCTATCAAGACATTTAAATCATATCATCTTGAATCATTCAAATTCAGTATAAAGGATGACATTAAGTTTGGAATCATCACCTAAAAATTAGTATTTCCTTTGAATTGGAAATGGATTATACTCAAAATTTGGTTGTTATTGTTTAGAAGGAATTCCTTCATATCGAGGGGACAAATGGTCCACAACATGTTACTTAATGAAATATTGACGGACTGAAAAATACTCTTCCTCCCTGTAATATATAGTAGAAAACCTATTAAATTTATATTATAAATCTAATTTCATCATCTATTCTGTAGAAATCTCATAAATAAGTTCCCAAAATTTTCCCACAAAATCATCATAAGATTCATGTTCCTCAAAAAAAATTTAAAAATTCTCTAATTACATCAAAATTATCAATGTATTTATTGATTAAAAAAATTATTCCTAAAAATCATCAAAAGGATTATCTACCTGAATAAATTTTTTTTACAATTTTTTTCTTCTTTGGATTATTTTTAATTTTTTAGAACATTAAAATAAACATTTTTCATAAAAAAATTTATGATTAACCATTATACATAGCTATCCCATAACCACTAATGGATAGGTATGGCCTAACAATAATTATATTTAAATCCTTATAATAATCCATATCAAGAATCAAACATTATTTACAAAAAAAATATTAAAACTACACATTAATTTAACCACTCTCCTCATAGTCATGATAATAGAACAGATATGTAAATATAAGGTAATTAACAGTGTTCATAATTCACATATTATAATTTTTTTGACAAATAATAATAAAATAAGTTTTATGCTCAAAAAAATCCCACAAGAAATTTATTTTATTGTCATTTTCTAATGTGAATAGAGTGGAAAACATCATAGGTTATGTTTTTTATGTATATTCTTCTAAATGTCCTTATTGAACACATAAATTAAAAAATTTATTTCTAACCACTCTAAAAAATGTTATATCAGAAAAGATAATTCAAGTATTTAAAATAATATTTAATTTTAAGTAATTATTTTATGAATGGAATATTCAATTAGTAATTTTTAAATCCCAAAAAAATGAAAATTGTAGTGTCATTTTTCTTTTCATTAATTATTTAAAGAAATTCAATTGATGGGGAAATTTTATTTTATATATCTTCAATTCTCCTAAGACTTCAAATAATATTTCTTTTCATTTTTTAATTTTAAAATATATTTATTTTATTTAATTTTTTTGTTGGGGCATTATAATTTTTCTCATTTTTATTTATATTGTACACATATTTACCATAATTATTAACCATTTTTTCCATATTATTCCAATATTTTATTTTATACATTTCAAGGTTATTCTTATGTATTTTCTAGAGTTTGAAACAAAATTCATATTGTTACTTCCATATATGGTTCCCATGATTTAAATTCAATGATACAAGGGTGATTATATTTCTCTCTTTTATTCATATATTTTGACATTTCACCCTTTTGGAAAACTATAATGGAAATTTTTCAATCCATTTAATAAATTATTAAATTCATTTCATTTATAATTTATGACATAATTTTTTTTAAATTAGCTTGAAATTTAGAAAAAAACATCCCTATTTTGATTTTTAAATTCATTTTTAAGAATGATTGTGAAACTAAGGGTATAAATTCAGCTAATGATGACTTATTATTTCTGGGAAATATTTTTTTTATTTTTTATATAAATTCATGTAATTATTAGAAAATTTATTCGGATTACCTTTTTATATTCCCCAATTTCTAAAAATGGAATTTTCATTATGTTTTGAAGGTATATTAAGGTCATGATATAATCTTGAATAATTTTCATAATTTCCACAATGTAATCATTATTATCAAATTCATTGATACTAATTTAAAATTAATACTTATTTTCACATTGATCTGAGTTTTTTGACTTCATGAATTGAATTTATTTCTACATATATGTAATTTATTCACTTGAATCATGTCAAAGAATAATGGTTCCCTCATTCTTATGAATATTTATTCAATTATATGATTTATTTTGATAATTATGTTCAAGAGTGTTGTATATTTTTAATAATATCTCCACAATTTTATCTGTGTATTTACAATGAGAATATTTGTCTACTAAATTTGTTAATAAAGTAAAAACCATTCAACAAATAATACATCAATGTTTTTAAGGAAGGTTTTTATATATACACTACCAAAAAAGTCCCTAAAACTATTCCAAGAATCCTAAAATTCCTAAAAATTATTATTAAAAAATCTATTGGTTTTACATCTAAGATCACTAATTATTCAATTTAGATAAAATTCCTTGACAAAAGAAATACACATATCACATGTGTCAAAATCAAATTACTCACAATGGCAGACACGAAATCACATATCATTGACATTCATGAAAATTATTAATACTATAATTTCATACTCATCCTAACTCATTTTATGAATTGGAACTATAGATTTATATAATTGAGACTAAAGAAACGTCATATGAAATCTTTTAAAGGATGTAAATAGAGAGTTTTAGGGATATTTCAACTCATAATTTTCTATATTTTGGTATAAAACAATAAATTATTGATTTTTTGAGATAATATGGGGTCATTAATCCATTATTATCGACCACTCAGTTATTTCATTCGTAAATATTTTTTACAAAAGCTATTGGTCATACCCAAAATGTCTCAGAAAAAAGTTTTAAATTTCAATTTACTTTTCATTATATTGATCAAAAGAATTTATATTTATTTTACAGATTAAGGGTACCAAATTAAAATAATTTATCAAAGTGTTCATTCAATATAAAATATAAAATTTTCCTTATCATAGAATGAAACACATCAAATAATAACACAAAATATTTTTAGAATTCTAGTAAAACACACTTATTTTTTAGACATTTATTTTTATATTTTTCTAATTTTTTTTATTTTCATTTGAAAATTAAAATTTTAAATTGATTATATGTCACCATCCCTAGAATGGGTGAAGGTTTTTACATTCCTTTTGATATAAAAATATTTATTTTCACCTACTTTAAACTAATATTGTTTTATAGATTCTTAAATCCCAGGATTTCCAATGGAAACATTGATATGCCCCAATGTTCAAGAGAGTTTCTGTAACAAATCCAAGATTTTATGAGAAATATACTTTTTTAATTATTTGATTTATGGTGTTGTATGATAAACCATGATTTTTATTGTTCTATACGCAACATCGTATTAGCATACAGTGTACGGAACAATATTCTTGGCTTGTGTTGCAAAAAATATCAAGTTCTTTTAAAAGATTTTAATTCAAGTAACACAGACTACAAATTTTGTCCAATTTATAAATGAACTATGTTTGTATTGGGTTATACACAACACTAGAGAAATCATACACTACATAAAACACATACTCGACTTTCGTTACATGTAAGAGAAACCTTCCTCGACATCTTGCATTGTACGTGATACCAAGTTTCACTAAACAATGTTTTAATATTAAAATATTACTATTTAATGGGATATAAACTAGCCGATATAAATAGAATTATCCAGATGTTGAATTTGATATCATTTTTATTATTCCTACACATTTTCTAAAACACAATATGAGAAAAAATAAAATTTTCAGATAAAATAAGTAATTTTCAAAAAAAAATGCAGTTTTAACACTTTTTGGTGGCATACCCATTTTGAATCTAGTTTTTTACATTTTTATAAGTTTAATTTTACAAAATAAACTTCTTCATTGATTGATTGACATAAAAAATTTACTTTACTGTATTTTTTATAAAATTTAAATTTAAATGAATAGTAAAAAATACCACATTTTAATTCAAAACTACCTATTCATCTAATTTATTTATATAGGTAGATTATATTTTTAATTGGTTTTAAATATTAATTTTTTTTATGTTTTTATATTTTAATCCAATGTTTTTCATTTTATATAATTTCACTTATTAATTGGAAATAAACACATATTAATCTTTTGATAGTTACTACTTCTTTAAAACCCGTGTTTCGGTTTTGAAAATAGTAATTAATTTTAAATTAATGACTTCAAATTTTATTTTTTGAATTTGGAAAAATAGAATCCGTATTTGGAATTTTATGGTTCAAATTGTGTGAATAGGTACCATTTATTTTTTTAAACTATGAATAGTAACTTCAGTAATTATTAAATTTACCATGGTTAAAGGGTAAATCTGGTAAATAAGTGTATAATATAATATTATAGTAATAATAAACTACCATTACATGTGTCTTAATCAAATTTTATGAGATATTTACGACCTTGAGAATCCTTGGGTCGATTTTTGGACCCCATGGACTCACTTTGATGTTCAAAATTTCATTTTAAAATAATTAATTTAAATTAAAGATACTTATAGCATAAACATATATCTTATACTAAATAAATTTTACTATAGGTTTATATAACATATCATTATGTATATGGATAGTAATTAGAAATATAAAAAATTTTCCTATATCATGGTATTTTAATTATAATTTTTAGACATCAAATATATATATTTGTTGAGGAGAAAATTATGATGAAGTGATTACCTCATTAATGAAAAATTCAAATAAATGATCTTCTAAATAATAAATTTAATTTAATTTGTTCATTTTAATACCATCGACGAATTTTTGGGATTAAATTGACATATTATGGATTCTTTAATGCCTTTGGTTCGAATAAATGAGGTTGATAAGGATTATTTTAAAAATTAAATTATGAATTGTGTACAAAATTTACATAATTCATAACTCAAATTTATACTTGAGGATATTCCATATGTGGCCCACCCCTCTCTTATAAAACGTCACTGTGTTTCTATCCTCTTCAATCCATTTAGAGGGTTCAGGCTAGGCCAAACCCTTCCCATTTCTCTTATAAACATCCCTAGATAAATTCTAGTGATGATTGTCTTATTAAAATACCAACTATTGTTCCCTAAGAGAAAATATAAAGGAGGCATGTCGAGGAAGAGGTAATATCTTCTGCCGATGATTAAAATTTATTTCTTCTTTTACTTCCTCTTCATTTGTTTTCTCATTATAATGTAATAACATAAGTATCTCTATTATACTTATATATTATTATAAATATTAAACAAAACTATTTCACCTTCTATTTATCGTAAGAATAATGAAATCATCGTGCATCCGTATGTACAGCTTATCGTCTGCATGGCGTGGTGTAACCTGTTTTTCACAACCACATTATGTGGATGGGTATAGTGGTAGACATAATAAATATATATTATTATAATAACATGATACTAAATATGACAGATTATACACCATCCATTGCAATACCATTCAACAACTATGGGAATTATATCATCACTCGTGCATACGTACAGTTTACCATCTCCACGACATGATTATATTTATTCTCCACGTTAACCATTATAGAATGATAATAAAGTATTTATAATATATAATAATTAAATATATTACATAATAATAACACTTATTTTATATATATATATATATTTTTCATTTACATACTTCCCTTCTATTAAATAAGGAAACGAAATATCGTTCATGACTACGTACGACCTATCATCTCCATGAATGGTGTATTCCATTTCTTTTTTCGATCTATTATATATATTTTTATATAATGAATATATTTAATATATAAATCCTATTTTGAATTTTGGATTTCGTTAAATCATGATATAAGTAATAATATCAATTATAACAATTCCAAACATGTATGATAAATAAATTGATTATTATCAAAAAAGTTACATTAAATTGAAATTTGAAAATTAACGGTTAGTATATGGTTGTAATTGAATCATATACGATATAATAAATATTATTATGGTTTTTTAATAGGTTAATAACATGTTTAAACTCACTATACAAGAGTTTTAGACACATATGGAAGAAATTTTCCCTAAGTTAAGGGATAATGTTTCCAATTTCATTTTATCTGAAATTGTTTATTCATAAGTATTTACTCGGGTTATATTTATCATCCATGACCATTTATTATTAAAATTTTCTCATAAAATGTATAATAATATTCCATTATGTTTACATTCATTTTTTTACATTTTTTACTTTTACTATATGGTATGAAATGAATTTTTCTTTTTTTCCATAAGAGGTACCTTTTTGGGAATTTCTGATAAAAGAATGAAGAAAATGCTTCTATTTAACATTTATGAAATGAAGGGAATTTTATGGCTTCATGATTCCTTATTTCCATGAAGCTTCCTCTACACTATTTCAATATTATTTTTAAAAAATTATTTTCTTTAAAAAATATTGTCTCTTTTTGAGAAAATATAACATTTTTTATGATGAAATGATATTTTCCTTGATAATAATGTTGAAGTGTTTTATCAAAATTATTTTCCATCTAAGATGACATTGGTTTATGTATATATCCCTATTTGATAATTTTATTTTATTTTATTAATGATGTAATTATTTTTATGATGTCGATTTATATTATATGGATTATGTTATTATGAAACGATGTTTATGAATCCCATTTTATATCATTGGTTTTGTTATGTTTAATGGTTTATGTTTTTGTGGCATATGTATGAATTATTTCATTATGAGATTTGTGGGACCTATATCTAAATCCAATGCATTGGGTGAAGATGTATATCTCATGAGATAGACATGGCTGGAATGAAATGTAAATCAGGTTCAGTAATACAGTTCTTGAATGACAAGTGATTCTGGTTCTGTAATACACGGTTGGAACAGTAGGTAATCCAAGTTTAGTAATAGAAATTTTCTACTATGATGTTCATGGAAACAATTTCATGGCTATGCTAGAAATAATATTATGTTATTATTAGTTTTATACAATTACATGTTTTATTGCCATTCTATTCTATCATGGTAAATGTTTCATTATGATCTATGCCTTAAGAACTGCCAAGATTTATTTCAGGACTCATGATTTTGATGTTTAAACATTATGTTCATGTTTTTATGCACACATTTATATGGTTTGTTTTAATTTCTAAAACATTACCCTTGTTGATCATTTTAGCTCACCATTTTAATGTTACCATTTCCCCAGGATATAATTAAAGTGTTTAGGTAGGAAAAAATGGCATGATCTTTAACGGAGATGTTGATGAACTTTCATCATGATTAGAAGATTATGTTAAGAGTTTCCAAATACACTAAACTAATATCATCTTTGGGCATCAGATTTTATTATGTATTAAGTATTCCAAAAAAGAAATTTAATCTCCTTGTACTTTAAGATAGGGTCTCAAGAGTTGGTATCAGAGTGAAGGTTTAGTCAACCTTAGGAAACTAGGATGTGAAACGATTTGTGATATACCTAGAGATATTTATAAGGTATTTCTATGGATGTACCTAAGGATAAGTATAGGTATAGGTTATAGTCCTATAATTTTTATAATGATCATGAAAAATATTGGATTAAATATATGATGCTAGAGATTTAATGTACTCCCCACTGATTATGTTGTTTCCCTAGTATGATTTTTCATTCTCACTCTATTCTTGTTGGGTTTAGAAAATGGTCAGAACATGAAGGAATTGTGTAAATGATCAATGAACTAGGAAAATCAATTATTGTCCTCCTAAACATCATAATTTAATGGTATATTGGATGAAAAATATTGTTGTTATACTTACACAATCTATGAATCATTTTGTACTCCCAAATGAGTAGAGAAGGGAACACAATTAGATTTTTAATTCACGAGGCAATGTACTCCTAATTTCAGTGGGTCTTCTGATCCACTTATTGAAAAACAAGGGATTGGTACAGTTGTAAGGACCCGAACCCAGTTTCTCGGAGTCGGTTCCTTATTATATTACATTGGCATACATACAAGGAATACGAATCCCGAAGGAATGAGTAGTTTAGTATTATTGGAAACAAGATAAATACATAAGTTTATCATTACAACATGAAGGGAAACAAAAACATTATTTTAATCCACTAGAGACATCTCGTCTCCTAGATTATACTTATAAGTCATTCACAAATTACCTCTTCATATCCTGAGAAAATGAAACGTAAGAAACGGGTGAGCTCAAACGCTCAGTAAGAGTAAGCAATACAACGGAAGATAATATAAACATTAGACATGGTGAATAATTGAAAGCACATGCCTTTCATAATAAACTTGAAACATATTATGGCAGAAATATGAGTTAAACAAATAATGCCATAATTAAACATAATTATGTGTATTCTACTAGTCGAATAACCACATGAAACATGAGACCATAAATATAGTCATATAGGTATCTTGGGGAATTACTTACATAATCTTGTAACCATCTCGACTACCTTAAAATTTGTAACCCTCATGGCTACCTTACCTTGGGTAACCATCAAAGTTACACTTGGAGTAACCATACAGCCGACCTCCAACTTACTCATACCCAATTCATATGAGGGAAATATAGGTCCCACCCTTCATCATAAACAATGCCCAATAACCAAAACATAATCATACAACATAAACAATAGCATAAAAACATTGCCTTTGAATCTTATAGAACAGAATTTTAAAAGAGGATTTTAGAAGAAAAGTCCCTTATAAAATCAAATACTTGAAGTGAGGCTTAATAGAGTGGATGTAATATGTATATACTCTGTAAATACACATAATGAAACATAATATAAATAGAACCCATCACACAAACAATTTAAATAGCACATAAATTATAAAGTAGAATGTTAACCCAAAGAATGGAAATCGGGTTAAGAATTCCCTTACAATAATGTGATCGGTCGAATCATATGACCAGAACATAATAAATATCAATTGGATCATTGAATAACATTAATATAAATAGAATCATGCTATTATATATATCAAATGATAGTACACATATTCTTCATACAAGAAATAAGCGGCGAATGACTAAAATCTCACAAAAATGAAAGTGAGACGAGGAACCCCTTACAACATTGTAATCAATTGATTTGTATGACCCGAAATTAATGATTTTAAGATGATAAATTTAATATCATAAAAATAAAGATATTCATGATATGCGACAATAATGGGCAGTATACATACACCCTACAAAGTAAAAATAGGGATTACGGAATATCTCACAAAAATGGATGTGAGATGAAGAAACCCTTACCTTAATCTTGTCTTAATTCAAACTTGTTAAATCCTCCTATATAATGGTTAAAATACTGTTATTAGTATTTTATAGAAACATGTCCATGTTTATAAAGTCTTATATTGTCATTTCATAACCTCATTTCACCCCTTATTTGTTAGTATTTTGTTCCTTGCATTATTTTGGGTGTGTTCTTTTGTGATTTTCACGATCGGTTCATGATGAATCATTCTTGTTGATTGGAAGTGAAACTCTAGAATTAAAAAGGAGTAGTATTTATATATTTCCAGTACCATAAATTTTACCATTTAACACTTCGATGCTTTATATGATGATGATTAATAAGTTAAAACATAAATTATGTTCGTTTAGATCATTTTAGTGGTTCTTTGATAATTACAACTTCATTTAGTCTTATAAATTTGAATCATGAGTAAAAAAGAATACAAGAACCTTATATGATTCATAAAACATATATTATAACCTGGTTCAACTATATAAATGGTTTCATGACCAGACTTGAAAGAATTAAGGGAAATTAAAAATACATCGTCCACGATATCGGTAATTCGACACAAATGGACAATGTTTTTTTATTCTTTAAATAAGTGGGAGATAAGAGGAATAATGATTTGTAATTTTCCATAAACATGACAACATCCAGAATATACATGATTCTGGAGATTTAATGCCTATTGGATAAGAGGGGGTGACGAAAGAAGAGAAAGGAATCATGAAATGAAGAAAACATGAGAAATTTCTTACAAAAATTCGGCAGCCTAACGGCGTCTCTTAAAATTTCATAAAAAAAAGATTGATGAGAGGAATGGAATATCTCATCATCATACAAACTTTGGACAGTAAGCGAAACATTTAATGAAATATCCCAACAAAAGACAAAGGGAAAGGAAGAGAATAACATAAAATGGAAGAAAAGAATTAAAATGAAAGAGGATGTTTACCTCTTGATCTCTTCTCCTTGAGATCCTCCTTAAGGGCTTTGGTCTTGGTATTTTGGTGAGACCAGAAGCTCTAGGACGTGGGGAAGAAGATTGGGGAGGGAATTTTGCAGAATTTAGACAATGCTCAAGGCTTGAGAGGTGTGGGAGGAAGAGGGGAGTGAGGGTGGTATTTATAGTGGAGGAGGGGAGGTTTTTTAGATTATTCTAATCATTATTATAATATTTTTATCAAGACTATGAATAATCTCCAAAAAGAGTGGCCCTAAATAGTGATAAGATCATGTTATTTCCATGAAAGTGTCCTTTCATCACTTATGGTGTCATAAATTGTGCATATTTACTAATAAATTGATTATACGGTATTTTATCGTATTTCATTATTCACTGAAAATTCAAGAGTTTCAGAAAAATACCAAAAATTTACCCCTACCATTTTTCGATGTGTAGAACTCAAAAGCGAAATACATTTTTCAAAAATATTTTTCTAAATATTATTAATTAATTTCTAAATAAGGTCACCGTTAATTTGAAAAATAACAATATTTAAGTGCAACTAGTTTTATGTGACATTGGAAAATTAATTAAGATCCCATTATCCTATTGCCTTGGGAAAATAAAATAATAATAATATTTACTATTCATGAGGTCATATTACTATTCATATCACTATTCATATTACTATTCATAAGGGTATGTTACTATTCACCAAAAAAACAAGTTTGTTCTATCAGACTCCAAATGACTTACTGAGCACAACTCTAGATGAACATTTCTTGAAATTCAAAACATAGAAAAGGATAGATTATAAAATTGAATTCTATATTTATTTCCAAAACCTTGGGGTGTCACATTATTCCCTCCTTCAAAGAATTGCTTCCTCGCAATTCATTTCATAACCACAAAAGAAAGCTCTCGGACGTTCTTACCACATCTCCCGTCAAAGAGGATCCTCAGGTGTGTTCAACGGAAAACCCAAATTGTTGCTCAACTCCTCTAGTTCTCTGACCCAGACACACCTCGGACAGAAGGGGTTGAACTCTTGCATCGAACACTCGGGCTTCCAAAGGGAGGCTCGAATAGTGCAATGTTTAGAAATTTCCGAATGGACCAACATACGAAGAAATCGCCGAATTATGTCTCAGTTGAGAACATCTAAGTCGTAGATAGTGTTGTACAAGCTAAAACTAAGGAGTTGTTACATGTAAGCTGCACAAAGTTTTCCCCCTAAATCAGCCTCTTAAAAACATAACCTGGCCGTATAGTTTCTTCCTAGGGTGAAACATTGGAATAGCCCGTCGTGGTATTTTCCTCTTCCCCTGTACTCAACCAATTGTGCCATGGATAAGCAGTAGTAAATGGAAGCATTCCCTTGGCAGGTGCGGAGAATGTCCGGACTGTTTGTCACTTCATATAGTTGTTTACACGTTTTTCAAAAGTTTTCGAGAGGTAGGTACCCTTCTTCAGAGGTTTTGATTGAAATGATTTCCAAGATCTCCATAGGAAGAGATAAAATATGGGTTTGTCCTTCTATCTGAAAATTTATTATAAAATTTTACTTAGTGATACTCATTTAAAATTATAACCGATGAAAGGATAACAAAAAGAAAAGACAACATGCTATATTTGTATATAACCATTGGTTCAAAAAGTAATGTTGTGCATGGTTTCCCAAGTCCCCCAATACATGAATCCCAAAACTATCTCAAAGATTTAAATCTTCCAAAACCATACGCAACACTAAAAACACATTACTCCAGAAGTCCCTTTACCAGAGATACCACCGATGCTAGGGTTCTGATGACCTCAGGTGAATTCCTAAGGTAGTATTCAGCTGCTCGATTTCCTTAACCCAGACACACTCCAGACAGCTAGGGTCGAAACTATGCTTAAATCACTCAGGCTTCCATAGAGAGGCACGAGAAGTGTGGAGGTCAGAAATTTCAGTGTGGACTAAATCCCTATAATTCCCACTCACCACATCATTCTTGAAGATATTGATGTCGTAAAGTTTTCCATACACACTAAAACTTAGGATCTGAAATAGGTAGGTCGCTCGATGGTCACCATCCAAAGCAGCTTCATGAAATTTACCCACAGCTCGGTAGTTATCAGCCAGAGTAAAACATAGAAAAAGAGCTTCATGATACATCCCTCTTTTCCTATATGCAGCAAATTGTGCATATGTAATACGGTAATAGACCAGATTGCTTCCTCGGTAAAGATGGAGAATGTTTGGATGATTTGATACCCTATGGAGTAGTTTACAAATCAGACGTATATTGGCATAGGGCTGGTCCTCTTCAGAGCATGCCTTGACAATTATAGTCTCTAACAACTCGGTAGGTAGTGATAAAATATTGGTTGGTTGAATCATCTTCAATCTGAAAAGTTTTAGTAAATCAACATTCAGTATGGAAAATCCATTTTAAACCAAGTTATTTCTTTATATAAAAACATAACAAACAAGAGAATACAACATCATTCATTTAGACATGATTTATAAAACTCAATAAATTACACAATCTCTTGATCCCTTTCACAAAACATTAGTATGGGCTTCCTGACATCATTGGTGATGTCCCTCTACCTCCACCGCCTAAGGAGGAAGGTTTTATTCAACTCTACTCCCAGGGCAGAACAAAGCTCGCGGGTCACCTCTTCCCAAATACACTCTCGGCAAATTAGATCGTGTTTAAACCCAAACTCTCATTTAATACAGGTTGTTTTCCAGAGATAGGCACGGGTAACATCATGTTCTGCGACATCCGATAGGATTTGGTTCTGAAAGATCTTTCGAACCACATCATATTTTAAGGATTCGATGAAAGATTCAAAATCGCAAAGGTCCTCAAGCATGCTGAGACTCAGGATTTGGTACATAAAGACTGTGCGGAAGTCCAGCTCCTTTGCAGCATCTCCGAAAGCCGTGATGGCCAACCATTTTTATCCATGGTAAAACACAGTAAGATTCCCTAATAGTACTTCCCTTTATTTTTATAATTCATGAATAGTGCATTTGCCATTTGGTTATACACAACTTCTGATCCCCGAAAGATTCGAAGGACATTTGAGTTTTTCGAAACATTGTAAAGAAACTTGCAGGATAGTCAGAGGTTTTGAAAGGGTTCAAAGTCTTCTGTACATGACTTCCCAATTATAGTTTCAAGGATTTCCGTGGGGAGGGAAAAAAGACTTGTACCTTCATTTTCCATCTGAAAATATAAAAAAACATCGCTCTTAGTATTGTTTAAGCAAGTTAATAATTGGTCAGTTCTGGTTTCCAGAGTTATTCAAACCCAATACTATGAGGAAAATTTACATTAACTCCCTTATAATGGCTTACAAAAATATGAATTACCCTGACCATATCCCCTGGGAGTGTCGTAACCAAGAGTGCAGCAAGGCCCGTTGTCGTGTACCAGTTCCCGTTCGAGTCTAGCTCAAAGCGATGTTTTCGGGTTTTACCCCTAGATACATCTGTGCCAGAGCCGCCTCTACCTGCTCGTATCCAGACAGGGATGTATTTGCTATAAGGATTGAAATATTCTATTCCTTACCAAAATACTAGGATGCTTTTTTTACATTTATCTTCAAATACAATCTTAGGGCTTTGTTCCCTAATCTACATTTTCAAAATCTAGTTCCCAAGTTTTCTACTAAACTTTCCTCTCATACCAACTGTAAGGACCCGACCCTAGTTACCCGGAGCCGGTGCCTTATTTGATTACATTACCATACATACGAGTAATATGAATCCCGAAGGAACGGGTAGTTTATTATTATTGGAAACAAGATACATACATAAGTTTATCATTACAACATGAAGGGAAACAAAAACATTATTTTAATCCACTAGAAACATCTCGTATCCTAGATTATACTTGTAAGTAATTCACAAATTACTTCTTCATATCCTGAGAAAATGAATCATAAGAAAGGGTTGAGCTCAAACGCTCAGTAAGAGTAAGCAATACAGTGGAAGATAATATAAACATTAGACATGGTGAATAATTGAAAACACATGCCTTTCATAATAAACTTGAAACATATTATGGATGAAATATGAACTAAACAAATAATGCCATAATTAAACATAATTATGGGTATTTTACTAGTCAAATAACCACATGAAACATGAGACCATAAATATAGTCATAGAGGTATCTTGGGGCATTACATACATAATCTTGTAACCATCTTGGCTACCTTAAAATTTGTAACCATCACGGCTACCTTACTTTGTGTAACCATCACAGTTACACTTGGAGTAACCATACGGCCGACCTCCAACTTACTCATACCCAATGAATTGGAGGGAAATATAGGTCCCACCCTTCATCATAAACTATTCCCAATAACCAAAACATAATCATACAACATAAACAATAGCATAAAAACATTGCCTTTGAATCTTATAGAACAGAATTTTAAAAGAGGATTTTAGAAGAAAAGTCCCTTATAAACATCATATACATGAAGTGAGGCTTAATAGAGTGGATGTATTATGTATATACTCTGTAAATACACATAATGAAACATAATATGAATATAACCCATCACACAAACAATTTAAATAGCACATAAATTATAAAGTAGAAGGTTAACCCAAAGAATGGAAATCGGGTTAAGAATTCCCTTACAACAATGTGATCGGTCGAATCATATGACCAGAACATAATAAATATCAATTGGATCATTGAATAACATGAATATAAAGAGAATAATGCTATTATATATATCTAATGACAGTACACATATTCCGCATACAAGAAATAAGCGGCGAATGACTAAAATCTCACAAAAATGAAAGTGAGACGAGGAACCCCTTACAACTTTGTAATCAATTGATTTGTATGACCCAAAATTAATGATTGTCAAATGATAAATTGAATATCATAAAAATAAATATATTCATGATATGCGACAATAATGGGCAGTATACATACACCATAAAAAGTAAAAATAGTGATTGCGGAATATCTCACAAAAATGGAAGTGAGATGAAGAAACCCTTAACTTAATCTTGTCTTACTTCAAACTTGTTAAATACTCCCGTATAATGGTTAAAAGATTGTTATTAGTATTTTACAGAAACATGTTCATGTTTATAACATCTTATATGTTCATTTCATAACCTCATTTCACCCCTTATTTGTTAGTATTTTGTTCCATGCATTATTTTGGGTGAGTTCTTTTGTGATTTTCACGATCGGTTCATGATGAATCATTCTTGTTGACTGGAAGTGAAACTCCAGAATTGTAAAGGAGTAGTATTTACATATTTCTAGTACCATAAATTTTACCATTTAACACTTTGATGCTTTATATGATTATGATTAATAAGTTAAAACATTAAAAATGTTCGTTTACATCATTTAAGTGGTTCTTTGATAATTACAACTTCATTTAGTCTTATAAATTTGAATCATGAGTACAAAAGAATTACAGAACCTTATATGAGTCATAAAACATATATTATAACCTGGTTCAACCATATAAATGGTTTCATGACCAGACTTGAATGAATTAACAGAAATTAAAAATACATCGTCCACGATATCGGTAATTCGAAACAAATGGAAAATGTTTTTTTATTCTTTAATAAGTGAGAGAGAAGAGGAATAATGATTTGTAATTTTCCATAAACATGAAAACATCCATAATATACATTATTCTGGAGATTTCATGCCTCTTGGATATGAGGGGGTGAATAAAGAAGAGAAAGGAATAATGAAATGAAGAAAACATGAGAAATTTCTTACAAAACTTCTGCAGCTTAACGGCGTCACTTAAAATTTCATAAAAACATGATTGATGAGAGGAATGGAATATCTCATCATCATAAAAACATTGGACAGTAAGGGAAACATTTAATGAAATATCCCAACAAAAGACAAAGGGAAAGGAAGAGAATAACATAAAATGGAAGAAAAGAATGAAAATGAAAGAGGATGTTTACCTCTTGATCTCTTCTCCTTGAGATCCACCTTAAGGGATTTGGTCTTGGTATTTTGGTGAGACCAGCAGCTATAGGACGTGGGGAAGAAGATTGGGGAGGGAATTTGGCAGAATTTAGACAATTTTCAAGGCTTTAGAGGTGTGGTAGGAAGAGGGGAGTGAGGGTGGTATTTATAGTGGAGGAGGGGAGGTTTTTTAGATTATTTTAATCATTGTTATAATATTTTTATCAAGACTATGAATAATCTCCAAAACAGGTGGCCCTAAATAGTGATAATATCATGTGATTTCGAAGGAAGTGGCCTTTCATCACTTATGATGTCATAAATAGTGCATATTTACTAATAAATTGATTATACGGTATTTTATCGTATTTCACTATTCACTGAAAATTCAAGAGTTCCAAAAAAAACCAAAAATTTACCCCTACCATTTTTCGACATGTAGAATTCAAAAGTGAAATCCATTTTTCAAAAATAATTTTCTAAATATTAATAATTTAATTTCTAAATAAGGTCACAGTTAATTTGAAAAATAACAATATTTAAGTGCAACTAGTTTTATGTGACATTGGAAAATTAATTAAGATCCCATTATCCTATTGCCTTGGGAAAATAAAATAATAATAATATTTACTATTCATGAGGTCATATTACTATTCATATTAGTATTCATAAGGGTATGTTACTATTCACCAAAAAAAACAAGTTTGTTCTATCAGACTCCAAATGACTTACTGAGCACAACTCTAGATGAACATTTCTTGAAATTCAAAACATAGAAAAGGATAGATTATAAAATTGAATTCTATATTTATTTCCAAAACCATGGGGTGTTACAACAATTGATATTATATTTTACATCCTTCATTATTTGGAACATTAAAATTTCATTTTGGTTGTCTATTGTTTATAAGGTGAAGAAGACCTGTGGTGGAATCGAATTAAGAATACATGGCTGCAAGATGAAACTGAATCCATGGAATGAGACAAGTTCATGAACTTATTTCTCAATAAATACTTACCTTGTATTCTTAGAACAAATATGGAAAATGAGTTCCTTGAAATTATGTAAAATGATGATGAATAATTTGGTACATATTAGGTGAATTTTACAAGATTTTTAAGGAATGATTCTAGCATTATCATCCAACATGGAAGTAAAGTTGATCGATTTTTCAATGGCATACAACCAAGTCTTCAATGTCTTTAGTTATAAGATACTTCAGCTGCTATAAAGAGATTTCAAGTTGTTCTATCGTGTTAGAAGTATAAGTTGTTGTTATATATCCATCACATGGTGTAGACAAGATAAAAAAGTTGGAGTTTAATGGAAAATCTCAAAAATATGGTGAAAAGAAGATTAATTATTCCTTATTGTCAATGTGTTGAAAGAAGACTGGTGGAGATTTTCTTAAAGGAACTCAAAAAAATTTCATGTGAAGAAAAGAATTTCATCAATAAGGTGAGTGATGAAGTAATGGGAAAAATGTTTCTAATTATGTGAATGTAGAAAAGACTACAGAAAACACACCACCAACACTTCAGTGATACAACTCCAATGAAATGGGGCATTATTCTAACCAATTCCATAATATAAGGGTTAATGATGATCGATGTCAGCAACCTGTTAAGGAAATAAGGCAAATTAAAGTCACATGTGATCCCTATTGGTGGTGTTGAGTATGACAATGAAGGTGTGGAATGATTAAGTGTTTATGTAATGTGATTCAAAAATAGTGTTTGAATATCAATGTATTTTTTATTGTAGATTTCATAAATTATATGGTACCAGTGACCATGAAAAGTAATTGAAATATATTTTTAAAGCAGATCATATGCAATAAATGAAGGGATAAAGAGATATGTTTGATAGTATTAATGATATCATGAAGAATAAATTGATAAAGTGATATCATGATGTGATTATATAGAATTTTTGTTATATTTGGTTTGTTGAACGAGTTAATTTTAATAGAATTCATGTTGTCACTAAGGTTCTATAATAACTCATGTTGTTATCAAATTTCTAGAGAATATATGATTAATGAATTCAGATGTTTAGAATGTGACAACCAATAACTACCAAATGAGATATATGGGAGACAAATGTTAAGTCGATTAAGTTCCCCTCATTCTAATGTTTTATATTTTTTGGATTGTAATGTTATCAATTTATAGATAGTATAATTTATATTCTCATTAATGTTTGTTAGATTAATGTATTATCTCACTATAGGTAGACTAATTAATATTTAATAATTTGTTCTAACCTTTTTGTTGAGATGGATGGAAAGACCTATCATTCAATCGTATGATCTTCTAACACATTAAGAATGCAAAATTCAACTAAATTTTTTAAATAATAGATGATGTGGAAATTATTCCAGGAACAACCAACACTGATATCACACTCAAATCGAGTATGTATTTCTCTTTACAAAAAAATTATTCAACATTTGAGAAAATGATCTTAATGACCAAAAATGTTATCCTAGTTCCCCTTTATTGGATGAATGAGATGGTCCCTGAAATCATCATAGATTGATGGCTTTCTAGTAGTCAACTTTTTCCCAAATGTTATTCTCTATCACTATCAATCACAACATGATGGTCAGATTTACCTTCCATATACACCTTTTAACTCCCGACCTATGTTCTCTAATATAGAAACCCAGTGATGAGTTACGTTGGGTAACCGTGACATATCTAAAATTAATTTTTTAAAATTCTGTCTTAGAATTCCTTTTTATGATGTTGGTTTCTAGGAAAGAAATTTTCATTTAGAAAACCATTTGTAGTCCCGATGAATTTTGATGAAGAAATTCATTTAATGGGGGTAGAATGTAATGCCCCAAAGATGTAATTAGAAAGACTATTTTTAATTTCTTTGTTGTCTTGTGTTTTATGCTACACCAATATTAGTTTGAACTATACATGAAACTATATTATGATGCTGTATACACAACCATATTATTGTCTTGTGTTCCACACAATTCCATGTGCTTTTGATAAAATTCATTACACAGAACCCTAAGTATATATTTTTTCCTTGTACAAATTAACTATGTTTGGATTACGTTATATGCCTCACAATATTAATCTTACACTATATACAACACTAACTTGTCTTTCGTTACCCGCAAGAGAAACCTTCTTCGGTAGCTTGCGTAGTACACGATACACAGTTTCACTTAACACTATTATATTATTAATATATTATTATTTAATAGGATATAATCTATCCTTCATGAATATTATTAATCACATTATTAATTTTCTATCATTGGAATTCAGCTTACACTTTTCTAGAACAGAATATGGGAAAAAATTATTTTTTTCGGATAATATAAGTGTTTCTTCAAAATAATGATGTTTTACAACCTTTTTATGGTAGAACCATTTTAAATATAGTTTTTACATATTTATAGGTTAAAATTGACAAAATAAACTTATTCTTGGGAAGAGGGATATATATATTTACTTTTTTTTATTTTTTTTATTTTTTTATAATATTCAAATTTTAAGGAATAGTGAAAAAATACCGCATTTTAATTTGAAATTACCTTTTCATATAATTTATTTATACTGTTACATTGTATTCTTAGTTGGTTTTAAAGTGTAATTATATTATTTTTTTTATCATTTAATACAATTTGGGTAATTGAAAATAAATTTACTTTTAAATTTGATATAAACACTTGTCATTCTTTTGATAGTTATTACTTCTGAAAAACCTTGTTTTTGGTTTTGACAAAAAGAATTAATTTTAAATTAATTACTATAACTTCATTGTTTTGAATTTAGAAAAATGGACTCCATATTTCTAATCATAAGTTTAATATTGTTTAAATAGGTATATTTTATTTTTTTACATTATGAATAATAACTTTAGTTGTTATTTTATTTACCACTGTTAAAAGGTAAATCTGTTAAAAATGGGTAATAATTAATATTATAATAATACTAAACTACACTAAAACCTATTATAATCCTATTGTATGAGATATTTACCATCATGGGAATCCTTGGGTAGATTCTGGGACTCCATGGATTCACATGGATGTGAAAATTACATTTTATAATAATTAATTTAAATTAAAGATAATTATAAACTAATCATATATATTTTATTAAATCGATTATCATATAGGGTTATATAATTGATCATTATGTATATAGATATTCATAAATATGAAAAATATATTTCATATATCATTTTTTTTATTAAAAAAACTTAGATATTAGATATATATATTTATTTTAGACACAATTATGAAGTAGGGATTACCTCATTAATGGATTTTTCAAATAAATGAATTTCTAAATAATAAAATAAATTTAATTTGAATATTTTTATTCCATAAATGAATTTTATCGATGAAATGAACATATTATTGACTATTTAATACATTTTTATATAATTAATCATGTTGTTATTATTTGTTTAAAAATTCATGTATGAATAGTGTCCAAAATTTACATTATTCAAAACATAAAACATTCTATAGTTTACTAAATAATATTTAATTCATAAATATATATTATTCTTAAAAATTGTTAATATAAGACTAATTATGTCATAAATAACTTTTTTTGGGTCTTTTGGCATGATATGGTAATTAAATTAACCCATAATGTGTTAATAACAAGATATCACAGTTTGATTTTAAAGGGTAAAATAAAAGTTAAACAAAAAAGATAAGGATAAAAATATACGAGAAACATATCTAAAAATAATTGGATGATGGCTATTAGAACCCAAACAATCTTATCTTAGAATTGATATTTTTTGGTCCTTTTTTAATTGAAATTGAATTTTATAAAAATTTATATTTTAAGACATTCTTATAGTGCCTCTCTCCCCTCTTATAAAAGGGCACCTCCTCCCACTCTTCGTCACTCAAATTTGAGCATTCAAGATCATCAAAACCATTCCCATTTATCTTATCTACTTCATTTGATAAATTCTAGAGGATTGTTTTTTCTCAAAATACCATCTCTGGTATCATTAAAGGAAATTTAAAGGAGGTACATTGAGAAAGGGGTAATCTCTTCTACTCGTTATTTCAAATTTTGTTCTCATTCTACATCCTATTATTTAGATGTTTCATTAAAAAGATATAACATCCGTATCTATCATTTAAATATATGATATTACAATTTTTAAACAACACTATTTCACCTTCTATCTATCCTACAAAAAATGAAATCACTATGAGTGAATATGTATGACTTACCCTCTCCATGTCGTACTGTAATATGTTTTTCACCGCCACCATACATGGATGGGTATAATGGAGGAAAAAGTAACTATATATGATAATTATAACATGATATTAATTTTTATGTATTATAAAATATCCAATTCAATATCATTCAACAAATATGGGAACAATATCATCACTCGTGCGTACATATGACTTACCGTCTCCACAATGCGATGAGATTTCTTAACCACGTTAACCATTAAAGAATGATTATAATGTATATATAATAAATAAACATGAAATATATTAAATAATTATACTACTGGATTTATATATTTATTTATTTATTTAACTTACTTACATCCATTCAATATAAATATGAAATGAAAACATCGTTCATGCGTACGTACGGCCTACTATCAATATTAACAGTGTATTCAATTTGGTTTATCTATCTATAATGTAAATTTTTATATACTAGATATATATAATATATATTTCATGTATAATATTTTTTACGTAATTAAATCATTATATAAGTAATAATTTCATGAATAACAATTCCAAACATATACGATAAATAAAATGATTATTACCCAAAATGTTTCTTTAACATGGAGATGACAAATAAAAGGCTAATGTAAAGTGGTAACATATTTATATATGATATCATAAATATTATTATGGTTCAATTATAAGTTATTAATAATTTTAAAACCACTATACAAGATTTCTGGACACATAGGGAAGAAATCAGATATATGGTAAGGGATAACTTTTCCAATCTCATTTTTATCTGAGATTTTTTATTAGTAAGTATTTATTGAGGTTATATTTATCATCAATGTCCATGTTTTCTAAAAATGGTTTCATAAATTTTTTACTAATCTTACAATATGATTAAATTCATTTTTACACATTTTTTACATTTACTACATGGTAAGGAATGAATTTTTCTTTTTATCCAATCATTGTAATTTTTTGGACCATTCTAGCAAAAGTATGAGGATAATGTTTCTTATTAAATTAAAACGAATGAATGGATTATTTTTGTTTCATAACCCCTTATTTCCACTAAGAATCATCTATAATATTTGAAATTTATTTTCAACTAAATAATTTTCTATTAAATATTCTGTGGAATTTTTAGAAAAAAAATCATTTTTAATGATGGAGGCATGTTTTCATTAGGAATTATCTACATGTGTTTTATCAAAATTATTTTCCATCTAATATTACATAGGGTTATGTTTATATACATATTATTACATTTATTTTATTTTATTTATGATGGAATTATTTTTATAATGTCTATTTATCTTATATAGATTTTGTTATGATGATATGACTGTTAAGAATCCCATTTTATATAATTGGTTTGGCTATGACGAATGATTTATGATTTTTTGGCACATGTAAGAATTATTTCCTTATGAGATGGGTGGGACCTATATCTCCAACCAATGAATTTGGTAATTATTTATATCTAATTACGTAAACATGCTTGGAAAATAAAGTAAATATGGTTTAACAAAACAGGGATAGAACGACAATTGAATCTAGTTCTGTAATACAAAGTTTAAATGATAAGTACACACAATTCAATAATGGACATTGTTCACTATTATGGTCATGGAAACAATGTCTTAACAACTATTAAAATATTATTATATTCTTATTTGTTTTCCATAATTACATGTTTTGTGCCAATGTTTTTCTATCATGGTTAATGTTTATTTATGATCTTTTCCTTACATACTACTATGATTTATTTCATGACTAATGATTTTGATGTTTAAACTTTATTTTCATTTTTAATGTTCAAATGTATATTGTTTGTTTTATTTTTTCCATGTTTACCCTTATTGTGTATTTCATCTCACCTTTTTTATGTTTTACGTTCCCCTAGATATAATTAAGGAGATTAGGTAGGATAAAAAAAGGGGAACATATTTGTGGGAGATGTTGAAGATCTTTCATGATTATTAGAAGATTATGATCCATGTTTCCCAATACACTATACTAATATGGTCTTTGGTGGTATTTTTATGTCATGTATTTGGTATTCTGAAAAAGAAATGTAATGTCAATGTATGTCAAAGTGGGGTCTTTATCCTTTGGCACATACGTAATTGCAGACCTGCTTTCCAAAGTCATGCAGGCATTGTGGTGTTTTTCAAGTGATGTTATAGAATGTGGGTTGGTAGATCGGGTGGAAGGTAAGAATCATCACACATTATTTAGTTAATTCTTTCATACCATTATAATCTCTTTTATATTCAATAATTTTTCATGAATCCATCCAAAATCCCAATGCGAGATTGGTTATTCATGTGCCAAAGATATAATTGACTCCATGTGTATGTGTGAAAATCTATTTATTACAGGGGTTAAAAATATCCCACATATTAATTAATTTTAATTAAATATAAGGCCTCATAACCAGGAACCCTATATTGTATCTTCAACAAAAGTGTTCATTGGTGTTGTGGTGTTTGGATAGGGCCTTGAGAATTTCTTTTTATATATCCTTATGGAATGAATAAAAACACATGTAGCTTAGTGCCTCTTATTTTTAAAATTATTTACGTTTAAAATCAATTGAAAAGATATGATCTAATAAGTTTTACATCATGTGGTATAGACTACTATCAGAAAGGATCCTAGACATGGTTGGTTTCAAACACACGCATGAGTGGGCCTTTTGGTACATCCTATTTTTTGATTACTAAATAATAGGAGGTATGGATCGTATTTAACCCAACATTGGATCCATCCATCATTCCTCGACAAAGAAAAATGATTATCTTTATAATCATAATTTTAAGGAAGTCCAATACATTTTCTATAAGAGGAATCTTTCTCAAGTTGGGGCTTAAACCAAATAGGTATAAGCTAATATCCATAAACATTACATAATCTGTATTTATGATAAGAATTCACATTGGGGATCTTTTTAGATTTAGTGTTTTATAAAATTACGACATTATAAATACACATCATGCCATAATTATACTAGAGGATACTATCAAAATAATATCCATTGTTCCACCAAATTAAAAAAATTTACAAATAAAATATGATTTCTTCTCTAAATAAAAAATATTCTTGACTTATTTCTTTCCCTTACTCATTCTTATACCCAGTGAAAATTTTTAAAACCTATGGATGAGCACAAAAACCCTGTATGGGATAAAATAAATAAATAAAATGTTACTCTATGAATATTTATAACACCTTGAATTCATAAGATTCAGTAAAACCTAATAGAAATCATAAATTATAAAGGTAACTTCTATCTTCCATATCATACATAAATTATAGCTTCCACAGTTACACATGGAGTAACCTTCATTATTACGTTTGAAATAACCATCAGGGTATATTCCCTAAATCTCATAGGATAAACATTTTCTTTTAACTCTGAATCATTACCCAATGCATTGGAGAGCAATCACGGTATTACCGACCCTCATTTTATCACTAAAATCCCAATATATATAAGCAATACCCTAGAACCATAATATAATCAGAACAAATAAACCACGCATAAAGGATAAATAACATTTCTATATTAAAATAATAATATATCATTTTAAGATATAATCAATTCATTCTCAAAACCATTTTCGATTCAAAAATACAAAAAGGGAATATTGTATATAATATTATTTTAAACTCATTATGGACTCTAGATAATTCCAAATACTAAATATTGGTTATAGCAGTAGAAATATTGTTGTAGCCACATATGTTAAAAACATTCTTTTTTTCATTTAGTGAAATGATTCATAGAAAATGGTTCATTTTGATAACTATTGAATGATATAAAATGTAGAATTGTTTTATTTTACACAATATAAATGAAATGGCTATATAATGTCAAATTATGCCTCAATGAAAGGAGATTGAGATGACATCCCTTACCATGAGTCGGACTCATCACGTAAAATCATTATTTTCCTAAATAATAATATTATGTTAATTTCTACTTAGTTCAGAATTATTACATGTTTATTATTCCTTTTATATCACTTATTAACCTGTTATAAAAATTATATAATTATTTAAGACCATATTGAATGTTTTTTCGAAATTCATACTTGAGTCGAAAATGAACATTGTTTGATTTCACTAGTCCATGTGTTCATAATCCCATCATCTCTAGGATAGAATTCATGAAATAATCATCCCTTTTATACATTTAATATAATTTTTAAATCAAACCATTATTTTTAGCTTTAAAAAATGACCAACGTTATATTCTTGGAGAAGGTTGGTCGTACGTACACATTTGTTTGGTATTAATTATTCATTTATAATTATGGAAATAAGGTCTTTAATATTTTTTATTTCCATAATTATCCTAATATTATTAGAATCATAATAACCATACATATTATGTGGTGAAAAATGTTATTCGCATCGCTTCATGGAGGTGATTTTTCACATGTATGTACAAATGATGCTATACTTGTTATAACCATGGAACGTAAGAAAATTATTGTAATATTATTTTTGTACAATGATAAATATGTAATTAATATCACATATGAATATTAATTCTATTATTATAACTAATCTTGATAGACGTTAATGGAAATCAAAATAAATCATTTTGTTGAGGTGATAATTCCCACATGCGCACGAATGATTAATTACTTTCCCATTTGATGGATAAATAAATGGATTAAGTTAATGATATTAAAACAATAAAATATAATTATATTGGAATAACTGGATTTATTATTTCATCATTTTTTGTGGAGAATTTAAGGAAGTGGAAGAAGAAATAAAATTTAAATAAATAAAGAAAACAATACATCTATTTAGGTTGATAACCCTTGAAGAACCCCTTAACACCTAAAAGAAGGGTTTTATGCCTAAACTAAGGATTGATGAAAGTGGTAAGGGATTATAGTAAGTGTTTTGGGTAGATATTGTTCGAACCAAAAGGCTTTGGATGTGAAAGTATTAGAGAATGGAGTGTACCCTTTTATTGGAGAGGGGAGGGGAACCCTTCGAAACTCTTAAAAATTTAAATTAATATAACTATCATTTTTATTCCAAATGATTCAAACATGAGATATATCAAAATAATCTGATTATTGTTCTCAATAATCTCATACAATAGTTTTTTTACTAGTATTTATTATATTATAATCCTAATATTTTTGGATCACCCTCAATTATTCTCTTTTAATTTTAATTGTGATGACAACATTTTAAATTTTAAGTATCTTTAAATTCTTCATATCTATGGTAAATATCCTTTAATAGAATAATTAATTAATATTTACTCCTTATTAAAATAAAATCGAAATTTTAAATTATTTTTATGATTTTTATATAATTTAATAAATTACTATTTTTTTAAAACATTAATTATTTCAATTTATGCACTATTCATTTTATTGAATTTAAATAAAATCTAAAATAAAGATATAATATCCAACCAAAGCATTAAATTGTCTTAAAGAATGTCAAATTCATCTATAAAAATAGTGGTTGTCATAGATAAGATCCAATAATATTTATTTTAATATTTATAATATCATTTATTTGAAAACTTCATTAATAGGGTAATCACTACATCATTATACTGTCATAATTAAATTAAATTTTTTGACGTATAAAATTTTAAACTGAACTTCCTAATGTAGGAAATAGTTTTCTCTTTCTAATGACTAATTATATTCAATGATATAACATATATAAACCCATATTAAAATTTTATTATTTAGAAGACTTATTTTTATAACCTGTTTTCCTTTACTCTAAATAAAATGATATAAGTGTCATAATCACATACAAATGGCTTCCAATGGCCAAATTTTTAACCAAAGGATTTTTTGGTCAGACATATCTAATACAATAGGACTAGGAAATTTTTTTGATGTTTTTTTATTATAATACTATTTTTACCCTTATGTATCTAATTTACCCTTTAAAATTGGTAAATGAATATAGTTACCAATTATACTATCCATACTGTCCAAAAATAAAAGGGACCTATTTACATAATTCAGTCCTTATGATTCTAAACATTAAAACAATTTTTCTAATTTTAAAACAAATTATTTTCATTAATTAATAATTAATTAATTCTTTTTGTCAAAATGAGAAAACATGCTTTTTTAATTTACAAACCATCAAAATAATGAAATTTTTTTATATCAAATTCCAATGTGAAATTACTTCAAATGAAAAAAATAGATTAAATTATAAAAACATAATTCTATTACACTTTAACACAAATTAAAAGGATAAACTAACTATATAAATATATTGGATCAAATATATGTTTCGAATAAAAATGTACTATTTTTCAATATTCACCAAAATATGAATTTTATCAGAAAAATACCAAAATTTCATCCAAATTAAATTTTGATATCCTTACACCGAATAATAAGTTTTTTTCAAATAGAACATATAAAAGTGAATGAAAATATATTTAAAATGGGATCTCCATCAAAAGGTGGTAAACCTATATTTACAAAAATTGAAGTATTTTAAGCTAAAAATCAAACATACTCCCATTTTAAGCTTAAAAAAGATACTAGGTGAATGTAAAATAAGTTAAGAAACATGTTTAAACATAATTTAGTTATTTATATTCATTATCACCAAAACAACTGCTTGGCCATATCCAACATTTTGAAATAATAGTTTTACTAATGTATTATTTTTCAATATAACTGGTTCTTATGTGCAACTTATGATTCCGGGGAGACCCACTATTCTTGTCTAGTACACTATCGAAAAAAATCCCTTTTTATCAAATATTAATACCTAATTCATAGACATTATTAGATATGAAAATATAATGTTCTATAAATACCTTGGATATTTCTTCCTTCCCCAATTTTGCAAATTGTGTCCTTGCAATTTTATTTACTAATCAAATAAGTGGGGGTATTTATCCCTCATAGCATTTTTTGATTCCCTTGTTTCCTCTTTAGCCATATGGTTTTTTCATTTATCCTTAAACTAATAAATCACCTTAGTCAACAAATACTTTCTCTCAATGGTTAAGAACCAATATGGATTTTTTTCTCATAAGAAATATTTTCTTCCAACTGATCAACTTCTGTACTAAATACATGATATGGAACAGATAAGTATTTTCTAAACAATGAAACCTGAAAAACATTGTGTACCTAATCTGAAATTATAGGTAAATACGATCTGTATGGGACTGATCAAAAATTATCTAGGATTTCATAGGGTCCAATGATCCATGGAAACAAATCTCCCTTCATACCAAAATGCATCACACATTTACATGGTGAAACAGTGAGAAAGACCTAAACACCTACACTGAAAGAATGATCCATCCAACAGTTATCCACATAACGTTTCTTCCTACTATGAGATATCCCCATGTGTTTCTAATTCAACTGAATTTTTCCACGATCCCTTCTACCAATTCTGGTCCCATCAACTTTCATTCACCAAAGTAATCCCAAAAAACAATAGTTCAACATCTCTTTCTTTATAATGACTCAAATGGTGTCATTTGTATACATGACTGAAAAAAAATATTATAAGAAAAAACAAGTATGATGGTGAACCCAACATCCCTAGTAATCCATTGAACAAGAAAGTATCATAAATACCATGTTTCTTATTTTTCATTATGACTACCTATCTGATAGAGGATGAATTGATTTATGAAAATTTATTTCAGTTCCCGAACACTTATGAAGGCCTTTTCCAAAGTAAAAAAAAGTGAACTTGGGATCACAATTAGATAAAATGGAAAGGGGAACCCCATGTAACTTAACAATCACTTTAAGTTATAACTGATAAAGTTGGTCTGGAGACAATGCTTCTCAAATAGGATGAAATTGAAATGATTTAGTGAATCTATCAACAATAACCCAATAGTAATTACTAGCTCGAGAAGTATTTGGTAATCAAAATATAAAATCCATGGTTATATTCTCCCATTTCTATATTGGTATAAGAAAATACCGAAGAATCATTTTTGTTAACATCATCTCTTCTTTACCATATTGACAAAGAAAATGCTTCACTATAAATTCAACAATATCTCTTTTCATTTCATTCCACTAGAAATAATCCTGATGATCTCGGTACATTTTAGAACATCTATGATGAACTGAAAATAAAGAATTGTGAGCTTTACATAAAAATTCTTTCTTCAAATGTGAATTAGAAGGCCCACATATTCTCTTCCCAAACATAAAAACACAATCTATAATAATGATAAATTCAGGTAAATTAACATTTTGAACGAACTCTACCATTTTCTACAACTTCTTATCTTCCTTGTGTGCTTGCTTAATTCTGTTTGATAGATATGATCTCACTAAAACTTAAAACAAAAAAGTGGAATTTATTCACTAACAACTTCCATTCAAAAGATCATAAAATCATTAATCAAAGTGTCATGTTTCAAATGTAACATGGTTAATGTAGCATTACTTTTTCAACTCAATGGTTCACCAACTTATATTTTTTCCATGGTGGTAATGAAACGTACAATAATAATCCTAGATTAATTTTAGCCATACTATCTATCTCCTGTTCAATTCTTTCTATGTAAATATATACTATAAACATTTGTGGTCACTATATTTTTCACTAGCTTTCAACTTACGAGAAGCTTAAAAAATTACCGAATCATTATGCATTAGGACAAAACCACATCCATTCAATGAAGCATCATCATAGATAACAAATTGACAATTTCTAGAAGGTAGTTGAAACATTAGAGTATTCACCAATTTTCATTTCAAATCATGAAAACCTGCATTGCATTATTTAATCGAGATGATGTTAACACCATTTTGAGTTCACCAAGTCAGTGGCCCAGATAACCTCCAAAAAGATTCAACAAACCTCTATAAATAACATGATAAACCATCAAAACTGTAAATATAAGTTATATTTGTTTGTCTTAACCATTTTTCAAAAATATTTAATTTAGTAGGATCACTAGTTATTCAATATTTACAAATAATGTGACCAAGGAATGAAAAAAAAAATTAACCAAAACTCACATGTGTTGAATTTCCCATACATTTTATTTTCATTTAAGGTTTGAAAGATAACCCATAAATGAATTTCATGCTCCTCTTTAATTTTATAATATTAAAAAATATCATCAATAAACACAACCAAAAACATATCTAAGAACTCATCGAATATTCAATTTATGAGATCTATGAATACAATAGGTTCATTAGTTAACAAAATGACATAACTAAAAATTCATAATGGCCATATCTTGTATAAAACAAGGTCTTTGGTATTTATACTTCCTTTAAATTCAACTGATGGTACCCCGACCTCATGTAAACCTTCAAAAGATACTTAGATTTCTCGAGATGTTCTAAAAAATAATTGATATGAAGAAAAGGATACTTGTTCTTAACCAAGATGTTATTAAAGGCACTATAATCCATAAAATGTCTCATTGAACCATCATTCTTTTAATCAAACAAGATAGGGGAACCCCATGGTGATATTCATGGTCGAATGAAACATTTATCTAATAACTCATTCAATTGTTTCATTAACTCTAAAATTTCAATTTGGTCCATTGGATAAGGCGGTTTCGAAATCAGATTAGCACCAAGAACCAAGTCAATATTAAATTCAACTTCCCAGTCAGGTATAATAATGTGAATGTCATCAGGAAAGACATCAAGATACTCATTTACCACTAGAGCATCATTAATCTAAACAGTTCCATTATTCTCATCAAAATTTTCAAGGTAACATTATTTTTCATATTTTACTATTTTTCAGATACCTAATATCTTATCAATAGAAAGGGTTCAATATTGTAAAAAAACTGAATGTCTTCCTAAAAAGAATTTATTTTCCTATATATTAAATCATATCATGGTAAATAGAAATCCTATCCATACTAAGAATAACATAAAACACTACTAGAAGAAATCCATTATGGTTTGAAGTTAGAATCTTTCTACAGACAATAACAAAAATATTATTATAATTTATTTTTGTATCAACATTTAAAACAACTATTTTTCTCTATAATTTCTTGATTTATTTCTTGAGATTGAATTCCCAATATACTAGAAATTGTTTCAGAAATTGAAGAAATTTTTGACATAGAATCAAATAACATGTTGGCATAATCTGAATAAACAAACAATATACCTGATAATCATCATTTGATAGCCCAAAATATGCTAAAGTAGATTCAATGAATTTCACCAAACCTTATACTTATATTTTGGCTTGTTCCCATCATCGAAATTATTTATCGGACACCAGTTCTCATAATGACCCATCTCATTGCATTTAAATCATTTCTCTGACTGTATATCATATTTTTCCTTACCATAATATTTTTAAGAGTAGTTATGAGACATTTGAACCATTTTACCACCTCAGAATCACTTACCATAATTCAAAAGGCATTACCTATGTGATTTTTACCATAATTTTAACTAACTGCAAACTATATTTTCTTACCATCACAAGTTTTTTGAATTATTTTTCTGTTTGGTCTACCATAAAAACCACTAATTTTCATTTTTTTTCAAAGAACACATGATCATTGGAATACTCTATTCCAAAATTCTCCGCACATCAAACAAGATTTTAAAACCTTTTGATCTCAGAAAATTCCAATTCCCTTCAATTCATTGGCATTAAACCAGAGTAAAAAGAATTGATTTTAATATGAATATCCCATATAAAATTTAGAGTATACCATTCCAGTCGAGTGAATTTTTCTTCACAGGATGCCACTACATCAACATCCTACCTGAATTTCATGAATTATTTTTTCCATCACAAGTGAATGTCCCATAGGGAATTATTTCTCAAGAAACATACCTTTTAATTCATCCAAATCAATAGCATCAATCTCCTCACTATACTAGATATTTTTAACCATTGACCACCACTGATCAACCTCACCAACAAAACGGTATACAAAAGGACTATGTTTTTAATTTTCTAAGCACCCCATGACATAAAAAATAATTTCTTGGGATTTAATCTAGTCTTTACCTAACACAAGGTCATATGATTATATTAATGATGGAGTTTTTGGACTCATGATATTTCTCCACTATTGACATGTGAAAATATGGTTGATTTGGATGATCTTGGGCATAGATACCATCACTATTTATATCCAGAGTCAAATGTTCCACCATTACAGCAAATTATTTACTTCCAATTCCAACCATCTTATATTGCTGATTTGGAAGGTTGATTTCTTTTTGATGTCGTCCTAGAAAAACTTCCACGTTTCCCTTGTTGAAACCCATTCTGAATGGAATAATCTTAGACGAAGCAACATGGTAATCTTAAAATTATGTATCATTTTAATTTGACTATAAAGTAAAAAAAATTATTGATATTCTTATAACAATATCATAACCAATAAATTTATCTAAACTAACATTTGATACCAACTATAAGTCTATTTCCTTAAACAGTACATAATTTTGATTTAAGTCAATAATTAACATTGAGGGACTTATCACATCTATAATTTTAGACAATTATGTCATTATCACTACATATCATCCCATAATAATACAAGAGGATACTACCAAAATAATATCCATTTTCTACTAAAGGAAACCCTTTTACAAATAAAACATGAATTAAAATCATGAAAAAAATATTCTTGACTTCTTCATTTCTCTTACTCATCCATATCCTATTTGAAATAATTTTAAAACTTTTGATGAGAACAAAAAATATTAAGGGACATAATAAGGAAATAAAATTTTAGTCCATGAATATTTATAAATCTATGAATTCATATAAATCATGAAAAATTTATAGAAATCCTAAAGAATAAAGTCAACATATTGAATCCATATCATAATTACATTTTATCTTTCACGGCTACATAGGGAGTAACGATCAAGGTTACGTTTAGAATACTGATAACAATATATTCCCAAATCTCTTAGGAGAATACTTATTGTTTAACTCTGTCTCATTACCATATGCATTTGAGATCTATGATGGGATCAACCACCCTTGATTTATCATGAAACAACCCATATACCTAAGAAATAACCATGAATCATAACATAATAATAAAACATAAACAATGCATAAGGTAAAAAAATAACATTTCTACATTGTAATCATAAGATATCATATCACGATAAAATCAATTCATTATCAGAACAATTTTCAATAACAAAATGCCTAAAAATGGAATATATTATTTATATTTATTTTAAAACTATTATGGCTTGTATAGGATTCCAAATACAAAATAATGGTCACTGTGGTGAAAAGGTATTTTTTCCCACATATATTAAAAAAATTCTTTTTTTTTAATTTATTAAAAATATTTGTGAAATGATATTTCTTTTTGGAATCGTTGAAAAACATAAATGTCATAGAATTTTATTATACATTGTATAAAATAAAGATGTGTATAATGTTAAAATATGCCTCAATGAATGGAGAATGAGACAAAGTACCTTACCTTATGTCTAACTTGTCACATACAATTGGTGTATTCCTCAATAATAATTGTATGTAAATTTATACATGATTGAGAACTTTTTGAATCTTATTATTTCTTTTATATCACTTATTACCATGTTATTAAAATTACTTAATTATTTTAGTTCATATAAGAGGTTTTTTCGATATTTGATACTTGAGTGGAAATTGAACTTGGTTTTCTTGTCACTAGTTCATGTGGTCATATTTTTATAACATCCAAAATAGTATTTAGGACATAATAATCAATTCTATACATAAATCACTCTTTTTCTATCAAAACATTAATTATGGTTATGAAAAATGAACAAAGTTATATTCATGAAATTAGTACGCCATTAGTATGCATGAGTAACATTTTCATTTTTCATTGATCATTGTGAACAATGTTAGGATCATAAAAATAATACAAGTGATGTGCTGAATAAAAGTGATTCGAGTCGCATCATTGATGTAATATTTCACACGTATGCACGAACACCATTATTGTTTCTATGTGTATGGAAGGTAAGAACATAATTGAAATATTATTATTTTAAAATGATAAATATGGGATGAATATAAAATATGAATATTAATTATATCATTATAACTGATCTTACTCTATTGTAATGGAAAATGATCTAAATTGGGTCGTTTAGGTGATAATTCATACGTACAGACGAACGATTAATTATTTTCCCATTTGATGGAAGTAGGGATGGATTTAGATGATGATTTTAACATAATAGAATCTATGTATATTTAGAATAATATATTAATTTTATAATAATGCTTGGAAGAGTCTTGAAATAAGTTGAATAATAAATTAAATTTAAATACTTAAAGAAAACGACACATCTACTTCAGTTAATCACCTATAAAGAAAAACTTAACACCTCAAAGAAGGGTGTTATACCTAATATAATGCCTCCAGAACGTGGAAGGGATTCTAGTAAGGGTTTGGGTCAGATCTCTGCAAATCCAAAAGGCTTTGTAAGTGTTGTTATTAGAGAAGATAAGGTAACATTTTATAAGAGAGGGTTGGGGCACCCTTGGAAACGCTTAAAATATTAAATTAATATAAATTAATTTCTTTTTAAATGAATCCAAAAGAAGATATGTTATAGATAATATGAACATGGTTATAAATCCCCTCATACAATAATTTTTAGATATGTATTTATTTTATATTTTACGTTATCTTTTCGGTTTACCCTTAATTATTATCTTTTCATTTTAATTGTTGTAACTCAATTTTAAATATTTAGAGTCCTTAAATTTTACTTATATAGTGTAAATATCCTATAATAGGGCACTTAATTAACTTTTAGACCTTAATATAATCACATAGTATGTTTAAAATATTTATATTATTTTAAATTAATTTTATAAATTACTATTTTTATAAAACATCAACTATTCCAATTTTTACACTATTCATTTTATTGAATTTAAATAAAATGTAAACAGAGAAATGACATAAAAAATCATTGAATTTTATTTTTACATGTAATATTCATAAATAATAGTATTTTATGACATAAATGTTTTTAAATATTATTTATTCTAAAATTTATAATATCATTTATTTTCTTCCTTCCTTAATAAGGAAATCACTGCATCATCATTTTGTCGTAATTAAATTTAATTATATAATTTCTAGAATATTTAAAAAATATATCATGATGTATGAAAATTTTTTATATTTATAATAACCATTTATAGTGTATGATATAACGTATATAAACCCATATAAAATTTTATTTATTAAATATATTTATGTTAATATCTTGTGTTCCATTACTTTATATTAAAATATGTGAGTGTTATAATCACACCTATGTGGCTTCCAAAGGCAATATTTTCATCACAAGGATCATAGTGGATGGAAATATCTCATTCAGTAGGATTAGGACATGTTTTATGGTAGTTTTATGTATAATAATATTAGGTTTACCTGTATTTAACTATTTTACCATTCAACCTTGGTAAATAAAAATAATGATCAAATATACGATTCATCTCTCATAAAGAAAAGGACATGTTTAGATAATTTGGACTATCATATTCTAAATATGTAAACTATTTTATAAAATTAAAAAAAAAAATCATTAATTAATTTAAAATTAATTTACATTGTCAAAACGAGAAGACGCGTTTTTTAAGAGTAAAAAACAATAAAAAGATTGACATGTGTTTATATAAAATTTCAATGTGAAATTACAACTAATTACCAACACTACATTAAATGAGAAAAACCTAATTTAATTACACATTAAAACAAATTAAAAGTAAAAAAAATATATAAATATATTAGATTAAAATTCTATTTTGAATTAAAATGTTGTATTTTTCTCACTATTCATTAAAAGATGAATTTTATTAGAAAAATACCATAATTTAAACCAAGGTAAATATTGATATCTCACATCAAAATAAGATGGTTTCTTTTCCAAATAGAACATATAAACGTGAAAAAAAAATATATTTTAAAAGTGTACACCATCAAAAGGTGGTAACACTACCAGTTAAAAATATTAGAGTATTTTATACTTCAAACCAGATTGATTCAAATTTTAAGCCTCTAAAATTTATCAGATAGAATTTAAACCATGTAATAAAATATTTTAAACTTAATATAGTTAGGTTATAAATTCCAATTCAGTGGCTAGGCTATAACTACCATTTAATATAATAATATTTATAATGTATTATTTTTCAATATAACTCGATTTTGTGTGTAATGAATGATTTCGGAAAACCCATTGTTGTGTGTCATGTATGCTATTAGACGAAGAGACCATGTTTACGTAAAATTATTATCTAATTCATAAATATTTATAGATATAAAAAATTATTATTCCATAAATACCAAGGATATTACAATATAATTCTCATATATGTGAACTAAGTGGATAATATAGACTCCAGTTATAATAGGGAACCTAAAATAGAATCTTGACTCATCTTTTATTTGCTAACCATGAAGTGAATATTAAATCATGGTATATTTGAGAAAAATGATAATAATATCAATTGAAAATTAAATTGTTTCTTTTTATTAATTTCAGGTAAGTGAAAATATGTGTTTAAGTTTTCTATGATATATCCTTAGAGAGGTGTCATACATTTAATATTCAAACCTTAGAGAAAATGTGAGTTATAATTTTTATAAAAAGAGATTGAATATATTTAATATATCATTGTAGTGTTCACCAAGGGGTTAATTGATGAAGACACATTAGTACTTCCTAGAGGATCCTGACCAAGTAAGCGAGTTAGGACATGTTATTTTCTATAGATTACACCTAGAAGAATGTTTATATGATTCAACTGGAATGTGGGATAGGTGAAGATATTTTTTGGATGTGGATCAATTTTGTATAAGTGGGTTCCCAAAACCCAACTTTATCTATATTTTGTTTGTTATTATCATATCATGTATATAGTCAGATATTAATGATGTATACTTACTATTTTTTTATATGAATTTATGCATCCATGATTTAAATGTTAATGTCCATATATTATTTACAATATCAATTGATTATATAAAATCCTAATCTATAACGATAAGCTTGAGATACTATAAAATTAATCATAAATATATATATTATAGTCAAAAAAATTCCAACATGACATAGTCTATGTATGACTATCAGGTGCTGAAGGATCATAAGAATTGTTAACTCTTCGCAGGATGATTGAACAAAATGATATCTAAAAGTTCACTTCATGTGGATACTCTCCCCAAAAGGAACAACAGATGTTTTAGGTTTCATTGGTTGTTACTATCTTCAAACAGGTGTATTTGTCTCATGACATTAGATCATTATCAATGTGTCTCATTTGATCACATACTTTGATGGAAAAACCCATGATAATCAAATCATGGTTATAATGCATATGTTTTGTGTTTAATTGTTGTTATTATGTTGGTTGGATTATCAACATAAATTTTTTCACTTATGAGTATATAATGAAATATTTCTAGCCAGGATTATCATTATTATAGTTCCTTCATAAATCTATGACTATGGTAGTCGAGGGTAAATAGATTTATAAAGATAAATAAAAAATAAAGCAAGATGGGGAAATTGAATAGGTGTGCATCTTGAATAATAAGAAGACTACTAACAATGATATTATGTTACATAGTTCATGTTCATAGGCGGGCTATTAATTCAATGGCATTTCGTGATCTTCATATGGGCCTAGATGGGTGTCTATAATTCACTCTGGGCCTGTGAATACTATTTACATCTATTGAGAAAAAGTCAAAGAGGATCACTCACAATTGAGTAATAAGAAATATTCCCTATTTAGGTGAATATGAATATATACCATGGTGGGTCCCACCATGGGGTACTACGGTTCTCAATAATTATTGATCACAGATAAATAAATAAATTCATTATTATTCATGTGAAAAATAATTCGTTTGATTTGATTTTTTAAATGTATTTATAGGTGTTTAATTAAATACAACGAATAATATAACACAAAGGAATATTATATTAATATTCATGGTACATATAATATTTGTTTGAAATGTGGGATGATTAAATGAATTGGGTTTACCAAATAATATATTGAATATGTTTTTAATATTTTAAATAAAATATAAAAAGAATTATAATTCAATTACTTTTTCATAGTTTTTTATTCATTAATTATTTACTGGATATTAATTTTATAGGGGTTAGGAAACACTATATAATTATCTTGAGAAAACCACTATATATGTAAAAGATGAGCTTCATTCCATATACTATTCATTCATTCCAAAAGAGAGATTCTATCTTATCCCACATTCTTGAGAGATAAAGCCCCTTTATGGGTGAATGATTCATGATTGCCTTCACAGATCGAAGGAATGGGATCATGGTAATCGATGGAACATTTGAAATTTCATTTAAGATCGGTGCTAGAACCTTGTATTTGATTAATGATATGCACATTAATTCTTGAAGTAGATTTGGTTGATCTAGAGGGGTTCGAATTAGGATCATTCCAGTACTAGTTATCAACAACAGCTTGTAGTTGAGAATTCTATGTTTCAAATGATTTACATGTTATATTTAATTTTTCTATGGAATTTAATAAACATAATTTCCTCAAACCATATCAAGGATTAGATCGTCAGAGATGATGAATTTTCATTGCTCCAATGAAGTATTATTTTGAAATCCCCATCCCATTGGAATCGATTTCACACCCTAGTACCATTAGTAGGTGTATTTAAACTCTAGGAACATTATAAAATCAACAAGACTATATAAAATATAAATATTTTGGAATACCAATGGGTGGATCTACACTTATGATGTTTGAGGAAACTAGGAGGAATATCTCCGCTCGATCTATTTTGGAGACTAAAAATAGAATTGCAACTCAATGTATATTTTATAGATCTGGGTGTTTAGGTAGATATCCACGTTGCATTAGACCCCATGTATGAGACCTAGAAAAGTAGGTTTTCTATAGAGAGGGATTCAATTAGGCTTTACCCGTGTATGGTTTCACAGGTAAAGGACTAGAGAAAATTGGTTCAACCAAGTATGGGATCACAAGTAAGTCATTTTGGTAAATGTATGCGCCCTAGTATGGGATCTTAGTTGTGGTATCTAGGAATGTGATTCTATAGAATGGGAAATATGGTAGTGTGTCAAATAGTGGGTTCCACGAAGGTGTTCCCCGGTGGATTTTACCATGATAAGGGAACTCATGGTAGTTTTCCAAAATGAGTTCTAATTGGGGGATTAATATATTCATGGTAAGATAAAGGTATTTTCTCCAGTGACGGTGAATGAGGGAGCCTCACCATAATTAGGATGAATAAGGGGATTCACCATAGATTGGGATATGAAAATGTTTCTCCGATTTGAGTAAAAATTATAGGGTTCGTGACATAGATACTTGGGGGAAGTAGTTCCCTAGTACTACTAGGGTGAAAGGATTCCCTTAGTGACTATAATTTGGCACAACTTATACATATTAACAGGGGGTATCCAAAAGATTTTATTTAATGTCATTATAGAATGGTTCACAATAAGAGAAATTTTCGAGAATTAAATAACTCGAGGAAAAGTGGTTTCTTTCAAATCAACCTAAAATAATATGCCCCGATAAAACTTGATTACCCTATATCTGGGGTATTTTTTTAAGCATGATATACTACCATTATAGAATTTTTACTAGCACACAAGATGAAGGAGTGTAGTACTTATAAAAAAACATAGTCATTTAATATGTATAAAATGAGGATCCCTATGGTCTTGTTTAGTGGGAATTTAGGTAAATTTGAACAACGTTTTTTTGTGCACATGTGATGTGCTTAGTTGTGAATTATGCATTCATATCATCCATACATGTGGTTCATGATAGTAGAGTGAGCTAGTGTGTTTCACTAGGTTAGAAACATGGGTAGAACAAGGTGTGAAACAAATTGGGGAGCATGCTTGAGGTTATAGGAAAATTTTAAGGATGAGTGAAAGATATGGGATTACATCCTAAAGGTGATCTTGGAATTCTTCTTGGAAAATTTACAACTTTAGAAAAGAATTACTTTTGATTAGTAAGTCTATTTAAACTAGATAATCAATGATATAAATGCATGTAATGTGAATTACACCACATTTTATGGTATATATCACAAATAATCATGTATTTTGAGGCCAAAAAGAGATAAACATACCATTAAAAAATTTTCTTTAGTTTTTTTACACCCCTTCATCAATAGTTTATAAAATCCATGGAATAAAACTAGAGGGAGTTTATCACCACCAAATCATCTGAATGAGAATACATTTCTGAAGTATCTCTATCCCTTGAGGTATGAACAGTCATCAAAGACATGGAATTACAATTGTCTTATTCTTTATGAGTGATGATGATTTGTTACTCAAAATCAACTCATGTTATCTGGGTAAGGATTGCCTCATAGTTTCAATGCAAAATTTCACGGGATAGAATCTTATTTATAAAAAAAATCCCCCATAAGGAATCGGATTTTTTGGGAACAAATAAATCATATTTCATGGTAAATATATGTAAATATAACACATTACAAAATACATGGTGGTATTCAGTGGATGAATCACATCTGGAAAAGGTTCTAAAAAGACTGTCTCACCTCATGTATTTTAAATGTCACTAAGAGGAGTATCTTGAATCATGGAATTGTGATCCATAAGGTGTGTACCAAAAAAAGAATTGGTATTCTAAATTTGAAATGGTTTAATTTATATGAAGGGGGAATGAAATGAAATATGAATTTGAACATGATCCCAAAATTAGGGATATAGATCTCAGTATATATATTGTGAGAGTAGAAATAAAACTTGTAATGTTTATTGAAAATGTTCAACTACTTGAATCAATTTTGTGCATGTTGATCGATTATTTTATGAATGGTTAATAGATAAATGACACTATGACCAATTTTCTTAAAAAGATATGGCTCATATAAAGGATAACTAACATTTTTATGCTATGTAAGACAATGGATAAGGGTCTAGACATGACATTATTTTTACAAAGATATAGCTATTTTTAAATTGGTTAGGCCATATATTTGACCACTATATGTTTGTTGTCATAGTATATGATGGATTATATTTACTTTGATAGATTATGAAGAATATAATTGGGACTATATCTGACATACAAATCATAGGTCGATCATTTTTAGGGATAAGTGGTGTTCCCAACATGTATTATATATTTTTATTTCCACACTAAAATTTTGATAATCCATTTAGAGGGAGGCTTAGTGGGTAGGAACTCATATTTTTCTCAATCCATTCTTTATTGGGTTTTTTCTCAAATATATTGTTGGATATATAGGCTGAATTCCTATAAATAAGACACTAGATTTTTTCCTAGATTCATTTTGTGTGTTTACCCTTGTGATTATTTTTCCACATTGCAAGGGAATTTTAGTTTCATTTAAGTAATACCAATGGGAGTTGATCTCTATGGTCAAACAACCTCCACCATGGAAAAATAATGGACTATTTATGGAAATTGAAATTTGAAAAAAAGTATATATAGAAATTACATTATGATAATTATATCATATGGTTTAACACCTAAGAGAAGACAATAAAAACATTATAAATGATTAATGAATGAAATAATAAATGTTCCTAGAAGGTTAAGAAACTATATAGATGAAATAGTAACTTGACTTTAGAGTAGTAATGTTACCCTTATGAATAGTAAACTGGACAATTGTATAGTAACCTCACAGATAAAATTATGAATAAAAATTATCAATCTTATATATAGATATATTAAATAATTATATCATAGTATATGTAAAGAAATATGTTAAAAATTATTATTTAAGTGCTGGTTTGTTTTTGTAAGTCATAAGAACTTAATTACATGTTTATTCCTAATTTAATAATATAAAATAATGTTTATTTCATTAAAATTTATTCCTTAATGTAAAATTTTGATTCCTTATTATTATAATATAATGTTATGAGTCCTTAGTTATTTTTTCAAATCTATATAACATAAATTATAATTTTAAAATCAGTATTTTTCAAGTAAATTATGATTTTTATTTAATATTAAATTTCTCATTTTTAGAAAATTAATTTCAAAAATAATAGTTCATTTTTTAATTCCATAGGTAAAAATATGGTTACGGTGAATTTTTGGTATTTTTCATAAATTACATGAATTTTTGTGAATAATAAAATTCAGTAATTTATGGTATATATACATTATATGGTAAATAATTAATTTTTTGAGTAATGGATTTTTTAAGGAAATTGGTTCAAACTAACATGATATAATTACTATATTTATTATCAATAATCAACATTATTACTTTTATAGATAAAAATAATAAACCAATAAAATTAAATAATGAGAAAACACCCTCACGTCCAATATAAATACCACCCATCGCCATCTCTTATCCTCACATTTCTAAATCCTTTACCCCCATCCAAATTCATCACAATAATATTTCCAAGAACCTCTTACACATCTAGAATATTTTGTTCTTAACAAAAGACAAAAACCAACCCCCTAAGGAGGTTCTCAAGAATAATAAATCAAGTGGTAAAACCCAAATTCCATTTCATTTAATTTTTTTTCAAGATCATTAATTTTCATTTTCTCTCTTCTCTTTAACCTTTTCCAAGTGGCATAAAAACTCAAATATAATAAATATAATGTAATTCTAACTTTTTTATGGAATAATTATTAATCGTATCTCTTGTCCTCTCTCTTTTTCATTATGAATGAAAACATTGGCTGTGAGGTAACAATTTATCATCATCGTGGATGAAATGGTTTCATCTTTCAATTCAACCTTGAGGGATTGTCATTAAAAAATTCGTATGCTTGAACAATATTATAGTCTATGTATTATATCTTATGTAATGTTATGGAATCAGTTTTTATAATTGATATTAATTTATAAAACATGATGAGTTTCATTGTAATCAAAAAAACTAAATTAATCAAAATGATTATCATTAATGCATTATCAAATGAATAATCCTATATTATGGATCAAAATGGTATTTTTAATATTATATACGTTCATTAATAACATATAAGACCAGTTCTAGACAAATATACTCATACTAAATGATTTTCCATACACATATACAAGTAAATCTATCATGAAAACTAATGAAACCAATGCTCCTAAATAATGAAATTAAACCTCTTAACCCATCAAAAATGCCAAAAATGAACTTAATAAGGTTAAAATAAATATATAAAGGGATATTTACTTGTAATTTAATGAATATAATTTTATTATTCTCTAAAATAAGATCTAGAGAAGAATAGCTTCAGACCTAACGTATGGGATTCTACCTGAACATCCATTAATCTTTTGCGCTACTCCTTTTCACTTTTCAACCAAATAAATTCTATTTTATTTTTATGTAAATATTGTAAATTATACTTTTTTGTTCCAAAATAAAGTACCAATATACATTACTTATTCCTTTTCAGGTATATACATGTTTTTAAATGGTTCGATACTCAATTTTTCTCGATAAACAACCTCAATTTAAGGGAACATCAAGAATTATTTCCCATTTTCTTGTGAAATACGTAATCTATTTTAAGACATGATTATTTTTATCAAATAAATTAAATTTTTATGAAAAATTTCTTGGTTAACATTTGGTTTTATATAAATGATTATTTCATTTTTTGTTTTAAATTGTCATTAATATTTTCCTTAAACGACACTAAAAAAGGTCTTATCATACTAAAAATTACCCAATTCATTGGAGATATATTTAGGTGCACCCATAATATCATGTTCCTGAATATGTTTTCCAAATAAGGAATCACACATACACAATAAATCACAAATTGAATTGGGTAATGTTTAGTCTAATGAGACATTATGTCCAATGGTCCTAGTGGTTTGCCTTGACATGGGCTCTATGTGAAATGCTTTTGGTGGATAGCCTTGAATCATGCTCTTGTATGTGAAATGATCCTATATTTGTGATCCTATATGATTTAAAATCCATTAATCATGCTAATTTCATGTTTGATGTTTCTTTCACATTACTATGAGTCCATGATTAAATAATCCCATGTTATGACTCCTTATGTTAAATCATGTCCCATTACTATTTATATTATTATGTTATTCATTCTAACTTATGTTATATAAATTATTTAAATATTTATTCTCTTACTAATGATTTTATCTTATCCCATTTTTCATGTTATCCCTAGTTTATCCTATGCAGTTGTAAGGGATTAAAGGAATTTAGGATCTCATAATAGATAATAAATAAGAAAATATTTTATTTAGTTCCATGGTTTCATTTTTATGGAGCTTTTTCTCCCAAAAACTAGATATATTATCAATTGATTGTTATTTTTTATTTAATAATTATTAAAATAAGTTAATTATATGTGTAAAATTAAAGGCTCTATATAGTTGGTATCAAAAAAAATAATTATTGGAGACAAATAATAGAGAAATTTAATAATAATCCTATAGAGAATACCTTTTATGAGAAAACATCCTTAATGTTTTGTTAGTATATAGTAAGTGGTTTATCAAATAAATGAATCCCTATCTAGATACAATAAATGTACATGGTCCCATCCCAGATGTACTTCGGACTGATAAATCTAACAAGGTGTTATAGACCTGACTCAGAGTATCATGGAACATGGAAATCGGCCTTACTATGCAACTGGTTTGTCTCTCTTGGAAGAAATTCATTGGTAAAGTTATGATCTCATTATGAACCATTATTAATGAAAAAGTGATCCTATAAGAATATATGTTAAGAAATAGATCAAGTATATATTAGATTGAAACCTAAGGAAACACAATATATGATATACTTTTCATTTAATAGTTAATCGTTTTATGTTTATTGTAACAACTTTATGCATATTAACAATGTATCAAAGCCCCAAATTTAGCTATTTTTTAATTAATGTAAGTAAATAGAAGAAAACGTGCCAAAAATCAATATGCAAGGAAATTTGAACATTTCCCTATTTATATACCAAATATTACTGAAATGGTTGATCAAAACAACATGAAATTTCAGGATTAACTTTCTCATGATATTAATAATAACTTGAATAGTTTGTAATTACTACCTTTTCCAAGGAAAGAGAATGTTTCTATTAAATACTTCAGGCAACAACGACCTCCCATGTTTAGTGGATCTTCTGATACCCTCCTCAAAGAATAGTGCATTAACTCAATTGAAAAGATATTATTTATCCTTCAGTTCTCATATAGAAGAAAATATTGTTCTAGCATTCTATTATTTTTATGTGGAAGATGATCAATGATAGAAACTAATACAAATTATGAAGTCCATGTAGTAATTTTTTTCATTGAATTGGTATAAATACTTGAAAATTACTTTCAATAAATATTTTCCCCAAACACTCCATATAAAAACTGAAATAGGGTTCCTCGGACATATGTAGAAGGAATATGAGTATACGAGGGCGTATGAAGATAACATTACAATTCTCCCTTGATACACCTCTTTCTTTTTCATTGACAATGATAAAATGTGGATTGTTTCTTTAGTGGAAAAAATCCGAGTCTATGAAAATCATTAGCAATTAAAGACATCGATAATTTTTAGAATATTGTCTGTTGTTTCCTCAATGTTACAATGTATATTATAGTCTCTCATGGGTCTCATGGTCTTTGTGAAAAAAGAAAAAATTATGTCTTATATTGGTGGATCATCAAAGAAATCCCTTGATGGAAGGTATACCAAATATTCCTCATTTCAAAATTCTGGGAAGAAGCATCCTTGGAACTATCTATATATATCTCTAAAATCATTCGAATGTGGATAAATGGGGCATTTGAGTAAAAACTACCAAAGGGGTATGAAGAATCCCACAAATGTGCAAGATGAACGGAAGGTTAATATCAACACTCTGTTAGTAGTGATGTGTATCAAATATTTGTAAAATGGTTATTTTATAGGACAATTCCCTATGCCTAAGGATGTCATTGGCAATCAACAAAAAACCTCCAAGTCAATAATGAATGTGTTTTGGTAGAACTACTGCTAATGTGGACCTGGAAAATGATGTCGTGAAAGGTACGCAGGTTATTCATTCAATAATAGTTAACATACTATTTGTTTATGGTTCTATGTATTAAATCATATCATAAATGATTAGTATAACTATTCAAACACCACGTCAAAATATTGATGATGATTTACCTATTAGAATATTTTTTGGGGAAATTATTCCACAAAAAGTATATAACTCCTCCCTGGTTAATCATTGTGTCTAAACCTCCATTTAAATCTTGACTTAATAAAATTGGTTGAGTATTCTTCTACTTTAGGCTTGGATTGGATATTATTATACAAAGACAACATAAAAATTCAGGAAAGGGATATCACTCTTTAAATACAAAAGCATCCTCTGATTCTTAATATGTTTACAGAGAAAGATGATTCTCTTATATAATAATTTCCTCAAGAATTGATAAATATTCATAATGTGAAAGCATATCTCCCTCAAATGATTGTGACATAGGAGAGGATCAAGATCAAAGTCATTCCCATCATGAGGGTTTACATTGATGTGTTACCTGAAGATTTTCATGGACATCCACCTGATAATGAGGTTGAGTTCTCAGTTGAACTTATTCCTAGAACTCTGCCTATAATAAATATAGCTTATAGAATGGCCACCATTGAGCTGGAGGAACTGAATGAGTTACCAGAGAATCTGAAAAAAGTTTTTATACGCTCGAGTGCTTCACCAAGGGGTTATACAGTATTCTTCATCTTGAAGAAGTATGGATCAATTTGACAATTCATTTATAAACATGTGCTCAATAAAATCATGATAAAGAAGACATATCCACTATAATGGATGGATGATAAGTTTTATTAGCTACATGGGGTATGTTATGTCTCTAAGGATGGCCTTTGGATAGGATATCACAAAATAAAGGTGATAAAGTGAGATATTCCAATGGATATATTTTGAAAGAGGTATTGGCACTATGAGTTCATTTTTATTCCCTTTGGACTCACTAATTCTCTAACTATTTTTTTGGATTTAATTAACAATGTCTTTTGATTTTACCTTGATTTTTTTGGAAGTCTTTATCGATTAATTCTGATATACTCCACGAGAAAGGAGGAATATAAGAACTGTTTGAAAACTATGATGATGACATTTAGATGGGTTAAACTATATGAAAATTATAGTAAATATGAGTTCGAGATGTAGGAATTATCTTTCTTTGGACATTTTATCTCCCGAAAAGAAATATATGTGTTCCCTTCCATGATAAAGGAAATCAAAGAGTGTCCCAGGAAAAAATATGTAATGGATATCCACCAATATCATCACCTAGATGGGAATTCCTAAAGTTTTGGGAAGAAAAAATTATGATTTTAAAGACCAATAAACAAGTTTGCATGGAATTGAGTGATGTTTTTCTAGACTCAAGTTTGCAAGGAATCATTATGGAGCTCAAAAATAGGCTTATCATTGCACGAGTACTAACACTCCCAAAAATTGAAGAACACATTGTGGTGTTTAGTGATGCTTGAAATAAATGATTGTGTTGTTTAAAAATTAAAAAAAATAATAATGTGATCCCTACCACTCAAGGTTGTTAAAATTTATGATCAAACTCATCTTACACATGTTATAGAGTTAGGCACTTCGATCATTATAGGGAAAATCAGGCAGAATTATGACAATGGGATGAAGTGTGAGATATAAAATGACCCCAATAGTATAAAATATATATATTCACAAAGAATGAGTATAATATTTAACAGTGAATATTTTTATATCTCATCAAGGGTTACTACTGCTATATCGACTACCAATATGATATAGAAAATAAGGTGGTAGAATCTCTATGTATAAAGGATCCATCATCATTAGAAATTATGATAATTGAGAAGGACCCAATCAACCTAGATTTTAAAAGGATGGAAATTGGAATCATTAAGGACTAAAAATAATATATTCTTTCTCAAATGTTTTCTCAATAATCCTTTATCAGGAAAAAATAATGATAAAACAAATGTTATGGAAATTCATAAAAAGGTGGAACTTATCTGAATTCGGAAATCCTTCAAGTTCAAGATTTGTGTTGATGGATTCATGAGAAATATCATCCAATACTCTGAGTTCAATATTTGGGTCATGACTATGTGTGACATCTAATCTAGAGATAAATAAATATATTCTAAATGATTCACATAACACAACAATCTCTATTCAGCTAGGAAGCACCAATATGTATCAAGATCTTCAGGATAACTTTTTGTGGGACAATATTAAAAACTACATAATTGAATAAACATAAAATTTCTTAGTATGTACGCATGTGAATGATGAAAGGAAAAATTCCAATGGGATGATGCATCCATTACCCATTCCGAAAAGGAAATGAGAAAACATCACCATGTACTCTGTCACTAGACATCCAGAGACATCCATAGGGAAAAATGATATATGGGTTATTATGGATCATCTTATAAAGACAACTCACTTTATCACAATTCGAATGGAATTATCACTAGATCAACTTGCAAGGATATACATAAAAGAATTTATTAGGGATTCATAAAGTAACACATTCTATTATATCAAACTAAGATCTATAAACCACATCCATGTTCTGGAAAATACTCATACATGCTCTAATCATTGAGTTGAAATTAAATATGGCCTATCATCCTCAAAATGATGGCTAATCTGAGAGGTTTTTTAGACACAATAAGTCATTTTAAGATCATGTTTTATGGACTTTAAATGAGGATGGGACCAACATCTTCCACTGGTATAATTATTCTATATTAATATTTTCCACTCGAGAATCCAAATGGATCAATATGACGCCCCTAATGGAAAAAGGTTCATAACCCAGGTTTTTTGGGATGATGTAAGTGAACATGAGCTGCAAAGACTAGAAATTATCAATCAAATGGTTGATAAGGTGACAACCATTCAGCATCACATCAAGGTAGCCCTAATTAGACAAAATATCTAGGTAGATAATCATCAATGGGATTTTGAGATTTAGGTTGGAGACTTGGTATTCCATTGCATAACTCCATGAAAAATTATCATGAAATTCAAGAAGAAAGGGAATATAAGTCCCAGGTCTATCAGCCCCTTTGAGATCATTGATCTTGTTAGAGCTTTGGTATATCCACTATCACTTCCACCAACCATTTCTGAAGCATACAATGTATTCCACATATTCATCTGAAAGAATTAAATACTAGATCCTTCACATGTACTGACTTTAGAGTTGGTATAGTTAAATAATGATCTTTCTTACATGGATTATCTAGTGAATATCTTGGATCATAGTGATAAAGCTCTAGGTAACATGACTACTCTCCTTGTCAACATACTTTGGTGGAACCATATATATGAATAGAAAACATGGGAACCAGAGAAACCAATGAAAGAGAATTTCCCAGAACTGTTTTCAACATAAAATGAAAAAAGAAAATTTGAGGGAGAACTTTAATAAGGGGGAAGTATGTAACAACCCAATTATTATATATTTAAATTTATTTATAATAATTTTTTCATATGGTATAAACGCATAACATAACACAATAAAATTTTTATAAATTATGAATGAATGAAACAAGAAGAATTTCTTGATGTTAAGGAACCAATAACGATGGAATATTAACTTTACCTTTGGAGTAGTAATGTGACCATTAGGAATAGTAAACCATCTAATGGAATAGTAACCTCACCAATGAAATTATTAATAAAATATATCCATCATATATTTTACAATATGATATTATAATTTCATTGAATAGGTAAATAACTATTTTAAGAATTATTAATTAAGTGTTTGTCTTTTTTGTAAGTCATAAATATTTAATTTCAATTTTATAAAAATTTTAATAATTAAAACAAACATATTTTCATAAAATGAATTCATAAATTAATATTTTTAACTATTTTTATTATAAAATAATTTTATGAGTCCATTGTTAATTTATTAAATCTGACATGAAAGTAGCTATAATTTTTAAATCTGTATTTTCTGAGTAAATTATGATTGTAACTAAAAATTAAATTTCTCATTATTGAAAATTATTTTCAAAAAATGAACTATTGTTTTTAATTATAAACATTAAAAAAATTTAGGTTTATTTGTTAGGATTGTTTTGAAATAATTAAATTATTGGTGATTTGTAAAATACTATAATTTTCAATGTATATATATAGTAAGTTAAATACACTATTTATTTGGTCATGGATGTTGTAAACACATTTTTTTCAAAAACAAATGACCTAATTATATTATTTATTAATAAGAATAAACACTATTTCTTATCTTGAGAAAAAAAACTAATGAATTAAATAATCAGAAAATAGCCCTCTCCTCCATTATAAATATCACCCCTCACCACCTCTTCTCCTCACACCTCTGAATAATTTTTCCTTCTCAAAAGTCTTAAAAATAATCTTCCAAAGCCCCTACCACATTCATAGGATATTGTTTTCATAAAAAAGGACCAAAACCAATCCCATAAGGTGGTTATCAAGAAGAAAGAATCATGAGGTAAAACCATTATCCTTTTCTTTTAATTTTATTTCAGGTTCCTTTATTTTTTTTCTCACCCCACCATACCTTTTTTAAGTGTAATGAAAACTATATCATCTTACATATATATTTATTTTTTTATTTTTTTATTATTTTCTTCATCAAGTCTCTTATCCTCTCTTCTTTACATTAAGAATGTAGATATCATCTGTGAGGTGATAATTTACCACCGTCATGGACGATGTGATTTCATATTTAAATTACACCATCATGGGTGGTCATGAAACCATTTTTATGGTTGAAATATATTATAATATATGTATTTTATCTTATTTAATGTTTGGAATCATTTTTTACACAAGATATTAATTTTTAATATACTATGAGTTCATTTTTATTAATAAATGCTAAATTAATCTAAATGAATATCATTAATGATTTATCTAATGATTCATTCTCAATTTTGAAAAAAATGGTATTTTAATTTTATATCAGTTCATTAATAACAATTATGTCCAGTGATGGATAACTATACTCATTCTACATGATATTCCAAATAGATAAAGAAGTAAATAAATCATTAAAAAACAAGCAATCTAACGATCCTAAATAATGAAACAGAACCTATTAACCCATCAAAAGGCCATAAATGAACATAATAAGGTTTCAATAAATATAATACATGTATAATGGGTTCTGTACATATTAGTTAATGAATCTAGATTGATTATTTAGGAAATAATGGTCATGTTAGGAACACCTTCAGACATAATGTAAGGGATTCTACCCAAACATCCATTATTCATTTGGGGTACTCTTTCCCTATTTTTACCAAATGAAATTATCTATTATTTTTTTACATACAATATATTTTGGTTATATGTTAAAAAACTCATTTATCAATATTTATTCATACTTTTTTGGGATAAACAAGGATTTAATGTGGTCCATAATCAATTCTTACCGACAATCAATCCCAAATTAAGGGAACCTTCCAAATTCTTACCTTTTTTCAAGTGCAGTACATGATATGTTTTAATACACAGTTATTTTTATAAAAAATTTATTTAATTTTGAGAACATTCTTGTTTCACTTATAGTTTTATTTAAATTATTATTCATTTTTCTGTTTTATGTTCTCTTTAATATTTTCTTTAAAACACACTAAAAATATTTAATTGAAAAGTTAATTGAGTACTATTTTTCTATGTTATAACTTCAGTTTGAAATAACATATCATGATCTATGCCAAATTCTATTTATGAATTTTTATGTGTTATTTAATTCCTTTCCATCATGTATAGTTTTATGATACACCTAGTTATTATTCTCTATGGCATGATTATGATACACATTTCTTTCCATGGGTAACCCTTCTATTTACGTCTTATTGCATATGTAAGATTATTTATGTGTAAAACATATTCATGAAAATGTTATGGTGGGTTCACACAGATATAACTCCAATGTATTGGGTAATTTTTTGTCTCATGAGACATTATGTGCAATGGTTTTGGTGGTTTACCTGGACTAATGCTCCATGTGCAATAGTCTTGGTGGTTTTCCTTCTCTCGTGCTTCTTTAGGTGTAATGTGCCTTGAATCGTGCTCCATTATATGCAATAATCATTTCCTCATGATAAATTCAGGATTTATGTTGCATCCAATTTACTATGAATCCATGATTATATGACCCATGTTATGATTACAAGTGTTTGATCATGTTCCATACATTTTTATATCATTTTTTCCTTCTAAACCATGTGCAAAGATTTATTTTAATGATTATACCCTTTCTAGGCTTTTTAGCTTGTCCCTTTGTTTATTCTATCCCCAAATTATCCTATGAATATGTAAGGGATCAAAGTAATTTTGGAGTACATAATGAATAAAAAATAATGAAATTTTTTATTTAGTTCAATGTTATCATTTTAAGGTAATTGGTCTTTCAATATAATAGACATTATGATCCTTGGTTTGTAATTTGTTTTTTAATTATGTTAATAATCATGTAATGATAATTGTAAAGGACTAGGGTCACAATAGAATTCCTGGTGGGGGAAACTTGACATGAAAATTGATAATGATGTCATAAATGTAAACATCCTTTAGGGATGGTGCATGTAGTTTTTTTCATGAAACAAAGACCCAAATATTTTTTATGTTTAAGGTAAAATATATTTGTCTTTGTATTGCTATATTTTATGGAATTATTTCCTTGAGTAACTATATCATACGACTTAGGGTATTTTGATAAGGACCGTGTGTCCAATATATATTTTTAAGAAGGATAATCATAGAACAAGGATGTGTGATTTCAAAGAGGAATAATCATGTCAAGGAATTAGGTAACCATATGTGGTGCACCACTAGATATAAAATTTCATAATAATAGGATTTTAAAAAAAATCATTCAAATTGGCCATGATTTAGAAATGTGTAACAATGTATGGATTTTAATCTACTATATTTTCCTAATTCTGGATGATGCATATCATAAATATGAATTACTGATTCAATGGAAATTAAAGCATGGTAGAAGTATTTTGACTCATAATATTAGTAGAAACTAGACTATCACAATTAAGAAATAGTGCATTAGGTAAAGGTGGAAATTTTCACCCCGACCACAGAAAAAACTAGGGGATAATATGTGTCTTAAATACATTGTGTTTTCATCCATGAAATTATATAATTTTATGTATGGATCATTCACTCAAACCATTAAAAATATTTTTAGGATTGGAAGATGTAATAAGATTTATAAACTTAGTTTTATGGTATTTCAAGTGGGGTACATCAACTCAATGAATTGATTTGGTGATAATTAAACATCAATGATATCAAGTCGGTTCATGATAAAATGAATATTCTAGAAGCATTTGAGAACCCTAATGGTCAATCCACCATGTATCAAACACATTATCAGTGTGACTACATATGAAAAAAGATTGTTGAGAACACAATCACTTGAATATATGGTCTACTCAATTTCAATAGGTGGTAACATCATTAAAGAAAATGTTCTCATGGAATATCATAAACATATATTAATTTAATTAGAAAGATAATCTTTAAATTTCCTACACCATAAAGTCTAGCAAGGATATGTTCAATTTTTTCAAGGGCCATGTAGTTGGCTCCACATTCTTTGTTCAGTATCTTCTTATGCTCTATTTTTTTCCTAAATAACGAGTGGAAATAATTCAGAGAGTATAGGATCCACTTTTTATCAAGCTTCCCATTATGTGTTCTTAACCTCAAAAATATATTTTTTTACTTTGATCTACAATTTGAGGACATTAAATTTTAACAATAAGGTTTTGGTGTCTAAGGTCACAGTGTTTAAAAGAAATTCAGATTTTATTTCATGTATCATGGACCAAAATATAGGATACTCTACCTGGTAAGGAAAAGAAAATATCCAACCAAATTAAAGAAACCAATGCTATTATAAACTATCTCAAGAAGACTTTCACAAGGTTTTATGTGCAGGATTATTGGTATAGTAATCTATAAATTATATTTTGATAATGAGAACCAAGAATCGCTACATATCATGTGTTATGGGAATCAAGACACACATAGTTCCGGTAATATCTATTCTATATAAACCAAACATTTTTATAGGGGGAGAAAATTGTGTTTCATCTTAATTAATGGTTATTGATAAAACACATTATATACATGGAGTAACAAACTCTAAAGTAAAATGGGGAAATGTTTTTTTAAAACATATGGTTGGTTAAATGATAGGTGATTTTGGAACCACATTGTATCCCACACTATATTAATTACTCAACATTTAGTTCTTATAATTACGTTTATGTAAAGATCAAACTCATGTTCTAGGAAAAAAATTGTATAAAAACTAAATGCAGGTCCATTGTGAAAAATAAATTTTTTCATGGAGGCCCATACTCTATCATGAAGAGGGGAATTATTTTTTAGCATTTTATGTTGGTCCTAGGATATTTGATCCCTGTATTACAAGATATTTCTTGCTATGGAAATAAATACACACAAAGATATTATATATAGTCCATGTAGAGTTATTTATCATATATAGGGAGGTGTAATTATTCATATTTTAGTATAGGATAACATTTAAAGAAAACCCATGAACTGCTAATTCTTTCATGGGTTTAGTATTCATGAATGTTATTGATCAGGCTCTATAAGATGAGATACTCTAAACTGTTCATGGTTTACTATAATGGATTGTATCATACAATTAAAAATCACTAGACAAGGACATGAGTTTCCTAAAGTTCAAATTCATTTAACGACGACTTAATCCAATGATGTTTAATTATCATGAATCTTGAATACATTTCATACATCTTAACATCATTTGATTATGATTTTTGGGACTAATGTGTTGATTATGAAATATGTCTTTTGAGAAACATTACATTGGAGGTAGATTCTTGATTATAGGCACATTATAATCCTTTCATGAGTTTATAGATAAATATCCATATCATGGATGTTATAAAATAGATACTTATCAAATATAAGGACGGTACATCTGATGTAGTAGACCATAACAATCTGATTAAATTCTTGTAGGGTGGTCTAAAACTTTATATGGGTAATGAATATATTATATGGAGCTTCCTTGTAACACCATATGTTTCAATAATTAGTTATTTTTAATATTATTTTATTGTATTGATTTTATTTATGTTTTTGGTATATTTTTTCAATGATTTAATAAATTTTGACATTTTTGAAGTATTTAAAGGCTAACACACATAGTTTGGTAAACTATTCAACAAATGTAAGTTTGTGTATATATTATGAAAATTGAATTCATAATGATTAGTTAGTGACTATATATAACCAAGTAAGTTCATAGGGGGTAAGTGTGGGGCATGTTTGGGTGTCCAATGTGTGTCACAAGGATAACTCACAGTTTGGAAAACCTTTTCTGTTAACTGAGTGAGTTAACATGAAAAATTTATAATTTTATTTTTAAAATCCTTCAATTTTTAAAAAATATCCTTATTACAATTACCTCCCCCCCTTGAAATTTTAATACATCAGGTTCCCTTCCACTTCTAACATTCCTCCCTATCCTTTTATAATTCATTTCCTTTATAAAATAATTGTGGAACTTTCATGTTTTAGCCTTGGATTTTTTTTGTACATCCAACTATTATCCCTCTTATTTGATTCCTCTCGATTTCTTATTATCCCATAATTTTTCAACACCAATACAATCCCCAGGGTGTCTATTCGATATGTTTTTTTTTGTGATTCATTATATTTTTTGCTTGTTTGATTCATTTCTCAGAATCCAATCATCCTCTCTTTGATGTTCGATACTATTAATCCTTGATTTTGATTATATATTCCCCACATCTCAACATATAATTTTGGGACACTGGATTTATTGGTTAATACTTTTATTTTTTAATTTTCTAATGGAAATATTAAATATTTTTAAACATTAATTGAAATGAAGATAAAATTTTTCATGATTATAATTTCAATTGATAGGGTTTATTTATTTTTTAGTACACCAAAAACTACTTTTATTAGACCATAGAGAAAATATATATGAGAAATCTTATAGATGGATCTTGAAAAATTAAATTTAGGTTAACCAATATTTTTTAGTTTTTCAAATTTATTCTATAATGTTTTTACTTTTCTTTTATGTATTTATTGGAATGACACTTATTTATAATTTATATAAATATTTTTTAATAAATAATGGTGTTTTTAAAAATATTATACTCATTTGGGTTATAAAAAGTACTAAAAGTATAATTTTACTTTTAAATTAATTATAATGGAAATTATGATTTTTTTTATAATGGTAATTAGAAATAGTTTCTCTGATATAGTTGGGTTTCAAAGGGTGAAATCAATGATTGGAATACCGAGCTAGTTTAAAAACCATTATTTGAATTTTCTAAAATGTTCCCAAATTGTATTACTTGAATACCTATTTTATTATCCCTTACAGTTGTTTCCCATTTATTTGTGGTGGAAGTATGTGGTGAATGTTGATGTATGGATAAGGTAATATTATTGAAAAGAATATAGGATTGAGGGAGACACATGGATTATTTTCTTGATGAATGTATTAATCATTATATGTTTTCTCACATTCACATTTATATTTTTCATAAATCCTAGGTAGATAATGGTAGTCATTGATTTTTGTTACACAAGTGAATTAGTGCTCGGAAGATAGTTCCCTAGGATAGTACCACCCTCTTTGGGGTATATATTAAAAATAGTCATCCTTAAGAGGGTGCTAGATGGGGATTTTCCCAACTACACTTAGTGGTCACTAGATAGAGTGTATTCTAATGATATGATATTTAGCTTCATTCTTGTCATATCCCTAGGGTATTACCCATGAAACTCAATTCTTGATTGGTGGTTTTAAAATGAAATTGTCCATTTTTACTTGATTTTATTTTTCCTAGATCGTATTCATTATGTCACCCTTACGTTGTTTACTTATATAATTTTCAAATTGAATTGTTTTCCACAATGGTATTATTCTCTAAGAATTGTGTTTTGTTTCATTCGTTAAATCTATATATAAAGATGTTTTGAAAATTGTTAACATTAAAATATTTATTCATGGATTATAAATGTGGAATTGTAAATGTGAATTTTTTTCTACCAAAATTTATTTGGTCAATATAACGCTTTTGATTTGATTGTTTTCCTTTATGGAAAATATAAAATAATGTTTATAGAATAGAAATGGACATGATATTGTTTTAAAATAAAATTAATTTTTGAAAATTCTATTTTCTTTTCGTATTTCAAATTTGATTAAAATGATTATTTAATTAAAATGTGGTCTTGTTGAAAGGAGGGTGGAGGCTTACAAGGCTTTGAATAATCTCACGCCTATATTATATTTCAGTTTTAGGAATTTGGATAAACTTGTGACTACTCATGGTGTGTCTATTGTTTTGGGATATGATAGTTATATACTCCAATAAAGAGTTTAGTAATATATTTAATTTTTTTAGTTCCTTATTTTGATCTCCCATGTAAGACATTATTAGTATTAGTTAAGGTTTTTATTGAGTTGACTATACATTTTTTCTTATTAAAGTATAATTGAAATGGTTCTTTTCTATGGTGGGAATTAGAGAGTGAAATGAGAGATTTAATTTACATTAAATTAATGAAATTGTTATAAATGTTTTTTTATTTCTTTGTATATGATTTAAAATTGATGTATGACTAATGGATGGTTCATTCCCTATTTTATAATTAAAGTACCATTTTTATTTAATTCTCATTTAACGTTGAAATCATTCCAATTTTTTATTGAATCACAAACACTTATTTCCCACCCATAAGGATCCACAATGCCCCTCAAGCTAGTATAAGTCCTAGTGTAATACCTTTAGTTTTAATGAATTATTATTTTTCAGATAAAACAAATTTCTTTACTTGTGTTCCATGAAACATTGTGTTTTAATGAACAATAATGAACTATTATTCTTATTGTCCACACATGGAAATTTTTTCTTAGACATTAAAATCTATAATATACATTTGAATAACCAAATTTTAAATATTATGAAAAAAGTTTTATATAAATACAATATATTCATTAAAAGTAACATTAATTTATAAAAAATATATATATGTTTTGAAATTACTATTTCCTAAATAATATTTTTTATAAATACTAATATTATTTTTTACATTTTTTTTAAAATAAATATGATGAAGTGAAATTAATTTTTGAAATCAGAATATCAATATTATTTTTGGGTGAATTTTTGGGGATTTTTAAAAAATAGTTTTTTATGAATACTGAAATTTCAATCTCTAATCCTGAAGGCCTTAACATTTTATATATTTTTTGATAGACCTATTTTTTAACTGTGTTGAGGGGTAATCATACATATATTGAAATCCAAAATGGAAAATTACTATAATATTACCCTTGTAAGGCCCAAAGACCAGAATCATATATCAAAACCATAAATAGATGACAAATGATGATTGTCCAAATCCCCTGACCTGTAAGTCTGACCAGCAAGCAATTCCCCATAAAGAGTTTCTTGGTTCCTGGTACATGTGGTGAAATTTCTACCCTATCATTTTTCAAATATGTTTATCATTGTATATTTAGTATTCATACTGTTTTCCCTTTTTATGATATATTGGATATCTATATTTTTTTTAAATGCATGAATCCTCCCTCCTTCAGCATCCAGGACCCACCACGTGATACAAGATAAAAAATTCCATCGACACCCGATGTCTTCACAGTTTTCCATCGTGCATGCCAATCATTGAGAAGAACCCTCTAGTATAAATCCTTTACAATTTTTACCAATCCTCCATCATCCATTTCATGTCTTTCTCATTCTAGCAAGAAAATCCATTAACCATTCCCTTCATTATCGAGGCATCCCATTGAAAGAGTCCCACCTCCCTCTATCAAGAAAAGACACTTTAAACCACTAGACCGTTGTTGGGCACTTACACACCCGACTCCAGCTTAACTGGATAAATGAAACACCCCAAATATTGTCATTTCTTTATTATTTGACCCATGTTTTTTATGAAGGATCACAAGATTAATTTTCTAAAAGGCTAGACTCCATATAAAAAAATACATATTTTAATTGTAAACTAGCTCTTTATTTGATGAATTTATAATGTTAAACATTTTTTTATTTGAGTTTAAAAGTGAAATTATATAAACTATATATTTATTTTTCCAATTTATTTAATTGGAATCAATTTTGTAATGAATTTCAATAAAAAAGTTTTTATAGAATTTTCTCTTTGAATTCCCTCTATCTTTTCACGTTTATGGGTTTAATTATAAATTAAATTATTCCCAATTTATGAAGTGATTTTATAATAATGTATTTTATAATTTTTTTATGACTAATATATATAAAATAAAAATTGAAACTTAATTTATTACCATAATTACTTATAAAAACAGTAAAAATATTTATTGCAGATTGGGTTAAAAGAAGTTTACAAAGGGGATTAAAATAAAACTATAAGGGAAAAATCAGCATAAATCTTGTGAAATTAAATTTTATTGAAATATTGTTACATTATCTTCTATAATTTTCAATATGGATCAATTTTATATCAGTGTAGCATGTGAAGAATGAGGGTGCACATTTTTCATTCCATAAATTATAAGTTTTCTGGTCGCCGCACTTATAAAAGGTCACCCCTCTTCTCTCTAATTCATAGATAAAAACCATTTGGATCCAAAAATGCCTAAAACAATACTCCATAAATCCCATCCACATTATATAGTAATTTCACAAATCATTGTCCAGTCTTAAAAGGCTTTAGGTTGAACATATATAGGTTTTCTAAAGAACTAGAAATTTTTTTAACTATGTATTTTTGTTTTAATTCTTCTTATAAATCCATAAAATAATATTAAATTAAACTGATATAAAAACAATACTATCTCAAATATATTTTTATTTTATTATGTTAATGTAATAGACTATATTCATCTCTATCTCTATCAATGGGATACTAAATCATCATCTATGTGTACGAAAGACTACTGCCTTATGAACTGATTATAATTTTTTTCTATCACCACTTATCACAGTTGGATACAATGATTGATTAAATGATTATATATGAAATATATGTTACTATTATACATTTTTAATTTTTATATCATATATACCATCTTAGTTTCTATTCTTTGGGAATACAATAACATCTCTCGTGTGTACAGAAGTCCATTGCCTCACGGAAGAACGCCATTCATTCACGCATTACATGATAGGTAATAAGCATGTTTCAAGTAACATATGGGATATATAAGACATAAAAAATGTAATGGTAATATATAATTTCTTTTTCATTATTCCAAACAATTGATAATTTTGAAACAACATTCATGTGTATATATGATATACCATATCTTGGAGTTGTGTATTTAATTTTCTACTTCTAAATTTTTTAGATTACTGTAAAGAAATACATACAAATTTTATTTCATATTAATATAAAATATAACTCTATGGATATTGAGAAACAATGATTAATGTAATATGTACAAAAATAAAAAATAAAAAAATACATTAAAAAAAGAAGTAATTTCATGAAATTTGACTTTGACATAGAATTATTAACAAATATATAATACAAATAAATAAATAAGTAAATAATTTTATAGTATATATAATTTTTTATAATATATTTATAATAAAACATTATTTATAATACATGAGATAAAATACTATACAAAGTCATTTGATGCTTAATGGGAGTTATTTTGGTCTCAAATTTCCTTCCATGGTAAATAAATTATGATATATACCTATGTTCTCCTATAAGATATACATATAACCCATTTGGCATATAATATCATTATTATTATTCATTTCATTAAATTTATTTTTTTCTTAATCGTTATTGGTTTTTAGGAAACAAATGATACTAAAGTGGTAAATATTTTATGTTACAATATCATCATTTATCAGGAATGTTTATGATTTTATTTTTGGTGACAAAATATTGAAAATCATACTTTAAGATACTCATGAGTTTTCATATCATATAATTATTTTATTAGAATAAAAATTTTAACCTAATTTTTTTCACATTATGTAATCAGTAGTGTAAAATATTATTATTAAGAACAATCATTTTTACTTCTCTCTTCAGTGAAAAACATGTTTCCTTTCCAAATTTTTTTTTCTAAAAATACCATCTAAAATGTTTCCAAATTACCTAAATTATTTACTAAAAAAATACCCAGGTGATAATTTTTATAATATTTTGTCAAGGTAATATTGATTTAATTTTTCAAACAACTCCCTTTATATTTTACCAAAAATTTAAAATAAATCATTGTTTAAACATAAAAATCATGATCGAAATTTCCTACCACCATGGCTGTTCTTTTATTTCAATATATATTTATAATTTTCCATAGTTATTTTGAATAAAATGATTTCCATAATATTTAATAAATGTTTACTTTTTAAAAAAATCATATAAAGTTTATTTTGATCAAAAAAAATTCCAAATTATTTTTCATTGAAAATAATTTTCCATCCCAGATAACATCCCTTTATGTAACATATTATCTTCAAAGGATATGAGCCAAGTATAATTTTTCGATTATTTTTGTGAATGGTTTATTTTTATGATGAAATCATGTTTATGAAACCTATTTCCCTTTCATGGTTTATACATTGATATAATTATCGAAACCTTATTTATTTTCCATATGTTATGCTATGATGAAATGATTATAAAAAATGGTTTATTGAAATAGATTATTATGTGATAAAATTTTTATGAATCCCATTTCTTTTCATGGGTTATAATGTTAGGAATGTTCTATGATCTTGTGGACCACATATGTATCGATTTAATTATGTGAGGAGTGGACCATATATCTCCCTCCAATGCATTGGGTATAGATTGATATCTATGAGATAAATTAGACTATAATGGTGAGTAATCCTAGTTTAGTATATAATTATATCAACTATGATATTCTTGGAAATTATCCATTAAATACATAGAAAATGATTTTTTATGATTAATTTTATACAAAAAATGAATGTATTATGCCAATTCTATTTTACCAAGGCTCGTTTTCTTCTATTCCACTATGATTCATGTTTTATGAACTAAAATGATGTCTTCCATGATTAATTTTTATTATCGACGATATATTAGATAAGGTTTTCAAATGATATTCTCATATTATCATACCCTTATTCACATGATACGTTGATATCACACTATTTTACACTTATAGATCATCTATGTTTACCCTTAAATATGGTTATTTTCCATATGTTATGATTAAAGGACTGATGTATGATATATATAAAAAGGGTGGATGTAAGGAAGAACATAGTGGGAGATGATTTAGCTCATTATTGACTAGTTTTTTATATTTAAATGTTTATAAAGGCACTATACCATTATGATTTTATGTTATATGTTAATTCCATATAAGGAATATCATTCTATAGAGATTTCATATCAATGTGTGAGATGTTTGGGTATTTATCATATATATAAAATGATAGGTTCAGTTAATCATTACGAACGAGGATGAGAAAAATTTATAGAGATCCATTGGTATTTTTATAGGAATATATCAAAGCATAATTCTAAGGTTGATTCAATGTATATGAAAATTATCGTGAATATTATTAAACAGTTGGGTCAGTAGTTTCAATGTAATTAAATCAATTTTTTTATACTACACATGAATATTTATTTTTCATAGAGGTAACTAGTGGTAATAACTCCAAAATGGAAAGATTTAGATAGATATTATCACCACCTAGGGCATGATAATGGGACTCTCCACACAATTGGTTTAACACTCCTAAGTGATATCGTAATGAAATTCACTCTCTATTTTTAAACCATCATAATGGATTTATATAATAAATGTTAATGGACAATGTTATGTATATGGTGTCATATATTAAAAAGAAGGTGTAATGATTTGGACATATTATAAGTCTGTTTTCATCACTAGTTTGTTCACCAATAAGATTATTTTTACATAAATTATGATAACTATTTTTGTAAATTTTCAGGACCTGAAGGAATCATATTAATATTGACTATGGTGAATAGTGAAATTATTGTCCTCTAGGGAAGCCATAAATTATGGGAGATGGAATGAAAAATAAAATTGTCATTCTGAAAAAAATATCTCAAGATTTTTATCATGATGAACATCGGATAAATAAAATGAGGGATGAGTATTTTGTTGAGTCCTTCATGTGGAAACTCCAACCATATTTTAGTGGATCCACTTTTATTATAGTTGCTGATAATTAGATCAATACCAATAAAAATATACTTTCCATTCTCCCATGATAAGAAAATGAAAATGTCATTTATGCTCCCAATAATTTGGCAAGATAATTTTATCAATAGTGGAATATCGTCAAGAACATAAAAAAACATGATAAAATTTACTCTATATAGAGGAATGATTTTATATTCTTATATTTTAATACATAGTTATGTCATCTAGAATATAAAAAATGGAAAATTAATTAATTCATCTAAATATGAATGATTATAGATTTGTAGCTACATATGTGGGATATTTTATTGGACTATTGAGGTTCTCTTATAGAATAATCACCCTACATTAAATTTATGTTTGGTCAATTATTTGGTAGCTTGAAACCAAGTCTCCAATGTGAATTATCAAAAGGGGACATTTGTTTCTATTATTAAATCATTTAATGTTCTCTCAATGTCACAATAGAGATTAGAGTAGAGCATTAATATCAGTGTTTTGAAAAGATACAGAAGATGTAGTTTAAATAAAACTATAAAAACCACTGAGAGAAGAATATGATCCTCATTCCATGATCAATGTGTGGAAGGAAAAATTTCGGGGGTTTTAAAGGGGAATGGTAAATATTTTATGATTTGTAATGATGATCATCAGAAATTAAAATGATGAAGTTATGTGAAAAAGTTAACTAATGAGACAAATAGAGATAATTCACTACACAATGAACCACCCACACTCTGGTGATTCAAATCTTAGTAATATGAGATTTATTGTCACCAGTTCCTAAATCTAAAATTTTGTGATTATAATTAATTTAAGCAACCTCTTAATACCTGAGATAGTGAGATCTAATGTGATCACTATTTTTAACATGAGTATCTATAATAGTGAGGTTAAAGGAACACTTACCATCCACTATAGCCTTATTAATGACTTATTTGTCTCTGGATCAATCCATAATTTCATATATAAATAATTTTCTAAGGGTATCGATATTATACTTAGTCAAATAGATATATAATTACCAATGATAACACCTCATGGTAAAATAACCATATCTCATGTATATAATTCCTCTCTCATTGAATTTTGGGGGAATGTGCTTCGTTGAAATGTTTTAAATCTTTTTTTGGTTGTAAAATATGTTATATTAATAATGGATTAGATTTTTATTCATAATGACCACATAAATTCATGAGAAATAGAATTCATGTTTGATATTCCAAAAAAACATATGAATATTAATTAATGTGATGATATGTATAAATTTACTATGGAGATCACATATATTTTATGGGTCTTCATTCCGATTCAGAATCAGTGTTTATCTGAGATGTTTGGGAAGAAACTCAGCATCGAGGATTTAAAATTTTGTTGGATTTTTTTGGTTTTTTTATAAGAGTTTCACAACCATCCACCAAAATTTGAATTTGGGTTCTTAATTGAACTCACACACAGTTCCACACATATTTCAATGAATCCCAATATAATGACCCTAATAGAGTTATAGGGATTTAAAAAGAAACTCCAAAAGAACTTTTGAATTGGGTTTTCTCTGCATACTATTTCACCATATGAGGAACGAATTCATTTTATTAAAAATAATGATGGATATATGCAACTTTGTGTTGATTATTGAGAGCTGATCATGATCACAATCAATAAAAAATTTACACTACCTCATATGGATGATCTATTTGACCAATTTTGTAAAACATAATGCTTTTCCATGATTGGACACTATTTTGGATTTCACCAATTAAGGTTCAATAAAGATGATATACCCAAGAAATGATTTGGTGTAAGGTATGGAAATTATGAATATAGAGTTATTTCATTCAGCCTTACTAATACCCATTTTATCATCATATACATAATTAATTTACTCTTTATATATTACCTTGATATTTTAATTTTAAACATTACGTATGATATTGTTATTTATTCAATGATTAAGGAAGATAATGATGATAAACACTTAATTGTTTTCAAAGACCAAATTGAATGAGGAAGTATATGAAAAATATTTAAACTGTATATTTTGGGTGTAAAAGGTTCCATTGTTGGGTTATATAATCTCTTAAAAGGGTATATCGGTAAAACCATCAAATTTTATGGCTATTTAATGTAGGACCAGAACAACCATGTGAATTAAGATCTATAGTCTTCTGAGTTTATCTAATTATATTTGATGTTTTTTATAAAAAAATTCTTTATTATCTAATTAAATAATTTGGTTAACTCAAAAGATATCTATATTCCTCTTAGAAGTTAAATGTGTTGAAAATATCAAGGAACTAAAGAAAAGATTAGTAAGTGATCCTATTATTACCTTATCCAGTTGTGGAATAGGGTTTTAAATTTTATTGATGCATTCAAGAGGGGATTATGATTAGTTCCCATAAAGAATGGTATGGTTATATCTTATGCCCCATGAAAATTAATGGTTCATGAGAAAAATTACCCAACTCATTATTTGGACTTAGTTGTGGTAATCATTGAATTAGTGATATAGATGCATTATAATTATGAAGAAAAGATTGATTTATATAATTAAAAAAAATATAAACAATATATTCACTTAAAAGGAGTGGAATATGTGCCAGAGAATATGGTTAGTGAATATTAATGATTATGACTTCTTAACACATTAACATAGTGGGAATGAGAAAAAGGTGGCCAATAATTTACTACATTATCCATGATGAGGAAAAGAAATTAGAATATTTCTTGATTTCAAAAGGATAGATCATGAAATCCTAATAGATTGTAAAAAATCACATCTTTCTCTAATGAATTCTCAACCATCTATCCATGTGAATATTAAAGTGGTGAAGAATGAAGATATAGAGTTGCAAAAGATCGTGAGAAGTGTTTCTTTGTTTAACCATAATTTTAATGGAATTAAAAGGGTTAGGAATGATGTATGTGTTCCACCCATACTAGATTTTAAGTTGTTTTAGAAGAGTCTCACAATTCTTAATCCTTTATTAATCTTGGTATTATGATATTGTATAGATATTCAAATGAATATTTTAATGGTATTGAATGAAGAGAGATATCGTAGAGTTTGTATCTCATGGATCAGAATGTCAGAAAATTAATTCTGATTGGAATAGGAATAAGGGGATGTTATATCCACAACCTGTATTAGAATTTAAATGGGAAAACATCACCATTTATTTTGAAATCGTACTCCCCAAAATGTATAAAGGGAATAATATTATTTCAGTTGTAGTCGATCACCTTACAATGTTAACACACTTCACTGAAATCAAAGAAGATTTTACTTTGGATCATCTTATCAAGATATAAATTCTTTATGTGGAAAGGTTTCATGGAGTACCACAATCCATTATGTTAGATCGAGATCGAATGTTTACCTCAATGATCTAGAGAAATTTTCAGCAATCTCGCGATATAGGATTGTGTTTTAGAACAACATATCATCCTTAGATAGATAGTTATTCTGAGAAATAAATTCAAATCCTAGAGGATATTTTTGGTAACTTATTTTCTAAATTTCAAATGATTTTATTATCTACAACTTCCTCTTGTTGAAATTTCATTCAACAATTGCTTTCACTTGTGAATTCTGATGTCTCCATATAAATTCCTCTATCACTACAAAAAAATGAATGTTAATATTTATTATAGCCACGATTTTCAAAAAAACTCGCCTAATTTAATATTTATGTAGATTTATATAAAATGATTTTAATTTAGCCATGTTTTCTGAAATGTTCTTTGTTGATCACCAATTTTTTTGAAAATGGAACTATTTTAGAAATATTTTTTTCAAAAAACATCACTAGTTTCTATATTTTTATATCTATACACATAATTATGTTAACATACATATATATAAATGAAAATAAAAAATTATATATATATAAACACTTTAACATATATTTAAATACCATAATATATTTGTATATAAACACACACACACACATGTCCACACATACACACACACATATTTTTTTAAATTTACCTCAATGTGTAGCTCAATGGTAGCTGCCCTTGGGGGTTATAGAAAGATCTTATGTTCAAGCATCTCCGAGTTCTACTTTCCATTTCTCTATTGCATGTTTTTATTGGTAATATAGCTCATTTTCCTACATCGATGTAAATAAAAATTTAGATATATTTAGATATATTTATATGTTTATATATAAGCACACACAAATAAATATATATAAACATATAATATATATATATAAACACACACACACATTGGGATATATTAATATAAACACACACACACACACACACATATATATATTTATATATAAAAACATAAATATATTTTATTGTTAGCCAAATTTTAAATAAAACATTGTTCTTTTAGTGATATTTTTACCAGTTTTTTAAAATGTGGATAATTGTATATATTTATATTTATATTAAATTTCATATATATAAAAAAGTATAATTATAATTAGAAATATGCATGCATACACATATATATTTACACACACACAAACACACACACACACATACACACACATATATATAAACACACACACACACACATATATATATATATATATATATATATTAATATAAACATATGTATATAAAATATTAACACATATATATATAATATAAAATATATATATATATATATACTATCAATATATATATGCATATCACCCATATATATGTATAACATATACATATATATAAATATATATAATTATCAATATATAATATATTAATTTTTTGACAATTAAAACCTATTAATATATATATAAACATAGCATAATACAATTATATATATAATTAAAATTTTAATAATTAGTATATATGTAAATATTAATATTAAAATATACTTTTATTATTATAATTATATATGTGTGTATATATATATATTTGATATGAAAATTCAATTACATATATGCAAATATCATTTATATATATAAGGCCTGTATTTATAAATATAAATATATATATATACAAAAATATAAATAGACACACTTATATATGAATAAAAACACACACACACCGATATACATATATATATATATATAAACACATACGAACGTATATATATATATAAACATATTAATTAATTATATATATAATATAAACACACACAAAGATATATATAAATATAATATATATATATATAATGGTTGTAATACTAAACTATTAAAATATATAAATTAATGTATATATTTATGAATATAGAACATTTAGGTTGGTTGGTCAGGGTTTCAGATGGGACGTTAGTTGGTATATGGCTTAAATCACACTAGCGGTGTTAGGGTGCGGTTATGACATGGGGAAATGGGTAGAGTGGAAGGGTTGGGGTTGAGGGATTAACCAAATCAGTGACTGCTATTGGGAGAAGACCGGGAGGTGGAATTTGTGCAGGGGAATATAAAAACATAATTTAGTAAAGTATTTTAAATTAAAAAACATATAGGGATTAAAAAATAATAAAATATTATGAATTTTAAAAAATAAAATGTGAATATTTTGAAAATTAAAAAATTATCCGATAAAACATTATGAATTTGTAAAAATAGAAATTTTTTCTATAAATGTGCTTATTTTTAAAATTATTTAACAATGTTTCTTTGAAGCATTGGTAAATGAATTATTTTATTTATGGAATGAAGTGTAGAGCTCCAATATGATGGAATGAATATGGATAATTAAATCCATCTGGACATAAGATAAATAAATTATTTCAAATGAAGGTTAGTTTCATTCAGTAGTATATTGGCCAACAAAACTATGAGATAAATGTTATACTCATAATATTCTGTGTGATCTAGAATTTGATGTTGCTGACATTGTGTTTCTGTGAATTTATACATGAAAGAAGGTTTTTAGATATGAGAAGTAATTTAAACTATTCCATAGTAACATTGGACACATTCAAAGTTTTATCATATCGAGTCCGTAGCTTGTCATATGGTGCTCCCATTGAACCTCTCTCATGTCCACAATATATTCCATGCAACTCTCTAGTTTATATAAACACTGGTTCCTTCACACATACTAAATTCAATGGGAAACTATTGGAGGAAGATCATTTTTATGAAAAAACCAATGGATATTCTAGATTGAATAGATAAATTTCTTTGAAACAATATCACTCTCATAGTCGATGTTTTATGGTGCAACATACTATTTGATGAAGCTATGTGGGAACCTAAGGAAATGATGAGGCAAAATTATCTACAATTGTTTAAATTGGATTAATGAATTTTTAGGATTAAATTCATTCTAAGGTTTGTATAATATAACAGCCTATGTTCTTATAAATTATTTCTTGAATATAATTTAAACTTTTCAAATAGCTTGTGTTACATGCTACACTATGATTTAAAGATCCACGAAAATCAATTAATATTATGGATAAGAAAATATTATTATTTCATAGAATTATAACCAAGAATAATTAATAAGAATAAAACAATTTTAATATTATGATTTTTTTAAATCAATAAAAAATATTAATATAATGGTACATAATTTTCAGTGAAATCTTTATATGTTTTGAAAATACAATTTCCTAAATAAAAAATTCTTTTTATGAACAATAATAAAAATATTTTTTTCAGTATTTTATAATTTATATTATAAAACTAACTTAATTTTATTAAATAATCATGGTATAACTATCCTATGGTTATATTTTCGTATTTTTCTAAAAAAAATAGTTTTTCGGTGAATAGTGAAAATACTAGTTTTTATTGAATACTAGTTATTCGATTAAAGAATTTAAAAGATTATTTTTTTAAAAAAAATCAGGTAAAATTAGTAAAATAATATAATTATTTATCCAATTTAGTTTTTTAATCAATTCCATATTTATTTTTGATATAAATGTTTTGTAATCTTTTTAACATTCTCTCTTTGAAACCCCATTTTCTGATCGCATTTGTGGGTTTATTTTTAAATTAAATTATTCCACTATTATTATCCAATTTTCTAAAATTGGATTCTATAATTTTAATAAAATAAAATATAATATATTAATAATTATTTTAAACATAATTTTTCTTCCTCAATGAATTTTAGAAAAAATAAATGTAATTTAGTGTAGTTAAGATTAAAATGGGTTTACACGGTGTTAAACAGAAAAGATAAGGTGTAAAATCCCCGAAAAACATTATTATATCACATAATATGACATTATTTCGACCTTATAACCTCTATGGTTATTTAGTGAGACATTTTTTATTCTTTTTATTTTTGAAGAAAGTGGGTATAACTTTAATTTCTAAAAATTACAAGTGTGCCACTTACCTCATTTATAATAGCCTAACCACTTTCATCTTCTATTCACACATTCAAAAACATTTTTTCCTAGAACATTACTACAAAAATATATTATATGATTTCATACCCACATCCTAGGGGTCTTTTTTTGATAATTAATCCAATCTTGTAATGATTTATGTTAATCCAAAATATGTTTTCCGAAGAAGAAGAAAATTTGATAAATAAGATTTTTATATTTTTATTATTCTCACTCATTAAAATGTGGTTAAATTATTATGATATCCTAAAAATATATACCATAAAGTATTATTTTATTATGTTAATTTCATAACCTATATCCAAGGCCAACACTATCTAATCAAAGATAAAGTCATCAATCGTGTCAATGGTGGACTATCGCATTGCTGACTGATGTTATTTATTTTCGATAACCAAATATCATGGGTGAATATAATTATAGATTAAAGGATTATATTATATATATAATATTTTTATACTTATGTAAGTCTTATGTCACGTATAAATTCTTACATTCCATTCTTTGATAATATTATAATGTCGGTAGTTTGTACTACGGACTACTGCTTCACAAAGAAATGTGATTCTTTCTCGCATTACAAGGAAGATAGTTTAGAAATTCTTAATGAAAAATATGATATATATGAAACAAAAAAGATTTTTTATTGGGGATACATTTATAACGTTCACTATTATAGTCTTTTGAGAAAATGAACTTATAATTTATTGGTATGTTGGGAATATTATCTCCATAAACGATGCATCTGGAATTTACTTTCTATATCTAACATTAATGGATTTCTAAAAATAAACATATAATGAATATATGTGATACATATATATTTAAATTATGTATATTATGGAAATATTATCAATGTGAATTTACCAAATATAAAAAATCAAAACATACATGAAAAACAAAGAAGTTATTGCCAAAAACATTACATTAATATGGAATTGTTAATAAAAAGGTAATAAAAGGTCATTTGTAAACAAAATGTGGTATGATCCATTAAATTTTATTTCTGTAATAAAATTTTAATAAACATATATTTATTATACATAATGTTAAAACATTTATGAAGTATCCCTAGAATTAAGGTAAGTGGTTATTGTCTCAAATTATCTTCTTTGGGACATAAGTTATGTTATGCACCTACATTATTCAATGATCTATATATACTACCCTATTACATGTTATAACATAAATATATTTATTTTAAGGATATTAAAATTTTCATTTTATGTTAATCATTAGTGGTTCTTATGTTTTTAAAGATACCAATGTGATAGTGAATTTATTTTACAATCTAATTATTTATTTGTATTCTTTATGATTTTGTTTCTGAGGAGGAAATTTTAAAACCTACATCTCAATAAACTCTGGAAAATTATTTGACTCTTTTTTTTTTTGATAACAAATTTTTCAAATTATTTACCTCTATTTATGAACATAATAGTTAAAATGAATGTTTTTAAGAAAAATAATTTTTACATCTCTATTCAGTCAAAACACATTTTTCTTCAGAAACCATGAAATCTAAAAAAATTATAATATTTTTTTAACAATATACAAATATTTTATTAAATATATTATTACCCAACATTTAATTTTGAATTTTTTTTGAATGAATTAATTATTTTATGTTCCAAAGATGTCCATTTTGGATTTTACTAAAAATATAGAATGAGTATTAGTTTTAATTTGTAGAGAAAAAAAATAATTTCCCATCATCATGAATTTTGTTGCAACTTAATTTATATGTTTTAATTCTCATTTTTAATAAAATGGTTCTCTATAATAATTTATCATTTATAAATTAAAAAAATGTTATTTTCAAAAAATGGTAATTTTATTCAACAGACATTCCATGTGATTTATCTATAATAATAATTATATATATAAGATAAAATTAATTTATGTATCATATGTTTTATGGATACATAATCTAAGGGTAATATTACTATTATTTCTCTTAACGGTTTATTTTATGAATTAAATGTTTTCTATGAAACTTGTTCCTCTTCCATGGGGTAAAAATGATAAAATTCATATCAGTCCCGCTTCTTATTACATAGTTTAATCTATAATGAAATGATAAAATGATGAAATGAATATGAAAATTTTTTCTTTTCTATATGTTGTTATCTGATGAAATGTTTATGTAACCCATTTCATTTCATGGTATCTTATTTGATGAAAATTTTATGATATTTTTGAACACATATTCACTATTTTCATTATGTGACCGGTGGTACCTATATCCCCACTCAATGAATTGGTTAAAGATTTATATCTCATTAGATAAATATGACTAGAATGGATAGTGAACCTAGTTTAGTAAATTACTTTTTCCACTGTGATAGTATTAGGAGTGAACATTTACTACTAATATTGAATTAGGTGTAAACCCATACAACTATTATTGAATTGAAAAATAAGCATTAAACTAGTAAGGAAATGATTTTCCATTATTCAGTGTATGTAGTAAATTTATTCCCTTTATATTGTTGTTTTCACAGGGCTAATGTTAATTTATTAAATTTTAATTAATTTCTTATGTTGTTCCATGATTTATTCTAGTAATCCCATTTATGATCTCTGATATTTAGGGTGTAGTTTTTAAATTTAATAACAGTGTTCTCATATCCTTGTTATCATGATATATTGATATCTCTTAAAGTACCATTACTGGGTATCTAAGATCACCCTTTCTTGTTTTTTCTTTCCCTATGTTATAATGAAATGTATTATGTATTATATATCTAGGAAAGTTTTCAATTATAATGACCATGGTTAGAGATGATATAGCTCACTTATGGACTAATATTTTATGTATAAATGTTTCTAATATAAATATACTATTATGATCCTTGTGGTTGTGCTTTTTTAATGTAATGAACATTCAAGACATGGTGGTTAGAACATAGTAGGAATGTTTGGGAGAGTAAAGGTAACTCATTTGTTCATTGATCCTAATGTTTTAATGGGATATGGGATTTGAATTTTGAATTAAAGGTTTTATTTTTTTTATTTTTTTTTATATTAATTGGAATTAGATAAGTTTTTTTTGGTGTTCAGTCAAAATTTGGGATGAAAATTAAAAAAAAGGTATGGTTGTATGATTTTGAATTTCCTGGACTAAATAATGAGGCAATGGAAATATGCTCAATCCTGAAAATTTCTTGGGAATTGTTGTGTGGCTAGATTTTGTTCTGTTAATCAAAGTCATTAGGCCATGAATGATTATGTATCCCAATATTTGTTGATATTTATGCAACCATTAAAATAAATCCATAATTTGGGAAAATTCATAGGGATTTATTTGATACGTTGATTATGTATTGGATTTTGATTGCAATTATTGTGCCTTTTTGGTTTTGTTCCTTCCTATATTTTTTTGAGATGTAAAAATGGGATTTCATTGAATATTAACTTTCAAAATATTTTTAGCAAATTAATTATAATTAATATTTAAGATTTTATAAAAAGGTTCTGATGAATGTCGATCATTTTTATAATTGGGTTAGGAAAATGTATTAGATATGGAAGATGTGAAGTAATTTTAAAATGACTGTGTTAAATTTTGAAAAATGTAATGTTATAAGAAAAATTTAAATTTTTATGATGAATTAGAAAAATAATGATTGATATGATTTCATTTAATTTTTAGAAGTCATGGAGGTTTAATTTAAATCAGTTTAATTTTATTTCAAACTTTTGGTTGAATAGATTTTAAATCTCTAAATTGGGTTATAAATTTAAATAAACTGGGGTTTTGTGATGTGTGATTGATGTTTCAGAATTTTTTGTATTTATTATTATGTATTTTTTCTCTTGTTTATTATGGGACTCATTTTTTGATGAATGCAACATGAATTAGATAAATTCATGTCATTTATTATTTAAATTCTGTATCCCAGAAAATTCATGGAAATGATTAATGGTTTTTAGGTATAATCATCCATGTTTTTCTCCCTATCATTTATGAGTGGTAGAGACATAATATTATTTTGGAATACAGATCATGGTCGCAAAGATCATTAAATTATCTCTTTTATGGTTGTTTAGGTTCCTCATATGTGTGTGGGAAGAACCAAGTTGAGTTTCATTGGAATATGTGAATCTCTGTTCTGGGAGGGGGTCCTTTGATTTATGTTTTTCTATTTTTTGGGTTTTATAATTTTTGGATATTTTTATGTATATTTTATTCAATTTAACATTGGGTGACTCTAGGCGATTGATTATGGAATGTTGGTTATTTTATATGCTTATTCATCTATGGAAACCATGTTTATTATGGTATTTGTTTTGATATTGGAGCCTTGTATATTTATGGTATTCATGAATTGAGTTGCTTGGGTGATTTGGAATCTAGAATAGATATAAAGGGTCCACACCTTACTTACATCATCATGGATTATTTGGTATGTTCCATGTGTGGACTTTTGTGATTAATTAAGAACCCCATACAATCACACTTTGGTCCAATGTAAATTAAAATAAATTATAACACTATATTTGACATCATGTTAGGTGACACAATATAATCATATTATTATTTTACATCCAATTCAGAATTAGAACATTACATCTTAAAATAGACAAACCATCAAAATAATGGATGGACTAATGTCAATGTGGATTATCTATATAACCAACTTGTTTTATGATTATTGTGAACAATTATCTATAATTAAGCCACATTAAACCCTCTTATAGAATCAGCATAAGTAATATTATTCATAAATACATGGGTAATGAAAACATAATAAATGTTTGATTTTTAAATTATCAATATGGGAAAAATAAGAGAAAAAAATGAAACATCAATAAAACATTTCATAAGTCATATCTATAGAGAATTTAGATTATATAATAAGAATATATCTCTTATTAAATATATAAAAACTTCAAATTATTTTTACATAGGTTAAAAATGTTATTTTTAAATATATTTTATAATTAAATGGAGGATGGAAATGAAATATTCTTAATGTTTTTGAACAGTTCTGGGAAAATTTTATAATATAAGAGAATAGTGTTTAAAGAATCACTAAGACATATAGAGTATGTTAAATAAAAAATAAAAATAATGCAGAAGGAAAATATATTAGTATGGTGGTTTTTTAACATGAAAATTCAAATCACGTTATGTAAAAAATTATACATTATAAAAAATGACCATGATTAAAATGTTAAAATAGAATTCCATTTAAAAATAAAGACAAGTTCATTAAAAAATACAGTAATCAATCCTATAGTAGAAATAATAAAATTTTAAAAATTAAATGTGGATGAGTAAATTACCATGATGTGTTATCATTAATAAAAAAACTTGACATTGTAAAGATATTGGAAATAAAACATGCTTCATTGGTAACCATTGAAACAAAATAATAATAAAGATAGAATGATGGATGGATCTATAATCCATATGATTCTCATTAAACATATGATAAAAAGATATCTAGGGAAATTATATAAAATAAAATAAATATTACATTTGGTGGGTATGGAATAAGTCTCAAATAATGAATATTGAGAAGAGAAATCCCTTTCTCGTAACACCCCGACCCTCAAAACCCAAATCTGATGCATTATTTTTTTATATTGGCTAGATTACAAAGAATCAAATTTTGTAGGAATGAATAGTTTAAAATTTTTGGAAAATAATATTTCATACATGATACACATTATTCATTGGTTAAAGAACATAATACATAAAAAATACAATTAATCCACAACCTTGAAACTCATTCCAAGAATTCATCTTCATATCATACTGAAATGAAACAAAATAAGGGTGATCTCAAATGCTAAGTATGGGTAAGAATAAAAATGGACGTATTTATGAATGAATAAGAATAATAAATATAAAAAGGTAAATAACTGAACATACATTCTATTTAAACCGTGAGATAATTCATAGTAAATACGGCAAGGTAATGTATTTAAAACACATGTCATTTAATCAAAAGTCTGAAAAAGAAATGCATCCTTATATTTTTTATAGTGAAAATATTCTAGATATTAAAAATTGAAATTATGTGAATTCTTAATTATTGTAGATCATGTATCTAGCACATGGACCACTAATATAAACACCATAAAAATTTTTGGTTTATTTATGTCTGTAGAAATCCATCTATTCTTCATGAAACAAATTTTAAGTGGTTTTATCTATCTAATTTCATCTCATGTGACTACAAATTCATCATGGGGATTACATTAACTAGTCTATAACTCATTGATCATCCATTAAATGGTCTCCAATTCATGTCTTTCAATTACATGGAATTCCTTATATATGTAATGATAAATCTAAATTCATTAACAATGTTCCTTATCAAAAATCCATATTGATTAAAGGATGTATATTTATTACTATTTCCCCAATATATCAAATAAAACATTATTCAAAAACTATATGTACAAATTGAATATAGTTTAAGAAATAATAATATAAATTGAATGAGTATGTTGATATTTTATATATGTCTAATGTACAAAAAATTATCTTAATTAATGGATTGTTTCAATATAATTTTTATAGTAAAAAAATAGTGATATGGTAGTGATAAATTTTACCACTTCATAATTTTCAGTTGAAACCCCTTGGATGATATAAGTAAAATTAAGAACATAAATTCCATTAATATATATTTATTAATTATATAATATATCAAAATATTAATTAGATACACCATACATAAAATTGTAACTAGTGAAGATGAAATTTATCTCACAGATGTAAAAAGTGAGATGAAAATCCCCCACATTGAGTCTAACTTCTCTGGTGTGTATTTAACATATTTAATAATAAAATTGTTTTAATTTTTTACTATACTTATAATATTTTTCTTGTTTATTATTAAATTTAATTCAATTATTAAAATTTTGTATCCAACTAGAAAAAAAAATTAATTTTTTCTCCGGTGTTTTGACCATATTTGATTCATCTGTTAAAAATGAATTTGTTGGGTTTAATATGGTCAAAGGAGTCATTATATAAACATATTAATAATATTAATCATGAAATAGTTATCATATATATACATAAATTTTACTATATAAACAATCACAAAATATGGTTATGTAATATTAACCAATGTTACAATCATGGAGATTGTGGGTCATATGTACGGACGACTAACGTTCCAATTATTTAATGATGATTTTGGAAGGAAGGTAAGTAACATATATAATGGAATTATTATAATTATATCATTAACACCATGTTATTCTTATATATACTTATATATATAATTATATTGATGTAAAATGAATCACATCGTGTTGAGAAGGTGGTGGTCCACACGTCCATGACTGATGTTATCAATGTGTCTAATGTGTAATGAAGATAATAAACAATATGAAATATAATATTTATATAAATTTAATTATTTAATTATTATCATATAAATATCATTTATTTCACATGTGTTTAATAGAATCCAGCATTAATCATTCCATGTAAATTGTGAACATATCACACCACTTTGAGGGGGCGACAGTCCACATATCCAAAAATGAAATTATTGTATTTACTCCACATTAAATGCATAATGGTATGTGTTATATAAAAATATCATAATAATAATGAAATATTAATTATCATATATATAATATAGAAATAATATGTTCATAATAATTCCCATCCATGAAAGGTGGTAAAGAAAAAAATGAACAACATCTTTTTTTGAGGCGGTAGTGCACAATACATGAAGGGTATGTTCATTATCTATTTGATGGATGTGTGTGATGTTGTGGGTAGAACCCTTTAAAAAAGTATATTTAGGATACTTATGTTACTATAAAATTATGAATTAATAATAATTTAATGTATTAATAAATATATAACAGAAATGTGATCATTGATGAATGTCACCTATTTTATGGGAAACTCCATTTAGTTTGAACCAAAGAGTTTTATTTGTTTTATTTCTTCCCAAGATGAGGATTTTTGATTGTTGGATTAATTTTTTGAGCTTATTTATGCATTTAATGGATGATATAATGTGTCTTGAGGGGTATGATAACGAATAAGATAGAATGTATTTTTATAGTGGAAGAGGAGTGGAATTCTTGTAAATATAATAAGGTGAACAATATTGGGAGGTATTCCATAAATTATGTTTCTAAAAATTGAAAAATAAGGGATTGAATTGAAATCATAATTAATTAAAATTCCCAAAATACCAAAATTAGTGCATTTTTACAATTGTGCTCTTTAGTCTTTATGTTTCATTATATCTTTATTTTTGATAACATGTTTTACAACTTATGTAAATCTTCCCTTAAGACTAAATTAAAGTTAGATATGTTAGAAAATTACAACCCATATAATTATAAATATTATATGTAATTTAACAAATCATAATTCCTTGTGCTTTGAAATTTAATTTTAATACAAGTATATGTAACATGAACAACACTATAACCCGGACCATGCTAAAAAATATTTTATGATCATTGGGTTAATATATTAATTATAAAACCCAAATTGGTCTCTTAGTAAAACATATTTGATAATAATTAACACTTATAATTATCATGGAATAATATATGATTCTTATTAATTTATAAACCATTTAATAAAATATCATTTATTATAAATTCACATTAATATAAATTTTGACATTATTTATTTGAATTTAATTTCAAAAAATCATTATTATAATTAAAATATATTCTCTTAAATTATATGTTACATGATATATTTATATACAAAAATATTAGAACATAATAATTCCTTAACATTTCATTACATTTAATGTTTGTATCATCATATGTAACATCCCAAGTAAGTAATGAATAATAGATATTTTTATCTATGTCTATTAATGATTAAGATAGTGTTATAGCGGCTTAAAATGAAAATAAATACAATCTTATGCATGGAATACACTAATATTCTTAAAAGATTGTTTTACTACCTTTTGATGGAAAACCATTTTTGAATCTATATTTTGACAATTTTATAAACTATGTTTGTCAAAATAAACTTATTCTTTATGATTGGGACATCAAAATTTACCTTGTGTGAATTTTTGGTATTTTTCTGACAATGTTCATTTTTTAATGAATAGTGAAAAATACTGCATTTTACATCAAAACTACTTTTTAATCTAATTTATTTATATGATTAGATTATGTTTTGAATTGGTTTTGAAGTGAAATTAGAATATATTTTTACCATTTTATCCAATGGTGGTCATTGGAATCAATTTCACTTTGAAATTAGACTTAAACTGGTGTCAATCTTTTGATACTTATTATTTTGTAAAAACACGCTATTTGCTCTGGCAGCGGGAATTAATTATTAAATTAATTAATGTGACTTATATGATTTTAATTTTTTAAAATAGACTTCATTTTTAAATTCTGAATATCAAATATAGCTTAGGGTGAATTTTTGGTAATTTTCTGAAAAACTTCATTTTTTGATGAATAGTGAAACCACTAAGTGGTAATCAAGCAAACTGATTTTTCAGTTAAATGAAAGTTTACCACTAATGTGTATTGAATTTTGAAAATCCTACATACATGGTTTTAATTAAGAAGTAAAATGTGGTTCAATGAGATTAAAATAATTTTTTGGTGAATAGTAACTTATTAAGTTCTTAATCACGATTAGTGGTAATTAGGGTAGTTTAAGGTATAAATAATACTTTAATAAAATGAAATGACCTAGACACATGTCCCAACCTAATTGTTTGTGTCATGGCCGACCATGACATGCCATGGGTCAACTTAGGGACCCCATGGATCCACTTTTGTTGGGAAATGACATAAATTACTTTTTATTTAATGTTAAAGTGAAAATGACACAAACATAATATGTTTTACGAAAACAATTTTTAAGTGGGGTTATACAAGTCCAAATTTTGATTATAAATAGTCATTGAAAATATAAAAAGATTTCATATATCATAGTAGTTTTTTTATAATTTTTAGACATTAAATAAATTTAATTATTTATGACATAATAATGATGCAGCGATGACATCATTATTTGATGATTTAAATAAAATAGAAAGATAATGTAAAATCTATAAACTACACATGTCCAAAACCAATTGGATGAGTGGGTTTCGAACCCTAATGACCCTATCCACGAATTCTATCAATTTGGGACCTTTTGAAACCGAAACACATTTTCAAATAAATAAATATTTCTTTACTTTCCAAAAGTGCCCCTCCTCTCCTCTTATAAAAGGCCCCCACCTCTACCTCATTTCACAAACTCTTAAAGCCTTTGGCTCGGCCAACCCCTGCCCATTTGCTCTCTCCACATCCCTCTCCCCATCCTAGAGGTTTCCCTTTGGGCAGAATCCTTTCAAAGGAAGTCTTTAGGCTCAAATCAAAAGGAGTTACACTTTTTAGGGTAATTCATTCTCTAATGTTCATTTGTTTTATTTTGCTTCTCCAACCCCCTAAACTCTTTTTATTTACTTCCTTTGTAACAACACCAGTATCTTCAATATACTAGGATGTTGTTATAAGATTTATTTGAGCTAAACTCTCACACAACTACTTCAAATGGTTAAAGAACATACGGTTTCCGTGGATGGCAAAATTCTGCCTCCTGAAACGATGATTGTTCAGCACTCATTTAACACCTTCAAAGGTGGCCATTATGATGTCACTATTTTTATATATGATATATAATATGTTTATGTTTTCATTAAGCTTCTGTTTTTTTCATTTTGGGCATACCTTTATGGTTTCCATTATGGGTAAAACACGATATCTTCATTTTAGGAAGTGCGGACTACCGCCCCCTAAAAGTGATTTGATTCGTTAATACCATATGTGGGATGTGTAAATGATAAAGTTAATGATATTATATATTTTATTATACTGGAATTATAATATACTCTTATATCATTATGATTCCATACCAGAAAATACGAAATAGAAATGAAAGTAGCGTTCATGCGTACGTACGACTTACCGTCTCCATGAACGGTGCATTTCATTTCTTACCTCTAAATGATTATGTAATATTATAAATGCATGTATGTTCTGGATATATATGACATATATGATATCTACATCAAGAATGCCATTATGGATATAATGAACCTTTGACCAAATTAACAACATGTAAGTGTAAGAAGTCTATTTTCGACTTAAGAACCAAATACCGACAAAATGAACATTATTAACTTAACGGATTACATGATGTTCATAACATGGTATAAAAGGAATAATGAACTTGAAAAAGATTCATAAGCAAGTAGAGATTAACTCAAGTTTATTATTCAGGAGATTAAAGAACGGTCAGGTCATGTCGGATACGAGGTATGGGACTTCGTCTCAATCTCCTTTCGTTGAGGCATATTTTATTTTATACACAACTTTCTTTTATACAGTGTATAAACCCCTTTGACTTTTACGTTTATTCAAAAGGAATCTTTTTTATATGAAGCGTTTACTAAACGACAAAAGGTAATGTTTTTGTCGTACGTATGCGGCGACAACGACTTCTCCGCCGTCGTGACCGTTATTTGAGTTTCGGCTTCCTCTACAAGCCATACCTTTTTTTTAAAAGAAAAATAAATACCATGTTTTACTTTTCTATTATTTTAGTATTGAAAATGGTTTTCATAATGTTTTTATATCAATGTGTTGTATTGATATCTCATGATTGAAATGTGGAAATTTTATGTTTCCTTTATGCATGTTTTATGTGATATGATTATGTTATGGTTCTTGGGCATTATTATGAAGACGAGTGGTTCTGTGATAAACTAAGGGCGGGTGAGCCCGTTATAGCTCTCCAATGCATTGGGTAACGCGAAGGAGTGAAACGTTAAGGTTTCTCCGAAGAGATTTTTAGGGAATATATTGTGATGGGTATTCTAAACGTAACCAAGAGGGTTACTCCCTACGTAAGAATGTTATGAATGCCTCAAGTTACCTTTATGTCTTATGATTTCTATGATTTATTCATGATTTTATGAGGTATGTTAAAGTGCCTATGTTTTATGGGTAATTAATGATTTCATTATTATGTATATATGAACTCATGTTTAATTTCCATGTTTTTTATAACCCATACTGAGTTTTTATGCTCATCCCAAGTTTTTGAAATGTTTTTCACAGGTCAAGGGAAAGGTACATGATAAGATGATAGAGTCAAAGATGTGTCAAGAAATAATCCATGTTTTATTTTAAATGTGTTTCCATGGATGGGAATGAAGAATACTATCTTTATGTAACCACTTTGTTTATATGTGGAATGTAATGCAAGTTTTATGATCTAATTCTCTAAAACTCTAAACCCGAAAAGATCCTCAATGTGTAATCTTGTAATAACTCATTATTAAGTAAGGTTTAAGGCTGGGGCCTTATAGTTGGTATCAAAGGTCGGTTTAGATAACTTTAGGAGTTATAATTCTATTAAATGATTATCCAAAAATATTTTTTTTTCAAAATGATATAGCATTTAAAGATTACCATATTGCTTCATCTAAGACATGTTTGTTCAGAATGGTTTTCCGCAGAGGAAACAGGGAAGCAGTGCTAGGAATGAATACAGAAGGAAATAACCTTCCGAATCAGCATCCAGAAATGGTCGGAATTGGAACTGAACAGTTTGTTGCAGTAATGGCGCAGTTGACTCAAGCGATAAATGGCGGTGGTATCCATGCACGAGATCATCCAGAACAACCGCAGAAAAACATGTCAGTGGTGGAACATTTCATGAGGCAACATCCACCATCATTCAGAGGATCATCTGACCCTGTGCTAGCTGAAGGGTGGATTAAAGCACTGGAGAAGATTTTTGATGTCATGGGGTGTTCAGACAATCAAAAGGTTAGTCTTGCTATTTACCGTTTGGAGGGTGAAGCAGATCAGTGGTGGTCTATGGTTAAAAATATCAGGGACGCCGATGAGATTGATGCTCTTGACTGGGATGAATTCAAAGGTATGTTTCTTGAGAAGTATTTTCCTAAGGCTGTTCGACTTAGGATGGAAAATCAATTCTTGGAATTGAGGCAAGAGGAAGACTCATTGGCTGCCTATGAAAAAAGGTTCACTCGATTGGCAAGGTATGCTCCAAATTTTATCCGGGACCTTGATAGTAAAATCAATCGTTTTTACTCAGGATTAAAGCCAAAATATCGAAGGGCATTAGCTTATCGCGAGTTTAGAAGTTATGAAAAGCTTGTTCGATGTGCTGAGAAGGTGGAAATGGAGTTTGCCGATGACCAAGTTTTCTATAACAACCAGCAGAAGAAGAGACCGAGGTGGCAGGAGAAAGGTAAGAATTCTTCAAAAAAGTCTTATGGTAAGAGAACTAAGTTTCCAGTTTGTGATAAATGTGGCAAAAGACATGCTGGGGAATGTCTTCTGAATTCTGGGAAGTGCTACCGATGTGGTAAGTTGGGACATAAGGCTCGTGATTGCACTGAAAAGGATCAAGGTGAAGGTAAGAACAAATTTGATTTATAGTTAGTGAAATGTTATAAGTGCAATGAGATGGGTCACTATGCAAACGAGTGTCCGACAAGGAGCTTGAGTGATGGGAAGCAGTTAGACTACAAGCAGAAAGGGGTGGTGAAATACTTTGCAACTACTTCAGCAGATGTCGGGCCATCAAATGAAGTTGTATCAGGTACTTTGTTTGTTTTTTCAGATTATGCCAGTGTGTTGTTTGATTCGGGGTCTACACATTCTTTCATCTCTGAAACCTTTTCTAGTAAAATGGGAATACCATCTCAAGAAATGACTCTTGAACTTTTGGTAAAAACACCTGGGGGAAGTGTCGAGGCAAAAATATTTTATAAGAATCTTCCTATCCTTATCTGTGGAAAGAACCTACTTGAAAACCTTATTGTTCTACCTCTAGTAGAGTTTGATGTTATCCTGGGTATGGATTGGCTCTCTATTTACCATGCTAAGATTGACTGTAGGGCTAAAGAAGTTTCTTTTCAGAAAGACATTCAGTTTGTTTACAAGAATGAACCCTTACTTTTGATAACATATCAAGAGGCCGAGAAACTTGTAAAAGATGGAAATGAATGTTACCTTGCACACGTCGTTGAAAATAAAGGAACTGTTCAGATTAATGATGTGCCAGTGGTAAATGAGTATCCTGATGTTTTTCCTGATGAGTTCCCTGGAATAATACCAGATCGGGAAGTTGAGTTTACTGTTGACTTAGTTCCTGATGCTAAGAAAATTTCAAAACCCCCTTATCGAATGGCACAAATTGAATTTTTAGAGTTGAAGGAGCAATTGCAAGATTTATTAGAGAAAGGTTTCATTAGACCTATCACATCACCATGGGGTGCTCCTGTTTTATTTGTTAAAAAGAAAGATGGTTCTATGAGACTTTGCATTGATTATAGAGCCTTGAATAATATCACTATTATGAACAAATATCCTTTGCCTCATATCGATGATTTGTTTGATCAGCTCCAGGGAGCTCAGTTTTTTTCAAAGATTGACTTGAGATCGGGGTACCATCAGCTGAAGGTAAAGGAGGCAGATATTCCGAAGACCGCGTTCCGTACGAGATATGGCCATTATGAATTTGTATTAATGCCTTTTGGGCTAACCAATGCACCTGCTGTATTCATGGACTTAATGACTAGAATTTTCCATGAGTTCTTGGATAAGTTTGTGGTGGTTTTCATTGATGATATTTTGGTGTTTTCTAAAAGTAAAGAGGAGCATGAAAAACATTTAAGGGTTATCTTTCAAACCTTAAAAGAAAAGAAACTCTATGGGAAATTCAGCAAGTGTGAGTTTTGGTTGCAACAAATTTCTTTCCTTGGTCACATTGTTTCTAAAGATGGAATAACTGTTGATCCTGCAAAAACAAAAGTTGTGGAAGAATGGCCAAGACCCACAAATGTAACCGAGATTCGTAGCTTCCTTGGTTTGGCGGGCTATTACCGAAGGTTTGTTAGAAATTTTTCACGGTTATCTAGTCCAATGACTAAGATAACTCGGAAGGGTGTTAAGTTTATCTGGACAAAATAATGTGATGATTGTTTTTAGGAATTGAAAAGAAGATTGGTGAATGCTCCAGTTTTGGCACTACCTTCCAGGAATGGTGAGTTTGTTATATACAGTGATGCTTCATTGAAAGGACTTGGTTGCATCCTAATGCAGAATGATCAGGTAATTGCTTATGCTTCACGACAGTTGAAAACTCATGAGGTAAATTACCCTACACATGATTTGGAACTAGCTGCTGTTGTTTTTGCTTTAAAAATTTGGAGGCATCATTTGTATGGAGTAAAGTGTGAAATATATACCGATCACAAAAGTTTAAAGTATATATTCACTCAGAAAGAGTTAAACATGAGACAAAGGAGATGGCTAGAATTAATCAAGGATTATGATTGTACAATTCATTACCATCCGGGAAATGCAAATAAAGTGGCTGATGCTTTGAGTCGAAAAAGTAATGCTTCATTAACAATGTTTCGGTTGGAACGTGATCCTTTGGTTAACGATTTGATGAACTTTGGCATGGAAGTTGTTGGTGCAGGAAGTCCTTCTGTTTTGTTTCAGGTATCAGTGAGATCATCTCTATCAGATAGAATCAAGCAAGCACAGAAGCAAGACAGTGAGTTGCAGAAAAAGGTAGAGCTGGTTCAGAAAGGTAAGTTGCCTGAATTCAACATTGATAGTGATTGTGTTTTGAGATTTGGAAAGAGATTGTGTGTGCCTTGTGATTCACAGTTGAAGAGAGATTTGTTATGTGAAGCTCATAGTTCTCCGTTTTCAGTTCATCCGGGCAGTACTAAGATGTATAGAGATCTGTGGGAGTATTACTGGTGGGATGGAATGAAAAGAGATATTGCTGATTTTATTGTGAAGTGTTTGACTTGTCAGCGGGTTAAAGCAGAGCGGCAGTTACCGAAAGGGATGATTCAGCCTTTACCAGTGCCAGAGTGGAAATGGGAGAATATATCCATGGACTTTGTTGTTGGATTACCGAAGACATCTCGAGGTAATAATGCAATCTGGGTTATTGTTGATCGCTTGACCAAATCTGTTCATTTCCTTGCTATACGAGATACTTTCTCTCTTGATCAACTTTCTCGTTTGTATCTTAAAGAGATAGTTAGGTTACATGGAGTTCCTCTCTCCATTGTATCGGATCGTGATCCCAGGTTTACTTATAACTTTTGGAAAGGCCTTCAGAAGTCGTTGGGTACTGAATTAAATTTTAGTACAGCTTTTCATCCTCAATCAGATGGGCAGTCAGAACGAACAATTCAGACATTGGAAAATATGCTACGAGCTTGTTCTATGGATTATCAGGGAAGTTGGGACCAACATCTTTCTTTGGTTGAATTTTCATATAATAACAGTTTCCATTCTAGTATACAGATGGCACCATTTCAGGCATTATATGGGAAGCGGTGTCGAACTCCAGTTTTCTGGGATGAAGTGGTTGAAAGGAAGTTGATGGGACCAGAATTGGTAGAAGAGATGGCAGAAAAAGTTCATCTGATTCAGAAACACATGAGAACAGCTCAGAGCAGGCAGAAGAGTTATGCAGATAACCAGAGGAAGGATCTATCTTTCGAGGTAGGTGATCATGTTTTTCTCAAGGTTTCTCCTTGGAAATGTGTGATGAGATTTGGTAAGAAAGGAAAGTTGAGTCCAAGGTTCATTGGACCATATGAAATTCTGGAAAGAGTTGGATCAGTTTCATACCGAGTGGATTTACCTCCGAGTTTATCTCAGGTACACAATGTTTTTCATGTTTCAATGTTGAGGAAGTATATGCCAAATCCATCTCATGTTTTGAGTCCAGAGGTAGTTCAGCTGGAAGAGAACCTGTCTTATGAGGAACAACCGGTCCAGATTCTTGACCACAAGGAGCAAGTGTTACGGAATAAGGTGATTCATCAGGTAAAGGTTTTTTGGAAAAACCACATGATTGAAGAGGCAACATGGGAATCTGAAAATGCAATGAGGGATAAGTACCCCCATTTATTCGATAAGTAAATAAATTGCGGGGACGCAATTTTCTAAAGGGGGGAATGATGTAACATCCCAAGTAAGTAATGAATAATAGATATTTTTATCTATGTCTATTAATGATTAAGATAGTGTTATAGCGGCTTAAAATGAAAATAAATACAATCTTATGCATGGAATACACTAATATTCTTAAAAGATTGTTTTACTGCCTTTTGATGGCAAACCATTTTTGATTCTATATTTTGACAATTTTATAAACTATGTTTGTAAAAATTAACTTATTATTTATGATTGGGACATCAAAATTTACCTTGTGTGAATTTTTGGTATTTTTCTGACAATGTTCATTTTTTAATGAATAGTGAAAAATACTGCATTTTACATCAAAACTACTTTTTAATCTAATTTATTTATATGATTAGATTATGTTTTGAATTGGTTTTGAAGTGAAATTAGAATATATTTTTACCATTTTATCCAATGGTGGTCATTGGAATCAATTTCACTTTGAAATTAGACTTAAACTGGTGTCAATCTTTTGATACTTATTGTTTTGTAAAAACACGCTATTTGCTCTGGCAGCAGGAATTAATTATTAAATTAATTAATGTGACTTATATTATTTGAATTTTGTAAAATAGACTTCATTTTTGAATTCTGAAAATCAAATATAGCTTAGGGTGAATTTTTGGTAATTTTCTGAAAAACGTCAATTTTTGATGAATAGTGAAACCACTAAGTGGTAATCAAGCAAACTGATTTTTCAGTTAAATGAAAGTTTACCACTAATGTGTATTGAATTTTGAAAATCCGACATACATGGTTTTCATTAAGAAGTAAAATGTGGTTCAATGAGATTAAAATAATTTTTTGGTGAATAGTAACTTATTAAGTTCTTAATCACGATTAGTGGTAATTAGGGTAGTTTATGGTATAAATAATACTTTAATAAAATGAAATGACCTAGACACATGTCCCAACCTCATTGGTTGTGTCATGGCCGACCATGACATGCCATGGGTCAACTTGGGGTCCCCATGGATCCACTTTTGCTGGGAAATGACATAAATTACTTTTTATTTAATGTTAAAGTGAAAATGACACAAACATAATATGTTTTACGAAAACAATTTTTAAGTGGGGTTATAAAAGTCCAAATTTTGATTATAAATAGTCATTGGAAAGATAAAAATATTTCCTATATCATAGTAGTTTTTTTATAATTTTTAGACATTAAATAAATTTAATTATTTATGACATAATAATGATGCAGCGATGACATCATTATTTGATGATTTAAATAAAATAGAATGATAATGTAAAATCTATGAACTACACATGTCCAAAACCAATTGGATGAGTGGATTTAGAACCCTTATCACCTTATCCACGAATTCAATCAATGTGGGACCTTTTGAAACCGAAACACATTTTCAAATAAATAAATATTTCTTTACTTTCCAAAAGTGCCCCTCCTCTCCTCTTATAAAAGGCCCCCACCTCTACCTCATTTCACACACTCTTCAAGCCTTTGGCTCGGCCAACCCCTGCCCATTTTCTCTCTCCACATCCCTCTCCTCATCCTAGAGGTTTCCCTTTGGGCAGAATCCTTTCAAAGGAAGCCTTTAGGCTCAAATCAAAAGGAGTTACACTTTTTAAGGTAATTCATAATCTAATGTTCATTTGTTTTATTTTGGTTCTCCAACCCCCTAAACTCTTTTTATTAACTTCCTTTGTAACAACACCAGTATCTTAAATATACTAGGATGTTGTTATAAGATTTATTTGAGCTACACTCTCACACAACTACTTCAAATGGTTAAAGAACATACGGTTTCCGTGGATGGCGAAATTCTGCCTCCCGAAACGATGATTGTTCAACACTCATTTAACACCTTAAAAGGTGGCCATTATGATGTCACTATTTTTATATATGATATATAATATGTTTATTTTTTCCTTAAGCTTCTGTTTTTTTCATTTTGGGCATACCTTTATGGTTTCCATTATGGGTAAAACATGATATCTTCATTTTAGGAAGTGCGGACTACCGCCCCCTAAAAGTGATTTGATTCGTTAATACCATATGTGGGATGTGTAAAGGATAAAGTTAATGATATTATATATGTTATTATACTGGAATTATAATATACTCTTATATCATTATGATTCCATTCCAGAAAATACGAAATAGAAATGAAAGTAGCGTTCATGCGTACGTACGGCTTACCGTCTCCATGAACGGTGCATTTCATTTCTTACCTCTAAATGATTATGTAATATTATAAATTCATGTATGTACTGGATATATATGACATATATGATATCTACATCAAGAATACCATTATGGATATAATGAACCTTTGACCAAATTAACAACATGTAAGTGTAAGAAGTCTATTTTCGACTTAAGAACCAAATACCGACAAAATGAACATTATTAACTTAACTGATTACATGATGTTCATAACATGGTATAAAAGGAATAATGAACTTGAAAAAGATTCATAAGCAAGTAGATATTAACTCAAGTTTATTATTCAGGAGATTAAAGAACGGTCGGGTCAAGTCGGATACGAGGTATGGGACTTCGTCTCAATCTCCTTTCGTTGAGGCATATTTTATTTTATACACAACTTTCTTTTATACAGTGTATAAACCCCTTTGACTTTTACGTTTATTCAAAAGGAATATTTTTTATACGAAGCGTTTACTAAACGACAAAATGGAATGTTATTGTCGTACGTATGCGGCGACAATGACTTCTCCACCGTCGTGACCGTTATTTGAGTTTCGGCTTCCTCTACAAGCCATACCTTCTTTTTAAAAGAAAAATAAATACCATGTTTTACTTTTCTTTTATTTTAGTATTGAAAATGGTTTTCATAATGATTTTATATCAATGTGTTGTATTGATATCTCGTGATTGAAATGTGGAAATTTTATGTTTCCTTTATGCATGTTTTATGTGATATGATTATGTTATGGTTCTTGGGCATTATTATGAAGACGGGTGGTTCCGTGATAAACTAAGGGCGGGTGAGCCCGTTATAGCTCTCCAATGCATTGGGTAACACGAAGGAGTGAAACGTTAAGGTTTCTCCGAAGAGATTTTTAGGGAATATACTGTGATGGGTATTCCAAACTTAACCAAGAGGGTTACTCCCTACGTAAGAATGTTATGAATGCCTCAAGTTACCTTTATGTCTTATGATTTCTATGATTTATTCATGATTTTATGAGGTATGTTAAAGTGCCTATGTTTTATGGGTAAAGTATGATTTCATTCTTATGTATATATGAACTCATGTTTCCTTTCCATGTTTTTTATAACCCATACTGAGTTTTTGTGCTCATCCCATGTTTTTGAAATGTTTTTCACAGGTCAAGGGAAAGGTACATGATAAGATGATAGAGTCAAGGATGTGTCAAGAAATAATCCATGTTTTATTATAAATGTGTTTCCATTGATGGGAATGAAGAATACTACCTTTATGTAACCACTTTGTAGATATGTGGAATGTAATGCAAGTTTTATGATCTAATTCTCTAAAACTCTAAACCCGAAAAGATCCTCAATGTGTAATCTTGTAATAAATCAAGATTAAGTAAGGTTTAAGGCTGGGACCTTATATCATATATCTTATTTATTTATTAACTAAATAATCCTTATGTTAGAATTTGTTAAGAATTTAATTCAATGGTACATATATAAAAATTAGTGTCAAATTTTCATGATAAAAAACTATTTAACATTAAAAATAATTTTTATAATCAAAACTATGTTGCTTCTTCCAAGCTCCAAGTATTTAAAAATGTTAAATGTAAAGAAGGTTCCTTTTTGAAGGTTTCCTTAAATAAATTATTATATAAGTGAATTTTAGGAAATAGTCTCCCAATAACTCATTAAATATGAACCCACAAGATATATGGTCGAATTATTATAATTCAATGTATTTTTGACATGTTTCTATGTCATTTTGTCCCACGTGTATAAGGTTTAGTACCTTTTTAAGAATAATTTTAATTTAATCAATATGTTGAATTTTAATTACATTCCAATTTTTTTTTTAAACACTAGATTAACATTATTCAAATATAATTATTATACTTAGTACAATTTTTTATATTCCCATATTCAATTTATTGAAGTAGAAAAATTAAATTTAATGTTAATCCAATAGATATTCCAAAAAAACAAGTTTTAAAATGAAAACAGTCAGAAGATCATTGGGTTTTTATATATAAATTAGATTCATAATTTATTCAAATTGCATCCCCTTGATTAATAGATATTTTATTAATCCATTTTCATTTTGAACTGAATTTAAAAATATAATTTTTCATTAATAATTAATTAAATGATAATGTAGTATTCAATGAAAATGTAACAATTTTTACTATTTATCAATAAATGATACTTATCAATCAAATACCAAAAATTTACCGTAATATAATTTTGAAATTATTAATGCAAAACATTAGTTTATTTTTTAAATAAAAAAAATGAAATATTCAATATTTATATTTAACATAGGTGTTTAATTAAATTGAAGTACAACTTGGTATTGCGTGAAACACAAGATAACTCGGTGTTTTATGTTGTGTTAGCATAACATTGTGTTGAATATAAATAGATATATCGAAAAAATAAATTTTATTGTAAAATAAAAATATTTTAGAGTCATGGGGTGTTACGTTCTCCATGCATTAATTAAATTTTACACTCACAATTTAAACAGGATCACAATAGTTTAGGGATTGATATTTGGAAATGTTTTTTTGGGAAAAAAAACCTAAATATGTTTAGTATTATATATTTTTCATAATATGGAATGGAAAATGAAAATTTACCAAAAAATACAATGGTTTAAAATATGAAAACCGTTGTGAAAATGTTTACATGGAATAAAAATCTAATTAACAAGTTCTGATAGAGAGCGATAGAGATCATGTACAACTGAATGTTATAGACCCAAATTTCATAAACTAGAGTTTTGAAAAATTTCATTGATATCATAAAAATAATGATAATATGAGAGCATTTCAACTTCAATATTGTTATTCCTTGATATTTAAAATTTGTCCAATATCTAATAATATAATTAAATATAAGTTTCAATTTAATAAACAAAATATTTTTCATTTGTTGTTCCTTGAACAATTTGTACTTCATTTTCTATTATAGGTTTCATCAGGGAGTGAAGTAATACACAAACCTAAAAAACCTCATCCAAAGATCTACATAAAAATTGCATAAATAGTTAACTTTACCAAATATTATGATCCAACACATTACAAGGAAGGACCCTAAATTTCTTAAATGAATTTATCATAACCTTTAATCAATATGAAGAAACTCTAAATTTACACATTCCAAACATGTGAATCCCATAATCATGTATTCTATTAAAATATTGTAATAAAATGAATTATCATACAACCTTATTGAAAACATGAATGATTTCTTATTTTATAAGTAACACATATATTATTGAATATATTCCTTAAATCAAAATTTTTTGTAAACCCAATCAGTGATATACTAAACCATTATGTCAAAAAAACATGAATCTGTTCCAATATAGTTAGTAATTTCCAATTTAATTAATCCATATCATTTATATTTTAATCCAAACCACATTAATTTAACATTAGGATAATAATAAGGCTTATCAATCCGTCAACAATGTTTTCAAAAAAAGTGTCCGACTTGCTACTGAATCAATTTTCCTAGTTATCAGAATTGATCAACACGTGCTTTTAAATCCTTTTTTAAAAAGTAATGCATTATAATCTATATATATTTTATAACTCTTATGACCAGAACCATACTGATAGAATTCTAAAATGATATAATTCTTGAATCCAACACCTAAAATTTTAATTGATTCTCATCTTATATAGTAGAAGAAAAATAATGACCAATATCCAATAGCCTCTTTTGGGTTTTATTCTATTAAAATGTGAGAAAATATTTTTCACAGAGTCCTATATTCTTGAAATTGATGCATTATACATTCGAGACATTATCATTGTCCTTCAATCACAATCAATATGGTCTTTCTCTTCACATATTTAGCAAACTCCCAATCACTTTAATGAAGTACTATGGTGATTATATCCTGAATTATTTCATGTGGGAAAATACATATTTTCATTATTCACATTGTCCATATTTCTCCTAGTTATACACTTATTCTCATTCTTCCAATATAATAAATAATTATTATATATGTCTTTCTAAATATTGTTAGAACATGATAGTATGTCATCATATGATGATAATTATCTGGAGACTAATTCCCTTTGAAATATTTTCTTAAGACCATAGAAGATATTATCCATCTTACTCTTACAATCACATGCATTAGTGAGGTTCACATTACATCTTCTAAAAGTGATTTATAAATGAGGACATACACTATGTTAGATATTATCATTATGATACATAATTTATAATCCCAAATCGCAAAAAATAGTAACACAAATTTAATCATTTATGTGTATCTAATATTTTAATAATAAACAAAATTTCTTTAGAATGTTCTTGTATAATTATCCTCAAAGTCTATATTTGAAATATTATCCCAAATACATCTTTTCTAAATCTAGTTTCCATGTTTTTTTATAAACGTCATTTTATACAAACTACAATTCCAAGACCCCAAAATAAGAAAACTGGTGCATTACTTTATTACATTCGCATGATTATGAGGAATCAAATCCCTAAAGATATATCTATAAATAAGTTTTAGAAAAAAATATTACACACTTGAAATATAATTTAAATTATCATGAGAAAATAATAAATAAATAAAACAAATTTGATCCTAGAAGCTCTTTCCAAGAATTCATCTTCACATCTCGTAGAAAGGAAACAAAATAATGGTGATCTCAAATGCATAGTAAGGGTATGAATACAACGGAAATAATCATTAGTTAATAATAATAGAAAATTTGTTAATGTAATTAAATGAAGACACATTCAATTTAAACAACTATATTGGTATTAACCAATGTGGTAAAGTAAATTACTAAAAACACATTAAATTTAATCAAAATTATGAAAATAGAATGAATCAATAGATTTTATCATAGTGAAAATCCTCTCGATAATATTAATAAGAACGTAGGTAATGAATTATTGTTAGAATTATATTATACAGAACATGAACCACCACCATAAATACCTTTCAAAAAAATGTTTTTTGTATTTGGTTTTAATCACATCTATTTTTCTTGGAAACAAACTCAAAGTGTTTTTTGCCACCTAATATAATATCACGAGACTATTGATGCATTATGGTGATTGCATTAACCTATACCCAACCCATATATATTTAATTAAACGGACCCTGAAACCATGAATTCAATTTTATATAATTCCACAAATATATAATAATTAATTAAATTTCATAGACAAAGTGCCTTATCAAATATCCATATTGAGTAAAGCATATAAATTTATTAAATTTTCCCTAGCTGATCAAATAAAACAGAAAAAAAATCGTACCAATAATCATAACTGGTTTATGAAATAATAATATCCATTGAATTATTATATTGATATTTATGATAAGGGTAATGTGTATTAAAAATTATCACATGGAAGTTATTGTTTCAAGATAAAATTAATAATCACAAAATAATGTGATATTGCAGTGATGACTTTTACCACATGGTAATTTTCAATCCAAAATAACTTAGATGATATAATTTAATGTAAAAAAATAAATACCTTTGAGATAAATGGATTAATGATTAAATATATATAAATTGTTTTTTTATACACCACACAAAATAATGTAAGTGATGAATATGACATTTATCTCACAAATGTAAAAAAGAATATGAAAATAATTTAACATGAGTTTTCCTTGCAAATTGTTTCTTTATATTATTGAGTAATATATCTATGATAATTATTTACTAGATTCAGAAATTTTTTTCTGATTTTTATTTCTTCAACTTCACTTAATTAAATTTTTTACAACTAATTAAACAATTATGTTTATGTTGGGTGTTTTTACAAATTCTTTCCAGGTGCTAAAAATGACATTGTTGGGTAGACTATGGTCAAAGGCGTAATTATATAAACATAACCAGAACAATAATAATGATATAATGTTCATATTTATTTATAAATTATTCTTATAAATCAAATTATTAAAAATGGTTATGAAAAATGAACCAACATTACAATCTTAGAGATGGTAGGTCGTACATACACATTATTAATGTTCCCATTTTTCAATATTGTTATGGAAAGAAGTAATGTAACATTATATATTTACAGAATGGCAATTATATCATAAATTAAATTTTTTAACACATATCATTCACCACATTTATTCATGGTTATCTTGGTCATTATAAATAGAATGATCAACCAACACCTTTAAGCTCCAATAATTCTAGTTCTGGGAGAGAAATAATTGGAAACTGAAGGATTCCCCATACCACACATGAACACATGACCATATAATTTTGACCTCATACCAAGATATTGGTAATTTTTTATGATGAAGTTTTAATATATCTTAACATTATGTGACTATGATGTGGATTATATGGTTTAACATATTTCAATGTGGAAATGACCTTGTAGTTTATCATCATATTTAATGGATTTATTTGTATAGTTTTTAATCAGTCGAATAGAAAGATGTTATTTAGTATTATGTCATGTGACTAGGATTCAATATCATGTAATTTTGAGTCTTAATACTAGGAATTTTGAATGTATTATCACAAATATGATTCACACATTTAGTGTTGAAATTATGATTTTGTGATGAGGAATAAAATGAAATAAAATAAATGTGTGATGGGTCAATCACCAAGACAAGGTGGTTGTATTTTCATCATTGTTGGATGGACTTAGGTTAGTAATCCTGGGAATCACTACATATCACATTGTGTGGGAATCATGACACATGAAGTTCATGTAAGGACCCTAGAAGAATCAATCTCATATGTGGGGAGAAGATATTCTTTTATTTTTTAGAGAATAAAAGTTAAGAAATGAATAAGAGGTTCTATCATGGAGAGTAGAATTAGGAAAAAATAGACTTTGTAGTTGGATCGGTGTATCATCTAGACCTGGGTTTCACTCCCTAGTTCCCTGAGTTGGTAGGTCACATGACCTCAAGAACACATCCCTATATTCAGTTGGCTACCGATAAGAAATGAGAGTTTAAAATTGATCATTGGAGATTATACATTGTCTATAAATGTTTCAAAACAATGGAAATTAATTACAATAGCCATCTTACATGAAAAATAACCACAACAATTACCATATTACATGAAGACCAAAATAAGAAATACAATATCCAAAACTAAATAAAAGATATTTCATTCCAATACATGTCATGTGTCAATATTCAAAATCCACAAATAAATAAATTCACTAACAACTCTTATGAGGGTCCCAAACCACATCCTATTCCCTCATCCATTATCTATCCCATATTATACATCAAACACAAGGCCTTCTCTCTTATACATTTCTGTATACATGATGTCTATTCAGGTATTGATCGGGAAGCCTAAGTAGGGTGTGAGTAAAAATTAATTGGCCACCACCAATGGTATCTAAAACAATATAAATTCAATTACAGTGTATATAGTTATATAAATAATCCACAAGGTATATAGTTTTCACTTATTCAAATACTCTATATTTGTCTATATAACCCTAGGGTTGTTGAGGACACTCAAAATCTCTTTACCTGGATAATAGCAACTATAACCATTCTTCATTTCATCTAACATATACATTTCATTACTTCCATTCATCATTTGATATCATAGGTCAATGTCATTTTTACAATTCATCATTTCACTTCACATCTCAATTCCATTGTAACCATTCATTATTTAATGTCACATATGAATAAAATATTTAACCTTCATCATTTCAAGTCACACCTGAATTCCATTTGTACCATTCATCATTTCTAGCCACACATGAATTCCATTATTACCATTCATTATTTCAATTCACACATGAATTCCATTATTACAATTCATTATTTTAAGTCACGTATGAATGTCATTTTTACCATTAATCATTTCAAATCACAAATTAATTCCATTTTCACCATTCACCATTTAAATATCACATATATCACAATAAAAAATTAATTAATTCGCCATGTAATTAATCAATTTCATCAAATTTATTTTAAAAAACATCCATTAATTAATATAAAAATTAATTAGTCACATATATCTCATTTCTAATTCAATAATTTGTTTATCACATCAATATCATTAATTAAATTACCAATTAAAAAATGAAATCAATCCCATTATTTAATTAATAAATTAATTAATCCCACTGATTCTATTAATTAATTTAAAAATTAATCATTCCATTATCAGTCCCAACATTCAATAATAAATTTTACAATTAATTATTCGCTTCACAATCCCAATATCCAATAATTTATTTAACAAATAATTATTCAATTCACTATCCCAATATCATGTAATTAATTCAACAATTAGTTATTCAATTCACAATCCCAATATCTAATAATTAATTAAATAATGAATTATTAAATTCATTATCCCAATATTACCAATTTCAAAATTTCAACAATTAATTAATTCACCAAATAAATTAAATCAATCGATGAAAATAAAAATCTAATCATATAATATAAATTCTACAATAAAATATGGGTAATTGAAATAAATGAATAGGGATTTGGATTACTGATCACCTACCCCATGATTTATGATAATTTCTCACTAATAAAAATCTTTAACTTTAGCAGAACAATTTTGATGAAAGTGATGTTGACTCAATTCATAGATGCATGATTTCAAAAAATCTAGATATAAAAACCAAGATATAGACGTAGATCCAACATTAGATAAACATAACACTTTAATACATAAGAGTTGTGAGAGATAGAGAGATATAATCAAGAATAAACCATAAACCTCGGTGGTGAAAATCATCAATTTTGGATTCTATTCGTGAATAACAGAAGTTAGAAGCCTTCGTAATTTGTCTAGGAGTCTCTAAAATTGTTATACAAACATTAGATTCAATTAGGGGTTGTTTTTGGGTTAATTTTGGTATTTTGATATTTTAAAATAAAATTTATAGATAAATTAAAACTCCAAGAATGATTTTCTATGAATTGGTTCATAGTTTTCCAAATCGTGCACCTTAACTATGTGTCTCTTCGGTGGGGTGCACATTTTCTCATTTTGAGAACATAAATTGACAAACTATGAGCTGTCCATGAAAACCCTCTTCACCTAAGGCTCCACAATTTGGTGGTCAAGGGAGAATGGTTTGGAAAAACTATACGCTAACTATGTGCAACACATTTTCTTGTATTTATCTCAAATTACCACCAAAACACACCCCAACGTAAAAACCAAAAAAAAGTATTTACCAAAGGAAAAAATAGTACCATTAGATGATCCAGATAAATCTTCATTAAAGGATAGGATCTTACAAACCCTACCTTATAACAAATAATCCTCAATTTTTACATCCAAGCATCTATATGATTCCAAGTCAAAAAGATCGGGCCACTATGCCGTCAAATCTTCTTATCTCTCCCATATATCCTCCTACACACACTAATGCTTCCACAATACATGATCTATCGGCATACACTTTCCATGTAATGCTTTTTAACTCCAATCCCACACATGCGTGATATTCCCTTTAATTGATCCATCATTCTCAAGCTCAACATCATCCACATCTATCACAATATAAGTGTCGGGTGATACTGTCAAAGTTGTGACATGGGAAAAATGTAATTCGTATCAGTATTTCTCAACGGAAGATTCAATCAATACACCATCATCCCGATTCTCAATACAACCTCAAATAGTCTTACAACCCTTGGAATTAATTTTAACTATATATATATCATATGATCACCCAATCGTGGTGAAACATGAAGGATACATGATCATGATATACAAACTCTGGGATTCTTAATTAACTATCATCACAGAACATATTTTTACTATGATCTATAGATATATTCTTTCTAATAAAATGAACTAGCTCTGACATCCCCATTATGAGGCTCATTCCCTACAGTTCTAACTCACATTCCTTCATCCATCATAGAGGATATCTGTATAGACTATGTTAAATATCCTTATATGGTTTGCTCTATATCATTTCTATATAACTATTTTTATAAGAAAACTCCTCAAATTCTTGATTATTCTTCCAAGAACCACTGAATACTTCGATGCATGCTCAAAATATATCCTCTATCACCTAAATAGTACGCTCCTACATTCAATTTATATATGGGTGGAAAGTCAAACTCCAAAAAAATGTGTTCGATGTGCCCCCTACAATGCCGACAATAAAGCAATGTAAATCAAAATTCTCGGTCTGAAACGGTAGTTTTTGGAACCCCATGTAGATGGATTATCTCCAAAAGATACATTTCCCAAAACTAATAATCATATAATGTATCCCACACTTGTAAAAATGGCCTATATTTTTAAAATAGTCCACAACTAACCAAATAGCATTGTTCAACCTAGGATTCCTTGGGATAATAACCAAAAAATCCATATTCACTTCATCCAACTTTCTTTTCTCGATGGGAAATTGATGTAGAAAACTATTAGGTCATTGATTATCAACCTTCACCTATTGATAGGTGTAGTATTTTTCCAAGAACACTTCAATGTCATTTTTCATGGTCGGACATGAAAACAATCATTGTAGAACACTGTAAATTTTGAACACACATGGATGTACCACCCACATCAAGGCATGAAAATCACACAATGTATCCAAATACATGCCCATTATAACATTAAATAGATTCCTAATGTTGATGATCTCATTCTCATCTATGATGTAATCTGAAGATGACAACCCACCTTTACGGATTTACCTCAAGGTTAATCACACCGTATATGAATATTTCTTTTCTCTAATCCATATTAAAAGTGTTAAACCCCCCAAACTATCATGGGAATCATCTTTTCCTAACTCTATGGAACCACCACATGCATCTCAGCTAGTAAAACCATTATTATTCGCTCTGAACTGTACTCCTAAACAACCTGGGTCTTAAAATTCCTACTTAAAGCTTTAACCATGTTTTATTCGTTCTAGGGAATATATGCTAGATCAAAATGAATCAATTGCATATACTCAACCCACTACAACTATCGTAGATTAAAATATCTATTATAAAAGATATACTTCATGATCTTGGGATTTGTACCAAAACAAAACATTTCACCTAATAGATAATTTCTCCAACACATCAAATCTTAAACAACTACTGGTAAATCATGTATGCTCATTGGGTAGTTCTGTTCATGTGGCCTAAACATTCGAGACCCAAAAACCATCAATAAATTTCCCTACATTAACATAGATCCAAGACCGTTCCTATAAACATTACAAAACATGATATGATCATCACCTGGCATTGTTACGATCAAGACCAGTGCCAATGTCATGTTCTTATTCATCTTTTGTAATTCATTCTCCCATAATACAAACAAGTAGAACATTATCCCTTTTTCCAATAATTAGAGTAGTTCTTCCAACTGGGAAACATCCTAAAAGAATTTTTGATAACATCTACAAAATCTCAGAATGCTACTTATATCTAAAATGTTGTTGGGATTATCCCAGTAAACAAATGACATCCCATAATCTAGGTCCATATACCCACTATCCATTGCGATTATGTGACCAAATAATTGTACCTGATCAATCCAAAACTAACCATTATATAGCTTTTTGTATAGCTGATTCTCTCTTTGTGAAACTAGGATGATGTTAAGATGTTGGGATTGATTTTATTGAGTCATATAGTACACCAATATTTCATATACATGCACTATCCCCAAAATGATCTAGGTACGAGTGGACGATTCTTTTAATGAAGGCCATAAATAGTTTTGGAGTATTTTTTAAACCAATTAGAATTACAATGAACTCATAATGGTGATGCATGCTTCAAAAAGGGTTCCTCAGAATAGCAGATTTTAAAACACTCAACTAATGATACCTTGACCTAAAGTCAATCTTGGAGAATACATAAGATACCATTAACTAGTCAAATATACAACCAATACACAAAAGAGGATATCAGTTCCTAAAATTCATCTTGTTAAACTTCCAGTATTCTACACACAAGCATAGAGTCTAATTCGCCTTCTTTGCAAACAAGACTAGAGAACCCCACGATGAGGTACCCGAACTAATATACCCCCTTTCCTCTAACTCGTCCAAATGTGTCTTGATCTCTTGACTCTCTTTTTTTTACATTTTTTATGGTCTAATATAAACTAGCACATCCCCCAGAATGAGATGAATAGTAAATTCCATATATCTCTTAGGTGGAATCCTTGAAAAGACTTTTGGACACTCATCTGGTAACCAATCCACTATAAGTTGAATGATATTTTTTTACACCCCCATAATCTTGAATTTTTTTTAACCTGGGTGGTATGCTCCCCAAGTTATTGGTGAACTAGCCCTACATGGACAACCATGATATCCCACTACCTATGGTGAATGTTAGTGTCAACCTTAGGATATGTATAGGTTACACTCCTTTGAATCAATCATTGTGTGATTGATATGTGACTAAAATTATCCAAACTCAAAATTAGTCTAATGTCTAACATGTTAGGAATATAAAGTTCCCCTGAAAATAATACTCCACATCCTCAAGAGAAATCCATTTCGAAGGATGATATGACCAGACCAAACATCCAAAAATGTATCTATCATATACACCATGATCTTAAAATCTAGTAGAAATATCAAACCAATCACATGTTTTGGTAGAAATAATGGAACAAGAGGCACTTGTATCAAATGAGGCAGTATATTAAATAGAATCTACATGAATAGTACCTTTAACTATCAACAATCCATCATCACTATCCAGAAGTGTAGGTTAAACTGTATGAAACAGTCATGTCCAGCTTCCGAATGATGCAGTCTCAAATCCTTGAGCTATAACAATATCCTAATAAAATCTCTCTTTCCTAGATGTACCATGTCCACTGCCTCTACCTCCATGTCTAATAGAACTCTAGCTGCCAGACTAATATGGTGAAGAAGATCCCATTCATATACCCTGGTTCTACCTGGATCCTCCATCACTATATGTCGGTCATGTATTCCTAAATAAATTATATAGATTTCCCTACTTTTATCTATATTAGAGATACCATAGTGGTCTGTAATAGTGTCTACAATAGTGGCCCTACATACCGCACTGATGAATGAAAATATGGGTAAGATCCTGAGTAACTAACCCTTTCCCATGACATTGTTCCTACAATTCCAATTGATAACACCCTCGTAGTAAAGCTTTCCTCTCTCAAAAGATATACCTCCAGACTGCCCAATATCAACTATCTATTCTTCACTTTAATCCTTATTCAAGTTCCCCTCATCTATGAGAGCCTAATCCACCACATTAGAAAACTTATTTAACCAAAACTGATAACTTGTGACTTAATTTCACATTTATGTACATCTTGAAAATACCTCACCATAGCCATCTCATCCACTTTTGACTCTAGAGAAAATCACATCAAATATGTAATGTACCAGTATAGTCCATCACAGACATACTCCGCAGACTTGACCTCATAAACTCAACTACTCTCTCATACCATAACCTCATAGGATAGTAGTGATCTAGTAACTTCTCCAAAACATACCATCCACAAGTCTAGTCTGATTCTGAACATCCCACTAGTTCTTCACTAATCCATGTAGTATATAATTAACCAACCTGACCCTGTTCTAAGAAATAGTCACTAAATGATCAAAAATTATATGGATACAATCAATCCATAACATTACTACCGTAGGTTCACCCTCTCAATTAAAAGGGAGAGGGTGTAATATTGGAAATCCCTCATCATATCAGGTATGTTTTTCACAACCCTCCATGGGTATCTTTCCATGAATTTCATTAAGAAAGTTATGTTATCACCAAACTGGTCTCAATATTCCTCACCAACCGCAATTATTTCCTCAGGTTCCACTACTATAATATTATATCTTGAGGTATCGTCGTTTCATCCTGTAAACAAGCGTCTTCATGTTGAGGGATATATATAGTGTCAAACACTATTCTTAGGACATATAAAAAAACATTATCATGTTTACTTATTTGGAAAAGATAAGACACAACAAGGCTTTTCCCAATACCCCACCACCAAGTCATAATTAAGGCTCCATCACATACCCCAACCATCCTATGTCTTGTTCATGGTTAAAAAAATGTTTAGACTCATTTTAATTGTTAAATATTCACATGATACACACATCTATTAAAAAAATTAATTATTTATCAATTTCACATTCGTCACCATTTTCCATGTCAGTTTTATAACTAAATAAAACATTTTCATGTTCAAAAACATAACCAAAACTCGTTTTCTCAAGCATTTATAAAATGATACTCGTCACAAATCATTATTGTGTTACTATAATGATACATGTATACTCAACAAAAATTTCATTCAAATCCATGAGTGAAATTTCAGTAATGTTCAAAAACAATTATCCCATAACACAATAACTATATAAATTGAGGATAAATAACATCAACTGTGATTGAAAACAACAATAACAACAATCCCACCATAGAAAATTTTCTTTCACCTAAATACATGGGGTAGATACACCCATTCACGTGCACTGAATCAAGTCTCTTCTAATATAATTCTCATTTCTTCTTAAACCAAATAACAAGAAAAAAGAAAAAAGAAAAAACCCTCTTTTGTACCTCATAATGACATCCTGACCTTGGTGCCACTCACCAGTTCCCCAAATCAGTCAGTCACATGACATTTAGTATGGCTCTCTCTATGCCAAAGGCTACAAAAAAGCAATGAGGGTCTAATATATACCATGGGGAGACTATATCTTCTTTATCAAAAAATCATGACATCAGAAGTAATTAAAAATATCCAAATGATATAACCATTAACTGGAAGAAAAAAAATATCACACGATGACCAAAATAACAAATAAAATACCCCAAACTATATAGTATACATGTCATACGAATACATTTCTGGTGCTAATATGAAATACTAAACAATAAATAAACACACTTACAATTCCCAAAAGGGTTCCAAACCAAGTATGGCTCCATCATCCTTTCTGCATACCATTTTAGTCTTTTAACACATAATTTTTTACCTAATCCAATCCTATATACATGAATTCTATTCGGGTATCGATCAGGAATCCCGAGTAAGGTGTGCGTACACCAGATTAGGCTACCACCAATGGTTTCTAAAACAATAGCAAGTCAAAAACAGTGTATTCATTTTTATACAGAACTTATAAATTATATAAGGTAATAATTCTACATTTATTCAATTATAATTTATTTAACTTCATAACCCACAGGTTCCCAAGGACACATAAAATCTCATTTCAGAAATGATTTCCACTATTACCATTCATCATTTCTAGTCGCATATGAATTTCAATGTTTCTATTTATCATTTCAAATTACTAATGAGTCCCATTGATACCATTCATCATTTCATGTCACAAATTAATTCCATTGTTACCCTTCATCAATTCAAGTCACATATGATTTCTACTTTTACAATTCATCATTTCATGTCACACATTATTTCCGTTATTACCATTCATCATTTCATGTCACACATGAATTCCTTTCTTACCCGTCACCATTTCAAGTCACATATGATTTTAATTTTTTCTAGTCATCATTTCAAATCACACATTAATGACATTATTACCATTAATCATTTCAACATCACTTATATCACAATACAACAACAATTATTTCACCAATTAATTAATCAATTTAAAAAATTTCATATACACATCCTTACAAAAATTGATTCTACATTTGATCGATCACATATACATATCATTACTAATTCAAAAAAAAATCCCATAAATCCCCATGGTTAATTCACCAATTAATGAAGCACATCAATCCTTTAAATTAATTAATTAATTAATTAGTCCAACTAATCCTATTAAATAATTACAAAATTAATTATCCCAACTGACAATATAAAATATCCCATAATTAATCCAACAATTAATTATTCAACTCAAAATTGCAATATCCCATAATTAATTCAAAACTTAATTATTCAATTCACTATCCCAATATTCCCAAATTAATTCAAAATTTAATTATTCAATTAAAAATACCAATAAACCCAAATTGATTCAAAAATAAATTATTCAATTCACAGTAACAATATCCCATAGTTAATTCAACAATTAACTATTAAATTCATAATCCCAATATTCCAAATTTTATAATTTCCCCAATTAATTAATTCACCAAATCAATTAATACAGTCTATGAAACTAAATTTCTAATCAACTAACAGAAAATAAAAAATTATATACAAATAATTATAATCAACACTTTGGGATTTTATTTATAGACCACCTACATCAAGATTACTGAGAAATGCTTGCCATCGGATATCCCTAATTTTAGTTGAATGATGATGAAGTGTGCGATCTTGATTTAATTCATAGATAAAACATTTAAATAAATCACAATATAAAAATATTGATCTAGATCTAGTTCTAATAGAGGATAAAAATCCCAATTTTATCTAGAATAAGAGATGTAAAGGGGGAGAGAGTGATATTAACCGGAATAAACCACATACTCAGGGGTGTATATCTTCAATCAGGGACTTGATTCTTGAAGAACAGAGTTCATAAGCATTCAAAATTTGTCTGTGAGCCTCCCAAATTGAGAGAAAATTCTTAGGGTCAAATGGTGGAAAATTTGGGTTTATTTCTAGGGTATTAGGTAATTTAAAATCTATTTTTTGTATTAATTAAACTTTTTACACTGGTTTCTAGGTATGAAACATGGTTTTCCAAACAATACAACTTAAATGACCACCTCATATTGGTGGGGGTGCATGATTTCTACTTTAAGAGTGCACAGATTGAAAATCCTGAACCATCCCAAAAAATCCTTTCTATCCAAGGTTAAATGGTTTATTGATCTGGGGTGCACAGTTATGGGATATTCTGTAATAATAATACACTTCCCTCATTCTTCAATCTTCTCATATTCTCAACCTACCCACCCTAGGGTAATCATCAAATGAAAAGTACAAATCAAAAGGCAACAACATACTTGTAAATGAGACAAATAAATCTAGAGAAAAGTTCAGTATCATACAGTATGGCAGGAGTATTCATGTTGTTATAGTGTATCCTATGAGGATAGAAAAGTATCCATATATTGTTCTTGGAAATACGAGTAAAATATGATCACCTTATCTTAGTGGAAGGAAAGGGTGGGGAACTATTAAAGCATTGTATAAAGGAATTTTTACTATGATATAGGGGTATATTTTAGATAGATATTATGACTGGTTCTAGATATTCAGATTCCACTACATATACTTTAAAACTATGAATCAATACTTGTGTAATTATTATAACAGAGATCTTATACAAGCCATGATCCTATGTAAGGGGGGAGAATTTCAATTTTTATCCATATCTATCTCACATGTGTGAATTGAAAATTAAATGGACATGTGCCCTTTCATGAATTTAATGGAAACATAATTTATATTTGGTCTCATTCGCAGTATGATGTGAGAGAACATTTCCATATTACAGGGTTCTTCGAAGGAAAAATATCATGAACTTATAAAGCCATAAATTAGAAACCTTCAATATATAACAAGCATATATGTAACATATAGGTAAGGTAACATTGATTTACCATATTTCTTGTTTTTTAACATCACGTTAAAATGGTAAATTTGAGTCGTTTTGAGTCATTCAAAATGGACTATGGTTGTACAGTTTAATTATATGCTACTAGGATGGTATTCTATGTAGTATATAATCATCTTCTTATAAAATCAATAATGGATGTACAACATAACATCTTGTCAATAGAAATAAATTCTCTAATTTTTAGATTCATAAACCAATGATTATGATTTCATTGAATTAAATTTTAGGTGATAAGGATATAAGTTCTGATGAAACAATTTTGGATGGAGGATTATCAATTAGAATAAAAATAACATTAATTTTTGTGTAATGAGTCTCAAGATCCCATAACTCAATTAGGCATTCATCTATTTTATTCTTGATTCAATCATTAATTAAAAAATATAAGTCAACCATAATTCACAAAAATTAATTATATAAACAATATATAGGATGGTCATTCCTAATTTATTTACTTTATCTCTAGGAAATTAGATGTTACAGAAGGTGATACTCTAATGAACATGTGAAATATGTGGTCACATGATATGGACAATAGAAACCAACACATTTCATAAATAGATAATAAATATTACTATATGAATATTAATTACATTACATTATGATTCATGTTGTAATATTATAGGTTTTTTCTCTTGGAGACATGGATATATTATTAACTGGTACATAATTGAACTACATCACCTCCCAATAATTTCTTCAAAATGGGAACCCTTATTTAAAATATCATTCATAATACCTTTATTGATAACCTATTGAAATGAATGATAAAAAGGGTGATCTTTGATTGACATCCAGGGTAAGCATGAATGATATCAACAAAATATGAGCATAAGTGAATGAGATCATGATAAAAACATTTGGAAACCAAACCCTACATATCATAGATCAAAAACATGGGTCATTGTATAAATATTGGTATTTAATAAGACATTAACCATAAGAGAATCAAAGTAAATAATCCTTGAAAAAATAAAATATTCATAAAAATATATATATTTGGCATACACATAGGCTTATAAAAATTTCAACATGAATAAATTATATCATTTTCACACATTAAGTTAAGGACATGAGAGATGGGCCTTATATAAATATTATTAACATGAAAAAAGGATAGTTATGAATCTCATATGCATGAAACCAAGTCCACAAATGACCTTATAAACATGAAAATAGGTCTAAACATAACCTTATTGTCATGAATCTACTTCCACATATATCCTTATAGACATGAAACAATATCCTCGCATAATATGGTGAACATGAAATCAGGTTCACCCATAACATATTAACTCACGACTTAACCATCATTATAGAATAAATTTGTGTGGGATATAGGTCCCACACATCATATAATCTATAAATTTTTGTTCCATAAGATAATCAACCATTCATCATAGTATACCCATTATTTAAAAAATGGGTTTCCTAAACATTTTATCATAGTGTAACGCATGGAAAAGAAATGAGTTTCATAATATTTTCATCAATTCAATTAGAAAAAACCCCTGTAAATAGAATAGGTTTCATTAAAATTAATTCTTCATAAATATAAACCATATAGAGGAGGCATAAGGATTCTATCATCGGATCATATCCTCATTAAATCTTATGGAACATCCAAATATTTCAACATATATGGAAAATCATTTTGAAAGGTCACATGAATCATTTATTTTGGAAAACATCCTTCCAATTATGAAATAACTAAATTAAAAATAAATATTAATGAAAACCTGTTATATTAAAATAACATTGGAAACATGTATTCGATATTTTAAACCATTATGTTTTCATGTAGAAAAAATAACATTTATTCAATACATTTGAATAAAATATTCGTTTCAGATTCTCAATAAAACTAAAAAGTACAGTGTTTAGAAAAAACAAGAAGTATACTTATAAATTATTTTTCTAAATTACATATATAGGAAAATTATCTTAAATGACGTATATATAATGTCAAAATCATTTTTTGAATGATTTTATATGGTCATTGAGGAAAATTTATTTTTGACCAAAGAGATAAATAAAGTCAGTTTTCCTTAAAGATTATTGTCTTTGACTATTGGGTACATAAATAGATGAAAATAAAAAGAAAACATAATTTTACCTATAATAACTCCAGGAAAATAATATTCACGACACTATTTAGTAACATTTCTTAATATTTCATCATTGGAAACATAATCATAAATTATCCTGATAAGTAATGAGATTATAACATAAAACATTTTCCACATTCCTATATTTTAAATCATAAGCCCCATGAATGATAAAACACTATATAGATATTTATATCCAATAATTTCATTATATGAATCTGAAAATACATTCATGTTTTGTATATACACAACACAAAATAAAAAATTAGTTAATATGTCATATGTCCTTTAAAAATATTATTGACAAGAAAATTCCTTACATCATGTATTTTCGTTCATTGTATATGTTCAAACATATATTATGATAAATCTAGGTTTTATAAAAATATAATCTCTTAACATAATCACATATATTATACCATTTATTATTTAATTTTGACTTCATGTGACCCATTTATAAAAAATTATTTTCTAAATTCCTGTTTTGCGTAATAACTGCTTTCTTTTTCATGTATGTCTTCCTTTGGTATTTTCTGTTCTTTTATTTGGATCATGGTTAAATAATATCCATAATTTTAAAAATGATATACATATAATATATGTACATATATTCATTATTAATTATATTATGCTAATAAATATAATTTATAGATATAAAATGAATTACACAGTTCTTGGAGATAGTAGGTAGTTCATACGCATGAATGTTGGTTGCATTTTATCAATGCATAAAATTAAAGAAAGTTAAATAATATATTAAAAAAATAAAATAATTTTTAGGTCATAAATATAAAACTTATTTGTTAAATATACCCTTATTACCTTTCATGAAAAAATAAAATAAAAAATGTATCATATTGAGTCTTGTAGGAGGTAGTCAACATGTACACATGAGAGACATTATCATTTTCTATATAATTGGAATTTTAGTAGGTATATATGATATCATAATTCTATAAGTACAATTTAATCATAAATATCATAAACTTATTTTAAATCCATCATTTTATTCACCAATTATGGATGGTGATGGGAAATAAATTGCATCTGTTCCCAAGGTATTGGTCCTTCGTACACACATTCGATGGTTTTGTTTCCCATTTAATAGAAGAGGATGTTGATATACGGTATTCCAATAACATGAAAAAATTTTATGGGGTATATTTATGTTATTATATCATCATAATTTAAGAGTATTTGAAGGATGTAGAAGAATTCATAAAATAGAAATTTGTGGTCAAAAATGATAACTATTATTCAGAAAACCACCTTGGCTTCTGACCAGAAGCCTTCAGAGGTGGGTTTTATAATCAACATAAAAATCTAGGAAGTTTTTAGGGAATTAATGAAGGTATTTGGGTATTCAGTTTCAAAAAAAAATTAAGTGAAAATATGATAAAAGATGGGGTTCCCTTTTATAAGTGGGGGAGGGAATGCAAGTGGAATATTTTAAAATAAAATAGAATGAAAATATATTAAAGAATACATGAGGAAAAAATGGATCATTATCAAACCATAGAAGATATATTTTAAAAATATTTTTGGAAAATATGAATTATATATGTTTTATGTCATATTAACTAATATCATTTTAAATTAAGCCTAAAACAAAACCCATTTAAAATTTAGTCGTAGTGATTATTTTTTACTCTTTTACTATAAATTATGAAATAAAATTAGGTTCCACCTATTATATTATATTATTTATTCTAACTAAAAATATTTAATCCATTTTACTATATTTAATTCATACAAGGGTAGTAATTTAACATAAAATTAATCCCATAGTCAGGATGAAAAAGTTGTTTTCCAAAGAAAAAATTTTCATAAGTATATAAGTAATTATTTTAAAAAATGATTTATGAAACTGATTCCAAAAACATAAATTTGCTGAAAATATATATAAATTATAAAATATAAATTTTTCCCCCATATTAAAAAAAATTAAACTTTTAAATGATTTAAATTTTTTTTGTTTTTAATTAAAATTGTTTTTTAAATATCCGTCAAAAAATTAATCTTTTAAGATAATTTTGAAAATTTCACCCAAAGATAATTCCGATAATTATATAAAAATAATAATGTACTATTTTGAAAAATAAAATTTATAAAAGAGTTTAAAAATACTTTTACTACATTATCATAGAAAAAAATAATTTTTTTGTGATATGAAAGTATTTTCAAAACATATAATTAATTTTATAAAAACTAAGTACTTTTTATCAATATATTTTGATTAGATACAAACATTATAATTAATTTTCAAAAAAATTAATTCCAATTTAAACATCAATGATTAAATGATATGTTATAATTATCTTGTTTAAATTATAAAATAATCATATATCATGGTTTGTTATGTATTATTGTTGTGGGTAACATAAGATATTAATGAAATTAAATATATTTGGAAAAATAAAAATATTTCGTAAAATATTAGGGTATTACATGAAATAAATGAATATAACTTGTATTTATGCCTTTGAGATTTTTATGATCTCTATTATTTATTTACACATTTTGAGCTAGGCTTGGGGTGCTCACATGCTTGATGCATATATTCGGTGGCTAATAGCTCCATTATATACTCATATGTCAACATCTGAATCCATTCATTGAAAATGTGGTATGTTTCAATCATATTCCCAAAAATCATTATAAATGAAAATAATTAGGATGATCACTAAAATCTAACCCCTAAAGAGCTCAATCATATAATTATCCATTGCATAAGTAAAATATTAAGTGGCATATTTCGGTTGGAAGGAATATACTCTATATGGAATATTATTGAGATATGGATGAAAGAAACATATTATTCATGATTGTTTTTATATAAAATAATCTAATATTAATTGTTTAATCATAACAGATTTTAACCATTATTTTGTTCCATGAAAAGATATAAATTCTTACTAAAACGAGATTCAAAGAGATAAATTCATGTTGCGGATGATGTATTATGATGTCCCCTAGAAAATGGACTATTTACAAGGCATATAAATAAATAAACAGGCTGAAATTGATAAATCTATATTTGAAAATAATATTTTACATTACAAATATATTTTCATACCAAAGTGTTGAATATTTTAGACTGTAAATGTAAATTTTAAGGAAAAGAAGATTTCTTGGGAAATACAACATATATCACATCCTTACACAAATGTTCCATGCCATTATGGTACCACAAAACTCTTAAGGCTACGATTTCATGACATAAAACATTCATGGGATTCTTCCTCAATTATTTTACATAGAAAAAAAATTCTTTTAAGGTGAAAAAGTTTGTGGATGGGCCCATAAATTGTCATTATTGATAAATTTAATGTATGGACCACAATTGAAGATACCTTGATGGGTTGTAAGTATTTTTTAACTATTTATGAGGAAATTTATGGTATTTTGGGATGGAAAAATATAATAATTAGATGACAAGGATTTTATTGAAGAGGATCGGTGAGAAAGGGAATCTCTGGAGGATGGAATCATGTTGTAATTTTTTTTCATTTATTTTTTGTTAAATTCATATGATGTATCCCTTCAACTGAATGAACATGAATACTCTATCTGAAGAGGGGGCTGTTTTTTAAGTGATTGGGAACGGTGGAGTCTAGATAAATTGTACATTGAATTAGTTTTTATACCTAAAGAAATAAAATCAATTCTTTCATCTTGTTTCAGATATCAATTATCAATTTCATTTTTAAATAACAATTGCGGTTGTGGTAGGGTTATATTATTCTAATCTCAATTTTCTCAATCAATGATCTAAATAATACCTCCACCAAATTCTAGTCAAAATACTATATAATAAAAAAGGTTTGGATGGTGAGTGTTTGGGGATCACAAACACATCAATGAAATTGTCCTTTGACATATTCTAAATTAGGAAATAAAAATTGACGATTAAAATTTGATGTAATTAAATATGAAGACCCACTAAAACACCATGCATGTATGAATAATGGTATACCAATAAGTTTTTTCTATTAGGAATAACCTCACTATAACTGTTTGGAAAAGGGATTGAGATTAATCGATAGAAGAATCTATCTCTTATCAGGCAACAAAATAAGAATTTTAAATAATTTAAAAATAATGATAGCATTACACTAGGTAGAACCAATCCCTATTATATCGCCATTTTCAAAAACAATAATTAAAATAAATAATTAAATTTTCATTCCAAATACAAAATTTTATAAAACAATATACTTATCATCAAATATAATCAGTATTCTCAAAAATATATTAAAATTGAAAGCCCCCTTTTATGTGAACTCCTATTTCTGAGGTATCCAATGTTTAAGTAAATATTATATACATAGGTTATAAAAAAAATCCCACACCCCATGATAGGTGTGAATATAAAATTATACTTAATTGGGGGCATAGTTCCTCAAAGCGACCAAAATAAATTCATAACATGAATGAACCATACCATAATTTACTGATTGATTGATTTTGATAAAGAAATTGAAAGAATGATAGCCCAATTAATTATAATATACTCAAAATCAATATTTGAGTAAATACCTCTCAAATATTCAAGTGACAATATTTGTGTTCACTTAAAACATAAAAATATGGATAGAATTACCAACCAACCCTTGAGAGACATCTAAACACATTAGTTTCTTAATCAAAATAACTAAATCATTATCCTTTCATTATAAAATGTTTTTTGAGTTACTTATTAACAAAATTAATGTGCTTGTAAAGATTAATGGTCTTGTTGGAGAACACCCATATAGTAATGTCCATTAATTTAGAAATTACTTCTTTAGTTTCAGAGAATTAGGAATCATATAGAAAAAAGTAAGGTTGATGGAATTTCCAATTTCACAAGAGGGATATGTACATGAATTTTGGTATACCATACATCGAGGATAATTCCATTACAGCGAGGGACTCAAAATTTGTTTTCTCAATATATTTTTTCCTATACCAATAATTATGGTAAGAGAAAATAGATATATTTCATCAATCAACCAATCAGATATTCTGTCTATGGATACTTGGAGATGCTCAAGAATCTTGTAATATATTCCCATATTAGATTGTGGATGATCACCTCTTCAGCAATTTCTTATAGAATGTATTTCTCAACAATGATTATAACTTACAAAACACCTCACCTCAAGGAACCTAGCTATAAAATTCAGTGGTAAAAGATAGAGGTTTGATAGATATAATTTCTTATAAGTCACAACTATTTGGAACTAGATTTATGGTCATAATAAACATACACGTGGTATAAAATCTTGATACCTCTCCTTCACTTATTACCATAGTTGAATAAACATTATGTTTATTGAGACAAATGGTTGTGAATATATTTAATGGGAAGTTGGTCCCACCTCAGGTATGGGGCTTGTGTTCTCAGCCTAATCATTTTGATGTATAGTTTTTTGAAGTGTAGGGAACTAGAATTTGTGCTTCCGTGTTCTAACATAGGAAATACAAATAAATCCTAGAAAGAACACCATTTAGATTCTAAAACAAAATCAATAAACTTCATGTTTATAAAATACTAGAACCAAATATCATATCATAAACCCTATAAGTCATTATACCAGAAACAAGTCTTCCTACATCCATATTTACAACAAAACCCATATGAGCAATAATAAACATGTTCTCAGAATAACCATTAATGAAAATAGATTGAAGAGATGAATAATTTTCTAAATTATATAACCAATAAATTTTAAAATTTTATAGACATGTTGACAAAAAATATGGGTAAAAATCAACTGAGAAAATTATAAATACCAAGGAAATCATTACCATGATTACCACATCAAATAGAAAATAGATCCAAACTCATAAAAAATAATGGATGTTGTTTCTAAGAATAATTCTGATGAATAATCTTGCCTTCCAAGAGAATATGCTAAAAATTAAGAAGATGCAATCACCGAGTGCGAGAAAGAGAAACTAGAATCACCCTTGATAAATAATAAATAGAAAATAAGAATATTCAAGCATAGTTTTTTATTTTAATCATTTATTCAAAAAAGGGAATAGATGAGATACTACGGTAGGTAATTCAGGAATCCTTATATAATGTTAAAATCAATATCCCAATACTAGAATCCATTATCAAAATCCCATATATGGGAAATTTCAGAAAATTATATGCCCCCAAATATGTTTTATGGGTCGAAAAGTGTGCATCATATTAGGAATAAGTGTCTTAATTCTCATCAAACCATTGATTCCATAAAATATTCATCATACAGTGACATTATATAAAACATTCACCATTTTCTATCTGAGTTCTACTAATTATTTATATGATATATTTGCTTAAATACATTTTATGCCCCACTTAGTGTATATATTTTTCAAAATGGGGAATCAAGTACCACAATAGTAGTGGTTCATCCCTCCAACAGATCCATAGTATTTCTAGCATGTGTTTTGGATAATGTCAATGATAAATTCATGGATATATAGTTCGTAGTTGACATCTAAAAGGTGAACATTGATAAAGATAAGATTTCATAACTATAACCCATTATTATAGGAACACCATCCCTATATATATAAAAAAATCAACACCATTAATAAATATACACATACAATAGATATTTTAGATATTATATCCCACATCAAAATACTTGTTGCAATGATTTTTACCTTAAGAAATCATTAATTATGTACAATATCCCATTAAGAAGGTAAAGAACCAGTTGTTGATTTTTTCATTCTTCAAGATCCATTTGAATTAAGATACCATTTTTCATTTGAAGCTACTAATACATAAAGAGCCTATAATACATCATTCATGTATAGAAGTGGTTACTTCTTATTTTATCACTATTTTCTCAAATAAACTGACCTGATATAAGATATCATAGACTTAGATATAGAAAACCTCAACTCTACCACATCCCTTAAAAATCCCCCAAGACTAGAGTTGAAACCATAGCCATGTGAGTTAAAATATGTCTTCCTAATGGATTCAGATATATAACCAATCATCATTTCCAATAAACAATTATATTCTCAAGAATAAAATCTGAGTGGCCATCTCAAAATAATTTTACATGTAATAGAATGGAGTTTGCGTCATATTCTTAGGATCACCCCACTGTATTCTGTTATAGAAACATTATTATGGTGATTCACAACTATTATGTTAAACAAATATAATACTTATTCCAACAATAATGGAAGTTGTTAAGAATTAGATAGAAAAAATTTCTCTTATAAAACATGATTTATGCACTCATTTATTCTTAGTGGGTCATCCCCATCCATGTGGTACCAATGAAAATGGTTCTGAACAATTTCATGAATGATTTAAATGATCTTATCCCCATGAGAATGAAAAATGGTTGAATAGTTTATATAGATTATAGGATTTTTATTCATGTCAATAAAAAGACTATTTTTACATCCAATTGATCGATCAAATGCTAAAAAGGATTATAGATAAAACTTATTATTACTTCTTATATGGTTTTCATGGATACATTAATTTACTACTTACACAATGATTCTATGAAAATATTACATTCATATTTTTTTTAGCACACCCAATTGTTATATGATTCCTATTGAGATTTTCAATTCCATAGGTAAATTTAAATGGTGTGTGGTAATAAATTTCTCATATCATAATGAGGTCTTCTTCGAGGTATTTCTTAATAACATTACAATTTTGGGAAATTAATTTAATCATTGATTAGGGAATATAGATAATATTTTTTAAGTGTGAATAGATAAAAATTATATTTTTTACTTTCAAAAATTTTCATTCCATGGTTGAAAAAGGAATCATGTTAGAGAATATAATTCTAGTGGAATTAAAAAGGATAGATAAGTCAAAAGACAATGTAATAAATTTTATTTCATAGTTTACTTATTCGGCACATGTTATATATATTTTAAGACATGTTGCATTTTATATATGATTTATCAAATATTTCATTAGAATTTCACTCACTCTATAATGCCCTGACCCTAGTTTTCCAGAGTCTGTGCAATATTACATAACATTGGCATGATCAAAAGGGATAAAATCCCATAGAACAGATCAGTTTAGTAGCCTTGGAAGTACTAGACACATTCATAAGTTTTACATTACATCGTGAAATAAAAACATCAACAAAATTTGGCCCCCCTTTGAAAACACTAATATATTTAGCCTATCTATTCTAGTGAACCAAAAAATACATCTTCACATCTTGGGAAAAATAAAACATAGAAAGGGGTGATCTCATATGCTCAGTAAGGATAACAATATAATGGGAACTTTTGTAAATAAGAATAAAAATTTAAGGAAATGTAGTAGACTAAAACAAAATCCTTTTAAACATTAAAATTCATAATTATATGGTAAAGATAAAATCAAATAATTCCATTTAATTATTCACATGAATATTATACTAGTCGAATAATCAAATAAAATATCAATAGCCACTTTCATAATGATGAAATGCATAATTCCAGACATTATTACCACATATTCAAAGCCTTGTGCCCAGACTACAGATAATATTTTGTCAAGCCCCTGTCCCAAGACACTAGTTTTTCTCATTAGACCTACCAATGCATCGAGGAGCTATAGTGGGATCCACCTTTCGTTTACTAAGTCCAATGCATTCCTTATATGGAATGGTTTAAACAAAACATAAACATTTGTATTAAAACTAGCATACATAATGTCAACACTTTAACCAAAAACCATGAATGGTATAAAAATAATACATCTACAATCAAACATATCCTAACTCATTAAATTCAATATTGAGGATTGTATTTATAATAAATCAACTTCAATAAAGAATAATATTCAAAAAGGATATTGACATTGCTGAACATTATTTGTAAAACTCTTTGAGAGAAATATCCATTTTTCATGACTAAATTTAGAATTAAAAAATTTTATAAAGTAAGATATTTAATGAAATTTTTGAATCAAAGTTTCTCATACCACTTTGAATCTTTTAAAAGTTATTAATATTTTAAGAACATTCATGTCCATATATATAAATCCTTAAAACCATTTGGAAAACATGGACATTAATGAGAATGATTTAGAAGAAATTATATTTAAACCATTTAAAATGATGATATAGTTAAATATTTCTTTCCATAAAACCATAAAATATTCCTTCTGAAAATATTTTTATGAAACACAGATGTGGATGATAAAGAGGTCCAAGTATATACTCAAGTAAAAACAACCTTAGATAATGAAGAGATTGTAGAATTAAACATTACCTTATACTTTTCATTAGTCTATTGTATGTCAACCTCTTATATAATACTTATAACATTGTTATTAAATAATAAAACAACTATATACATAAATATTATATAATATATGATCTTCTAATATTTCTTTGTTAATAATATTTTAGTATTATCCTTATTTTGGGTGTTAACTGATTCGTTCTCCATTATATTCTTGGCTACGTAATAAATGTTTGTTACTAAAAGGAAATATATGATTAATATGAAGAATTATATTATTTTCATAAACATTATTTTGAATCATAAAATGAAAATTATTCTTGAATGATTACTATGGGGAGTGAATCTCATCGCGTTGGTGGAGACGGTAATCCATACATACGCATGAGCGACAATATCATTATAAAGATGGAGAAATCGTATGTAATTGGATGGAATATCATATATAAAGAATAATTAACATGTTATATTTATTATTTAAATCATATTTACTCATTATTATACCCATCTAAATAATGAAGTGTTTTAATAACAAACTACACCACGACGTGCAGACGGTAGTCCGTACGTACACATGTCTGGTGACATTGTCATTTATAGGATGGTTTGAATAATGAATATGTTTGTACCATTTTTATAATAAAATAAAATTATATATAATATAATGGGGATATTTTTTTTATAATGGAAACCACAAAGAAAGAAGATGTGGAATAAGAAAAGAACATGAAAGAGGTGATGGAATATTTACCTCTTCTTCAGGTTCATCCTTTTGATTTGATCAAAAGGGATCCTTATGATTGATTTTTGACCAATGGATGGCCTCTAGGAATAAGGGAGGAATGTGTCTAGGATATTCTAGAATTGGTTGGATGATCCAAATGGCTTTCGAGTAGTGAAATTAGGATAATGGGAAGTGTCGTTTTATAAGAGAGGAGAGGGTCACTTTAGGAAAGGTTTGAAATATTATTTTATAATAAATTCTTTTTTGGTTTCTAATAGAACAAAAATGAAGTGTTTATAGTATAAGGTGGTTATGGGTTGAAAAATCCCAACAAATTGGTTTTATATAGGTTTATGTCACCATATTAACTTTATCTTTTATATTTACCTCTTAGTTAAATAGATTGATATTTACTATGTCTCTTTGTATTTTTATATTATTTGGTTAATGAACATACAATAGACTTCCATGAGAACCCAATGTGGTTCATTAATGATACACAAATCCTTATATACATATTTTGGAAGAAACATATATTTTAATAAATATTATATCAATTAATAATATAATATTTGTTATTAAAACTCTTTTATGTCAATTTTCACACTATTTGGTATTTTATTTTTGATAAAGTCATAATAAGATGATTACTTCAAAAAAATAATTTAATTAACCATAACATGTCATATTAAACTATAAAATCCGTGGATGGAATCAAAATGTTCAAATTATATTTATTCTAATATTTAAAATATCATATATTTGATTGTTTCATTAATTAGGAAAATATTGTATCATTATTGTGTCATATATAAATATATATATATTATGTATAAAAATTATAAATAAACTATCATGATATAGGAAACTCTTTTAGCTTTATAATTACTATTTATAGTCAAATATATCAATTATATAATCTCATGTAACAATTGTTTTATTAAAATATATTTATTTTTGTTATTTTTGACTTTTCTTTGGATTATTTAAAATAAGATGTCATTATCACTCCCATGTAGATCCATTGGGTCCCCAAATCGACACAAGAATTCCCATGGTAGGAAATGTATCATACAATAGGGTTATGACATGTGTTAGGGTTATTTAATATTATTATAATATTATTTTTATCAATATTTACTGGATTTACCCCTTTAACCACTGTAAATAAAATATTTACTGAACTAAATATTAACAATGTCTACAAATAAAAGATGTCTATTTACCCAATTTAGAAATCCTGATTGAAAATATGGAATCCATTTTTCAAATTCAAAACCCTAGAGTGGCAGAAATTAATTTAAAATTAATTCCCGTTCTAAAAAAAGCATGTTTTTAAGAAATAATAACTATTAAAAGATTGAAAATTGTTCTTATCCAATCTAATCATGAAATTACATCCAATGACAAAAATTATATTAAATGATAAAAATATAATCTAATGATACTTAAAACCATTAAAATTTATAATTTAACACAATAAATTAGTTCAATTTAAAATGTTGTTTTTAATTTAAATTTAGTATTTTTCACTATTCATCAAAATATGAATGTTATCAGAAAAGTACCAAAAATTTATCCAAACTAACTTTTTATGTCCTGACTATAAAAATAATTTAATTTCATTAAATTTATTATATAAAAGTGTTAAATATTGTTTTAAAAACTATTTCCATTAAAAGGTTGTAAAATTGCATTTTTTTGAAAATTAATTATTTTATCTGAAAAAATGAATTTGTTCTTATATTTTGTCTAATGAACACATAATATGGATTATAAAATTATATAGATTATATAAAATTGAAAATTCAGATAGTATTATTCATATCTCCTTTTTTGAATGGCTGGTTTGGTAAGTTGTGATGTGCTCAAACTCGGTGTTGTGTGTAGCGCAAGCAATTGATTTATTTTAATGGGATAACTTACTATGAAATATTGGGGTGTTACATTCTCTCCTCCTTTGATAAACTTTTTCCCATCAATTTGAAATTGTTCTTATAAAATAGTGGTTTAAAAATAGAAAAATACCAATTGTGGAAAACCCACATCGGAAATTGAGTTAAAAAAATTTAGTCTTAATAAGATGGAAAAGGAAATGAAAAAGTCACCAACATATTATGATATATATTAAGAGAACATTGGTGGGAATTAGAGAAACATAATTGCAGGAAAAACCTAAAAAATTTTAGGGAGTGATTGAGGTCATTAATCACAAACTAGTGTAAAATTGAGGGCCTCAGAGTCATCAATCTATGATGATTTAAAATACTGTTATTTCAACAAAACATAAGCAATTAGGATAACACATTTTTGCTTTTATGATCCCTACCCTTCTGTTTAGGAATTAATTTAATCAAAGAACAAGAGGAAAAAATATACGTGACATGTAGAGCTTAATCCTTCAACTAAGCCTTACCACAAACTCATCTTTCACTCCAAAAGATAATAGAATTCAAAAATTTTCTATTTATCCTAATCGTATAGAGTTATAAAAATAATTAAAATATAATTTATTTTTCAGAATAAAAATCTACATTACACAACCCAGGACATCACTCATGCCCATGGGAGGTGATCCACCTTTGTCTTCCTTCAGTTGCGGGTTCAAGTCTCGCGGCCTTGCTGAACGCAACGGGTTGTTGCCAGACCTCTGGGTTTCCCTTTTTATGTCAATCCAAAAATAATATCAAGAAATAATTTATCTTAACAATAGTATCCAATTTCAATCTTAGTTGATTCCATCCATTAGACTTATCCAAAATACAGTTGTCTAAACTCACAACCCAACATTTATAAGGAAGTTAAACACAATGAAGATCATTTTTTCCATGTAATAACATGTGAATACCTTCATCATGTATTATTTTAATACACTATAACACACTGGATTACCATAAAACCTTATTGATTACATTCATTCTCCCTTATTCCTTATAGAATATTGGATATACTCATTCTATCCAAAAATTTTGTAAACACCAACAACGTTGGAATACACAAAACATTAATCAGATTCAAGGTAGTCATGAATATCCAATAAAATTTATCCAAATCAATCATATAATATTCCAAAATCCTAACCTTAGTATCTGAACTATATTATTTTTTATCTTTCTCTCAACCATATATTTTCAAAATAAATAACCTGCAATTGAGTCACTATTCTTGGTTCCATACAATCTCAATTCCTTAATGAAATAGTACTGCATTATAATCCATTTATACCCTATAATTCTTAAAACATGTGCATCATTAATACAGTACACAAATGACTCAATACATTAATAAAAACCTAATAAATATAATCATTTATCTTTATCTTCGGTAGTATCAAAACATTATTATTATCCAATAACTTCATTTGTGGAATACTCTGATGATTTGGACATTGCATTGTTTAGTGTCCCAACTCCTTGTAGATGAAGGATTGTATATTTGAAACCTTTTTCTTACCGTTGGAATCACATACTCGGTGTCATTTTTCTCCACTCCTATAAGAAACTCTCATTCCATTCAAGCATTTACCTAGGTGATTCTTTTCAAATTTATCACATATGGGAACTCTTTTATTCCACTCCTCCCTTTATCCATATTTCTCACTTCAATCCTTTTCTTCTCTTGATTCCCATCAAATCCATAGGACTCAGAGAATTATTTACTTATCTTACTAACACATGATACTATTTTTCATATGATGAGAATATTTGGGAGACCATTTACTTTTTAAATGTTGCCTTCATACCATGAATGATATGATCCTTCATAATATTTCAATCATGCTAATTTACTGGAATTCTCATTCCATCTACTGGTCGCCATTTCTAAATAATGGTATACTCTAGGATAGTTTATAAATCACAATTCATAATTCAAAACTTGTAAATAACCAAATGTAAATTTAAAAGATTATGCATATAATCTATAATCATAAAATGTTTTCTTTGAGGAATTATTTACTCTTAAATCCTTCATAATAGCTTCTAATGAAATTGTAAATTATTCTAAGCATATCCCCCGAGAGTGTCTTAACTAAGAGTATAGCAAGACCCATTGTCGTGCACCAGTTCCCGTTTGATTCTATCACAAAGCGGTGTTTTTAGGTTTTACCCCAAGGTTCATATGTTCCCAAGCTGCCTCTACCTACTCATATCCTGTTAGGGATGTATTTCTTGTAAAACGCACAATATATCTGCAGTACTAAAAATCTAGGAAGTTCTTCTATACTAATCATCAAAGTCTATTTTACGGTAATGTGCTCTAATCAGATTATTTCTAAATCTAGTTTGCATGGTTTTTACAAAACATCCTAGGATACCAACTATAACACCCTAGCCCAAGTTACCCAGAGTCGGCGCATTATTACATAATATTGGAATGGTCACAAGAGATCAAATCCCGAATAACCGATCAGTTTAGTAGCGTTAGAAATACTAGATACATTCATAAGTTTGGTGTTATATCCTAAAATAAAAACATAAAATACATTTTGTCCCCCTTTGAACACACTTATATCCTTAAACTATCCCTGTAGGTCAACAATAAAATACTTCTTCACATCCTATGAAAAATAAAACATATAAAGGGGTGAGCTCAGATGCTCAGTAAGCATAACAATATAGCAGAAACTTTCGTAAATAACTATAATTATTTAATGAAATGTATGAGACTAAAATAAAATCCTTTTAAACTTTAAACTTTTGAATAATATGGAAAATATAAAATCAATTAATTTCATTTACTTATTCACATGGATATTCTAATAGTTGAATAATCACATGCAATATCAATAGAAACATTCATAATGATAGAATGCATAATGACAGAATTCATAACGACATAGTTAAGGCCTTGTCCCAGGACTACAAATAAGATTTTTTTCAAGGCCTTGTTCCAAGACATTATTTTGTCTCATAAGACCAGTAGATTCATCGCGGATCTATATCTGGACCAACCCATCACTTACAAAGTCCAATTCATTCCTCATTTGAAGAAGTTATAAACATAACATAAATATATGTATTAAAACTAGGGTAAAAAATGTCAATACATTATCCATAAACCATGAATGGTATAAAAATAATACATCCACAGTCAAACATATCATAACTCATTCAATACAATAGTGAAGATTTTATATATTATAAATCATCCTCAATCAAGAATAATATTCAAAAATAATGTTGACATAGTTGAAAATGATTTGAAAAACTCTTTGGGAGAAATATAATTTTTTCATGAAAATATTTAAATGTCACAAAATTTAGAAATTAATAAATTTAATGAAATTTTTTATTCAAAGTGTCCCATACCACTTTGAAACTTTTTAAAAGGAATTAACATTTTAAAAAAATTCATGTCCATATAAATAAATCCTTAAGACCCATTTTGAAAACATGGACATTAATGATAACGATTTAGAAGAATAAATTTTTAAACCTTATGAACTGATGATCTAGTTAAAAATTCCCTTCCATAAAACCTTAAAATATTCATTTTGAAAATATTTTTATTAAATACCGATGTGGATGATAAAGATGTCCCAGTAGATACTGATGTAAAAACAACCTCGAATAACGAAGAGAATGTAGAATTAACCCTTACATTATACTTTTCATTAGTAGATGTTATGTTAACCTCCTGTATAATAGGTATAATTTTTTTATTAAATTATACAAGAACTATATATATAAATATGATATCATATATGATCTTCTAATATTTCATTGTTAACAATATTTTAGTAGTATCATCATTTTAGGTGTTAACTGATTCGTTTTCCATTATATACTTGGTTACCTAAGCCATGTTTTTTATGAGTAGGATGTATATGATTTATATAAAGAGTAATATTATGTTCATAAAAAATATTTTGAATCATAAAATTAATATTATTCTTGAATGATTATGGTGGGGAATTAATCTCATCGGGTTTGTGGAGATGGTTATCCGTACGTACGCACTAGTGACAATATCATTATATTGATGGAGAAATAGTATATAATTGGATGGTATATCATATATAAAGAATAAATAACATGTTATATTTATTATTTACATTAGTTGTACACATTATTATACCCATCCAAATAATTAAGTGTTTGAATTACAAACTGCACCACGACGTGGAGACAATAATCTGTACGTATGCACGTACGATGAATTTGTCATTTATACGATGGATAGAATAATTAATATGGTTGTACCATATTTATAATAACATAATAGTATATAGAAGATACTTGTGTTATTATTTTAGAATGGAAACAACAAATAAATAGGAAGTGTATGAAGAAAAGAACTTGAATGAGGTGATGAAATATTTAACTCTTCTTCAGGTTATTCCTATTAATTTGATCAAAATGGATCCATATGTTGGATTTATGACTAATTTCTGGCCTCTAGGATGAAGGGACGATAGTTTGAGGATATTTGGGCAGGGTTAGGATGAGCCAAATGGCTTTGGAGGTGTGAAATTAAGAGAAAAGGATGCGACATTTTATAATAGAGGTGTGTGTCACATTAAAGAAATATTGAAGTATTGTTATATAATAAACATACTTTCGGTTTGTAATGTCTCCAAATAGATATATTTAGAGGCTAATGTAGGTATAGGTCGAAAAACTCTCAAACAATTGTTTTTAGACTGGTTTAGGTCTCCATGATAACCTTATATTTTAGATTTAACTCTTAGTAAAATAGTTTGACATTTACAATGTCTATTTGTATTGTTATATTATATGGTCAATAAACATACTATAAACATTAATGGGAACCCCATTTGGTTATGTAATTATAAAACTATCATTTTATAGGTCTTTGGTCCTAACATTATATTTTTAGAAATATTATATTAATTAATAATATAATATTTGTTTTTAAAACTCTTTTATGTCAATTTTGACACTATTTGGTATTTTGTTTTTGATAAAGTCATGAAAGCATGATTACTTCCCAAAAAATATTTTAATCAACCCTAAAACGTAATACTCACCAATAATGTTCGTTTATTTTGTCAAAAATTTCAAATTATACATATTTTAATATTTATAATATCATTTATTTGATTGTTTCATTAATAAGGAAAATACTTCATCATTATTTTAACATATATAAATAAATATTTTTATGTCTAAAAATAATAAATAAAATATCCTGATGTAGGAAACCATTTTATATATCTAATGACTATTTAAATTCATGTATATCAATTTTATAACCTCATACAAAGATTGTTTTACTAAATGATATTTCCTTTTGTTATTTTTATCTTAACTTTAGAATATTTAATATAAAATGACATTATCACTCCCAGGTTGCTCCATGGGGTCCCAAAATCGTCCCAAGGATGTCCATGGTCAGACATGTATCATAAAATAGGTTTAGGAAGTCTATTAGAGTAATTTAATATTATTATCATATTGTTTTTTAACCATATTTACTGGATTTACCCCTTTAACCATTGTAAATTAAATATTTACTGAAGTAAAAATTCATAATGTCTAAAAATAAAAGTTACCTATTTAGAAACAATTTACCTCCTAGTTCCAAATGTGGAATCTATTTTTCCATATTCAAACCCTAGAAGTTTCAGAAATAAATTTAGAATTTATTCCAGTTGTCAAAACAAAAAGTGTGTTTTTATTAAATTAATATCTATCATAAGATTGACACTTGTTTATGTCCAGTTTATTTGTGAGATTACATCAAATGACGTAAATAATATTTAATGATAAATATATAATATAATGATACTTAAAAACCATTCAAATGTTTAATTTAACACTATAAATTATTTCGATTAAAAAAGTTGTTTTTAATTAAAATTTTGTACTTTTCACTATTCATCAAAATATAAAAGTTATCAGAAAAATACCAAAAATTTATCAAAACTAAATTATTATGTCCTAATTCAAATGAATAATTTAATTTTATTATACTAAATATATAAAAGTGTCAAAAATTGTTTTTAAAAAAGGATCATCATTAAAAGGTGGTAAAATTACATTTCTTTAAAAATACTTCTTTTATCAGAAAAAAATGGATTTGTAATTATATTAAGACTAATAAAAAAATATGGATTCTAAAATTATATGGAGTATATAAAATTCAAAATTCAGTTAATAATATTTGTAACCTCTTTTTGACCGGCTAGTTTGGTAAGTTCTGATGCGCTCAAACTCGGTGTTGCGTATAGCGCCAGCTATTGAATTACTTTAATGGGATAAAGTAATATGAAATCATGGGGTGTTACATGAACTCTTTCAAAACTAATGGTATAATAATTTGGGTACAATATTAATGATGAGGGCGGGAAGGTGTTTGATGAATTTATGAAAAAGTTAATCACATCGCCATTAATGCAACTACATAACTGGGACTAATCTTTTGAGATTATTTATAACATATCAAAATGATGTATAAGAGTATACAAATCATAAAAAGGTTATAAAATCAATTGTAAATTTATAAGATTCCTGGAAATTAGACACCACACAGATCAAGTAATCATATATAGAAATGGATCTTCTTATAATTTTCATAACTATATAAACATAGATATTATCTCATTAGAACTAAATTGAGTTTTTTTATTTTGAAGTTCTTAGGGTCTAATTAATATGGATGATTATAATCCATGGTTGGTGAGATGTTTTCTTCTTTTATATGTGTTCTAATTGGAAAATGAATATTTGGAGTGTAATGAGAATCAAGTGGCTAATTATATGGACCGGTCCATAAACCTTACATATTCTCATGTTTTTAAACAATAATTACAATTTTTCTTTCTTTTTAGTTTTTATATTTTGAGAATCAGGACAATAACATACAATGTAAAATCAAACATTATATGTGGACACTTATAATCTATACCAAATTTTAACACAATATAAAACTCTTTAAAATAAAACATGATTTTTCAATACTAAATATCTTTACTATCAATCCCATGATCACATTATTTTACCTACTCTTCTTTAAAATCTATGAAAAAATTTTAAAACTGGGTATGAGCACAAAAAGATGAGTTTTTGTAAAAAGGAATGTAAATCATTAGTCCTGTGTAAACATGAAAACCAATTAATAAATTTTTCCTAAAGACTAATTTGAATGAATAGAAAAATCATGTAGGTCCCTTGGGACATCATTACAATATTAGCTATATATTCACCATTATTAATCAAACAACAATATGACAAACTTCTATCTCCACAGTACCCAATTTATTGGAGCCATCTCACACTTTATATAATCAATATGAGGTTGAATGATTTTTCATGAGCTATGATGGGGATATACCCTTTATGATGCTATATAAGGCTCACCCATGACCTATAATGGGATTCAACCCTTCATATATATTTTTTAAGGATCAAATCATGAATAAAACACATGAAAACACATTAAAAACAATGTGTAAAACACACTTATATATCAAAATTCCCTTTTCATGTAAAAATAACTTTTAAACCACAAAATCAACCCCCATAATAAAATAAAGAATTTAATAGAAGAAAATATTATTTAAAAAATAAGACATTAAAAAATTAATGAATTCAAATTTTAATATATTTCTATCATGTCATGTTTGTTAAAAAAGCATTCCTCTATGGTTTGGAAAATTTATTTGATCAGGAATCTTCAAAAGGCATTTTAAAAAGAAATTCCATTAAAAAAAACAATAAAAAAATACATTTTTAAAAAATTATAGAGAAATTATAAAATTAACTTTTTAAAATATTAATTTCCATATGAATACCTTCATAAAAATTAATTTAAAAATATATACATGAAGAATAAATATTTAGAAAATAAATCATTAAAATAATTAATCAGGATTTATTTAGTGAAAAAGTCTCTTAGCTCGATTCTGACTCCTCACAAAAATATTTATAGTCCCAAATAATAAACATTAGTAATTTTTTACTAGATTTACTACCTTTTAATTGTTTCTTCTTCCTTTTCTATTAAATTTTATAATTTTTTAACAGGTACATAATTATTTATGTTCATGCCAGATGTTTTGAAGATATCTAGTACTTGATTGAAAAATAACATCGGTATGATGTCTATAGAAAAGTGGCCTTTAGTCCACCTTGTCAAGAATAAAATTCATGAAATAATAATGACATCAACACACCAATTATACTTTTAAATCTATCCATGACTAGTGGATATGAAAATTAAACAACTTTTAAATCACATAGATAGTCAACTCAACACACACATGAGTAATGATTCCATCTTTTATGATCCATATGGAAATAAGGTAGGTGTTATTTTATATTTAAATAAATATAATAATATCAAAAATATCTTATTTATTATAAAAATATACTTATATATTATTGGGTTATAGTTTTTTACATATTACTTTTTTATTCCTTCAGTTATGGAAATCACTAAGACTTACTCAAAACATGGTTACTAACTTATTATATCACATGGGCTTTAGTATCTTTTTGTAGAAAACTTTATCTTTTGACATAAAAAGAAATAATTGTTGTGTATCATGAATATAAAATTACTATTATTCATTAAAAAAATTATATTGAGTAGGAATTTGATTATCATATTCGTGGTTTATCCGACCAGGAGATAGACATTATCTTGTATATCTTACTGAAAATAGTTATAACTATCAGATAATTCAAAATAATACTCATAAGGATTGTCAGGTTTAAAATATATAAGGATGTCCACCAGACTGAACTATGTTTATAATCAAAGTATCTAGAATTTTTTCTATCTTAAGGAATTCATGTAACATGGTAACAGTGTTAATTAATATGATATTGGGTATACAGTTACTTATGAGTTATCAAGTTCCAGCTATCCATGGTCATTTAAACAAACTCAAAAATATGGTTTTCTGAATATTTCCTATAAATAAAAAGTCATTTGAAGAGTTTATATCTAATAGATTTCACAAATCCAATCATCTAAATATTGATCATTGTGAACTACTCATTCTTAGTCAGTGTTGTTCTATAGTGGGTGGTTTATATTAATAAATATTTTTTATGGATGCTTCCCTAAAGATATTTTTAATTGTAATCTATATCTAATAATTGTTACAACCAGGGGATTCCAAGGTTAAGATAATGGTAAAACTGATCCATTGGATTGAGGTATTCTAGAGATAGGATGATAGACATCGATCATCATATCAAGGTATTCCAAATATAGGATAACAAAGTTGTTCTAATCATCATTTCAAAGTATTCCAAGGAAAAAGAGATGGGGAAATTTTGATCATTGTATCGAGGGATTTACGAATAAGGATAGAAAAACATTAATATATATATAAAACTATATATATCTATATTCAATGTTATTGACTACCTTATTCTTAATACTAATTGACGTAAATTTTTAATAATAGCTTGTAATTCATTCATTCTTTACAAAGCTATTTTATTTATGGTTTTTACAAGTCCTTATTCAACTAAACATCTAATATAAAAATATTAAAAATTATTATCTTTCTAAAATTTCTTTTATTAGAGTTATTCAGATTATAAAAAAACAAAAATATGATATTACTTAGGTCCATTTTTATTATGATTATTTTACTCTAATATTGTGATCATTTCCTAGTACTGAATTAGTTACATCGAAAATCGTACCAGTTATGAGCCCAATAAAATTTCATAAATACGCTTTGTATTTTGTTTAGATAAAAACTTTTAAATTAATATTTGAACTACAATCCCCCCAACTTGCATGTATATCCATTATAAGATAGGCTAATAATCAGATAATTTGTATCATAGTAGGTTGTATTACTTTTAATTGCAATGTTTAAGCTTATTCTATTAATGTTAATCATACATGAGTTATGTTATATAAATTTTTTTTTATAATTTGTATTACACTAACATGTTTGTAGGAAAAAAATTCTCTTCTTTGTATAAATGAAGGTATTAATTATGGTTCTCTATAAAAACTATATATAAAAATGACACCAGTATTTTATGGTGCTAATTATGAGTATTGGATACATATGATGATTTTTTTATTATCAACACTATTTTTGATAATTATTTTAAGCATACTGGAGACTAGAAGATTCATGATAAAGAAATCAATTCTTTTATATATAAAGAAAAAAAATAGTATCTGCTACATTATTGATCATGCCATACCCTATTGTGCTCCAAGACAATAAGAATACGACCATAAATCTTTAAGTGATGTTTCTAATAGTATATAGAAAAATCATGAAGTCACACATTTTGGAACATATAAAGTTGATGAGACTAAAAGAGCCACTCTTAGTGCAGACTATCAAGACATTAATTTTATACATATAGAATCAGTCGCGAAGATTCACCTAGGTTTCATGAAAATTGAAAATATATGATAATCTATTTGTGAAAAACATCATGTTAGTGAAATTCTTATTGAATATATGATTGATATAAATCCCAATAAGTGGTAATTGAAAAGAACTGACGTGGTTGATACGAGAAAGAATAATAATCTTACATTGGATAACCTTATTGGAACTCCTCTATCATAAGATTGTATACCTAAGTGATATGATTAGAAATAGAAAATAGAAAAATATATGGGTTTATTTTTCTACTACTTCTATTCCTAATAATGTTTAAACACCTAACAATGTAGTTAAATATTATATGAATAAGAAGAAAGTTATTGTTCAATCTGATTCTAGAAAATAATTAAAATCTAAGAATGAGTTATTTAATCTCTCCATAAGGATGAAAGAGAGAGTTTTCAATAAGTATTTTCAATAAAGATAAAAAAGAGTCAAAAGGATAAAGGTGACAAGAATGATTCTAATATCACATGCTATGAATGTAATAATGTAAGAAATATCTGACGAAATTTCCAAGATATATTAAAAATAAAATTGTAATAAGGACTTGAATTTTTTAGACACATGGAGTGCTAGTGGTGGTGATTCATCTCAATGTTTTTTAGAAAATAAAGGTTACATGGAAATGAATATAGGTCTCTTTTTGAATTAACCCACATTAAATTATTGTCACATAGAAAAGGTACATACTTCTTAATTAATAATCGATATGTCTTTATGTGAAAATTAACATGATGATAAAAACATTAAAACTTTTGATGAAGAATCTTCCCCAATAGAAGATAATACATTTCCTTCTTCTAATGAATTTTCATGATTTATAAAACTTTTAGAAAACAAAAATTGTAATATTTAAAAAATATTAAAAATCATAAATATAAAATTGCTAATATGGATTCATGAATAATTGTTTTGAAAAATGAAGTATCATTTCATTATAAATATCTTGATGAATCTAATTTAGAAAAAGATACTATTTTTAATATTTTTTTAAAAATAGTTTCAAAGAGAAATAGTTTAGAAATTATTTTCGATAAACTTAGTTCCAAAAATATTAAAATTGTGTATAAAAACTAATTTGTTAATCTAAAATCATAAAATAATTCTATAATAAAACTCTTATCAACGACTTCAACTGGGAATGAAAATTTTGATAAAAGTTATAAACAAATTCAACCTCATGAAAATAGATATGAAATGGGTTATACTTATAAAAACCCAAATTTTTTAGAAATTACTTTATTCTTAAATGTACACTTTTTTCAAAAGTTTCAATGTTTTCTGCACTAGAAAAAAACTTTAATTAATAAAATTCAATATATATGTTTTCAAAAATATTATTTTTCAATGGATATAACATTTTCAAAAAACAATGTTGGGAAAATGTGGATTCATAAAAATTTATTTTCTACCAATAATAAACGCTATAATGTTTTGGTTTTGAATGTATAATATTTTTGTTTTTAGTCTAACATAGATAGAACCAAAAACATAAATATATAGAATATTTACAGTGGATTCCATTAATATGACTGGAAATAAATACATCTTCAAGGAGATAATCAAGGTGAAAGGTCAGATAGTCACTTTCAGAGATAATTCTCTAGGAGAGATTATCTGAATAAGAAATATTATTATTCTAGGAAATGTTATTATTTAAAATGTTTTATTTTTTGTAGGTCATAAGAAGAAACTTAATGAATTTATCCTCTCTTATAATCATAATGAGGCATGATAATTGTTTAGTACATAGTTCTAATAATGAATTTATCCTCTCTTCTAATCAGAATGAGAATATCTGAATAAGAAATATTATTCTTGAGAAAATGAGGCATGATAATTGTTTAGTACATATTTATAATAATGAATTTATCCTCTCTTCTAATCAAAATGAAAATATTTAAACACTAAACATATAGGGCTATAGTAGACATCCCTTACCATTCGTTAGTGAAACGGAAGGCCAATATTGGTTATGATAGAGAAGTTTAGGAAACTGTATCATTAGAAAGTTATCGCAGATGTCTAGAAATGACTTGTTAAGGATCTACCATAGCATAGGATTAATACTTCAGAATTATGTGTTGTTTGTCGGTATCGTAAGAAACATTAGTTATGTTTTAAATATATTAGTTAAGTCTCATTAATTGATTTATTATAGTCACTACACATGGAATTATTTAGACCTACAAAAACATGATGTATTAGTGGGAAATGAAATATATCATTCTTAGTTGATGATTATAGTGGATATACTTAGGTCTATTTTCATATAAATAAATCTAAATCCTTTATTTATTTTAAAACATTGTTAGCCATAGTTAAAAATAAGAAAGACTACTCCATGACAACTAATCATAGTTATCATGGTGGATAATTTTAAAATTCTTATTTTGAAACTTTTTTTAGTAAGAAATATATTGAACATAACTTTTCATCCCCTAGAACCCCCTAGAAAAAAGGGGTAGTTGAAATTAGTAGTAAAATTAATAAATAAATAACTAATACCATGTTGTGCGAATACATATTATCTAAAAAATTCTAGGATAAAAAATTTATTTTTCCTAATATACTATAAATAATGTTTTAATTTGACCTTTTATAAATAATACTCCTTTTCAGTAGTGGGAAATAATAAAAAATTTCTTACATTAATGTTTTTGGTTGAAAAGTATTCATTTTGAATACTTCTGATAATTTTAATAAATTTTCTCCTAAATCAAATGTAGGAATATTTTTGGGTTGTTACACAACTTCTATGGATAATATGTTTTTAAAAAATCAGATACTTTTGAGAAAATAGTACATGTTATGTTTGAAAAAATAGATCCTTTGGTTTTCAAACAGGTCCAACCAACATCACAAGATATTATCTGTAAAACTTATTTAAATTTTTTTTTAATTTTCCTCTTATATGGAAAAAACTCAAGAATTAGTTTCTAAATTTTTCCGTCATGAATATTTTGTACCTTTTGTTGATGAATTGTTTTTTGAAAACCGATTTATTCATTTATTTCTAAAGAATATTCTTATTAAAAGATTCATTTGTGATGTAGACCAACTAGTAATGAATAGTAGTTCCTTAAGGACTGAAATTGAATATGTATCCATCCAATCCTAATTTGGACCTCAAAATACTGATGAGACTTTAAGTAATGATGATTTGATTATAGAAATATATGATTGGATTAATGATTTTGATAGGAACTAACTACATATATTAGTTTAAAAACCTAAAAAATCTTCTATAATTGTAGTGAAATGGGTTTTATGTAATAAGTGTGATAAAAATGGAATAATTTTTATAAATAAAGCTATAATTCTTGATAAGGGTAAAAATCAACAATAATGAAAGAATTATAAAGAAAATTATGCTCTGGGAACATGAATTGATTATATTTGAATACTTCTTACACTTTTTAATATTCATTAATTTGAAACTATTTAAAATGGATGTGATGTTCGATTTTCATAATGGATACATTACAGAGGAAGTTTATGTTCAATAACCATCAGGTTTTTATAATAAAAACATACATAACTAGTTGTCAAACATACCAAATATTTATATGGACTTAAATGGGCCCCTAGAGATTTGTATGACAGATTGGCTAGATTTTTCATTAAAAAAATTATTAATGGAGATGTGGTTGAAACTTTTTTTATAAAAAATGTAAATAAAAATATTATTATTTTAGAAATTTATGTTGATGAAATTATATTTGTATCAAATCAAAAATATTTAATTGATTACATTGTGGGTCATATGATGACTGTAATTGAAATGAGTATGATGGGTCAGTTAACATATTTCCTTAGTTTTCAAATTTCACAAAAACTCGAAGGAACTTTTATATCTCAACCTAAGTATCTAAAATATTTTCATTATAAATTTGGAAATGAAAATAATAAATGTATAATTACACCAATTTTTACCTCCAATACACTATATCTCGATGAGGATGGGAAACTAGTTGATAATAATATTTTTAGAGGTAATGTATCGGGTTTACTATACTTAAATACTAGTTATATAGAGAAAATGATATCTTTATTTTGTGTGAAAGATATAAATAATATAATAAGGAATCCTTCTAAAATCTATAAAATTAATTTTTCATTATCTTAATGTAATTATGGATTTAGTCTTATTTTATTATTCTGATACTGTTTTTTAACTAAAATGTTTATTAAATGCTAAATTTGGTGGATTTAAAATCGATAGAAAAATTTAATCCATAAATTTTCTTTTCTTAAGAGAATCACTTGTTTCTTATTCATTCAAGAAACAAAACTCAGCATCACTTTCCACTACTAATGAGCAATATGTGGATGTTGGAAGTAGTTGTGCTTAAATATAGTATAAATAACACACACTCACTTACTATGTCATTAGTTTTACTAAAAATCCAGTACATTATGATAATTAATTTTACATTGAATTAAGAAAACAACTATCACATCACTCATGTTCTATGAACACCAATATAAGAAAATATTTCATTCATAATAACATAATTAAAGGATATATAATTTTTAAATTCATTAGAATTCAAGATCAAATATCATATATTTTACAAAAAAACATTGTTCTTCTATATTTGAATACATTAAACAAAATACATAAATAATTAATTCAAATATATAACTCATATTTACTTATCCTTTACCCATAATCTTATATAATGATTCACTTATATATAGGGGTTTTACATATGTTACTATTTTCCCTTACTTTTTAGTTTTTATTAAAACATTTAGTTTTCTAAAATTCTTCATTTTCGAAAAAAACATTATAATAATGATTTTTACTAACTCACACATTATAAAAATTTTCCATTTATAAATATTATTTCTAGAATCTGGAATTATTATAAAATTTATTAGCTTTAAAATTTATTAAAAATTATCCAAATTAAAAAAAAATTAGTGGATTTTTCATTAAAATCATAACCTATTATTTTTTTGTTTTAAAACTATTATAATCAAATTTATTTTGAAAATATTATATTAATCCTTTATAAAACATGGTAATCTATTCTATTTTCAAAAACCATGAAGAAAAAATCAATCATATTAATAGATTGTTGCACTCTAAAAGGTAGTCTTATATTCATATAGTTTTTAAAATATTTCATTATGTTATTTTATAGTTATTATTTATATAAATTTAGTTTTATAAAAAATAAATGTTATTAAAAAATTTATAATCATATTTATAATCACCATGATAAATGTATTAAAAACTCTTAGAGTTAATTTTTTTCCAAACATCCTTCGGATTAGTCTTGACCATCAGATTGTAATGGTTTTCAGTTTTAACCTGTGATTAACTTATAAAAGATGAATCGTTACCTCGAGTTCCAAAATAATGGTGTGTCACCCATTTTCCCCCATTAGATCTCCAGACATTTTCCATCCCCCAAGCCGCTTCCCCCGTCATGTTTATATAGTTCGAATGTTTTTCCTTTATGACACATCATTGGTTCATGTTTGAAATCTGATTTCAAGTAAATCATATCTTTTAAAGACGTTAATTTTTAGGGATATGTTGGTAGAGAGATTGTGGTTTGATAGATATAATTCATCTCTGATGAGGTTTAAAATTTTTCAATGATAGGAATCATTATGGGATTAAAATCCTGATGAGGAACAAGATTGGCATTATCTAGAGGTAGTTCATGAATTATATAAATCTATTAATTTTGTGAAAGAGTATTGTAAATAAAAAAAGTTACTATGTTTGGAAAAAGCAATAATTTGTCTAATACGAAATTTGATGATATTGTTTGACTTTCCTTATAAGGGAAAGGAATTTTCCTTCTTGAAATCTTCCTAAAAACCATGGAACATTTAAGAACACAAAATCAAAATATTAGTTATTATCGGAGTATACTTAAGATTGAAAGGTTACACTATCAATTCCAGATAATCAATTTTTTTATCTTTGTATGCAATTTTATCTAATTCTATGAAAACTTGATAGTGTTATGTTGAAGGGATAAAGTGATTTTTTTGGAATTTTCATATAAAGATAAAAAATAAAAACTTGTTCATGTTTATCATTATCATGGCTAAAAACATCCAAATAGATTTGATCAAGTAAAATATTTTAAAATAGTCATCCATTAATATTAATATGTTTGTAGATTGTATAAATATTCTCAATGTAGAAACCACATCCTATGAAGTCACAAAAAATTAATTTATCAGTGATGATACAATGTCCAGAATGTGATTTTTTATTGCAATATTGAGAAACTTGTAAAATGGTTTGATTGTGATACCTTCAATTCTCATCTTTCAAGAAAAACTATGAAGGATAAGAAAAATAAAATAAATCATGATACATCTCTTCATGAAAAGACAAATAATCAATATAAGATGTCTGATAAAGTCATTAAAAATATGATGGAATAGATGGATCGGAAGAAGATTGGGGATCTAGAAATCGAACTCGACCATGATGAATCAAATTTTCAAAGGATATAGTCTATAGAAACATTGGTTGAAAAAGATAAAATAATGAAGAAAATGAAAATATTGTATGAAGCTAGAGTTTTTTAAAACATGATGAATGATTTTTCAAAAAAAAATTAATAATATTGTGCTTAAAACTTCTCAAAATGATCAAATTTTACCATAAGGTGGTTTAGTTGTTGGTTAAATAGTAGTAGTTCAAGATGAGATCATTTCCATTGCTAACAAGGGGAATGTATAATGTTTTTTTTTGAATAATCGATCTCATTTTTTCAAGAGAAAAAATCACAAATTATGTTATCTAGAAAAGGTTCTCCCTAAAAGATGTGTAATCATTAAGAATAGTTTGTTAACGAAGTGGATAAAGTAGTTAATGGAAAATATGGATACAGATAATAATATGATGAAAATAAAGAATTAGAAAAGGTGGTTGAATAATATGAAGAATAAGAAGAAGGTGATGAAGACAATGAAGGTGACTATAATAAAGAAACCATGTTTGATAATGAATCTTCAAAGTCATGTTGATCATAATCAATTTTACATTCCAAGACTAATTAGAATAGAATATGAGCTAGATCACAAGAAGAGGAATGATATTTAGAATAAAAATCTCAGTCTTCGTCAAATAATGAAGAAGAATATAAAAATTCATAGACTAAAGTGTACGAAATGGTCTAAATAGATTAATAGATAGATATTAGGTAAATATTAGTAGATAAAAATATTTCCATGAAATGTGATAATGAAGTATCAATGAAAAATAAAAAGAATGGACAAATGTGGAATTATGTACTAGTAGAACCAGACCACCTTAACCTGAGAGTGAATAATCGGATTTAGTAGGAATGAAAGTGCATACGGCTTTCAATTATATTTTTTATGTATTAAGGAGTCTAGATGGAATAATTCCATAATTTCTTAAGAATTAATTTAGGATCCAACTAATCCAAGACAATCAAATCAAGAAAACAGATTCAATAAAAGACTTAACAGAATCAGTGATTCAGATTGAAGGAGAGTCGAATAGTATTCATGATAATTCCTAGACTCAAAATAGATTTTTAAATAAAATGTTAATGTTTTATAACTTGGTATACTCTAATAACATGATGCACGATGATAAATTTGATGAAATTAAGAAAATATTGATAGAATCTTCTAAATCATTCTATCTGTTATCCCATGATCTGGAAGATAGAGTAAATTGTATTGAAGAGTTCATAGATCCCATTGATGAACATAATGAGCAAGAAAAATATTTAAAAAAAGTGATCTATGAAATATAGTATGAGATGAATAGGATGAAATCATGCGAACATGAATTAATCATATGATGGAATAAAATGAATAACTTTATGGGTATGTTAAATATTGGATAGCTTCATATTATACTCAACAAGAAAGGATTACAATGCCTGATAAAGAATAAATGGAGTTTAAGATGATGAATTTTTTTTTCAAGGTCATGATGAATAGGGAATGATTTTTCTATTGTACTCTATAATTTATTTTTTAATAAAACATTTGAACGTTATCTTATGAATGAATTATATTTTAATCCAAATGTTTTTGTCTACAATTATTTCTAATTATGATTTGTTATATGTTATTTTCTATATTTTATGGTTGATTAGTTATTTAAAAACAATATTTCAATTTTCTTTTTTAACATTTTTATAAACATTATATTTATCTTCCATTACAATTTGAAAATCCAAGACTGAAAGAAAATATTAATAAAGTGGGGGTTGTTTAACCAAGGGGTGAATATTTTAATAAAAGGACAATATCATTCAACGAGAGTTAATTGTCTCAAAAGGGGGGATATTATACTTAGTGGGAGAGGTTTTGAAAATTTTGTTCAAAATCAAACTCAGCATAATATTAAAAAGAGTTATAAAATTTGGGGAGTCCTGATTTAAGGAATGAATCTGATTGCCAAATTCATAAAAGAACAATGGGGTGTAAGTTTTTCAATGTTATTTTTTTCAATTACATTTTCATGTTTGTGATTTCCAAAAGGGGTATATTATTTAGTTATAAGTTTTACATCAATCATTTCTAATCCATTAGTTTTGAAAATCACTTACAATTATCTAAAATATTTTAAATAATGTTTTATATCAATAGTTTTTTAGTATGTTTTTTTGTAAAAAACATTTACTTTTACCATATATAGAAAGATATCTAGTGTATCATGAAAATAAATATACTATTATTCATTAAAAAAATCTTATTGAGTGTGAATATGATTATCAAATTCAACATTAATCTAGCCAGTAGTTAGAAGTTTTCTTCTCTATTATACTGACAAAATTCATAACCATCAGAATGATTTGGGTTTCAAAAAATAAGACTAATAATCATAAAGAATACCATATTGACAATATATAAATAATTACATCAGAATAATATAAGTTTATAATTATAATACATGAATGATTTTCTATCATAAAGAATAAATGTAACACTATAACAAAGGTAATCAATATGAATACATGCATTTTGTTATTGATAAGCTATCAAGCACCATATTTCCTAGTCCATTGTAAAAAATTAAAAAATATGGATGTCGGTAAATATCTTATAAATAATGATTCATTTGATGTGTTTTTAGTTGATCACTATGACAATTCAAGTCATCTAAATATTTCACTTCATGATCCACTTGTTCTTAGTCTGTGTAAATGTTTAAAGAGATTTTCATTTTATAGAATCCTAGTCAAGAATGTTTCCTTATGAAATTTTTCAATTTTAATCTACGTCTGATCATTGTTTCGATCGAGTGTTTTTAGGGATAGAATATGGTGAATCATGTCTATCTAATTCATGGATTCTGGATACTGGAAGACATATATCAATCATAGTTTTGAGGGATTCCATGGATTCGAAGATAGTGTTTTCCTGGTAATTATTTCAAGGGAATATAAGGGTAAGAAGATAGAGAAAATTTGATCATCATCTCAAGAATTAATATCATATATAATCATTATTTCCATTATTTTAACCAGCCTTGATAGACTATGGTGGAAAATGTAGTATACCAGTTCGCGATGTAGTATTCTTCCAAACACAAGAAAGATTAATTATTTTCTCATTATATGGAAGTGGATATAAATTTAGGTGATGTAATTAAATTAATTAATTATTAATATATTGAGGATATTAGAGATTATATTTTTTCACGGTTTAATAACATTAAAATTGGGTGGAAGAAGAAATATGAATGATACATGATTAAAAATGATACGTCTTAAACGGAAAATCAACAATTTTTAACCCCATAAGGACACTAATTGTGGTTTAATAAAAAATATAAGATATCTAGAATGTTTTTTTTTGGATTCTAGGAAATTATTTTGTAACATATTTTAAAAAAAATATGTTTTTAATTGTTATTAAAATTGAAAAACTGATTTTATTTTATAGGAAATGGGAGGGTCGCTCTTAGAGTTTTTCAAAAGATTAAAATTAAATAAATTCATTTTATTTTCCCAAAGGAAAAAATTATCAATAATATATGATGATAATGGGTCTAAAAATAATAATTAAATAAAAGTTCTTCATGTTTTGAATTTTTTTATCCTTATTTTTTTAACCCTTATATAACCTCCTTAACTCTTACTTTGACAACATATATGTTTACTCTTTAGAGGTTAATATAGATATTATAAATTGTAAAAATAACAATAAATAAATCATTAATTAAATGTTAATCCTTATCAATATAATTTTTAATGATATTATACTTTTACAAATCTAATATAATTTAATAAAATATTACTTATTTTCAAATGTCCTTAATGACAATTTTGATGTGTTTCCGATGCTTTTATCAGGGCGCGTGCATCCGTCTGTGAGGACGCGCAGCTGTTGCCCTATATTCCCTCTTTCCAAAGGCGGGCAACATTCGTTCCTTGTTCAAGGATGTTTTCTCCTTGATCGAAATGAAAAGATGTGATGTCGGTTCTTCCTTTCGTGGATTCCTCCTCGAAACTCATCACATATTCCGGGTCTCCCTTATAGATTAAGTCATAGTTCATGAATCTCAATCCTGGTGCCATATCTTCATAGACACCGGTTAATTACACTACTTCCTTCAAGACATTCCATGGGGTCTTGACTTGGTTGCAACCCTTGGTCGGAGTAGACGGTAACATCAGGTATGTCGAGGCATCTCTGGATGTGTGGACATTGGGGAACCTGTATTCTTTCTCATAAGAGGGCATCTCAAGGGTACGAAGTCAGAGGCATCCCACTTCATTCATGGGTTATCTTATGCCAGTGGAATGTCTCTGAGGATTTCATTAGCTTCCCATGTTTAACATGAGGTACGACATGAGTTTAACATCCTGTGGAGACGGTTACACCAAAGGCATGCCTTCAGAGGTTTTCCTCAGGAATCTTAGGTTTATCACAAGGTAGGCCATGAGTTTATTATCTTACGGATAAGGAATGCGAGTAATCAGAACATCCCCTATAGATGGATCAGATTGGTACATCCCAATGAGGGAATACCACGAAATATTACCGAGTGCATGGATCAGAACGCCCCGTGAGGACGGATCGAAGGTGGTGCGCCCCATGTAGGGGAGATGTCACACGGTAATGGCTGATCTGAACACCATTGATGGTGGATCAGGGAGAGTACACCCCAGAATGGTGGACACCATGGTTTACCATTAGCTGGGATTGAACCCTATGGATGATTCCTACGTACCCTATGTGGAGGATAGGGATCAAAACCCATGTAGTTTGAAGGGGTGATGATTCGAGGTGTACACAAAGCAAAACTTCCCGGAGACATGTTGGGTCTTATGCATGGTCAGCTGCCCTAGTTTCATAAGGAGCGGTGATGGGATGAATGAAATTATCTAACCGGAATGTGGCAGCCCTGGTAAGAATCAGTATGGGTGATGGATTGATGAATGAAGTGGAGGGGGAATGAAATGGGACCATTGCAAGGGTGACAGTGAAGTTGGGCTTGATCTTTGGGGAGACCTCCTACATATACCTATGGCAGGGAATAAAGGTCTTCATAGTTCAGTGAGACGATGTGACACTATAAGAGGTGACCCGTGAGAATGGATTCATGGATGGGACCCAGAATAAGTGGAATCTCTAGGTTTGGGCATGAGCTTCCTAAGACACATAGGATCGATAGAGAGATCAGGGTGAGACATGAGTGATGTGCTCAAACCTCAGGGAGGCTTCCTACATATCCCTGTGGTAGGGAATAAAAGTCCATGTAGTTCAAGAGAGGGTGGGAACTAGATTGAAGGAGGACCTAGGGTCCAATGGTTGTTGGGATTGAACCTTGAGGATGCTACCTACGTACCTTGAATTGGAAAGTATCAAATACCATGTAGTTCAGGTGGTTGGAAACTAACGTGAAGGTGGACCTGGGGTCCAATGGTTTTTGGGCTGGAACCTCATAGAGGCTTTCTACGTACCCTGCCATGGTAGGGATCAAAGACCTCGTAGTTTAGGTGGGGTGGGGGTTATACTCTAGACTACCCATGGTGTCAGTGAACTGACATGAAAGAGGTTGGAACAATCGGGGTTGATGGTGGGCTTGAACCTTAGGGAGGCTTCATACATACCCTGCCTTGGCATCGATCAATGACCATGTAGTTCAGGTGGTGTCAGCGAACCCACGTGAATTTGGACCTGGGGTCCAAGGTTTGGTGGGCTGGAACCTCAAGGAGGCTTCCTATGTACCCAGCCTTAGCAAAGATCAAAGACATCGTAGTTTAGGTGGTACCAGTGAACCGATGTGAATGTGGACCTTGGGTCCAATGGTTGGTGTTCTTGAACCTCAGCGAGGCTTCCTACATACCCTGCCTTAGAAAAGATCAATGAACTCATAGTTGAGGTGGTTGTGTGTGGGGATTACACTCTAGGCAGCCAAAGGTGTTCGTGAACCGACTTGAAGTGGGACGAAACGACCGATGTTTTGTTGGGATTGAACCTCGTGGAGGATTCTTACGTACACTGCCTTAGCAAGGATCAAATACCACATAGTTCAGGTTGGTATGGGGCTTACACTCTAGGCTTCCTAGGGTGTTGGTGAACCGATGTGGAGGTGGTCAGAACGACTAATGGGTGGTGGGCTCGAACCTCATTGAGTCTTCCTACGTACCTTGCCTTAGCAAGAATCAAAGTCCATGTAGTTTAGATGTGGGTTTGGGAGAACTGACGTGAACAGGATCGGAATGACCAGGTGTTGGTGGGCTTCGACCTCAGGGTGGCTTCCTACGTACCTGGCCGTGGAAAAGATCAAATTCCATGTAGTTCAGGTGGAGAATACATTTTAACATCATGCGGGACGGGGGCAAACCAATGTGAAGGAGGTCGGAGCAACCGGAGTGGTGGCAATGAACCTCATGGAGGCTTCGTATATACCCTGACATAGCAAGGATCAAAGACCACGTAGTTTAGGTGGTGTAGGGTCTTACACTCTTGGATGCTCGGGGTGATGGTTGCTTGGATCACCAAAACGAAGATGTTCGAGACCAATTAATGGTGGCGAGCTTGATCCTCAGGGAGGCTTCCCATATACTTTGCCTTGGCAATGATCAATGACCTCATAATTCATGTTTTTGGGGCATGGGGCTTACACTCTAGGTTTCTCGAGGTGTTGGTGGACTGACGTGAAGATGGTCGGAACGACCGATGGGTGTTGGGCTTGAACCTCATGGAGGATTCCTATGTACCTTGCCTCATCAGGGATTAAAGTCCTCGTAGTTCGGATGGGGGGCATGGGGATAACACTCTATGCCTCCTAAGGTTTGGATTTTAGGGTTGGTGCTTTCTCTAAGCTCACGTGAGTCACGCTCGGTGTGAGAGACAAGAGGTAGCAGAGACCCGACGAACACGTCGCAAATGGTGAATCCGTGGGAAGAGGAAACATGGGCTTACATGTGGTTAGCGGCCCAGCTGCGGCTATGGAGCGGCAATAGTGTATGGGGAATATGAAAGGATTATGCCCAGGTGCCACTATGAGGCGGCAATGTTGAATGGGACTTATGAGAGGGAGCTTCCCAAGTGCCGCTGTGGAGTAGAAATGGTGGATGGGGCTTACGCAAGGAAGCTTCCCAGGTGCCACTATGGAGCGGCAATGGTGAATGGGGCTTAAGTAAGGAAGCCGCCTATGTGTCTCTATAGAGTGGCAATGTTGGATGGGGCTTACACAAGGAATCTTTCCTTGTGTCTTTCTCATGTATTTCCCTGTGGGAATCCCAACCCACTAGTGGGAGGCTTCACCTATGCACCAGTGCACAAGAGGATAATGCCAAGGGGTGTTGGAATCAGTTCGAACGAAGGGAGATAAAAAGTGTGAATTACATTACTAACATTTGGAACAAAATGAGGGTGGCGTGGCGATGGAGGATAACTATTGACCGTGTTCGAAACATAGAATACATATTGTGTTAGCCTGAAATGGGGACAAACAAATGAGGGTCGACTGCTGACCGTGTTCGAAACACAGGACCGGACTCAAAGTGTCATCCAAAGCCTTCTGGGGCATTGGCCTAGGACAATAGGTGAGCCAGTGTGGCTTGAGACCAGTCCGTTAGGGGGTCCCTTCAAACATGGAAGTGGATGATGACCTTAATAAAAGACACGCAAAGCATGAGGTGGAGTGATGGAATGTTTGAACAGATTCCAACGCTGTTAATATTATGCCACTGTAATCATGGAATTAGGAATTTTATTCTTTGAGCATAAGGAATATATTTTTTGGAGGAAGAGGCAACCTAAATTTGGAACATAAAGTGTATTACAGTTTATAGTCTTGTAGAGAGGACTATAGGCATCTTATGGTTGGAGTACAAGGCATATCTTGTTTGGAGGAAGGGGCATCCAATGTTTGGCACATAGGGTGTACTACAGTATATAGTCATGAAGAGAGGACTGTTGGCATCTCATTCTTGTAGAATAAGTAATCTCTTATTTGGAGCAAGAGGCATCCTATGTTTTGAACATAGGGCGTACTATAGGTTTGAGTCTTTTATAAAGGACTGTTTGCATCTATTTCTTGGAGCATAAGGCATCTCTTATTTAGAACAAGAGGCATCCTATGTTTTGAACATAGGGCATACTAAAGTTTATATTCTTGTAGAAAGGACTATTGGAATCTCATTATTGAAGAATAAGGAATCTCTTATTTGGAGCAATAGGCAACCTATGTCTAGAACATAGGGGGCACTAAAAATTATAGTCGTGTATGAAGTTCTGTTGGCATCTAATGTTTGGAGCATAAGGCCTCTCTAGTTTGGAGAAAGTGGTATCCTATAGTTGGAGCATGGAGAATACTATAGTTTATAGTCATGTAGAGTGGACTCTTAGGCAAAAGAGGCCCATAAATGGATGGTTTAGGGACTTACTCAAGGGCGTCCCTTTCTGGTACAACCTGGCATAGAACCAAGTGATATGGTTTGGAGGAGTTGCCTGAGGAACGGTTTGAATCAAGGTACTCAGGGAATTGATGATGATAATCACAACTCACTACATGAGAAATGAACCAAGAGGAATATTTCAACTGAAGGTGTTATATGGTGTGCAGAGGAGTATCTGTAATCATGGAATTCCATAGGTGGAAGGTGGGTGCGCATAATGGCGCAATGGTGAATGCCGATGTCCCGACCCAAAAAAGTTCACGGAGCATGGACTTACGGAGCAGCATCTCGGAGCATGGAATCATGGAGCATGGTGTCATAGATCATGGACTCATGGAGCATGGGCTCACAGATCATGGTCTCGCGGAGAAGCAACGCGAAGGAATCCACTCATAGAGTAGGGACTCACGAAGCCGCTTTGTGAAGGAAAGCAGAGCTCCACATACCAGAAGATCGACCACCCATGGGGAAAATTGGCCGTCTAGAGAAGGGGGGTGAGCTGGATATTTATAAGCAAGGGGCCCCATGAAGTAGAGCTCACTCGGCGTGAATACAGAGCTTTCTCCTTGGAGGATCGCAAACGTCAAATGTGGTCACGGAGTGTCCCGCCTCCTTGCTTCGCGGCGGGTCTTTGCAGTGCGTTGCGAATGTAAATGGGGTTCACAAAGCATACCACCTCTTTGCTTCGCGGCACGTCATGAACGTCAAAGAAGATCATGGAGCATCGCGCCTCTTTTCATCGCAGCAGTGCTCTGTGATCGTGGAGGGGGCTTCGCGAACGGGCTTCACGAAACTGTTTTCCAGCCCAACATCAAATGTCCATAAATCCTTATCTGTAACTTAGTTCGGGATCTACGACCTTCCAAATGGAAGCTTTAGAAATGGGATACGATCTGGGATCATTTTTGGAAGAATTTAGAAAATTTTGGGGACACGCTTTTCAGTGTTAACATGATGCGATTAATTTTTTTCCCTTTTAAAAATATTGTAACCACAATATGAATCAAAATAGAATCCTCTAAAACATCAAAAATATTTCAATGAAATATTTTAAATTATTTAATGAAAAAAACTATCTCATGTTATTTTTTTATATTTTTCATATCATTTATTTCATATATCTATTAATTATAAAATTATTGCATCATCATTGTGTAATCCTTTAATGTAGTTATTTATGTTCTGAAAATTAAAAATAAGTTTCCATCATGAATATAATAATTTTATCTTTGGAAATAATATTTATATTTTATAATATCTTATAAAAAATCCTATATTTAAAATATTATATTTATTAAAACATAATTATGACATCGCTGACTTTTCGTTAAAATAAATTACAATAAAGAGGTTATTTTAATCCATGTGTATTTAAGAGGTTAAAAACATCTCAATTATTATTTGGGTCAATAATACCTTGTATAATATATTATTTAATGTTTTGGGATAGTTTTATAAAATTTATAATATTATTTTTATTATTAATTACATGACTTACCCATAAACATGGAAATAAATAATTACTAATGTTATTATTCATACAATCCAAAAACTAAAGGGACATATTTACCAAATTTTTGACATTATAGTGCAAAATATGGAATATTTTTTTCAAAATTTTATACACATAGTTAGCTAAAATAAATTGAAATTTAATCTTGTAGACCTAGTGTGAAAATAAGATATTAATGATAAAATGATCAAAAGATTTAAATGTTTTTATATCCAAATTCCATTTTAAATTGATTAAAATGACCTAAATTATATTAAATTATATAAATTTATCTCATTATAACTTACAAACAATTAACGATATAATTTAACAGTAAAAATATTTTATATGAAAATGTTGTTTTCAATTAAAATTCATTATTCTTCATAATTCCACAAAACATAAAACATATCATAAAAATACAATAAATTAAACCAAGGTAAATGTTGAAATTTTAATAAAAAGAAGAATTGTATTTTTTTTAGGTAAAAATTATAAAATTGTTAAGATCTATATTTAAATCAATTGAGAAATTAAATGGTGGTAAAACATACTTTTAGTAAAATATAGCTTTCAGTGTTATAAAGGATTTATTATTATATCATGTCTATAAAATACATAAAATAAATGTTTAAAATGTTGATTTAATATAATATATATATATATTTTTTATAATAAAAAGTATGTTTTATAAATTTATTAAAATAGAACTATCTTTTTCACTTTTAAATAGTTTTTTCATTAAAAGGATTTTTATTTGTTTTCAAAGAGGGTTTTATTTTCATTTATAATTGATTGGTCACAAAATAATTCATTATATATATATCGTTCAGCCAAATTTTCATAATGAATTTTTTCTTTCTCACACATATCATTCCAATGTCTAGGTTATAATGGTAATATTTAAATAAACTATTTCATTGATTTTTTATGCTTGATGTGGCATATTTTAGATATTACATAACCTATAATTTCATTTTTACGAACTCAAGATATCGCATCACCCTACACTTAATTGAATGTGTAACAATAATTTAATCTCAGGCTTAGTGTCTAGGGTTAAACCATTCAATGTACCTTTATCAAAATCCCACATCAGAAAAAAAAAATTAATGAAACTTAAACATTAAAATAAATAAAGGTAAGTATGATGGCCACCTGAGTTGGAACATAATAGGGTTGACTATCTGAAATAATGGTAATGGAATAGAAACCAAAATGTCTGGTAATTAAGAAGACTGGAAGAGAACATGTGAATGATAATGTTAACAATCACATAAATGTAAATCGGTGATGGATTAAAAGGTCATTTTTTTCTTAGTAAGAAAATTAAACAGATAAAGTTTTTGTTTCAAGATTCATTACATAGAGTTGAGAAATTATTATACTACCTAGCTATGATCAAATGGAAATGTACAAAATTTACAGATATAGTTTCATCCTTTAATCACTTTCTATAGTTATCACATATTGTTTTCTAAATGATGAGTATACAGGTTGAATTTTTCATGCCTGAAGAACTAGAATCGTAATCCAAAGAAATATTAAATATTTATCTATCCAATATTTATAAATTAACTAATCCCAAAATTATTTTGATAAAATAATATAATTATATAAAAAGAATACTCCATTAAAATAAGAAAACAACATAGATCTCTAAATTTAAAATTTAATTCCAAATATTCAACATAGACCATTCAACTAATAACTATCCTAAAAATTCCACAATAAATTATTATAGACTAATATTGGAACCCAAAATTCAAAATGATATTACCACATAGTATTCCATGAAAAATTTTAGCATTTAACTCCCAATAACATTATTTAAACTTAATGCACCATACTATAAAAATGTATTTTCCAAAATATTATATTGTTAATGATATACGAACCATTTTAATAAATACCACGTATTACCAAAAATCAACAATAAAATAATATATTCTCCCAAAATATAATTCATCCTTTATTCCTCTAATAAAATTCCATAACATTCTATTTACCTAAATAATATGGGGTTCCCAAAATAGTAAAAATATTTGGAAATAAAATTAATAACATAATCACCGAATCATTTTTTAATCTCAAGTTTGTCTATTCAAAAAAAACATATGTTCCAAAAATAAAATTAACCTTTCTCTCTCAAATTATTATAATAAAGAAAAACAATTTTATACAAACGAGGATATCATATAGGCCAGTGGTAAGCGATGAACCCATTTCAACCTTTGGTTGTGGGTTCAATTCATTCCTCCTCTCTGGATGTGACATCTATCCTTTTTATTAAACATTATAATTCTTAAGAACATTCCAAATATATGATACGACTTGAAAAAATAACCATAAATTGTTTTAACCCAATTTTTATCTCATACCGATGATTTTTCGTCACCTCCAATAGGTCATAAAATCATCCCAATGATGATTTGGGTTACAAATCATTCATACAATAAAATTAGTATATGTTTTTGGATATTTTATAGTTTTTATAAAATTATTTTACCTTAAACTACCTGATTTTCCCTTAACTGCTGGGATAAACTTTTTTACAAAAGTTACTATTCATATTGTCCAAAAATAGAAGGAAACTATTTTCTAAATTTTGAACATATTATTCTAAATAAGGAATCCATTTTTAAAAATTCAAAGAAAAAAATGGACTAAATTAATTTCAGGTTATTACCATTGTCGGGGTGTGAAAATCACTTATTAAAGTAAAAACATTCAAAATATTGAAATGTTTTTACAACCAAATTAAAATTGGAACTCATTACGATGACGTATATTAGATTAAATTATATAAACCAAATCCAATTATACTTTAAATACAATAAAAAAATTAATTCAACACAAAAAATTATTTATACATGAAATTTTATTTCAATTGAAATGTACTAATTTTTATTATTATTCAAAAGAGGAATCTTATAAGAAAAATATCAAAAATCCATAAAAAGTAAATTTTGTTATTCACATTTCAATTAATAATTACATATTATAAAATAAAATTTATAAAATTACCCCGATTTTATTTAAAACAAGTTTTCCTTTAAAATGTGGTAAAAATAATTTTTAGAAAAATTGTTATTTTTAGGTGTAAAAGATGGTTTAATTTTATATCCAATTTTTAAAAAAACATTGGTTAACTTCCAAAAATTATATTGAATATATTATATGTATATTTCATTAAAATATTCTCAAAATTTATATTTTCGTTTTTATTAGTATAAAAAAGACTTGTGCGCAATTAAATAGTCTTCTAAAATGATAACTTACTTTTATTTTTAAAGAAGGTTATATATTAATTTATATTTAATTAGTCACCAAATAATTCAATATATATACATGTTTAAACCATATTTTTTCAATTTAGTTAATCTTGTTCATATTCATCATTCTAATAGATAGGTTATTATAGTAACATTAAAATAACAATATTTAATTGATAGTTTAATATTGATGTGGAATATTTTTTATGCTATATAAAATTATATTTCCTTTTTTAAAACATGAGAGGTTACACTGATCATATTTGGTTAATACCAAAAACATTTAATGTTGAAATTCCAAATTATGACCACTCAAAGATCAACATTATTTGTGAACAACTTCACATCAAGGAAGGAGAAGTATGATAGTACACCAAAATTCATAATTATTTACTCAAATATCATATACCAAATTTTCTATACACTGATTATAAAAAATCAGAATCGATATTTTATATTCGGGATGACCCATTCATCTAGAAGATATGCACTAATAATGTAATTAGAACATAATTTCTTAAAAGTGAAATTGAATTAGTTTTTGAATTATATTATGCATTATATTTTGGACAATATTTTTGATACCAAAGGATAGTTATTAAATTATTAGAATATCATATTTATTTTTCTAACTTATTTTAAGATACACATTAATTATGTATGAAATTTTAAATTTCTAGTCTTCTGGAAAGACTAGAAAAAAAATTCCCCATAACCCAATTACCTTCCTTGAATTTATTTGTAAGTGTATAATAGAAATTATTAGACAATTACAAAGGTCATTTGGAACTTCATATATTATTTTAGATGTAGATATTAGTTCATTGTGAGTGGAAGAAAAGTCCACCATGTCTGATGATGCTAATGTCTTTTATGATTTTCTCAAGACTATTATATTTTAAAGGGTTCAAGTACTAAATCTATCATTATTGATCAAGGGTCCTATATAAACAATAGTAAAGGGGAGGAATTTATAAAATGTTATGTATTGGTTTTTAAAATATCATTCCCAAATCATCAATAAACAAATGTTCAAACAACAATTTCCAATAGATAAATCATATTAATTGTAGAAATGATTTTCAAACACAATTGCATGGTCTAATGATAATTTTTATAAGATACCCAATGGGATTATAGGTCATCCTATAACACACACAAAATAATTATCCTCTACAAATACTTTGAAATAGAACAATCATGGTATAACTAGTGAAATATAATATGGAGCATCAGGGAAAATAGGATTATGATTTTCTATTAATTGATTCATTATACCCATATAGTTTGGAAAGAAATTTTAATTATTAAAAAGGAAATATAGTTCTTATAGTTAGTATTCATGGATTACATGACTAGTCAATGAGACATTAATTTCATAAGAATCCAATGACATTTTTTTCTAAATTTTAAAGTTAATGAGATTGAATGAGTAAAATAGGGAATTTACTAATTATAGTAATTCATAAGATGTTAATTTTGATGAATCATGATTGATTGGAATTATTTCAGTTAGGTAAATAAAATTTCCCTAACATTTCCATAATTTGAATATCTTAATGTTTGGTAGATAGATTTATTATTATTATTATTAAATAGAATTGTTATTATAGAAAATTCATATTTTCCATTTACAAGGTAATTTATATACAAAATTTTTTGTATATTATCTTGATCATATTTCCTGAGTGATCTTGTTAAATTCATTCTTTTATAACTTGCATTGGATCTAGTCAAATCTATTACTATGAGAAATTGCATTTAATATGGTAGAGAAACATTTAATTTTCATTACCTTATCCATGAAACCACATTTTATATTAATCCTTGTGTAGCTCAAGAATCCATGGATTTCATTGATTGGAATTAGACACATTAGAATCGATTTTATCAATTCCATCCAAACTATTTTTATATTTCATGATATGTTAATGTTTCGGTATGGGGTGGGGGATGTCCTAGTTGATGGGATTTATTAAATTGAATGAAAAAATGTGAGAGTGTTTTTATATTGGGAATATATCAGGTTATATTAATTATAATTCAATTATATTCTATTCTTACAAGAAAATTTCAATGTATAAAAAATAAAAAAAAAGTGTTGTGTTTTAGGAAAAAAATATCCATTTACAGACTGATGATCTTCTGATTGTATGTGGTTAGGTGATTGCTGATAGTATTATTCCATAGATAAATTTCAATAAAAGGGATATCAAAATTAAAGAAGGTATAATTATTTTATCATAATTACATTGATCATGACCTTATATAAAGAACTATAACTTGTTAGTTTGCATTACTTATGAGAAATTTTTATTCTACATTACTTTAGACACCATGTATTATAATATAAAGATTACTTTCCTATTGGAGACATAATATTTTGAACATAAATCCCTAATAATTTTGTTCCTCATATTCATTAGAATCTTTATTGAAAAGATATAACGTTTTAATAAGAAACATTAAAGTAATGATGAAAAGATCATAAATCTACTTGAGCTTGTATCATGAGTGATGATTGAAAATAATCCATTGTGAGCTAAAGAATTACATTGAATATTTGAAATTAATAAATTATTAAATATTAATTTGTTAAAGGAGAAGATACATCATTTTTATGGGAAATTGTAAAATACATGGGTTGATTAGTCCTTTTGAGTAGTTTGAAGCTGAATTGATGTTTTTATATTGAACATGAAGTGTAGATCCCCCATTAATAATCATTTGATTTGATTTCTTTTGAATTTAAATATTGATAACATTTTATAACTTTTTCATTTATTTTTATATTATATACTTATGGAAAGGAAGTTCAATGTGTGGGGGAATTGATATAGCTATATTCTTCGTGATTATTTTTAATTAAAATAAATTATTTCTATAGATTAATTATTTAATATTCTGGTTATTTAATTATTTCTTGTTTCATGGAGGGATACCATGTTTGACTAAATATGATATAATAAGTGATGAATTCATGACGTATAAGATATATCAAGATTTCCCATATACAAATACCTAATTTCAAGGCTTCAAATTGAATAACTAGGATAAAATGTGACAAAATATACTGACAAACAACAATTTATAATGTAAATATGTGTTCATGATATCAGAGTTGATGATTTTAGGTCATGGAGACAAAGAGTAAGTAATATAACATTTTTGTGTAAAGAAAACATGAGTCACTATATGAAACATCCTTGTAACATCCTGAAATTCCCTCAAAATTATTATATATATAATTATAGGGTTTAAGAACATATAATGGTTCTTCCTAGACTATTTTACATCTTAAAATTGTCTTTTATGATGCAAAAGTGCATTTATGGACCTAGAAACATTTGATGTTGATGAATATAATGTCTGGAGAATAATTGAATACCCCATGATAGCCCCTAACACATTTTACCTATTTATGGTGAATTTTATGAAACTCTTGGATGGAAAAAATACAATAAATATATTTCTAAAGGTGGATTGAAGAGGATTGAGCATCGAGTGATGTTCTAAATGAAGGACAGTTATTGCACTATTATTTCTTCCTAGTTTTTCACCTTTATTTTCAGTTCTTATGAACACTGTCTTCTCTTAAATCAAATAGAATACCATATCCAATGAGGGGTAGTATTTTTGAGTTATTGGAAAAGGGGAGGGTCAAACGATTGTGCATTATTTTAGTTTGTGTACCGAAATGACTAAAATCCTTTCATCCCTCTTATTTCAAGTATCAATTTTCTACGTATTTTTTTAATACTGAATGTGATTGAATTAGTGCTAGATTATCTTAATTTGTACTGACTAAAATAATAATAAAAATCTATCACTATCAAATTTATGTATATATACAATGGAATAGGATAGGCTTTGGTGGAAACAATTCAATGTTCTCCATCACATACCTGAAATTTTGGCTAGAACTATTATTAACATTGGAATTATAATACTAGATTAGAGATTGTAAAAATGAAAAAATAAGTCCCTCTAAAACACCATTCAAAAATGAAGGAGGGTATACTAACATTATATTTAAATTACAGATAACATTAATATCACAATCTATCCAATGGAGTGAGACGAATCAATAGAGGAATTTGTCTCTTAATAGATCCTAAAATAAGAATTAGTTATAATTTAAAATCCCTGATAGAATTGCATGGGTATTATCCAATACCAATCCATTAGCCTTCTTTAACAAATATTTAAAATCAATCGTTTAATTTTCTTTCAAAATTACCATGTTGACAACATTATTACTGAAAAATAAATATCAAAAATTTCTCTAAAACAACATTAAATGTGACACACCAATATTTTGTTCACTACTCTTTTGTAGAAAACATATGGTTTTTTAACTATACTATTATTAGGCATAATTTTTTTACATTCCCAATTATAGGATTATATCGATGAAAAATAACACTTTCTCTTTAATGTGTCATGTATTCATCATTCTTCATGGGAACATGGTTGAATTTGGGACCTCAGAGGTGGGTCCTCAATCTCAATCAACTCATGGGATGATTTTAAATCAATTGACTTATTGGAAAATGAGGATTCTTCCACATTACTATAGAATTATAACAATCCATGGGACTATTTGGAAATAATTGGTATAAAATTTTGTTCAAGATTCCCCAAATGAGGGGGTGTAAATATGAAAATACCCATAACCTATTAGGTTAGGATTATGTGGATTGTTGTCAACATTTCTCCTGATGAAGGGGGGAAATATGAAGATTCCAAAATCCATATATACTCGGTTATTTCACTATAGGAAGGGCCCATACATGAGGATAAAGTTATTACAATATAGGGATAATTTCCCTGAAGAATATCTCAAATTATTTCTAATAGATATCCATTTTCTTATGGTGAAGGTTTGATATAATTATCAGTAAAGATTGATTTTTCATCTTATGGAGGATTAAAAGAAAAAGATATGATGAAAATTTTATATTTTTCAATGTTAGGAAGGTTGGATAGTGATTAGAGTCCCAATAGAAATTCTAGTGATTGGATATATTATTGAAATCGAGAATATACTCCATCAATATTTCACTTTTAGGCATAAAAAAAAAGATCATGCCTTCTTTAGATGTAAGATGAGAATCATTTCTCCATTCCTCCCAAATAGTGGCAGTAGATTATGGGATAACATATTGTCATTTGGATTGATTACATATGTGTGTGTTCATCCTTATCATGTGTAAAGTCATCAGAACTAAGTAAAATTTTATAAATCATATTTGATACAATTATTCTAGATACATGGGTTAGTCAGTATTTCCCATTAGTGGAGTATCCCAATTGGTGGGTAGGTGCTAAATTTCATGGATGTTTAGATGGTTTCTATTAGATAATTTTGGGAGATGATTCCCATTGGACAATTTGGAGATGTGGTTCCCACTGAACTATTCAGAGGGATAGTCCACATGTTTTAAATAATGGGGACACAGTGTATATATCAGTTTGGACTCGCTATGAAGCTGATGCTACTATAGTATGAGGGGTAAATGGAATCCAGTCCCATAATAGATTACTCTATCAGTCCCTAGTGATGGAATATGAATGACCCACTAATTTCAAAATCATTGAGTCAACAACTACCTTTATATCACTGTATAGGTAATATTCATAGTCGTCTTATTCTTTGAGAAGTATATATGACACACATTTCAGTAGCTCTGTGTGATTGTCTAAATTGAACTTTACCATTAAAAACCATCATTTGTCCAAAATCATTGATTCTAAAAAATTCATGGAGCATGTGACCTTTTTTTGACAATGGAAGATGATATATTAATCATGAAGTTCAGCAGTTACACAGTCATGCAGCCAAGAAGGAAAGTGGTCAAGCCATAGATGATTCACACCGGACATGCTGAATGAAGCCAGGTGGTGGGCTACTTTATTTCCGTCCCTTTTAATGAAGGAGAATAAGCAGGTTCTGAAACTTTGACTGAAAGACTAGATGTTTATGATAATGAGGCCAAAAGAACAAAAGTCATTATCATTGAGCCCAATAGTGGTGATGATGGTGAGGCAATCAGATTCAAGGTGAATAGCTTCTCATCCTCGATCTGTTGCAAACTTCAACACAACAAAGACAGCGAAGGCTTCAGCTACAGCGGGCTCCCAACAAGCGTGTTATGATTCATGTTTGGCCGCAATGATCTGACCATGACAATCCCTGCCACAATTCCAATTCTGAAAATTTCATCCATGGAGAGAGATGCGTCAACATTACTCATAAGAATCCCTTCTGGGGGTGACATCTTGAAGTAGTTGTGTGAGTGTCATAGAGCCCATGACGGTCAGAGTCCCGCTTCCACCCCTTAATCCAAGATAACGCCCAATAAATCCATAACCTGGGGGGATTTAAATGTGATTAAAGATGAAGTCCTTGCGTCACATCTATACGATCCATGACACGATGCATAGTGAAGCAACGTTGCATGTAGTGAATGAAGACAACCACAAAAACAATAGTGTTGGAAGGTCTGGCACCATATCTAGCATAAGCTCTACATCAGAGCCCTAAATAGTCCAAATCTCTTCCACCCACAGGCACTGGGTGATCGCAGGCCGAGGAAATTCTAGTGTACCCGAGTAGATGGGACATTGCTTGACATTCGTGACATGTCCGAGGTCGAGGAAGTCCATAGTAAAAGAATACCTGTGAAAACCTGCCACCAGAAAAAACAGATTTTTGGGGGGACCTTAAGATGCCAAAGGGTTTTCCGGAGCCCTCCCCTTTCCTCGCTTTGAGTATCGAGAGCAAGCTTGTACCCTGATTTCACTGTATAAGATCCAGAGACATCATTGCTCTAAAAGGGACAGTATGGCCCCACCTCTCTCACGCAGGGGATGCTAAGAATGATCCTTCTATCCCTTTCATTGAACCATGAGTTGATTTTAACCATACACAACCCAGAGCCATGATCGTCGAGCAAGCAGTAAATGGTGGTGTTCTCATATCCAGTTATGGCGTGGGAGGTAGCTTGCAATTCATATTTATCAATCAGCCATAGATCGGTCCAAATATTAATTTTCGTACCATCTCTGACCCTCCATCCCATCCCTTTTAAAAGTAAATTTCATGATCCCCAAAGGCTTCTCTATAGAAGTCTGGGGCGGGCCCAAGATAGGAGTTCAGGAAATCCAAGTGGGGAAAGTATTTTTCATGAAGAATCCATGCACAAAGTATATATGGATGAATCATGAGGCACTAGCCTTGTTTATACAAAAGAGCATCGTTAGAGTTAGAGGTCTTGAAATCCCATTTTGCAGCCTATTTTAGAGGTACAAAGTGACTTCCAAGCAAACCAGTGAATTTTTTTCCTGACATTATTATGACCCCACCAGAAGTTAGCAATGCGAGATTGGATACGGTCAACAATCATGCAAAGAATATTAAACAAGGACATAATATAGCTAGGGATGGACTGTAGAGCGGCTTTGATGAGTGTTTCCTTACCCTCATTAGAGGTTGTTTTCGTAGTCTAGCATTGGATTTTTTTCTCGATTCTATCCACCGTAGATGAGAAGATTTCTTTTTTTTGAGCAACCAAAAATAGTGGGAAGCCCAAGGTATTTATTGTGTTTGTTAACCATTTGAATGCCTGTAGAAAGACAAAGATCAGCTCTCTTGGTCGGTGGGATGCTAGAACTGAAAGAGATTTCCGACATGGCCGGATTGATCACTTGTCCAGATTCCCTCTCATAAAGCCGGATCACCTGGCAGATAGCGATTCATTCATTATGAGTAACTCTGGAGAAAAGAAGGCAATCATCGACAAATAAAAGGTGGGATACAAGTGGGATGGAATGACAAACCTTTGCCCCATGAATCCCTTTTGAGACAGCAACCTAGGAAATGTGGTTAGAGAAGACGTCAGCCACCAGGATGAAGATAAAGGGGTAAAGTGGATCTCCTTGGTGGAGGCCATAGATAGGTGAGAAGCCTTGGTTGAGACCACTGTTAATGTTCATCTGAAAAGAGATGGACGAGACACATTTCATGATCATGTCTATCCATTTGGGGAAGAACCCCATTTTTTACATGACGTCTTAAAGGAAGTGCCATTCCACTATATCATAGGCCTCAGTAATATCCAGTTTCTAGGCCATGATAACTCATTTTTCAATGGATTGTGTTTTCATAGAATGAAACACTTCATTGGACACAATTGAATTATCTGTGATAAGCCTCTTTACTACAAAAGAACATTGATTTTCAGAGATAATAGCTGGTAAACACCTACGCAGACGATTAACCAGGACCTTTGAGAAAATCATGTAGGAGACGTTACAGAGACTGAAAGGCCTGAAATCTGAGGCTTCAAGGGGTTTCAAGATCTTTGGGATGAGGGTAATAATTGTCTCATTAATAGAGAAGAGGGTAATTTCCCCTACCCAAATGCCTTTTAGAAGTACACATATGCCAGGCTGATAATGTGCCAGTATTGATTGAAAAAGAGAGCATGGAAGCCATCAGGACCAGGGGATTTTGGGGAGTGGATTTGTTCGAAATCCTAAACAATCTCATCGTCTGTGAAATCTTTTGTGAGTAGGTGGTTCATCTCATCGTTAATCACATGTTTGATGCAGGACTCAACCTCTGAAGAAAATATGGAATCTCCTGCAGTGTAGAGTTCATGGAAATAACATGAAATAATATCATGGATACCTTCAATGTTGGATACTGTTCCCCCAACAGGGTGGTTGAGGACCAAAATTTTGTTTTTTCAGCACCTGGAAGAAGCATTCTGGTGAATGTAACGGGTGTTTGCATCCCCTTCATTGATGTGGATTTCTTGTGTGTGCATATCCCAGAATCATTCTTTAATGCGAAGAGCCGCATCCAGTTCACTTTGTAGACTAGCAATTTTGGAGAGAATATTATCTGCTGGGGGTTGGATAAGAAGGTCAGTGAGTTGTCGTTCAAGTGAGTTACACATCTTGTCGGGTTGGTGAAATTTTTTATTTGTCCATGATTTCAGATTAGCAGCCACCTGCTTGAGGTTAATATTGATGTATTCACATCCACCGTTCCAACACAATCTGACAACTTCTTCACACTCATGGTCTTTGGGCCAGTAGCTTTCAAACAGGAAGGGTTTCCCGTATCTTGAATTGTGGCCACTATGAGAGAAATCGATAACGATTGGGCAATGCTCCGAATAGTCTGGGTCCAAGTGGGTGATATGAAACATCTTGAAGATATTAGTACATTCCGTCAATCCCATAAATCTGTAAAAATTCTCAGAAATGTGTGTGATTTTTGTGTTCCCCCGAAACCAGGTGAAGGGGCTGCCTGCATGGCCCAGATCAGCCAAGTCTGCCCTAGAAATTGCATCGCAAAAGCCTAACATCGAGGAAAAAGACTGATGTTCTCCACCTCATTTTTCATGCTAGGACAGAATCTCATTGAAATCACTTCCAATGAGGATAGGTCCATTAATACCTTGTCGTAAAGAACAGAGAAGTTCCCAGGATTTCCATTTATCATTTTGTGAGGTCCAGCCGTATAAACCCCCAAAAGTCCAAGGTGAAAGGAGTTCATCATGGATGGATGTAGCCACATGATGTACCGAGTACTAGAGGATTCTGACATTGACATTTTCCTTCAAAATAAGGCTCATTCCCCCTAAGTGTCCTTGGTGGGGTACCGGGAGGCAACCCTGAAACCCACAATTGAGAGCGATGCAATTGTTGTCCTTGTAATCCAAAATGGTTTCAGACAAAAAAACCATATCAGGGAGACTTTTTACACAATGTATCTAGATCATCCAAGCCATTTGTGGGTTACCAATCCCCCCGACAATTCCAACATTGGGTTTTCATTGCTCTAGGTGGAGCTGGGACATACCCACCTCCACCTCTGAAACATCATAGAACTGTCCATCACATGCTGCATTCCACCTCGTAGGGAGGCATTCAGTCACTTTACAATCCTACATATGTCTTTTATGTTCACTGGGATTTTAATTAATAGGATCACTACTCCTATCACCACTATTTTCCATTTTCTATATCTGTTGAGTAAAGGTACCTGATGGTTTAATCCCAATCACCTTGGCTTCATCCCTGAGGTTGATCCCTAAAGTAGCAAACACTGGCCCAGAAGCATACTCTATTGGTTCGATGCACACTTTCCTAGGTTCAGAAGCAAGGTCGGGTTGTTCCATACATTCTGACATCAGTCCAAATGGTGGTGAGACATTGTCTTTCAAAGGTACAGGGGTCAGACTTGGGAAAATGATTAGGTCCGAACTCTAACTCGCATGCTTGTCCCCAGTTCTAGAAACTTTCATTGAGCTGTACAAAGACCCTCATTCTGGTCACTGGTCATCATGATTGTCCCAAAAAAAGTCCAATAGTTCTAGCATGATGATTGTATTGAATTCTAGTTCAGTTTTCTTGGAGTGGGCCTTCAGTAGTTGGTCTTGATCCTTTTGTTGTTCCGCATCAGAAATAGTCACAAATCCTACTATTTTTGCATGGATCGAAGGGCCGTATTACAATATTATGGTGCCTTTTCCATTCTCCTTCCAAAAATAACAAACTTTCTCGAGGTGTCCAATACACCCACAGAAAACAAAATTTGTGGGTTTTTCAAATTCAAAAGAAATCCAAGAATTTGAATCTTCAAGTGATAAGAAGAGACCCCTCATAAGTGGTTGTGTCACATCGACTAATGCTTTAATCCTCACCATGGGTCCCCAGTGGATGGGGTCAGATTGGTCCCAGTCCAAAAATTTACCAATGCATTCTCCAATTTCCCGTATAACACGTTCCGTTCTACCATGAAACGGAATGCCTTTGATTCATATCCAGACGGTGGAGTGAGTCACTTTAATTTTCTGAATGCTGTCCCCACCTGAAAATTCATCCATGAGAATGATTTGATTATCGAGAGACCATGGTCTTCCTTTAAGAATCTTTTCTTTATCATTATTATTGAAAGATTCGAATACAATGAACCCATCACCCACTTCACGTATGGAAATGCCATTCTCTAATCTCCATAAATTTGGCAGAGTATTTTTTAAAGCCCCCAGGTTGAATGAGCGTTTGGCTAAGAATTTCCCTACCACTAGGAGCGACATGCGATGTGACAGATAGGCATATTCATTTTTTCGTGTGGTGATTGACGCTTTCTCTTTATCAGTCAATGAGAGGTTCTTCCATTGATTTACCAATTCAGATTCCATGACAAGAAAAGATCACCTCCTCAACATTGCCTCTCGAGCACACCATTCACGATCCCATAACTCACACGAAAAAAACTCCTCACTTTGATCAAAGCATTCAAACACAAACCACAGAGGAATCTATTTTATGAGCCAAAGTCTCATCACAAATTAAGATTCAGTGGCCCGGTGACAGTCGTCGTGCAGGAGATCTTTCACATGGAAGAAAATCCTAAAAATGTGTATCACCATTTTGATCAGAAGCAATGCACCCAAACTGTACGATCTAAAAAAATATAGTTACAACTCTTCATGTCACATCACGACCCTTTTTGAGTGCCTCATTCGTGCTCAATACTTCACGCAAGAACCACCAATACCCTCAAGTCCATGATCAAGCACCACCCAATGCAATTGACACCCGCGCTCTCGAGCCACCTACGTGAGCACCACAAATCTCACAGCCCTGCACGAACCCAACCTTGTGCAAAAAGGAAAACACCCATGAGTTCGGCACCCACAAGTAACACCCACATGCTTAGCACCTGAAAACAACGCATTGCGCGAAAACACGTGCGCGAAAACTCATGTGCACCCAACACCAACAAGCAACACACCCTGTGCGATAGCACCTGCAATCTTAGCACCTGGAGCATGTGACCTATTAGATAATGGTAAGCATACTAATTTTGTTGATCATATAACCCTTCGTTATTGGGATTATTTTCATTTAAAATCGTTATATGTTTATTATCTCAGTTAGAGATGAATCACCCTTGAACCTCATCATTATAAATGGAATAGATTTTTTTCTTCTTCATTATGAGGTCACGTTGCCCCAGTCTTTTCTGATTGTGGGATCTAGTAGTTATTTATTATATCCATTAGTTTCATATTTATAACAGTGGTTCCTCATGATATTTTTCATTTGTTATATTAATGGAATTCTTTTATAAATTTCACTATATTAATAAACTCTTATAATCCCCTCAAAAACATTAGGGGTGATCATTTTTGACAATTCATCTTTTATAATCTCAATACATATCAATAAAAAACATTCTTGGAGAAGATGCATTTATATAGATTATTTAATACCCTTACATCTTGACATTAAATCCATGAATCTCTTAGTATCATACATCACATAGTTGGAAATTTCAGGTTTAGTCATTTTGGTCAGTATAGAGTTTAATTGGAAAAATAATTTTTGATGATTAACTTCCAAGATTGCAATATTTGAAATTTAAATTTTATTAGGTCACCAAAAGGAATGGTCACTCTTGTTTTGAACAAATACTTTTAATATTGGAACCCATATAATGTTCGGGGGTTCCCAACATTGGAATTCACTAGGGAGAAAAATGATCGATATGCCATCTTGGATCTCCCATTCTATGAAATGAGGAGATGTTCAAATTCACTATGTTGGGTATATAATGTAAAGACCCGTAAATTTCAAGGAAATTTTTTCCTTAATTTTCTTTGGAATTTTACAAGAGCGCAGTTTCTGACGGCACCTGATTCCGAGGCCCGGTGTTCCCGGAATCATTTTCTGAAGTTTGGCTCGGGTACGTTCAGTGAACGGACGAGCGGGTTTTTCTAACTTTTGAACCGGTGCCCGGAATCGAATTCTAAGGGCACCGATGAAATCGCAGTGCCGGTATTCGCTTAGAAATGCCTCTTCCGGAGTAGCGTTTGCTCGGGTGTGGTTTTTAATTTTCGGGCTTAATGTTAAGAAATAAAATAATTTTTGCGACAACTTTATTTTATTTCACTTAAGCCACTTGAAGCCACTTAAAGGCGGCTTGAACTGAGTTGAAGAGGATAGGATGCTATCCAGAAATATCCTACCCTCCTTGGTAGGATATTTGTGAGGTGGGGCCCGCACGAGCCCCGCCGTTTCTTTCCGCTAAGAAACGCACCCGCGAAAACCCGTCTTAAGGAAAGTCAACTGACGCGTTTCTTAAAATCTTAACAGACCATTTAATTGGGCGGTTTATTTCGTGAATTAAATGGGCTGTTTCTTTCGTTGAATTAATTCAACGAATTAATTCAATCGTTTATTAACCTGTTTTTTTGTGTTGGCATATTAATAAAATAAGACCAACCAAAACCTTTTGGGGGATTACTTGTTGAGACAGAATCCTTGTTCCTTCTTCCTCCTTCGCGAAGAACGCGAAGAACGCGAAGCACGTGAAGAACGTGATGAACGCCGAACCCGGAAATCGACGACGTGATGCCTTGATCCGCATCGCCGACAACGGTCTTCTGCGACGTCTCTTCCTCCGTGACGGATCTTCGATCGGCTGTTTGAGGTAAGAGTCTCGGACCTTCCTTTTTATCTCCTTCGTGGTTCTTAACCAAAAACACGGATTTAATTAATTAAATTAAATCTGCTGTTTCATGGTGTGTTGAGTTTTCCAACTCAACACCGGATTCCGCGACGACGCGACGCCTCCCCGCGATGACGCGACGATCCCTCTCTTCCGCGACGAGCTTTTCAGCGAAGAACGCCCGCGCGCGACGATCGACGAGGTAGGGATTTAATTTGGGAATTACCCCTTTTCTTTTTTTATTCCCGTCAATGTTTCTTAAAGAAATTAAAGAACCGTTTTTGTGAACAATTTTTTTAATCTTCTTAAAATTGTTGTTTCTTGTGTGGAATAATTTTCTCCCGGTTGTTTATCTCTAACGCGGAGGGTGCGGGCCAAACGAACACGGCCCGACGACCCTCCGTCGTTCTTCGTTTTGTGCGGATTTGATGGACGACAACGGAACGTGCCGCAGCGGACGTTTGACGATTCCGCAGTAAAGAACGGATCCCGGGAGGAGCAACGGCGCAAACGGGAAGGAAAACAGGCCACCGGAGCGACGCCGGCGGCCCGCGGAAGCTGCCGGCGGCGCGGGTCACCGGCGTGGCGGCGCCCCGGCGCGCCGCCGGACGAGTCCACCGCGGCTTTAGCCGCGGCGCCGGCGGCCAACGGACCCGCGGCCGCGCGGGTCCGGTTCGTCCAGGCGGGACGCGACAGAGCCGCGTCCGCGGTTCACCAGCGCGGCCCGCACGCGGGCCGCGGTTCTCTCTCGGCCGTGGGGGCTGCACCCGCGGCTTCCACCCACGCCGCTCGGCCGAGCGGGACCGGCCCTGGCCGGGCCGAGCTGGGCCAACCGGGTCGGACCCGGGTCGGGTCGGCCCGGGCCCGTACCCCCCTTCTTCGGGCGTCTTCGTTCAAATGGCCGTATCTTGAGCTACGGGCCTCCAAACGACTCGCCGTCAGTGGCAACGCGAACCTTGGATCGAGACGGTCGTTTCGGTATATCGCACTCAAGGTTTCGGAAAAATTTGAGTTCGGCCGGGTTGGTTCGTACACGAGACCAACCGGGACCCCGGAGCGGAAACGCTCATATCTTGAGCTACGGACATCCGATTGACGTGCCGTCAGCTTTGTTGAATTCCTCTAAGTGAGGCGGATATTTTGGCATACTCCACCCGAGTTTTGGACGCAGGTGGAGTGCGGTCGGGTTGGTTTTGCCTTAAAAACCAACCCGGCCCCTAGGACGAAAATGCCAATAACTCTCAGACCGGGCGTCCGATTGACGCGCCGTCTGCGACGTTGAGTTCCTGTTGACGATACGGAACTTTTGGATACATCAACTTAGGAATTTGTGTCAGTTGATGTATCAGCCTCTCGGCTCGTGGAGCGGACCCTCCTGAACGAGCTTGCTGTGTGCGGGAACCCTAGTGCTGGCTGCGATTGCTTCCTCGACGGCGACGACTGTGCAGAGATCCTCTGTGGACTCTGACGACGACCGTGCAGAGATCCTCAGTGGACTCTGACGACGACCGTGCAGAGATCCTCAGGGGACTGCGGCGACGACTGTGCAGAGATCCTCAGCGGACTGCGACGACTACTGCACTCAGCGATCCTACGTGGATCAGTGCTACAGGTCCTGCGTGGGCCCGGTCCTGTGTGGGCCTGATCCTGTGTGGGTCCGATCCTGCATGGGTCAGCGCTCAGCGGTTCTGTGTGAGCCAGCGCCTACAGGTCCTGCGTGGGCCCGGTCCTGTGTGGGCCCGATCCTGTGTGGGTCCGATCCTGTGTGGGTCACTGCGAGGTTAGTACCTATCGATCCTTCGTGGGTCCGACGACTTAGATGGTTCAGTGATCATCTTTATCGTCATCCGAACAAGTATACATGTGTGAGCTGAATCTTGTGTTTCTCTCCTTTGTGGATTGTGTTGAGTTATCCTGTGTGGATTTACTGTTTACTCTCCTTTGTGGATTGTGTTGTTCTATCCTGCGTGGGTATGCGTTTGGCTTTCCTGTGTGGACTGGGTTGTGCTAGGGCTTGGACGTTGGAGCTGAACGGGGAATTGCAGACTTAGATATATGTATGGGCATATACCTAAGCCGTGTTAGATGTTACTTCGTGATTGTACTTTATCCTTTGTGGATTTCGGGAGACCTTCGGGGGTCTCGGGGTCCCTACTGAGTAGCTTATACTCACCCCTGCACGGGCTATGCCCGCACTTCGTGGTGTTGGTTGCAGACGACGGACAGTGCTGATCGTGGAGGAGGCGTGCGGAGCAGGACAGTACCTGGAGGTGGACCACTGGGCGGGACGTACTCGGAGCGGTTAGGTGGACCCGAGGAGCAGTGGTGGCTATCTGTACCCACCCTTCAGGTGGGACTTCCAGAGGACGGCTCGACGCTGCAGTTTTTCCTTTCAGTTGCTGTTTTTCCTTTCAGTTGTACTTTACAGTTGGGCTTGTATTTCCGGCCCCTTTTACTTTCAGCACAGCTTGTACAGTTTTTACTTAGTGTTTACTTTTCCACTTGCTTACTCTGTGGTGCTTGTTTACTTTTCAAAGGCAATTCCTTCCATTTTGTTGGGATTTACGCCTTGGTGCTAGTTGCCAGCCCCTGGCCTATGGAAGGCGGGCTTGGGGTAGTCACGGCACGGGCCCCGAGGGCGGGTCGTGACAAATTGGTATCAGAGGTGGTCGGTTCTACCGCAGACTCTGATCTTTCTTCTATGTGAAGCAATAGTGTTTAGTGTATTGAGTGTGGTTATCAGTCCAGGGAGTCCAGTGTTGGTGCGACGGATGACGTATCCATACACCAGGACCCTGACTTATGATTCCCGACTTAATGCACGAAAACATTGATTGCATGTGTGTTTCAAGTTTTCTTTGTGATTACTTGTGTCAGCTCACCAGGTATACTGTTCTGACCATGGTGCACTTGTTTCCTTTTCAGGATGGCACGACGACAGCAGCCAGCTAGGGTTCCTAGAGTAGGGCGCGACGACAGCCCGTCGAGCGACGAGGCCTCGGTACAGGGCCCGTTGACAGCAGAGGCACCAGCGGTACCTTTACCCGCCGAGCCCCCGATGCTTCCGACACTAGCAGCTGACGATGCACGACGCCTCGGAGCTCTGCACGAGTTCCTGCGCCAGCGACCACCCAGGTTCCGTGGGGAGTCGGACCCCCTGGCAGCCGAGGACTGGCTGGAGGCGGTCGTCCAAGTTTTCAGGCTAGTGAGGACACCAGCAGACCTCATGGTGATCCTCGCGGCGAGCCTACTGCACGCAGCAGCCGGACGCTGGTGGAGCCTGATGCTCCAGGTACACGATGAGGCCACCCTCATCTGGACGGACTTCGAGAGCCTCTTCCGCTCAGAGTTCGTCCCGGCCACCCTCCGTGCAGTGCGCATTCAGGAGCTTCTTCAGCTGCGGCAGGGCAGCTTGACGGTCGCTCAGTACGCGGCGAGGTTCACCGACCTATCTCGCTACTCGACAGACATGGTACGGGACCCCTTCTTCTGGGCCAGGACCTTCGAGCAGGGATTGAGACACGAGATCAGGGCATCGCTGATCTCCCTTAGCATCCCGACCCAGGCAAGAGTACTGGAGCGAGCCCTCCTGATCGAGAGCTTCCTGGCTGAGTCCACTGCGAGACCTACCGCAGGGCGGCAGGTAGCAGAGTCTTCGGAAGCTGGTAGCCGGTGGATGACTCAGGGTTCCAGGCAGACCAGGCCTTCCGGCAGACGACCTCGGGACACTGGCTCAGCAGTGCAGGGCACCCGGCCCGAAGCCAGCCTTCCGAGAGGCAGACAGTGCTACGAGTACGGCGGGCAGGGCCACATGGCTCGTGACTGCCCGACCCGTCGTACCGAGGGGCAGCAGACGGTGGAGGGACCACCCAGGCAGAGGCAGAGGGTCGACCGTGGCGGTCCGCATGGAGGAGGCGGACGAGGCAGAGGAGCTGGCCGAGCAGCAGGTGGTGGGAGACGCTTTGAGGCTCTGCCACCACCACCACCAGGAGGCCTGCCCCGACCACAGGGAGCTGGCGGGCAGAGACAGGCTCAGCTCCAGGCAGCGAAGGCCTACGACCACGGCGCGCCATAGATTATTCGAGGTACGATCTGTGTCTATTCCACCCTTGCTGCAGTTCTGATAGACACAGGAGCGAGTCACTCTTTCATAGCCACTGCCCTTGTTCGGAGCTCGGAGATTCCGACGGAGCCGTTGGCTCGATCCTTACGGCTAGAGACTCCTACGGGAGCAGACTCGACGATTACGCACTGGTGCCGGTAGTGTGAGCTTACTCTAGGAGGCGAGAGCTTCGGCTGGGATCTTCTTGTAGCAGCGTTGAGGCCTTACGACGTCATCTTGGGCATGGATTGGTTATCTACGGTCCATGCTCAGATTGACTGCATTAGGCGCAAGGTGCGATGTGTGCGCACCGACGGGAGCAGGTTCACCCTCACCGGCGAGAAGGGAGCCTTAGCAACACAGGATGGACTCACGCAGAGGAGAGGTCAGCCCATCTCTCATCAGTTGGCTAGTCTCATCCTGGGAGCAGTTGATGTGCGGAGTCCCATTTTTCCTGCAGTGGTGGATCAGTACGCGGACGTCTTTCCCGACGACGTTCCAGGACTACCTCCTCGCAGAGAGGTAGACTTTTATATTGACTTGTACCCCGAGACAGCCCTGATATCCACTCTAGCATATCAGATGGCCCCCTCTGAGCTGCGGGTACAGTTGGAGGACTTGCAGGGCAAGGGGTTCATCCGACCCAGTGTTTCGCCCTGGGCTTCCCCGAATTTGATCGCCAAGAAGGCAGACGGGAGCTTGCAACTGTGTGTCGATTATCGTCGCCTGAATCAGGTGACAGTGAGGAACAAGTATCCACTACCCAGGATTGATGACCTCTTCGACCAGCTCAAGGGAGCACGGTGGTTCTCGAAGATAGACCTCAGGTTAGGCTATCATCAGCTTAGAGTTCGAGACGAGGATGTGCAGAAGACGGCCTTCAGGTGTCGGTATGGCCACTATGAGTTCTTGGTTATGCCTTTCGGCGTGACCAACGCTCCAGCAGTGTTCATGAGCCTCATGAACAGGATCTTCCAGCCATACCTCGATCGATTTGTCGTGGTCTTCATCGACGACATTTTGGTGTACTCGACGACGGAGGAGGAGCATGCCTACCACCTGCATGTTGTACTAGACACACTCCGAGAGCACCAGCTTTATGGAAAGCTCTAGAAGTGTCAGTTCTGGTTACGTGAGGTCCACTTCTTGGGGCACGTCATTTCTGAGGCGGGAGTTGCAGTGGATCCCGTGAAGATCGAGGCAGTGCTAGATTGGGAGCCACCCAAGAGCGTGACAGAGGTGCGGAGTTTCTTGGGCCTAGCCGGATACTATCGGAGATTTGTGCCGGAATTCTCTAGATTTGCGGCCCCACTCTCAGCATTGACGAAGAAGGGGAAACCCTTCATGTGGTCAGACAGATGTCAGTAGAGCTTCCAGGAGCTGAGGCAGAGGTTGACCAGCGCACCTATCTTGAGGTTGCCTGAGGAGGGAGTTGGATACGTAGTCTACTGCGATGCATCAGGGACCGGACTCGGGTGTGTCCTGATGGAGGAGCGGGCCGTGATTGCTTACGGATCACGTCAGTTGAGGCCTCGTGAGCAGAACTACGCTACCCATGACTTGGAGTTGGCAGCAGTGGTCTTCGCCCTGAAGACATGGCGGCACTATCTGATGGGCGAGCACTTCACAGTCTTTTCAGACCACCAGAGTCTCAGGTACATCTTCTCTCAGAAGGACCTGAACTTGAGACAACGGCGATGGCTCGAGTTCCTCCAGGACTATGACTTTGAGATAGTCTATACTCCTGGGAAGGGGAACGTGGTGGCTGATTCCCTCAGCAGGAGGACGGGCATCCAGCTACTTGAGGAGGCGACAGAGCTGCTAGCCGCTTTGCAGATATCCTTCGTGGATAGAGACGGAGCAGCCTTCCTTCAGTCTCTCACAGTCTCTCCTCCACTTCTTCAGCGGGTCAGAGAGGCACAGCATAGGGACGTTGACTATGAGACACGGCGTGCACAGATATCCTCGGGACAGGAACCTGATGGTTTCTCCCTTGGAGCAGAGCACGATGTCCTTTTCAGAGGACGTACCTTGGTACCAGTCGCTTTACGAGAGGAGGTGCTGAGATAGTTTCACACTTCTCCTTTGGCGGTACATCCTGGAGTGGCGAAGATGTACCAGGATCTCAGATGACAGCACTGGTGGCCGGGCATGAAGAAGGCTGTGGCAGAGTTCGTTTCACGGTGCCTCACCTGCCAGCAGGTGAAGGCAGAGCATCAGGTACCAGCAGGTTTGGTACAGCCCTTGGAGGTCCCGGAGTGGAAGTGGGACGGGATATCTATGGACTTCGTGACTGGACTTCCACGCACTTCCAGAGGTCACGACTCCATTTGGGTGATTATTGACCGACTCACCAAGTCGGCACAGTTCTTACCCATCCGAGACCAGGGCTCAGTGGAGAGCTTGAGGCGTCTCTACATTCAGGAGATTGTATGACTTCATGGTGTGCCATCGACTATCGTCTCCGATCGGGACGCTCGTTTTACTTCCCGGCTTTGGAAGGGGTTGCAGGAGGCGTTCGGGACGCGACTACGTCTGAGCACCGCCTTTCACCCTCAGACGGATGGTCAGACGGAGAGGACCATTCAGAATCTCGAGGACATGCTCCGCGCATGTGTCCTCGACTTTTGTCGCAGTTGGGAGGACCACCTACCCATGGTAGTGTTTGCGTACAACAACAGCTACCACTCCACCATCGGGATGGCACCCTACGAGGCGTTGTACGGCAGGCCTTGCAGATCTCCTTTGTGCTGGACATACCCTAGAGAGTCAGCATTTGTGGGACCAGAGATAGTCTGGGCCACGACAGAGAAGGTCCAGGTCATCCAGGAGCGGATGAGGACAGCACAGAGCCGGCAGAATTCATATGCTAACAGGAGGCGGAGGCCACTAGAGTTCGAGGATGGCGACCACGTCTTCTTGCGGGTCACACCTCGACGTGGTTTGAGGAGATTTGGCCGAGGCGGCAAGTTGTCTCCACGCTTCATCGGACCCTTCCAGGTCCTCAGCAGGGTTGGCGAGGTGGCTTATCATCTGGCTATGCCACCTCAGTTGCACCGGGTGCACGACGTCTTCCACGTATCCCAGCTGAGGAGATACGTGCACGACCCGACACACATCATTGACTATGGGGAGCTAGACGTGGATGATGGGGCGACTTTTACGGAGGTCCCAGTGGAGATAGAGGATCGATAGGAGCGGGCCCTGCGTGGGCAATCTATTCCTCTTGTGTGCATCAGATGGCAGCACGGGAACCTCCAGGAGAGCACTTGGGAGCGGGAGGCACAGATGCGTGCTCAGTACCCACATTTGTTCCCCTGGTTTTTTATGTATCTTTACGGGGACATAAAGTCCTGAGGTGGGACTAATGTAAAGACCCGTAAATTTCAAGGAAATTTTTTTCTTAATTTTCTTTGGAATTTTACAAGAGCGCAGTTTCTGACGGCACCTGATTCTGAGGCCCGGTGTGCCCGGAATCATTTTCCGAAGATTGGCTCGGGTACGTTCAGTGAACGGACGAACGAGTTTTTCTAACTTTTGAACCGGTGCCCGGAATCGAATTCTGAGGGCACCGATGAAATCGCAGCGCCGGTATTCGCTTAGAAACGCCTCTTCCGGAGTTGCGTTTGCTTGGGTGTGGTTTTTAATTTTCGGGCTTAAAGTTAAGAAATAAAATAATTTTTGCGACAACTTTATTTTATTTCACTTAAGCCACTTGAATCCACTTAAAGGCGGCTTGAACTGAGTTGAAGCGGATAGGATGCATTCCAGAAATATCCTACCCTCCTTGGAAGGATATTTGTGAGGTGGGGCCCGCACGAGCCCCGCCGTTTCTTTCCGCTAAGAAACGCACCTGCGAAAACCCGTCTTAATGAAAGTCAACTGACGCGTTTCTTAAAATCTTAACAGACCATTTAATTGGGCGGTTTATTTCGTGAATTAAATGGGATGTTTCTTTCGTTGAATTAATTCAACGAATTAATTCAATCGTTTATTAACCTGTTTTTTTGTGTTGGAATATTAATAAAATAAGACCAACCAAAACCTTTTGGGGGATTACCTGTTGAGACAGAATCCTTGTTCCTTATTCCTCCTTCGCGAAGAACGCGAAGAACGCAAAGAACGTGAAGAACGCGAAGAACACCGAACCCGGAAATCGACAACGCGACGCCTTGATCCGCATCGCCGACAACGGTCTTCTGTGACGTCTCTTCCTCCGTGACGGATCTTCGATCGGCTATTTGAGGTAAGAGTCTCGAACCTTCCTTTTTATCTCCTTCGTGGTTCTTAACCAAAAACACGGATTTAATTAATTAAATTAAATCTGCTGTTTCATGGTGTGTTGAGTTTGCCGACTCAACACGGGATTCTGCGACGACGCGACACCTCCCCGCGACGACGCGACGATCCCTCTCTTCCGCGACGAGCTTTTCCGCGAAGAACGGCCGCGCGCGACGATCGATGAGGTAGGGATTTAATTTGGGAATTACCCCTTTTCTTTTTTTATTCCCATCAATGTTTCTTAAAGAAATTAAAGAACCGTTTTTTGTGAACAAGTTTTTTAATCTTCTTAAAATTGTTGTTTCCTGTGTAGAATAAATTTCTCCCGGTTGTTTATCTCTAACGTGGAGGGTGCGGGCCAAACGAACACGGCCCGACGAACCTCCGCCGTTCTTCGTTTTGTGCGGATTTGACGAACGACAACGGAACGTGCCGCAACGGACGTTTGACGATTCCGCAGTAAAGAACGGATCCCAGGAGGAGCAACGGCGCAGACGGGAAGGAAAACGGGCCACCGGAGCGACACCGGCGGCCCGCGGAAGCTGCCGGCGGCGCGGGTCGCCGGCGCGGCGGCGGCGGCCAACGGACCCGCGGCCGTGCGGGTCCGGTTCATCCAGGCGGGACGCGGCAGAGCCGCATCCGCGGTTCACCAGCGCGGCCCGCATGCGGGCCGCGGTTCTCTCTCGGCCGCGGGGGCTGCACCCGCGGCTTCCACCCGCGCCGCTCGGCCGAGCCGAGCCGGCCGAGCCGGACCGGCCCTGGCCGGGCTGGGCCGGGCCTACCGGGTCGGACCTGGGTCGGGTCGACCCGGTTCGGGCCGACCCTGGGGGGGTCGGGCCGGGTCGGCCCGGGCCCGTACCCCCCTTCTTCGGGCGTCTTCATTCAAATGGCTGTATCATGAGCTACGGGCCTCCAAACGACTCGATGTCAGTGGCAACGTGAAACTTGGATCGAGACGGTCGTTTCGGTATATTGCACTCAAGGTTTCGGAATACTTTGAGTTCGGCCGGGTTGGTTCGTACACGAGACCAACCGGGCCCCCAGAGCGGAAACGCTCATATCTTGAGCTACGGACGTCCGATTGACATGCCGTCAGCTTTGTTGAATTCCTCTAAGTGAGGCGGATCTTTTGGCATACTCCGCCCGAGGTTTGGATGCAGGTGGAGTGCGGTCGGGTTGGTTTTGCCTTAAAACCCAACCGGGCCCCTGGGACGAAAATGCCAATAACTCTCAGACCGGGCGTCCGATTGACGCGCCGTCTGCGACGTTGAGTTCCAGTTGATGATACAGAACTTTTGGATACATCAACTTCGGACTTTGTGTCAGTTGATGTATCAGCCTCTCGGCTCGTGGAGCGGAATCTCCCGAACGAGATTGCTGTGTGCGGGAACCCTAGTGCTTGTTACGACTGCTTCCTCGACGGCGACGACTGTGCAGAGATCCTCTGTGGACTCAGACGACGACCGTGCAGAGATCCTCCGTGGACTCCGACGACGACCGTGCAGAGATCCTCAGTGGACTGCGGCGACGACTGTGCAGAGATCCTCAGCGGACTGCGACGACTACTTCACTCAGTGAACCTACGTGGATCAGTGCTACAGGTCCTGCGTGGGCCCGGTCCTGTGTGGGCCCGATCCTGTGTGGGTCCGATCCTGCGTGGGTCAGCGCTCAGCGGTTTTGTGTGAGCCAGCGCCTACAGGTCCTGCGTGGGCCCGGTCCTGTGTGGGCCCGATCCTGTGTGGGTCCGATCCTGTGTGGGTCACTGCGAGGTTAGTACCTATCGTTCCTTCGTGGGTCTGACGACTTAGATGGTTCAGTGATCATCTTTATCGTCATCCGAAGAAGTATACCCGTGTGAGCTGAATCTTGTGTTTCTCTCCTTTGTGGATTGTGTTGAGTTATCCTGTGTGGATTTACTGTTTACTCTCCTTTTTGGATTGTGTTGTTCTATCCTGCATGGGTATGCGTTTGGCTTTCCTGTGTGGACTGGGTTGTGCTAGGGCTCGGACGTTGGAGCCGAACGGGGAATTGCAGACTTAGGTATATGTATGGGCATATACCTAAGCTGTGTCAGATGTTACTTCGTGATTTTACTTTATCCTTTGTGGATTTTGGGAGACCTTCGGGGGTCTCGGGGTCCCTACTGAGTAGCTTATACTCACCCCTGCACGGGCTATGCCCGCACTTCGTGGTGTTGGTTGCAGACGACGGACAGCGCTGATCGTGGAGGAGGCGTGCGGAGCAGGACAGTACCTGGAGGTGGACCACTGGGCGGGACGTACTCGGAGCGGTTAGGTGGACCCGAGGAGCAGTGGAGGCTATCTGTACCCACCCTTCAGGTGGGACTTCCAGAGGACAGCTCGACGCTGCAGTTTTTCCTTTCAGTTGCTGTTTTTCCTTTCAGTTGTACTTTACAGTTGGGCTTGTATTTCCGGCCCCTTTTACTTTCAGCATAGCTTGTACAGTTTTTACTTAGTGTTTACTTTTCTGCTTTCTTACTCTGTGGTGCTTGTTTACTTTTCAAAGGCAATGTCTTCCCTTTTGTTGGGATTTACACCTTGGTGCTAGTCGCCAGCCCCTGGCCTATGGAAGGCGGGCTTGGGGTAGTCACGGCACGGGCCCCGAGGGCGGGTCGTGACATATAATGTATTAAATAAACCCACAGAAGATAAATATTACTATTTTTTATACCATATCACATCTACCTATATGATTATACTTCTAAGTAATAAGAAAATATATTTTTTTAAAGCAGGAAAAATGGATTAAAATAAAGAAAAAGATTTACAAGAGTCTAATCGAAGGAAATATACATTTATCCCATTAGAAAATATTAATTATCTTGAAAGGGATACTATAATAATGTCCACACATGATTATGATGACTCCCTTATTTTCAAGGTAGTCGACAGGCTGATTAGCTTCACGACATATGTGTGTGATGATATAGATCAAAGAGGCAAGTTTGTTGAGGCATTTATTTCAATTAGATATGGGATTCCACTCCAAATGGTGAAGCCCCATTCTAACCACAATAAAAAATTTCATTGAATCACATTTGATCCACACATTTTTTCAATTTATTTTGCAAGAAATTGGAACCGCTTCAATGAAACCCATCATTTCATCCTCATGAGTTGTGGTAGTACTGTAGGGGCCACGAAGAACTTTAATGAAATCTCCATTGTGGTCCCAGAAGATTATTCCCTATCCCACTGGTCCAAGGTTACCTTGTGATGCACCATTCATATTGAATTTAATCCATCCATAAAATAAGAGATCCCAGAAGACTTCAATTCTACCTTGATGTTAAGGATAGTTTCGTTGAATCTGAAGATTTCGCAAGACATCAAGATCAATGACCGAGTTATCATAGTTGTCTATGTGTATAGAGTTTTCTTGTTTCACAATAGAATTGAACTTTGAGAGTGTCGAATTATGGTTGGAGTCATCCCCTTGGTGAATTCTTTTTCTTAGTACGCTCCAAATTAGGTGAAACACTTCGTCACAGGAAGCTAGAAATAGTATGCATACCTGCAGTGAACGATCAACAGTGACAATATCATGTATAAAACCGGATACTTCATCATTATGTAGATGATGCAACTCTACACATTAAAAAAAATCCAGAGGGAAGTGGATTTGTTGCAGGATAAGAACAGGTGGTTAACACCATCACGATGTTGTTTTTATAAAGCACAATGTGAACAAAGGGATATTACCACTCACTGCATGATTACCTCGACTGACAGTTTATTGAGAAAGTTCCTCCATATCCAAGTGAAGTGATATAGAAATAACAATTTTTTTTAAAGCCTCTATCCCAGTGTTGGTTCCTTGGATCAGGTGTTTTTAGCAGCTCTTGAAGTCAAGAATCCCTTTTGGACTAGGTTCTCATATAATCATGTCATCAATGTCCATAAAATCATAATCAGAGGTAGTGAGTTATATGTGAGGTGGAAAAATATCCCTTTGAGCAATCAAGTCTTCAATAGAGGATTCATAGCCAATTCTCTATAGAGTTTCATCAACACTATGAATAAGGGGAGCTCCAGTCTAATTGTATCACTAGAATTTCAGAGAGGAATTAACATTCACTGACCAATGAGAGTGGTTGTTAATATCCTAAAAGACTTTCCTCAGACCAGGAAATATAGAGGATTGAATATGTTCCATATTTCTATTAATTAGTCTATTAAGAATCATTGAGCAGATAATGTCCAATTGAAAGGGATTTATCATTAATGTGTCTCCAAATTAATTATGTCGATAGGGAATAGTTAAAGGACTCAATATTTTTTAGAGCAAGTCAACCATTATTTTGGGGAATAATGCATTTTTTTCATGGCGGCATGATAAAATTCCTTTCCAGAATATTCCCACTCCACAAAAACTTTCTCATGATGGAATTTATGGTTGTAATGGTGGAGGCAGGCCAAAAATAAACCATGAAAGAGTAGTCAAGGTTTGAGGTAACTACATGTTTAACAAGGCACATCCTTACCGCCACTGAAAGG